>CM065437.1:23842500-24472500 GCA_033030585.1 Hippophae rhamnoides | reverse complement strand
TTTCATATAAACCTCTTCCTCTAGGTTACCATTAAGGAAAGCCGTTTTCACATCCATTTGTTGCAAATCCAAATCAAAATGGGCAACCAATTCCATGACCACACGAATTGAATCTTTCTTAGATACATGAGAAAATGTCTCCGTGTAGTCTATTCCTTCCCTTTGAGTGAATCCTTTGGCAATGAGTCTTGCCTTATGTCTCTGAATGTTGCCTTGTGAGTCTTTCTTTGTTTTAAAGACCCATTTACATCCAATGGCTTTCACACCATCAGGCAACTTGACGAGATCCCAGACTCGGTTAGACGCCATAGAATCCATCTCTTCTTTCATGGCATTGTACCATAAGTTCAAAACCTCAGAACTCATGGCCTGTGAAAATGTCGCAGGACATTTTCGGCTCTAACATTATAGTCACATTCTTGTAGATACATAACATAATCATTAGGAATCACTGATTTCCTTACTCTAGTATGTCTTCTTAATGTTGCATCAATATTCTCCTGAGGAGCAGGATCATGTTGTTCAACTGGTTGTTCAACAGTTGTAGGCATCTGTTGAACTTCAACATCTACTGGATCAGGATCAACAGCTTGTGGTACTTCCAAGACTGGTTCTTCAACACACGTTTGTACTTGAGGCGTGTTGTTAACAATAACGATCAGTCCATTACTTGAAGTGGCATATTGAGCATCTGAATGATCTTTCTCAGAACCAATGCCCTGGGATCGATCACTCCTACTAATCAAGTAATTCTCAAGAAATTTTGCATTTCTTGATTCCACAAACCTAGTGTTGTGAGATGGATAGTAAAATCTATAACCTTTAGACCGTTCGGCATATCCAATGAAATACCCACTAATGGTCCTTGGGCCTAGCTTTTTCTCTTGTGGATTATATATCCTCACTTCAGACGGGAATCCCCAAACGCGCATATGTTGCAAACTCAATTTCCAACCTTTACATAATTCAAATGGTGTCTTTGAGATGGCCTTGGTTAGAACTCGGTTTAATATATACACAACCGTCTTTAAAGTTTCAATCCACAAGGATTTAGGAAGATTGGAGTTGCTAAGTATACTCCGCACCATGTCCAATAGTGTGCGGTTTCTCCTCTCTGCTACACCATTCTGGTCTGGTGAACCAGGCATAATGTATTGGGCAACTATCCCATGTTCTTGAAGAAACTTAGCAAACGGACCAGGCACTTGTCCATTCTCAGTGTTCACCACCTCTATCTGATCTCACGATCTTTATTTGCTTTCCACATTGTTTTTCTACTTTAACCTTAAAGCTCTTGAAGGCATCCAATGCTTCGCTCTTATTATGAAGCATATAGAGATACATATATCGAGAAAAATCATCAATAAAGGTGATAAAATATTTTTGACCTTGAATTTCCATGTTTGGACAACATATATCTGTATGTATGATTTCTAATATGTTTGAACTCCTATTGGCACCTTTTTTTGACTTGTTAGTCTGTTTTCCCTTAATGTAGTCCATACATGTCTCAAAATCAGGAAAATCTAGAGTATTAAGTACCCCATCTTTCACTAATCTTTTAATTCTTTCTATGGAGATATATCCTAATCTCCTATGCCATAACGTAGAAGAGTCGTCATCAATAATACACCTTTTAGTACCAGCTTGAACATGCATAGCGTTATGAGTGGCATTATTTCGTAAATTAATGCAGTAAAGACCATCAGACAAAATATCATTTCCAACACAATCAGATTTATTAAATAAACTAAAAGATGTTTCTGAAAAGTGAAAAGAATAACCATAAGGTACAAGTCTTGAAATTGAAATCAAGTTTCTAGAAAAACTTGGAACATAAAAGGTCTTTTCTAATTTGAAAATAAAACCACTACTTAAAATCAAATTGCATGTCCCTACAGCCTCCACATGTGAGCCCATCCTATTACCGGATAAGATGTATTGCTCACTTCCCATTGGCTTCCTTAAATTTTTCATACCCTGTAAGGAGTTTGCAATATGGATTGTAGATCCAGAATCAATCCACCAGGTGTTAATATTAACATTAACCATATTAGATTCATAACAAACAAACGAGGTTGGATTATCTTTATTCTCAAGCCATTTCTGGAATCTGATACAATCCTTCTTCATGTGTCCCTTATTTTTACAAAAGAAACACTTGGATTCTTTATTAATATCAGCCTGAGGTAGAATTATCCCCTTTCCTTTATGCTTGTATTGAGATTTTCCTTTCTGGTACGTTGTAGCCAACATTGCACTTTCACCAAATTCCATAACAAGCCTCCCTTCCTCTTGAACACACATGGTCATTAGTTCATTGATTGACCATTTATATTTATGTGTATTGTACGGGATTTTGAATGGCCCGTACTGATGTGGGAGAGTGTTAAGGATATAGTGCACCAGGAAGGATTCTGACATCTCAACCTCGAGATACTTAAGTTGAGCCGTAATGTCCCTCATTTGCATAATGTGCTCGCGCACGCCTTTCACACTGGTGAGTCTCAAAGAAGATAACTTCATAATAAGGGTGCTTGCTAAAGCCTTATCTGAAATGACGAATTGATCATCAATGGCCTTTAGCAAGTCTTGAACATTGGTATGTTGATCAACGGAACCACGAATACTAGCAGATATTTTAGTCTTGATGAACATCATGCAAAGGCGATTAGATCGTTCCCATTGTTCATAAAGCATGATATTCTCTGGAGTACTGGTTTGAGTAATTTTAAGTGGTTCGTTTTTCCTAATAGTATAATCAATATCCATCCACCCAAATTGAAGGAGAATTCTTTCCGTCCATATTTTATAATTATCCCCTTTGAGATCGGGAATATCACAACAGATATCAGAGAAATTTACAGGTTGAGAAGCTACAATTAAAGATTATATGCTTATTAAAATTTGAAGCCTAAATTATAGTCATTCTTTACCAATGTAAATCATGAATAATATGAATCTAGTGACATAAAACTTGCCTGTGGGCTAAAGTTTTAATTCAATTAAATTCATCATAACTTTACGATAAAACTATCCAATTATGTTCCTTTTCCTAATCCATGTGGGTAAATTATAAAATATAATTTGATATTATATCCTAATTAATCACACAAAAATATAATAAAAATTCCTGTGGGATAAGATTTATTATATCACATATGATTAATTACAATTAATATTTAGTTTCTAAATGTGATCCTAAGTAAACATTATTATAGTTTTAATTAATTAAAGATTTTGTGGTTACTCCCTAATTAATTAAACTATATGAATCATTTAAATATTAATTAAATCCTTATGCTCAATTTATTGCACAAAACCATAAGCAATATTAATTTAATTTCAAATATTATTTATCTTAAATTGCATATATGATAATAAATTATACAAGCAAAAAATAAATAATATAAGCACTAATTAAATCCATAAGAGCCATTAAATATTAATTTCATTATGTATAAATTATTTAAGTTAATTTTTTATGTACAATTAATTACAAAATTTATACATATAAATACCCAAAACAAATAATTTAAGCATAATGTATTTAAATAAAATTTTAATTTGTCCAAAATTATTTAAATAAATATAACATGTATAATAATTATTCTACATATCACAAAATTAAGTTAAATAATTAATCACATTATATTCAGAATTATTTTATATATTTATATATATATTTATTTTGTTTTAATAAAAACTAAAATCTGAATCTATATAAAAATTATGCTTTTACATATAACAACATAATAGGCTCAGTGGTCAAGTGGATAGACCATTACAAAACCCCTTAGTGTAAATTGGGTTTGATTCTTAGATGAAGCAAAATTTTGTTTTTTTTAATCAAACACTGAGTCTTTATAAATGTAAGTATTATACTTTAGTAAACGTAACACATGTTGCAGCCCATTAGATGAGGCTATTAAAGTCTCATGTATGACTCGGTTTCGAGTCCCCCGTACAGCGTGCGATTTTCTTAAATTTTTTTTTTTTTGAAAAACTTCATCTTCAACCTTCAGCCGGGTCAACTGACCCGGTTTGACCTTAACGGAAACCCGGCCGTATCTTTCTATTTCGGCGATAAAATCCGGCGTTCTTTTTATCAAAATGCTCAGAATTTGATTTCCGAGTGATTCATGATCTTAATTTGAAGTAAAAACATCATTTTAAATAAAAAGTTAATTAATGAAGCAAATAAATACCCACGGTAAATTGGATTTATTTTCTTCATTGTTTTTCAAGTTTAATTTTACAGAATCACTCAAAAATCAATATTGAAACACTTTATAATTTCCATATGCATCAAAAACAATCAAAATAAAAAACCCAAAATTTCAGTTCTCGTGAAATAGAGAAAAACAGAGTTGTTTTCAAATGGCTTTGATACCAAATGTTAGAGTCTCAATTCAATCTAGAAACGTTCAGAAAACCATATGAACTCATAATTTAAATGCAGCGAAAACAAAATTGGATTGAAGACATACCTCATGCCATTGATCAAATTTCAGCACTTATACGGGAATTCCAATGGATTATTAATTTGATGCTTTCATTGGTTTCTCACACTTATTTACTGAGTTTGATGGTGTATCTAAATTGTTGCATTTAATAGTGAGAGAACCCGATACTTTATTAAGGTTCTTCCATCAAGAACCTCGTTCGGTTTCAGAACCGACGTAAGGGTTCCAACGAAATCGAACCATCACCACGTTTCACTTAACGTTTCACCACTTTGATTTACACCTAATACATAATTATCAATCCAAATCTAAGTACTCTTTTTTCTTATTTTAAATAAAGATGATATAATTAGGAAGAAAAAAAATGGAGTGGTTGGCCCCCTCAAGCTATGCCTGGTTCCTCATTAGATATTATAATTTATAAATATTATTTATCTTAAACATTTTTCATTTAGTTAAATATTAAAGAATAACAAAAAGTTGCACTTTGTTATTTCCCATCTTTATCTCGTATTGGATTGATTAATAATTAATATTATAAAGATTTTTTCTTAAAACAAAATTCCTTTTTTTCTAAGTTTTTAATAATATTTTAAATATTGATCATTTCCTATTTATATTGCCTATAGTAATTTTTTTCCTTTTATAATAGTTTATTTATTTTTATAAAAAAAATATAACTAAAATATGAAAAGATTTATAAAATTACAAATTTATTATCACACATTAAATAATTTTGAGAAATGCTAAAATTATTAAATTTATGTTAATGAGTATAAATGAATTCTTAAGCTCATCTCTTACACTCTTGAATTTTTAGAAGAATTTGTGTTTGATATTTCTATATGGTATCAAAGCAATAAAATCTTAGTGTCGAATCATGTAACAATTCAAATATTAATTAAAATTCTTATTTGATGGAACATTTTAAAAAAATAAGGAAACTTACTATTGAAAAAAGTTTAACTGATGAGTCTTTGTAAAGATGAAATAGCGGGAGAATGTTAAATAATATAAATGAATTATTAAACTCACTTCACATGAGTTTAAACTTTTAAGAAAATTGAAATTTCGGAATTGATATAAGTGTTATTTACAATCAATATCAATATGAACACATATAAGGGGTCGATAATTACAATATATATTTTAAACAAAAATTGACCAATAATATCATTTATTGGTTGTTAAACTTAAATTTAAAACCTTAAATCATATATCGTAATTTTTAAATTCTAAATCCTAAATTGATTAGATTTATAATTATTTTAATCTTTTTAATATATATATATATATATATATATATATATATATATATTAAAATGTGTTATTAGAATGTTAATTTTATATTTTTTTTATTATTAGGTATAAATACTTACTATATTAGATCTTTTATTTGAAAGATTAGTGTATGATATCTTTACATAATATTTGAACAATAAGATATTGGAATTGAATTCTTATGACAACTCCAACTTAATGTAAAATTTTCAAGTTTGATATATTTTATACAAAGATAAGAAAATTTATTTTTAGAAAGAAGTTTAAGTGATGGGTACCGTGAAAATAATATAACACACAAGAAATGTTAAAAAATATAAATTAGTTGTTAATCTATCTTCAAAAAACTCAGTTTTTAGAAGATTTATTATCTCATATTTCTTTAACTTATATATCTTTTACCTCCAAAATATTTAAATAGTGACATATGTCATAATTTTTTTGAAAACAATGAGAAATTAATAAAAAATTAAAATAATTATATCATGTATCACAATATAAATGATTTTTGTAGAAAAACAAATATAAATGTATTTTCAACGTTAACTTTATTATAATATTATTTAAGTAATGTTATGTTATTAGAGTATTAAATTATATTAATATATTGGTAAATTATTTTATACTTTAAAGACTTTTGATGGTCTGCTTGAAAACTCTTCCATGGACAAAAGTGTTTTCTTTGCGTTTGGCAATAAAAATTAAAGTGTTCCAAAAGTCAGGAGCCCGATACTTAAACCACACTGAAGTTTTGTTTTTTTTTAAGTAATCCTCCTACTTTTGAAAAAACACATCAGCCAACCAATGAGAGCCTACGATAAACTTGTTACGTGATCATTTTATATATTATATTTAATATTTTTTATTAAAACTTTAAATTTTAAATATGTTACATTTAATAATTTAAAATGTAAACATTAGGATATTGAATAAAAAATACAATTACATCGAGTATTAATTTTTATTGAGGTTTCTTTTAACCATTACCTTTTTAAAAAAAAATATAAGAATAAATCATGTTTAATAATTTCTATCAACTATGATAAAGAGTCTATTACTATAAAAATTAATGAATCTAATACCGTTGAAGACAAACTAATGCTATATGTGAAGGTAGCATCGATTGTACGTGTCGAACGACGCTACAGAAGTAGATAGTATCAATTCACCACGTCAACCGACCCTACGTCCACGTGTAGTGTCGATTCGACATGTCAATCGACTCTACACAAGTAGATATTTCCTTTTTTCTCATCTTTCTTCCCCAGATAGAAATTATTCCAAGCGATGCATAACTCTCAAAAACCCAAAACCTTATCCACCCTTTCTCATTTTTCGACAACCTACGACCACCAATTTCAACGTCGATTAGTGAGTTTTCTTTCTCTCTAACTTATCTTTTAGATTCCCTATTTTTTTGAGCAAAATACTCAAAAAAAATTATACCCATTTCTCACTTACAAAACACCATTTTTTCTTCATTTTTTTCATTTTGTCATTTTATTTACTCTTGTAAATATTTCTATTAATTTTACGTACTTATTATTCATATTTTTTCTGTTCTTATGTGTATAAATTTTTGTATTATATATATAGGTTTTGTATTATAACATAAGGAGAAGAATATAATGATCTTGAATAACATAGGACAACACTATGATAATTTTTTTGCTATTAATTAACATTTTATTTTTAATCATTTATATTATTTAAATTATTTGTTAAATAGATTTTGGTTCACGCGTTGAATCTACTTTAAATTTTAAATCATTTCATTTAAAGTTATTTTTTAATCGATTTTAATAGTACGTTTTATAATAATACCTTAAAATCAAAGATTAGAATTAGAATAATTTTTATATAATTAAAATAATTATGTAATGATAATAACGTAAAAATACACGAAAAAAACATTAAATAAATTATTCATAAAATTATCATATAATTATTATAGAAACATTTTGATATTTAGTATAAAAAATAATCAACAACAAAAACTAAGAAAAACCAAAAATAAGAAAATGTAAAATAAAAATAAAAATAAAAAAATAGCTAAGGCTAATTTCTTTCTCACATCTACGAGACTAACTAGTGAGGATGCTTTTGAGGCTTTTAATATATGTGAATAGATGGGAAGATATTATATTAATCGTTGATTTTTATTCCTTTTAATATATTATTATAAATGATATTATGATTTTATTATTATAAATGGTATTATGATTTTTTTAGTAAAATACAATTGCTTTTATAATCTTATTGTAAAATATTTAAAATAAATTTATTGATATTTATTTTATTTTATTTTAATAAAGCAAACATTATTAAGTTGGATTACAACATAAATCTTTTAGTTATATTAAGAAAAATAATTTAATTTTTGTATTAAATTTTGTAACGATTTTATCATTTTATTTTAAAAATATAATAAATAAAAATAAATGATCAATTTTTATTTTTATTTCATTTTTCTTGTATATTTTTTTAACTGTAATCATTTTTATAGATTTTATTTAAATAAAAATATAAAATATAAAAATTAATCATTTATTTTTACTGTATAACATTTTCATTATAAAATATTTAATTGTTGAAAAAAATTAAACTTAGTAACTAATATAACGACAACAATGATGATGTATTTGTCTCATATTATTATTATTACCTTATGACAGCTATTGCCTAACACTGAGAAATGAAAGGTTCAGAAACTTTGACGGAGAAAACAATATATAGTTGTTTTGAAATTTACTCTCATAGGAAAAATGTTAGTTTAGTTTTACAATTATTATAAATAATATTTATTTTATTCTTATAATTATTAGATTAAATTAAATTAAATACGTAACTTAATTTAAAAAAATTAATCAGATTATTTTAATTAATATAATATCTTTAAAATTATGCATAATAAAAAAAATATTTTTAAACATATATATAATTAACTAATGATAATTAGTGATTTCAAATTACAATTAACAAAAAAAAAATTATGTGTAACAAAAAAACTTAGAATCTCTTTTTTCTAAAATATATATTATAACTTTCATTTAAAAATAAAGAAATTTAAAAATTAATTAATTAAAATGAATCCAGTGCTCGTGTATTCTCGTGTCTTATTTAATAAAAATATTATGAACTAAATTTATTGAATTATCGTTTAATTTTTTTAAGAACAATAATTAAACTTATATCTAAAATAACAAAACGAACTTATTTTTTAAAAATATTTGGAATGAATGCGCTCAATAATTACAAATACGGTGAAAACCGTTAGTTGGGATAAATCAATAGTCTGGGCCAGGCTTCCTTTAATCAGCTTCTTTGTTTTTATTTGATGTCCAAAAGAAAAACAAAATATCTTTTCTTAGGCTTAAAATATTAATTTTATTTTTAGTGTTAATTATATATTAATATTATTGTTGTTGTTATACACAAATTATATTAATAATTTTTATTGTTATAATATCACAATCTAAAATAAAATATATTTTATTATAATTTAATATAAATATAACTTTATATATTAAAATATAATTATTTTATATTATATCAATAATAATATAATTAAGTTATAAATTTAAAAATTATGTATAATTTTACGTTACATACAGTACTCTAATAATTAAATCTAAATCGAATATATTAGATTATAAAAAATATCAATATAAATTTAAATATATTATATAATTTTCAATCTGAATCTAATCCGATTATAAAATTTATCAATTCAATTTGAATCCAATAAATAACTATAAATTCAAATTTATAGAATTATTTATCCAAACTAGTTCTAATTGAACTATCAATGTCACTTGCTACAATTGTAATATAAATCTCAGTCGAGTAGGAAACTCTCATGACTAGATGAGAAATAAGATTGGTGGAACTCACTGACAACCAATTAATTTATTACATTTGGACCGACTGATTTTAAAACTCATAGCATTTTTTTTTTCTCTTTAAAGTGCAGCATGCATGGTAAATTAACTGAAATACTCCTCTTCATTTAGTCATTTGCTTTTAAAAAATTGAAGTATTATAAAAAGTTGTAAATTCTAGTGGTTCGCTTTAAAAAAAAAAATTTGTTTGATTTAAAACTTGGAAGTAACTTTTAATATTAAACTTCAAATAAAAATGATTAAAATGATAGGATAATCACCGAAATATTTAATATAATTTAATCAAAACGAATTAAAATTCATGGTAATAATTCAACTCAAAACTCACAGACACCTTAAATTAAACATATTTTTATTATAAAGTTGTCATGATATATTCTTATTAATTATAGCTGTTTTTTTTTTCTGTAGAAGATGGCTTTGTTTCTCACAATGCTACTGCATATAGTTATAATTTCCCTAATGTTTGTCTCGTACGTGTGCAGATTGAAATTATAGTGGGAAGGTAGTTCGAGAGACTATTGTTTTTTTTTTGTTGGGATTTTGTATAACAAATAAATATGGGTGGAATTTCAGGAGGATTTGGGAGGCTTGGATTGAAGACAAAGAATGTGGTAGTTGCTGGTGGTTTAAAATCATTTGTGTTTTGGGGTATATTTCAGTGAAATTAATGAGTCAAACCAGAATGTTTTTGGAAAATTTCAGCTGATAAATCCCATAATCATGTGTATTTCTCAATTGTTGCTGATATATATATATATATATATATATATATATATATATATTTGGTTTTTGATCCGGTAATGATTCTAATTAACTGTTGCCCCATTATTATTGTAAAAGCATCAAAATACCAATTCCATTAAAAGTTAAATATTGTGAGATATGTTCTTAATTGTCCATTCATATTCCTTAAAACCCTCCAAAAACTCATCGCTTTTACTTTTCCTCAAATTTATTTCCTCATATTTCTGCAATAGCCATCAACTTTATGAGTTTATTTGATATCATGTAAAAGTATAATATATTAATTTTTCAAATAACTCAAGCTTATAAAAAGTGAGTTCAACAATTAAGTTATGCTTGATGTTGGACAATTTTCAAATTATTTCCTCCACTTTCCTTGAAATGAAGTCAAAATGTATCCCAACGTAAAATAACTGTAGGTTGTATTCAGTCACAATGACCTTCAGTGGTTAACATGAAACTTGATATTAAGTTTTAATAAAAACAATCAAGTAATAAAAAAATACTGGGACCTTTGTAATATTAAGTTGCAGCTGTTTTGTGCATGCAGTATGATATCAATACCACCACATAAAGGAATATCTTGCGACCAATATTTGCGTCCAAGTCTAGAAGGATTAATTTGGAACATAGTTTTTTTCATTCCTCCACAGTGGCATATAATAATGGGGATTCATCAGCTTCTCGCATATTTTCTTCACTTCTCAATATGAATTATAAATCATTTCTCTTAAGCTATAGTGTTAAATCAATCTCCAAAAAAAAAAAATACAATCTTTTATCATAAAGCCTTGAGTTAATTATGGACTGAAAGGGTAGCCTTCAATCTTTCAGAAAGATGTGGCAGCGTGTTGATGCTATCCTGGGTTGACTGCTCTACACATGACTCCAAATCCTTCACCGCATTGGTGTTTACCTGTTGCAACTTAGCAGCCTCAAATTTGTCTTGGCATACCATCAGAGCTCTATTCAACTTCTCCTGCATAACAGGTTTATTTATTATTATTTTTAATACAGATTTGTTATTAGTATGTTATGGCTAACAAGAACTCAAAAATATACACAGATCAAATATCATTTGAAGAATTAAGGTATATTTATATATTTTTTAAAAAAAACAGACAAAGCATTGGTTCTGTTTGAACTTAATAACTCATCTCATAATATAGCATAAAGCAAGGAATGGTAATCTTACTTGAAACTTGGCCATCTCATTTTCAACTCTCTGTTGGGCATTAACAACAGGAACACTACAATGTTCAACACAATTGCTTATCTCTTCCTGCCTCCTCCTCCGATCAAAACACTCATATGCACATTTGAAGTATGCTTGCTGCAAATAATCAGCAAGTTAAAAATAATGGAGAAAAACAGAAACAAAGTATAAAGATCCCAAAATAAAAATGATAAACAGACAAAAAAAGTTTTAACTTTTGCAGATTGTTCAGGGCAGATAGCATATGATACGCAACAACAATTCCAACTACTTAATTCTTGCCTCAGTGAGAAATCAACAGAGCAAGATTTGTCTTACGTATTACAAAATTTCCAACTTTTATTATTTTGCCAGACACCCAAAGATAGCCCAAAATCAAAGCCAAGGGTTTTGGTTTTACTGTTGGAGTCCCAAAATATTATATAAAACAGGATTGTTGGTCTACCCTTTAACAGCTTAAGTTCTAAGAATAATTGGCTGCTACAATCTTCTAATATACTATCAGAGCAGAAAGCCCTGGATTCAAACCTAACCTTCTCCCAAAATTTCCTATGTTTTCAATTTTCTATATTTGTGCCTTCCTTCTACTTCATGGATCTATCTTCCACTAATGTTCCTTCAACCCTTAGATATTATTCCCAAAAGGATCTTGCTAATACTGCTTGATGGGCCTCAACATCTTCACCCACAATTTTGTTTCTTTTGAGCTCTTATCTCCGCTTGATGGGCCTTGTTAGAAATATTAATATGGACTAGCATAATCATTGCCAGCTCTAAATTATATTAAATAACTTATCAAGCATGTTAGGACAAAATTAGACTAATGATCAAAATATAAAATAATAGCATGTATTTCTTTTTAAATCCATAATGGGATGGACTAAACTATAATACGTGATAAGTCCACAGGATCGCGCACTCTAAAGCCTAAACAAGCTCATTAAGTTTAGGATTCTATGGTTAGTTCTACTATAAATAAAACATATAAGAGCTAGAGCAAATAAATTGATAAATTCATATCGATAAGTACGATCGTTCTCATAACCCCTACACACTAAGTCTCTAACAAATTTGCATGTATATAATTGGAGCATCAATGAAGATCGATCGCTTCTAAATATTTTTTAAAATTAAAAGTACCGCATCGCCTCATTTAAGGAAAATGCTTTAGTAATTAAAATAGCCTTTTACAACATTTATCTAAGCAACAAATATTTTGTTGTTTGTGAATGATTATTTTAACAGGCCTTTCAATCCACAAGTGCTGACTCTTATGGAATTTCTTAAACTCCAAGTGCTAACCCATCAATTCAAGGACAGTATCAAATAAACAAAATGATCAAGTCCATTAAGCAAGGGGAGTGTTAAACTCAAGATACACTCTATATATATATATGATGGAGTGCACACCAAGTAACTTCTTTCCTCAAATGGATTACTTTAGTCACCTTTTTTTTTAAAAAAAATTAGCTAAACATTCTAAAACTTTAACTTTCTAGAAGAATTTAGGCTTTTTAGAATAATGGATTGCTAACAATCTTCTAAAAGATTTCATAATTTTCTTATAAACCAAAATCGATATCATATTATTCATATAAGACAACAAAATATCATATTATTGACATCCAATATACGATAAAAGAACGGTTAAGAAAAATAAGTAATTTATACATAAAATGGGATGTGTATAACTTCAATTTTATAAAGAAAATCAAAAGAAAGAAGGTTGGTATGGTCGAGGAACCTGAAGGGTGAAATTGACGTGGTCTTGAATGGGAGAGAGATTGGCTTGTGCTGCCAAGTTCACCTCGTTTAGTCTCTGCTTTATCCTCTCTGTAACTATTTGCTCCTCAGCGGCTGCTATGTGATTCATCTTTCCCCAATTATCTCCCACTCTGTTGTGCGGAAATGAAAATTGGGGCGCTGCTCCTGAAATGACCGTGAGGGTTTAGGGTTTTTTTGTTTAATTGTCGGACCCTCCAAGCCCAATCAATTAATATACATCCGATCCATTATCCATATACTTAAGGACGATCATAGAGGAAAATATCGACATCAAAGAAATTGTTGATTATATTATCGTTGGATATTTTTAAAAAAACTTATAAAAATTATTGAAATTGTTGAATTTTTTTAAATTTTTTTATAAAATTTCAATAGATATTAAAATAAATAATAATATACTAATTTAGTTCATTTTTCATATAAATGATATAATTATGAGATATATATCATACATATAAATATAATATTTATTTTAAAAAATAATATAAATGTAAGTTATATAACATCTCTAAATATATTAAGTTAGATCCAATATTAATATATAGTAATATTTAGGCTCTCATTCATAAAAACATCAACTTAAATAAAGATATATTAACCATATCATCATATTAAATAATAATATTTTTTACCTATAATATTAATGTGTTGATTAATATCTCCCAATTGTGTCTCCATATAAAGAAAAATAATTCCTATAATACTAAGGATATTCTTTTTAAAATAAATGTTAATTTTGAAAATGTTAAATTTTTTTTATGTATAATTCCATAATCAAGTGAATATGATATATATTATGCATTTGAATCATTAAAACTATCATTAGTAATGTCCATAATTAGAATATTATCAAAAATAAATATCCTAATTACAAACAAACAAAAAAGAATCATTTTATTTCACATAGGTTGTTACAAGTTGTATTTTTTTTTACATTTTAATTTATATTTATCAATATTTACCGATGTTATCGAAGCTTTTGACAACCTTTAAAAAAATAACAAAGCAAAAATATCAAAATTAATGTTCTTACTTTTTTATCAATATATATCGATATTTTTTATATTTTGTACAAAATATATTTCCACCTCATATAGATATCTATATTGTGAATTCATACAAACTTTAAGTGATATATCAAGATATATTGTGATTTTTTCAACCATAAGTACAATTAAAGTTGGAGTCTTGATAAAAAAAAATAAAAAAATTATAATAGATATGTTAAAGGAAAAAAGGACAATAATTTTAAATTGAGAAGACAAATGTGAAAAGCAAAATAATTTATGTATCAAATGGATGTCAATTAATTCAATTCACATGTAATTGTCATTCTTGTTAATAAATAATTGTATAATTATTTTAACATTTTTCCTAAAATATGTTGATATCATTTTTTGTTTACATCAAAGGGGTGTATTTCTCCTTCTTGTAATCCCATGACCACAGAAAAACATGTTAGAATCTTAAACTACTTGGGGTGTTGGTTTTAGGCCTTAAGTACTTAAGTTGGTATACGTAGCTTCAAAATATGAAAGAAACTAGTCTTTTTCTCTTTGTGATTATAAGAGAAGAATAAGAAGTGTAGATATTTGTATCTTGTTGTTAAAAATTGGGTGAAGCATATAAGGGTAAATATATAAAGATTGTAATTAATTTGATGTGTATCCCTTATAAATTTAAATAAACTCATTGTAGTGTTACGGTTATCTCTTCATTTTTATCGTTTGTTTGACAATTAGACATAAGTTAGTTATCCCTTAAAAAATATTCAAAAAATATACTTATCTAATGACTCAACTCTATTGAGTTAGTTTAAGAGTCTTCTATACTGATCAAGACTTATTGTACCTTACCACATGGAATGTATTTATTTATACCCAACATTAACCTCATTGGTCTCATCGACCTAGACACATAAACAAGGAGGGTTGATTGTAGCTTTAGGCCTCTAACCATTAGAATGTGTACAATAATTTTCTGTTGCTATTAGTAATTTTGAATTTTCAATCGAACTTCCGATGAGAAAGTTATGTCAAAGTTAATGTTGCCTACAAAATATCAAACTTTTTTCAACTTGTTCTCTATGCCTATTAGCACACTACACTTTCATTTTCCATTCCACAACTTTCACTCTCAAAAATTGAAGAGCACAATTGTAGAGAATGAGTTAAAGAGATAAGGCTCTCCAATCTTTAGGGAAATTTCTTTTTATCATTAGCTTTTTTCCTTCATTTATTTATTTCATTTGTCTTTCCACTGTGGTTAGATTTTACCATATTATAGCATATGTAGACCTATTATTTTCTTAGCATCCAAACATAATATACTCCACCACACTTACATCCATGCTTTCATATGCATGGAATGATTTTATGGAGGATGGATTGATGGAAATGTATGGTCGAATCAAGCCATCATGGGTACGCATGAGGATGGATAAGTGCGGTACATATGATGTCATGGCTAAATGGAAAAAACGAGTGTGGCATGGCTTCCAAGCGTGTAGTGAAGTGTCATTCGATAAGAGTACGTGTAGCACGATTTTGTGTAATTGGACACTATCTAACGTTGTTCCATCTGATGTTGCTCTACTAGGTGGTGCTCTTTTCGATGATGTTTCGTACGATGAGCCTCTATTGAATGTTTTCCGTTCGAAACTATTCTGTCTAACAATGGTTATATGGTACATCATCATTCGATAGTTATCTATGTTGTAGTATTTCGTTCGTTAGTGATTAGGCATGGGCCATATTAGGCCCTAATATCATAGTTCTTCCAATTCAATCTATATGATTTGTTTGGATGCTCATTTGACGAATGAAGTCCCTCAGGATGATGGAGATTTTAATGTTATTCCAATTGGAATTCCTTTGCACTAATTGGGTCTTGATGATGATGACTACCTTTTCTATTATGAACAAGTATAGGTTCAAAATGAGAGATTGTTTCTCGGACAAATTTAGGTATATTTTTTAGATACCTTAATTTATTATGTTTGAGTTCCTTTCTCACACATTACATGTGAATTTATGGCTTATGTTGGTGCATTTCTACGTGAGTTTCCAACTAATGGTTGCAAGATATTAAATGCTTATATCTCATTATTAAATATTATGTGAAGTATGTAAGAGTGAATATATATACGAGAAGTAAAATTAACTCAATATGAATCTCTTATCCATTTAGATAAACTCATTATATCATTGCAATTATTTATCTATGTTTATCACTCATTCAACTATTGGAGATAATACTTGTTAGTTATCTCTTAAAATAATATTAATATACTTATATGATGATTCATCACCTACTAGGTTAGTTTGTGAGTCATCTATGTTGACTATGACCTATCATACCTTACCATTAACATGTATTTATTTACTTCTAATTAGGAATGTAATTTTAGCCTACTTGAATGAATGATCTGATTTGACCTATCTTGAAGATTGATTAGATCTAAATAAGTCTAACCTAACATACTCAAATAATTTTAGAGTTTGGTTTAAAACTAAACATTTTTATTATGAGTACGGTTTGAACTCGACACAAAAAAACAAATTAACTTTAAAGTTTATAAATATATTTAACTTTAAATATTGTATATTAATATTTTATAATTTTTTTCTTATTTAAATTTGGATAATAACTTAAAACAATTTTAATTTTAAAAAGTTAAGGTTAAACTTAAAATTTTTAGAATAAGATTTCGAATTTACATTTATTTTAAAAAAAATCAATCTAATTCAATATAAAAATATATAAACTAAGAACCTCGACCCTCTTGTAGAAACTTACATATCAACTATATATGAGTTTGTGATTGATATATATTATTTACAACAAAGAGTAAAATAGATAAAAATAAGGATTAAAAATTATAAAATGTATTTACTTTAATAATAACATTTTAATGATTGTTAAATCTTAAACTCTAAACTTTAAAACTTAATTTAATATATATATATTATTTATTTTAATTACTAATTATAATATCTTTACTTTTTATTATTAGAAATAAATACCAACTAACTATTTTATTTATCTATGTATGGGAGACTTACAAGTCCAAGCTAGAGGAACCGTTCAGTAGTGAACTCTAAAAGAGAACATACAATTGGACCCATTTGATTATCTAACGGGCTCAAGCCCATGAACTTAAAGCAGAAGAGGCATATCTGTAATTAGCATGACGATCTTTAATGTGCGAGCCTAGTAGGAGTGGGAGGTAAATTAGGGTTTCATCTCTTGATCCTATAAATAGTAGGCGGGATTGTGCCCTAAATCATTCATAATAGCAATTTTAATTCTGCATCTTTCGCTCTATCCCCTCCAACCGGCTCCATTTTATAGGTTTTTTTTGTTCCATTTCCGTTTCATCGTGTATTTGATTGGGAAGAACAACGAATAAACTTGAACAATTTGATTAAGCTTCCTTTTGTTTATTGTTCTTGGCAATGGTGCAGAGCAAAGGCGTCAAATAAAAATGACGTTATTTGCCTTGGATTAGGTTTGATGGGTTTAGAGGATTGGTTTTTTAAGTTTTTGTAATTCTAGCTAAATGTCAATTTGTTTTTAGTTTTATTGCCATAAGGGAGAAAGTTCAATGAAGTAATCACATTGGATCTCTTAATTTATGGAATTATTATATGAAAATAAAATAAAATTGAAATTGATTGGATTGGCTTCATTTTGAAATTTCAATATTAAAAATCAAACCATCTGTTTAATATCTGAAAATATACCAATAAATTATTTAAAATAAATGTGTCGCCTTTTAAAAATCATAATTATCAACCACGTATAAATAAAAACATCATTTTCTTGTATGCAAGTACGGGAAAACTAATTTTGAAATTAATAATATTATTTAATTAAAGCTAGGAATTTGGTAATACATTTATCTTGGAATTCTCTTTTAACAATTTGGTTAATATATTAAATTTGGTTAATATATTAATAGTGGAACCAATGTGATTTTTATCGCAATATAATATTATGACTAAATTAAGATAATAATTATACTAATTCATTCAATGATATAGATCAAATATGAATGATTATGAAAATTATATTCAAAGTAATCTCAATCATACATATTTTTAACTAGTTAGTGAGATCAATTTAAAGTCGTTAATGTAATAGAAAATATAAGTAAACTTATAAATAGAATCATAAATATCAATTTTATTATACAAAAAATTAAACAATCCAATGTTTGAAATAAAATATATTAAACATACTAATAAATCCGCATAAACATCTAATTTTATTATGCAAAAAACTAAATAATGTAATGCTTAAATTAAAACATATAGAACATAGGAATAACTCCCACTAAATACATATATGATAAAAAGTAATATTATATGAGTAGTGTCTAGTATAGAATTTGTTTTTATAATGTTTTATTAAAATTTTCCTATTAAGAACTTTTTTCTTTAACAATTAAAAGTTTAATGTCAATAAACTTTGGTCTAGTCTAATTTTTGTTGTTGTTGGCATAGTAAATCTTTAATGACCTGTTAACAGCATCTATTAAGCATAGTCGGGTGACAAAATGTCATTTATATCCTGTGGTTTGATATAAGCAATGAACTCTGCAACCATGGTTGATAAAGTTATAAGAGTCTGTTTAGCATACTTTTATGAGATAACTTTTCCATCCAACATAAAGATAGCTTGATGTGTATTATCTTGAAATCCTCTAAAATTAGAGTTAGAACCCAATGACTTTTAAAATGTTTGATGTATGTTAAGTGAGCATGTAACTTTTTTTTTCTCATCAAATAATGCATGAAGTAAGAAAAATAGTGTTTGTGCATAAAAGTGAGTACATGAGTCGAAGACTTTTGAGTTTTTGGAAAAATATTATGACAATAGCAAACAAATTATTATCTCTTTCCTTCCTACATCATTATTTGGACATTATTTATGACTAAAATTGTGTCATTTAAAGGTAGGTATGTCTATTATTTTATTATCTTTTATGCTCGAATCTATTCAGAAATTTATCGATATCGCTTTGGTGTGACAACACAATGATTCCATGAGAGCGATCTCAGTATTTAAATACCTAATAAAAAAAAGGCATCATTAAGATCTTTTATCTCGAATTTCTTTGTTAAAAAATTTCTTGGTTTCGTGTAAAAAGCATGATTCGTTGCTAACGAGCCTAATGCTATCGACATGTAATACATGGAAATATATTTACTCCTACTAAACTAGTGATATACAACTTCATCAATGACATTCCTATCAAAACCATATAAGGTGATGACTTGATGTCGCTCTATATCAAAATAAGCTTGCCATTACAAATTAAAAGAGTCATTCGAAGATACTAGAAAGAAAGTCTCTTGGTAGTCTATACCTATCTTCTATGTAAAGCCTTTCATGTCCTATATCTCTCAACATTACCCTTTGAATCCCTTTTGATTTTAAATATCCATATATAACCTGTGAGTTTGCACCTTTAGGCAACTCAACAAGATCCTAAATGTCATTGTTTTTCATAGACTTCATCTCATCCTTCTTGACATCAATTAACTTCTAAGAATTAGAACAACACATAGCTTGACATAAGTTGATGGGATCATTTTCTATTAAACCAACGCTATCCTCATGTTCTTGGAAAAAGATGATATAATCATTTGAAATTGCACTTTTCTCTCTAGTGAATCTCTTTAACGGAGGTTATTGGGTTTGTTTTATAGGTGATATGAGAATCTCATTATTGTCTTGGTCTAGAACAATGTCAAGAATAGGAACCAGAGCATTGTTATCTATTGTTGGAACTATGTCTTGAGCAACGATAAGAATAGAGACTTGATCATAATCAATAATATATTTTTCTTCAAGGCTAAAGTTCCTTATATTTTCTTCCCCTTTCAAACTCAATATTCTTTAGAAATCTCGTATTTTTTTTATTTTAAAGAAGGATCTTGTTGTGAGATTGTAAAACTTATAACACCGAGAGCATTCAGTGTAACCAACGAAATAAAAATTAAAAATCCTTGAGTCTAATTTTGTTTCATGTGGCGTCTTAGGTTGTGTCTCAATTAGACAATCTCAAATTTGCAAGTACCTAATGCTCGACTTCTTTCCTATTCAAAGCTCATAGAAGGGTTTTGGCAATTGCTTTGCTCAATACCCTATTAAGAATGTACATTGTGTTCTTTAATGCTTTTGCCGACTATGGTAAGAAGGAATGACTAATCATACTCCTTACCATATCTTACAGTTCAGTTTTGTCACTCTATATTGTTGTTCATGCTAGGTTTTCCTGGCATGATGTATCGTGGAAAAGTTCCAAACTTATTCAAGAAAATTATAAAGGGTTATAGTCGTTTTCTCTTGATTCTTCATATCTTCCATAGTACTTACCACCACAATCTTATTTGATAGCTTTAATTTTCTTTCCAAGTTGAAGTTCAACTTCAAATTTAAAAGACTTGAAAACATCATAGGATTGTGACTTCCTATGTATCAAATATAGGTAATCGTACTTAGAGTAATTGTCTATGAATGCAATGAAGTAATGGTTTTCATTCCATGAAGCCGTAGTGAATGAAACATAGATGTAAGTACATATAAGTTTTAAGATATTTGTAGCTTTTTTGGCACCTAATTTTATAACGTCTGTTCGTTTCCCCTTGATCCGCTCAAAATAGACTTAAAAGTTTGTCAAATCTAGGTGTTTAAGAATTCCATCCAACACAAGCCTCTCAATTCTCTGCTTAGAGATATAACCTAAATGCTTATGTTATAAGGTGGTAGAATTCTCACTTAATTTTTGCTTTGTATCACGTAAACTTGTTTGCAGTATTTCATTATAGGAACTAATAACATTAAACATGTACATATTATCAATTAAAGATTTGTAACTAATAAAATTTGAATTTTTATGTAGGCTAACTTTATTATTTTTAAAGGAATGAGAAAATCCTTATTTATCCAAACTAGAAATAGAAATTAAATTGTCTAAAAGATGATGCAATAAAAATGTCTCAAATAAATCCATATGAAATCAAGTTTTTAATTGTAACATGAAAGTTCTTATAGCTTTTCCCGCAACTCTACTAGCGTCGCCCACAAAGACGAATCTTTCAACATCACTTGGTCGTTAGCTTCGTAGGAAATTCTACATAGACATACTTATATGAGTAGTAGCATTAGAATCTACCCACCAAATGTCTTTAGGTAGGTACGAAAGCTTAATTAATTTTAGAACAAATTAAAGCTAAAATCATACCTTTCTTTACATGCGAGACAACTTACTTGGAACACTCATTGTATTTTAGCTTCTTGTAGAATTAGCGGGCAAACTTCTCATCATGTTTCTTTTGCTAAGAGAGTCTTTCGTAACAACCATAACTCTTTTTTTTCTTGTTCTAAGAGGTTGAGGCTAAGTGAGTACTTTTAGTCTTATCCCCTTTCTACCTTTCTTCTTCTTACGCACAGTATGATATAAGCTTATTAAGGGAGTGTTTGTCCTGAGTAATAAAGCCCCGAAATGCTTTTGAAATGGAGTGTTTCATGATCATCATACACATTCGATTAAATTGATCCTACTTTCAAATTTTAACATTATTAAGGTTTTTTGGAGTTGCAATAGGTTGATTCGACTGAATTGTAAGATCCAAATCCATAAAATCGAGGACAATCTCTATAGTTCCTTTTCAGATTTTAAAGTTTGTCGTGCTCAGCATTAGAATATTACTGACTTAGGTAGAAACATTCTTAGTAGTAGCAACATAAACTATATAAAGAATAAAATAAACATACATACTAATAGAAATAAATCAAAACATAAATAGGTAATTGAAATTGGGGATCCATCTCAAGATACCTAGCATAATATTAATTTCTAGTCTTTGGAAAGAGAAATTAACTTTAAGTAGTATTCTCAAATACTAACAATTAGTTCTATAAAATAATAGCCTTTTTTTAGACTGATTGTTGTTCACACGAAAATAAAAAATGTTTTTGTAATCTTTACTCATTTATCAACGCATATGCATTATTATTTGGCCAAATTATATCTTAAGTTGAGCCGAGCACAATTTGCATAAATAACTCCACACAAAACATCTATATATTTTTTATTAAATTAATTTTTATAATAAATGTTACTTTAACAACATGATGTTTTAATTAATTTAATTGAAAATATTAAACTAACTAGACAAAATACAATAATAATACTTTATTAATCAACTAAACATGAAATTCAAGAAACATGCTTTAATCCCAAAATTAAAAACCCCAAAATCTTAAAATTCAAGAAATTTCAAACAAAATATAAATATTCTATTCAAACACTATATGAATATAATATTCACAAATCATAATAATATAATAATGATAACCGCTTTGATACCGCTTGTTGAAATTAAATCATATTAAAAGCTATAAATAGATTCTAGATATAAAAATCTTAGAATAAAATCCCAAAAACTCTAGGATTTATATCAAGTAAGATTATTAAGGATTTATGTATTCGAGTGAGATATTTGAATCTATTGAAAACGATCGCCTATTGTTACGAAAATACTACGATGATTGATCACGAACGAATCTTTCTCAACTAAATCATCTTAGTTCTTCAATAGGACCTTCATCTTTCTTCCAAATGGAGAAAAAATAAATTATTTTATATAATTTGGTGTTTTGGGAACCATAAGTGAAAGAGACTTTATATATTATTTAATTAGAATTCTCGTAATCTTCTATTTAAAGCAAAATATTATTATCTATTTAATCAATCTATATTAATTTAAACAATTTAAGAGTTTATTAAATTTGTTAGCTTAGTTTCATTCTATTATTTTAAATAATTAATATAATTAAGAAAAGAGAAAATATATTGTATAATTTAATATAAAAAATTTGCCAATCATTTTAGCGTTGGACTTATGATTTTCATTTAATTTGAAAATTTTGAGCCAATCCAATTTAGTAATATATACGGGATTATATAGTTTGGGTCGAATCTAAACTTTGGGCTAATCTGGTAGCCTGAATTTTTCGCGTTTATTCTATCACTTAAGTCGAATCTCCGAATAAATGATTGAATCACGGAAACAAAATTAAGGTCGAGTAAAATTGTAGTATACCATCTTATCAAATAAAAAGTAGCACTATACGATGTGGGTCTCTCTTCGGTGTGAAGCCCAAAGTAGCACCATGTATTTTAAAATATATATATATATATATATATATATATATATATATATATATATTATTTAACATTAAACAAAACATAAATAATATGAAACCAATTAAATAAAGTTATTTGAAGAATAAAATTATTCAAATATGTATAATAAAAAAATCTGATTGTGATATAACCTAGTAAATTTATACTTAAAGAAGGTCCAAAAAGAAGTGAAACAGAAAATTAAGTAGCATTACAATGCAAAATGGTCTCACACATGAAAGTTTTAGGCTCTTAAAATTTCGTAAGACATTTCAAAATATAAAAATCATACTGCAATTCTTTTTCACCCAACTTAACTCAAAGGAATGTGAAAGAAAAAAACACAAATGCATCAAGTTTTATGCTTCCATTACAGTCGCATTCATGTCTTGTATTGGAAAATTTGTATAAAATTCATGATAACAAAAGCAAAAAGTAAATGGTGCAGTTGAGATTATATAAGCAAAACAAAACTTTGCAGAAACAATATATAGGTTAATTTTACAAGGAAGATAGTTGGAGGAAAACAAAGTGGTTAATTAAAAAAAAAACTTAATTATAAGAGTAAGAAGGCTAAATATTACACTAACTACTCTTAGGGGAAAAATAATAATCTAAAACTAGCTACTATTAAAATTATTATAAAATAAAATAAAAATAACATTATTAAAACTTATTTAAAATGTTATTCAAATTTAATTACGATTGTTTATACAGTTTAATATTAAACGTTATTCAATCGAAATATAATCAATATTATTGATGTGTTATTTTTATTATTATAAATTTTAAAGATATTATTTTATAAACTACTGTTAAAACGGATAAAGATTGTTTGTAAAAATTAAAATTACAATTCTTAGAAATAGGAAACTTGAAATATGAATTATAATTTATATTAGTTTATTCGTTTATCATGATAGAATAAACATGAATTGCACTAAATTCTAATCCTTTTAAGAGGAGGAATAATTATTCTTTTCATATAGAGATAATAAACATACAAATCACTCGTCCAAATGGAATAAACATTCTCAAGTAATTTTTATTCCTAACCTTAATAAAAAAAAATTGATATATTTATTCTAATCATTCTAATTTAACATACCCTAAATCTCATTTAATTACATCTAAAATAAATAGTAAATACTCTGATTTACACAAGTCACTATTATATTTTTCAAAATTCTAAAATTGTTGTTATCGTAGTTAGAAAGGTACAGTACCTTATCTCACATTATATCTGGGCCTATCTAATAAATAAGATTTACAATGTATTTATTATACGAGAGGAAAATGTATCTCAAAGAAGTACAAAAGCTAGGGATCACATAAAGATTTATCAAAAAACATTTGTCAATATAGTTGAACATTAATTGAAGTTTAAAATACCAACAAATTGAAATAATATAAGTGCACCTCTTATGATAAAGAACTAAACATTAAAAAAAGTAAAATAAAATAAAAAGAAGAGGCTTATACAATGTTTATTTGCCTTTGTTACTACTTTGACATCTATTGTTTGAAGGATAGTTTAAAGGTGCATGTTTTTTCTATTCTTATAATTATATGATTTTTATATTTATTAATAGTATAATTTTAAAATATAATTAAATAATTAAAAGTTTTCAAAAATTAATTTTTTTAAAAAAAATAAAAATTATATATTTTATTAATAAAAAATACTACAAATAACGTTTTACTCTTCCCTCTGTATGTTTCTCTCTCCTTTTTTTTCTATCGTTATAATATAAAAATACAATTAATTAAGTTAATTTTTTTAAAAATGTAGATTTTTAAAAAAAAAATAAAAAAATATTAAAAAATACTACAAATAACACCTTACTCCTCCTTTTATATGTTTCTCACTCCCTTTTTTTATTAATAAAAGAATAGAAAGTAAAATTGAGAGAGAAAAAAATGAGTAGAAAAGATAGAATGAGTACCAGAGAGAGAAAGAAGGCGATGGACATGAAAAGGAGGCTGTTGGTAGTATTTTTTTTTTAATTTTTTATTAATAAATATATAATTTTTATTTTCTTAGTAAGAATTTAAATTTTTTAATTTAATTGATAATAATTTTAAATTATAAGATTAATAAAATTTATTTAAAAATTTACATAATTAAAATATTCTAATTATATAATTACAAAATCTGAAATACTCTATAAAATACCGAATTCTAAATCAAGTTTCTATTCTATCTTCTTACTTCTTTTTTTCATTGATTTTGTTATTAAAAAATAATTTATATGGTCCAAATTAATAATAAGGCAAAGTGACTTTTAGGAGGTTAACTTTCAATTTTCTTAGGTCCTTAAAGAAAAAAAAAGAAATAAAATAACTTAAAATTTTCTTTTTCCAGTTTTGTTATCAAAATCCACCTTTTTTCTTATCCGATATATTTGTAATTTTCTAAAATTTCAATGAAATTTTTTGAAATATAAAAAAATATCAATATAGATTGATCATGAAATATTGATTTTTAAATTCTTTAATTTCGTGGAATTAAAGATACACATGTATAACTTATTATGTTATAAATTAAATTAATATTTTATAAAGATAATAGATTTTAGTTTTCCATAAATTTTTACATTTACTTAAACAATAAAAATTTAATTATAAATTATGATTCATTTATAAATAAATAATTACATCATTTTTCAATTATATTTCTCTCCTTCTATCTCATGCTATAATATAAGTAACTCTTATTTTTAAAATATCCCGCCTTTTATTTAGATATTAAGGTCCAAGAAAATCTAGGTTGATATCCATGATCTGAATCGATCCGGTTTTGTTTAAAAAAAGTTTAATCAAATCGGACCGTTCATGTTATTCGGACCGGATCAGACTGGACCGTTTGAAACGGTTTTAAGAAATAAAAATCGGATCGGACTGAACCGAACCGTTTGATTTATAAAACGGTTCAGTCCGGTTTGGTTCCCGATTTTTTTATAATTTAATGAAGAATAATGTGAAATTTTTAATATATTATTAAACCAAACCGGATCGGACCGGACCATTTGATTAGTAAATTCGTTCAATTTAATCCGGTTTTACGGTTTGGTCCGATCCAGTTCGATCCGATTTATGGACACCCCTAGTTAGTATTGTTTATTTTTTCATTAATTTTTATATAATTTATATAGATATCACAGAATTAAAATTGAATATTTTTTTTAAATCAAAATTAATACTAATCATAGTACGGTAGCATTATATATGTAAATTTTATCTCATATTAATTTCATAAATATAATATTTAAATGAAAATAATCAATTATATTTGTCTATAAAGATTTATTTTAGTATTTTTAAAAAATTCATACAATTTTTTTAAAATAGTTATAAATTTCACCGACTTATAATTTTTTTTTAAATATTTTATAAAATTAAATTCTCTATATTTCTATCGATTTCAATGATACGAGAAGCGCTCCAAAAGTCCAGTTGCCCACAACAACAAAGCGGAAGGATTATACAACTACTCTAGAAAAGTGGAAATAACCACGTAGTAATCTACCCCACGAGTTAACTGTATCCGATCTATGAACACTGCCATTTAGCATATAACAATTACATAATGAGTAGTGCTATACAATACGATTGCTTATACAGCACGGGTTAAAAATATTAATTGGTCAGTAAGCAGTACCACCTAATCCCGGTCGGTACGTAGAGACTTTTCCTTACATTTTAGTGACAGGTGGGGGACAAAAAATTGAAATCAACCCAAGTCTACTTGAGATGCAACTCAAGTAAATAGCATTGACCTAATATTTGTTGTTGTCACATTATTTACGTAGGAAATGCAACAGCAGAGTTATTTATTATCCAAAATTGAGTATAGAAAAAGAATGAAAGCAAAGATGTGAAGATATTAACCAGATGCACCATGAAACAAATGTTTAAACTGTATACAATGTTTGTAGGACAAAACTATACTCACATATTTTCTTCACAATCATAAATTTCCAAAAATATATTTTTTTTCCCTTAAAATAGTCGAACTACTAACAAAACCAGAACAAAAGTAACCATTTAGGAGAACATAATATCAGGAACTTCAGCTGCCCCTAACTTGAAGATCTAATACACCACAGGCAACTGTATCTAGATAATAAAGACCCAAGTCACTCTCCCAACATTACCTCCCTACCTGATGGAACAATGAGTTATACTTGAACACAAAATGCAATTCCAAAACTTCTGCCTCCTTAATCACCAAACATGAGACTTGCTGGAGAGAGGAACTATGGAATTCTTCTTTTAGAGCTTCACTTCTCTATCGAAAATCCAACTGAAAGGTACAGCGCGCACTTCTTTGACCTTTCCTTGAGCTCTTTCTTCTAGCCTCCTAATTCTTGGGGCTAACCCACAAACATAATCCTGAGCTTTACGCCCCTCGCCTGAAAGTCCACTCAGATTCTGCACTTTCCACCTGCCAACCAAGAACTCCAATATGTCTGCGTAATCTTTAGCAGTATAGACCCCAAGCCGCTGTGCAACAGCTGAAAAATGGTCAAATAGATTGTCATCACGACCATCATACATCAAGTGAGCTGGCATAGAAATCTTCTTCCTCATCATGTCAGCAAAGGCTACAACAGTTCCATCTGGATCAATCTCAAAGAGTTTCTCGACGATCTTAGTATATGCTGTCTCATGGCGCTTCTCATCTGACGCTATCGTACCACATATTTGTGCCAAGTTCATGTCACCATGCTCCTTTGCGTGCCTGGCAGTGTTCCCATGTGAGATGAAAGTAGCCCTTTCCTGGAATGAAGTGTAGATGAAACCAAGGTAGGGGCTGTTTTCTGTTTGGGGATCCTATCAAAATCGACAAAGAAACATATGAAAAGTTGAACAGAGCCTTTTCAAGAATTCTACTTAAAAAATACCAAAACAAGTAATTCAAAAATATGTTGTATCATATGGCATAATTTGTTTTAAAGGGATTAAATGGACATTAAAATGTACAAACAAATAGCAAGATCATCACCATATGTTGAAAGAGTATAAAAAGAATCCCAACAAGGATACAACAATTTGTCAGTGAATTTGTGTACGGTTGCATGCTTCTTCAATGCAGGAAAAATTGGAGAAAACAGAATAATATTTGTTAGAAAACCAACCATTCCGGACCCAATAAGATACTGAATGGTTTTCTCAATTTGCCTCATGTCCACTCGTCCAGAAAGGTAGAGATACTTATTCAGAAGGTCACCATGCCGATTTTCCTCAGCTGTCCATGCTCTAGTCCAAATGGCCCAGGAAGTAGGGCTGGCACCTGTTTCGTCTCTAACTCCATCTAAGGTATTGAGCATTGTTTGGTAAGTAGGCAGGGCTTCCTCCGTGATCATATCTCCGATAAGGACAACAAAGTAATCATCTGGAATCTCCTTTGTCCTTTCCCTTAGTTCCTTGACCTGATCATCAAATCCATCAGAGGCAGGGTCTGGCAGAAAGTCCTGAGGTTGCCAACATTTCTCTACCGGCTTCAAGTGAACTAAAATGTTCTGCTCAGCCCAGCCCTCCAATGATTTGAATATCTCAATCTTCTGAGGTGGCATCGAATGGGTTACTTGCACGTGAACTTCACGAGGAGGTGTGAAAGGCTTTTTGAGATTCTCAACCTCCCTGCATGAAACATCAGATTATGTTTCCGACACTTGCATCTGAAAGAGGGTCTCTAGCAAGAAGTAATCATTTTTAATCAATTCAAACCCATTTTAACGACCTAGTTTCCCATTTCATAAGCCATACCATGCTAACAATAGACACCACGGAAAAGAGACTACGGGAATGCAGACCATGAACATTCAGACAAAACTGTCCATGAGCCGCATATATGCTTAAGAAGGAAACATTAGCACAACAATAAATATTGTCTCCATTAGAGAAAGAAAGTACCGTTTTATTTCTAACAGGGTATTCATGGTGGTTTTGACGAAAATTTAAAACTTAAACGAACTAACAGAACAGATCTGGTAAAATTGAATTAGAAAAAGAAATTAGAGAGTTGAGCATCTGCAAACCAAATGATCATCCACAAGAGAGAGACAACCTCATCTCTCAAAATTGTCAAACTTTATAGCTGTTAAAATAGACCGGAATGAGCATACATATGCAGATGAAACTAACTATTATTCAAACAAAACAAAACACAGCTCTGCTCATACACAAGCTCATAGGGGTAAGATAAAGTAATAAATTCAGAGACAAATCATCCATTTTAATAAACAACCTTAAAGAGTATAAATCATACTGTGGATAACGACATATAGAATTCAATTGAAAAAATAACAATGTGTTGTAGATAACCACAAGAAAGAGAAATTCCATTCAGCAGGTTACAATGACTCCTGCAAATCATTTTACTGAAAGGTGTTGCTGAAATCAAGTAGGGGAATGAGGGGAACAAGGAACTAATGAATTCCCAGTTGACTTTATGAATTTTAAACTACAAAACAAATATCCACAAATCACAAGCTTGAACATTGTATGTGTCTCAGAGACATCCATATGCATTAAACTTTCAAATGCGGACAAGAAACGAACTGCCAGACCCAAGAAACCAACAGGTGGACAACCATGCAACCACTAAATAAAACATACAATTTGGAAAAGCCTTTAATAATAATACCTCTCAATATATACAATATGTATGTGTCTCAAAGACATCCATCTGCATTAAACTTTCAAATGCGGACAAGAAACGACTGTCACAGGCCTAAGAAACCAACAGGTGGACAACCATGCAACCACTAACTAAAACATATAATTTGGAAAAGCCTTTAACAATAAACTCTCAATATAAAAAGACAACGTTCCATTACAGATTATGATTGAGAACTAACATATTTTTTTAATACCTATAATGGAAAGAAAATTTTCACTATTTATCAATGAAGTTTTTTAAGGTGGTATTTAAGAACTTGGTTTGTTAAGGAGTGTGACCGCCTTTACATTTTTTCCACATATACCCTCTTTATATCCGGTTGTACAACTTCACAACTATGAGTGGGACAAAAATAGGAATTGAAAGTTGTTCTTAGTTAAAAAATAATTTTCTCTATAAATATGAAGGAAAAAAAGAATCCGTTTTGCAGAAATATTCCAAGGACATGAGAAATAAAAAATAACGTATGCATTAACTGATACCATAATAAATATTTAATAGGTCAATTTCTGAATGATGATATGAACAAGAGAATATATCATAAATGTTCCAGCTACATCCATTTCAATGGAAATATAATTAAAACGATAAACAAAACAGAATGAACCTAGGTAGCAAATGACATTTTTTTTTCATGCTAAATTAAATTCTAAAGCAAAGAAGATCAGTAATTAGCCCATGGTGGAATTGCAGACGATTAGAAAATAATGCCTCTATACTAGCAAGTTCAAATAGAGAGGGGAGAGGGAATATAAGGAGCAGGAGAGTTCAAGTAAAAAACGAGTCAACTAGAAATAGTTGAACAAGAAGAAGTCATATGATATGCAACGCCAAAGAACAATCTAAATAATAAAAAAGCTTATAGAATCTGAAAGATTTATCATTTGAACTGAAATTAGGTACAAAACAGAGCACAAATAAGAGATATCGATGCATATATGCATATACTGGAAAACTTTGGAAATCACGACAAGCATAAAAAGACTAAATCAAAACCCATCTGAAAGAATTGAAGAAGCAATTAAACGAAGAAAAGAGACGGTGCAAAAGAAAAGTGCATTTAAGCAGCAGAAACGATAAGATCAATCTAGAAAACAAAGTAAATAGAATAAAGAATAACCAATAAAATTACTTAGCAATACCTAGATCCAAAACCAGCTAAATAAAGTAAAAATGCAGAGAGACCCATATATAACTCGAAGAATATGGTACGTTACAGAAGAAATTGAAGACAGAGAAGCAAGAAGCACTCACTTGGTGCCAGAGCGGAGAGTGGAGGCCATGAAGAATTTGGGAGATCTGAGACTGGCCATTGGTGGAAGAGAAAAAGAAGGCGACTTCGGTGATTGAGAGACGAAGGGGTTGAATTTGAGAGCCATTTGTTACTTGTTTGGGAAAATATGATCGTTCACTCTCTCTTCCAGTTTCCTCCACAGAACACTAGTCCAATACCAAAGCACTCTATTGTGTCTAAATTAAATATAACTCTCGGTGCACGGTAGGGACGGCAAGCGACCCACTTTTATTTTATTTTTTAGATTAAATTCTATTATGATTGAACTAAACGATTTTTGTTTTTAAATCAGATTATTAAGTAAATCATAAATATTATTTATACATTAACAAATAATTCTTTTATAAAAAACTTATCCGTGTAAAATATGATATTCTAATTTTAACACTTAAATTATCATCTTATAAAAAAATAAAAACCCCATTTAGGAATGAGCATGATGAAAGGCGATAATTACAATAATAATTATAATAATTATTTTTTATCGATTTGTGTTATATTCGAATAATAACTATCAGTTTTATATCATATAGATTTTTTTACAATTTAATTAATTTTTTTATTTTTAATATTTATTTATTCTTTATCATATTATTTAAAATATTGATATTAATTTTTATTTTTAAACTATTTATTAAAGTAAAATAAAAAATCTAAAAATAAGAATAAATAAAATTTAATTTAATTATTTTAAATATTATTATTTTATTATTAAAAATGTATTATTTAATATAATTATATGTATATAAATAATAATATTAATATATATTTGATTTTAATTAATAATAGTTTTAATATTATAATATTATTTTTAAAATAATATATTCAAACTTTTATATATAATATAATTTTAATTATTTGCACAAATATCTATCATTCGATACGACTAAAAGCAAGAATGTATAGTTCAAATAAACTTAATATTTTGACAGTTGTTTGCATGAACTCAGTACATAACCCTTATTGTTTAAGTTAATTACATTTTTACATTTTCATAAATTTTTGCTCCCGCTTTTGGTAAAGAAATCAAAAATATTATTGAGGTTTGCTTTTTTTTTTAACAAATATCTTTAATTTTTTTAAAATATTAAATTTGATATTTAATAACAGTTATTCAAGGATATTTTTATAATCTCTTTAAACTTAAAAGGATATATTTGATATTAAGTTAAAATATTACATAATCAATAATAATAAATTAATACAATAAAAAAATATTGAAATAATTTATAAAAATATAAATTGAGTTAAATTTTAAAAAACTAATTTTTAAATATTATTGACTTGGATTAAATTATAATTAACTCATATTTTAAGCATTATAAAAAAACCTCATATTTTAAATAAATTATTCAATTATTATACATATATTTTATTTTTTTGAATGCAATAAGTAATTTTCAACCATTTTAAATATATTAAAAATAAAAATTTAACTTTTTTGTAAGACATTTCAAAAACAAAATTTAATTATCTTTTTTTGAATTTAATAAATTAGTTATTTAATTTTCATATCAATAAATGTCAATAAACGAGAGAGAAAATCTACATAGTGTAAAAAGTTAGAAATATTCTTAAAAAAATTAACGGTGAGAGAGAAAGAGACATAAGTGATGAAAAATAAAAAAATTAGAATAATTTTAGGATCATTTTTTAATTTAAATTTGTATGATTTTATATTTATATTTATTTCTTTAATTAATATAAATTTTTATTTTTTAATCATAACTAATATAATAAATAAATATATTTTTTAAATTTATTATTATTTTAAAAAGATATTTATATGATTTAAAAAAAAAGGAAAAAATATATGAGAGATAATAATTAAAAAAGTTAAGGTAATTATTTACTAATGTTATTTTTGATAATATATTTAATTTCATTGATAATATTTTTTAAATGTTAAAACATTTGGGAACAAATTACAAATGGGTTAAGAGTTACTATTTTTTCTTTTAGTTTTATTTATTTATTGCATATTTATATTCATGTTTTTATTCTTATAAGTCTTGAAAGAAACATAAACGGTAATAAGAAGAATAAATTAGTATACTCTTAAGTATGGTTTGACATTTAATCTAGAATTGAGTGTAAAGTATTTCAAGATCGATATGAATGTTCACTCTTTTTATACTATTCAAGAAAATATGTTGGAGTATTTTATTTTCTTTACGTATTTATATAATTAAAGGGTGATTTAGTCTTATAAGAAGCACTGCTGCCTTTTTCCTAATCGATGTGAGAGTTATTTCTCAACACTCCTCCTCACATCGACTGTGCCGATGGACGGTGGTAGTCTCACTTTGTTTCCACGGGTGGTAGTGCCAAGTGGCTCCTTCACCACCAGGGTTCCTGCTTTGATAACATTCTTATTCAACGGGACCCTTCTCTTAACCCAAAAGCTAGTTTATAGGTTAAAGGGTATCTTAGTCTTATAAGCAACATTGTTGCCTTCCTCCTGGTTGATGTGAGATTTATTTCCTCAACACACAACATTATTGCCTTGGTTGCTAATCTTTTCTTTCTTGCATGAACAAAGCATGTTGAACTTGACATGCATTTTGTTCGTGAGAAATTCTTGGCTTGTCATTTAGTTATGTATCATGTTCCTTTTTCTGAACAATTGGCTGATGTGCTTACTAAAACTTTGCCTCATGTTCAGTTTTTAATTTTTTGTTCCAAATATAGTGTTTTAATTCTGCCTCTAAGTTTGAAGGAGTGTAATGGATTGTGATTAGTCTATAGTGTCTACCAGAGCTTGTGTAGCTGCTAGTGTATATGCAACTACTAATGGTGCATAATAAGCCAGTTGAATGCATGTACTCATGCTAGTATATGGTGCTTAGAAATTCAGTTAGTTATCTCATGTGCTGTTGAATAGAGTTCAAATCAAGACTTAAAAAGTTTGTTAGACTTTGTTTTACTTTTTAGAATAAAATATGTTATGCCTTGTTGGCATCCCATGTGCATGTAGCCTTGTAAGCTTTCCATGTGCATGTTTACCATTTACTTTTCACTGATGTAATTGGCTTGATAGATTGCAAGTTTTTAAGCCTTTCAATAGTATGAATACAAATGTAATGTGATATTAAAATTCTAATGAAAAACTAGAGAAGTATCATTAAATAGTCTTTTTCTTCTATAAATTTCTTTTCAATGTTTATGTTTAGTTCTTAGAAAAGTTACCTTCAGTTTTTATTTATTTATGGTATTAGAGTAATATAAGTTCGAGAGAACTTCTCGGTTGATCCTACTTACTATAGAAGATCCTTGCCAAGAACACGTTCATACTCACAATCAATAGTTTTTCATTCTTGTTGTAGATTTCACAAATTTATACCATTGCACCCTCTCAAATGCCTATTCAATCACAATAAGCTCTTCAACCACACTTTTTTACATAGGCAATAATTGCTTCTACACCTCAACCTATACATTCTCCTTTTATTCTACCTTAACCTCTATTTATTCAACCACCACCAATGCCTTACCAACTTATGTCACAAATTGGTTTTGCTTATTCTTTTCTTTCTTATCCCTATCCTCAACAGATGACTTATCCTTTAACTTATTACTTTAAAAGTTCTTTGTTGGTACAACTATCATGGTGCTACACACCATATGACCTATAATCCTATTGATCTAGAAGCTATTCAACCTTATTCTCACAATGAGCAATTAATGATTGGAAATGGTAAAGGGTTATCCATTGCTCATAGATGCACCAATCATTTTTGGTCAAACAATAAATAGTTTATATTGTCTGATGTTTTACATACATATGCCTTCCATTGTCAAAAACTTCTTAAGTGTGTCCAAGTTTGCTCTTATCAGTGATGTTTATTTTGAATTTCACTCATTTTATTAGGTTTTTGTCTTAAATGGCCATATTAAATACAATAGTTTAAAAAATACTAATGATTAATTTAGTTTAAAAATAGTCAACTTGTAAAGTAACCACTCATTTTCTTCTTCTATCTTCTCTTCTAATTCAGCAACTCAATTTTTTTGTCTCTCCTTATTTTAAAAAACAATACAAAAAATTAACTTCAAATACCCCTTTATAACTTTAAAGTGCAAAAAAAAATTTAATAATTTATTTTTATTATAAATAAAAAATTATAAAAACTTTAATAAATAATAAATAAAAAATAAAAAATTGAGTTAATAAATAATAATAAAAATTATTTATATTTATATAATACAAAAATATATTTAATAATAAATATATAATTTTTTATAACAAATAACTTATAAATTTTTTATTATAAATTAACTTAAAATAATAATAGTAAATTAAAAAATAATTAAAAAATTTAAATTATTAAAAAATTTACTAAATAGTTACAATAATTTTTATGAAAAATTATTAGCATTTTAATCAAACAATTTTATAATAATTTTTGAAGTTATAAAAAACTTAAAATCATAATGTATTGTGATATTCAATTAATATCATAGGGTATTTGTAAAAATAAAAAAATAAATTACTTATTTAAGCATAGACGCAATGAATAAAAAGCGTTAAAACAAATGCTAATGTTCTTTAAAATAATCACTAAGTTGTCATTACCCATTTATCCATATATGTTGAACACAAAAAAAAAATCATTTGTTTTCTACATATTGTTTTCCACATTTTTAGCATTTATTTTTTAAAATAAGTAAACTATGGCTTTAAATGATTCTTTAATTATAAATAATTATCATTTTCAATATATTTATAAATTTATATTTATTTTATTATAAAATAAATTATTATTTTTTATTTTTTAAAATAAATTTTTTAATATATGATATGATAAAAGAGATTTGGGTATTTAAAATTAATTATAAATTTATAAGATGTTAATATTTTATTATGATTATAATAATTATGTTTTGTAAAATAGGATTACATATTTATTTTTAAAAAAATAAAATTAACTAAAAAATAGGTTTTTAAGTTTAAGGTTAAATTTTGCCTATTTTTAAACGAAAACACAATTTTACCTTTTTTTAAACTATTGAATGACGCATACCCATTATAGACAAAATCCCCATTTTATTACTATGTTAAGGACAATCATACGAAAGAGGTCCTTCTACGGGGTCACTTGCTTAATGGATTGTATGCTTTCAACCTTAGTAGAAAGAAACATCAACCGTTGTTTTTAAAAAGAAGCTTAAATAGTTACAAGCACCAAGTTTTGATCTATCTTTCCATTCTTTTCCTTAGATTTTGTAGCTAATTTTGAAGATTTAAATCTAAGACATAATAGACTTGGACATGTCTCTTTATATGTTGATAAGAAAACTTTATCTCATTGTCATATCTCATATTTTGATAATACAAATAAAAATGGAAGCAATTTTGTTTGTAATGCTTTTCAAGAAGGTAAAATCGCTCGTTCCCTTATACACTATCTACTAGTTATACTGTTAAGCTTTTACAAATTGTTCATTTTGATCTATGATGATTTTTAATACAATTCACAAATGGTTTTGCCAATTATGTGCATTTTATTTATGATTTTTTTGAAGTTTACTTGAATATATTTTCTTAAGAATAAATTAGGTGTCTGAAATGCCTTTCTTTAGTTCAAAGTTGAAGTTTAATTACAAACAGGTCTTAAGATTAAGATTTTATAATCTGATTAGAAAGGAGAGTTTCAAGCTTTCCGAATCAGGCATCAGGCATCATTCATCATACTTCTTGTTTTCACATCCCTCAACAAAGTAGGGTTGCAAAGAGAAAACATAGACACATATTGAAGCTTGGTTTTCTATGCTATCTTATGCTTATCTTCCTTCAGTTTGTTGGGATGAGTTGCTTTGTACCAACTTCTATATCATCAATTGTTTACCATATCCTACAATCTTTAATATCACACCACTAGAGTATCTTTTTTAAAACATATCTTGATTACTCTTTCTTAAAAGTATTTGGCCGTCTATGTTGGAATCCTATGTATCGTAGTTATCAAAAATATACCTAAACTACAATTATCTGGTCCTTGAGCATTTGTTTGACTTTTCTTGATAGACTTGATAGCAGGCCTAGAAAAAAATTATAGATAAAAGAATTATGATCTTATATTTCTAAAACAAGAGAGAGAAATTAAGAAGAATAGAATAATGCTCTTGTGTGGTTATGTTTGATTGATTAATAAGCCTAATTATTTTATTATATTTTGATAATATGTTCTTATGGCTTCTTCTTTATTTTTGTTATTATATTGTTAGATCAAATAATTATTTTGTCATATCATAGTTATTTGATTTGATTATTAGTCTTTAAAGAAGCTATTTTTATTGAACTTATGTTTGATCTTTTTGCTCTAGGATTTACTAGTTGATTTGATTTAAGTGACATATGTTTTGAATCATCTAGTTAGGATTATTCATTATTAAATCTGTTGTAGAACACACATGGGCACTTGTGTTTTTGTGCTAACCATTTTGCAGTTAATTTGGGAACGTATCTGATTGGCAGGAAACTTATTGGAATGTTGGTCTAGAAACCGCTCGCGCTAATATTGGAAAATGTGAAAACATAGTAAGGGCTCGTAAGTAAAGTACATTGGGGCAGTATCCTAGGGAGAGTTTGTACTTGAACATTTGATTTTCATAGTGGAAAGTTAGGTGGTCAGGTGGACCGGTGGTTTTCCTCTTAGATCATGGTTGTAGCCTAGGTTGTTTCTACCTAAAAACATCGTGTGTTATTATTTCATTTCCGCACTTTACTCTTACACATGATTGCATACCTGGTCGCTTTGTTTAGGTTATTAAATTATAAATTGGTAAAAATTGAAAATAACCCATTCACCCTACTCTAGGTTAATTAGGTCCATATCTTATAAATTTTCATATGTTATCAATGCGTAAGGAATTATAACTCTCACAAGTTGCTTCCTTGCTTTCAAACATACACTTTTATTGGTTATAGTTCAAGGCATAAGGGCTGTAAATGTCTATCTTATAATGGTATAATGTATATCAATAGAGATGTTGAGTTCATTGAGATGGTTTTTTTCTTTTTCTTTCTTAGCTTCAAATGGGGTTTCTGTGGTGTCTTTTCCTAAAATTATTAATCGTACAATATTACCTATTTTAACTCCTAAATCCGTTGTCTTGCCTTCTATTTTTTTAATGTTCCTATCTTATCCTCTAGTCCTACTTTTCTTTTTTACTTGAATTGTCACCTATTTTTCCTGGTTTTCCTAGCTCAATTTTAGTTGTTTCCTCTTTTCCTATGCATATTGCATCTGATAGCTTAGCATGTGCTTTTTTATGTTCCTTTTCCTGTTGTGTCCTCTTCTATACATTTTATTTTCTTTCTTTTGATGTTCATTTAGCAACTAGTCCATCCTATTCCACTCTTGTTTTCAGAGGCCTTAGGCCCTGTGCCATAAAATATGGTTGCATACCCTTTAATTGTGCTTGCTTCTAGTGTTTCCTATCTTATCACTAACAATGATAATACTCATTCAATGATAACTCATTCTAAAGTTGGTACATTTAAACCAAAATTCCTTCTAGTTGCAACTATTGATTTGAATTTTATTAAGCTTACTAACATCAAATAAGCCATATCTCATCCACGCTAGAAACAATCTATACAAGTAGAGTTTAATACTTTCTTCTAAAATATGACTTTGATATTAGTTTCAAAACCAATTTGCAGATCAATTATAAGAAGCAAATGGGTGTGGAGAGTTAAAAAGATACCTTCAAGAGATGTTGACAAGGATGAGATTCAACTTGTTATTTCTCTTCTTCATGATAAATTTGCACTCATGTATCTTAGGTTGCTTAATTTTTTCTTAGGTATTGAGGTTCATCAGCTTTCTGATAGGGATATTTTGTTGAATCAGAGTAAATATGTTAGGAACCTTTTGCTTCGAGCCAAGATTGATTAATCTAAGCCTATTTCTAACGCATGTTAACAGATGTTTCTCTGTCTACTTACTCTAATATTCCTTTCGATAATCATACATTCTATTATAATACTATTGGTGCATTGCAGTAAGAAACTATCTATTATAATACTATTGGTGCATTGCAGTAAGAAACTATCACTAGTCTTAATATCTCTTTTGCTGTCAATTGAGTATGTTAATTTATGGGCAAGCCTCTTTAACCATATTGACATGTTGTTAAGAAAATATTACGCTATTTGCAAGGCACTACTTGTCATGGTGTGGTTTTTAAATCTTCATTACATCTTCCTCTTTAAGGGTTCTCTAATGCAGGTTGGACCTCTTGTATGTATGATAGAAGATCTATCATTGATATGTTTATTTTTATGGTGCCAATCTAGTGATTTGGTGCTTTTGTAAGCAGTTAACAGTCTTATTTCTAGCATTGAGGTTGAGTACCATGTTCTTGCCATAACCATTTCTGAAATGATTTGGATTAAAGCTTTTATATCAAAATTGATGTTATTCTTGTCATCTCTTCTTACTCAATGATGTGATAACTTCAACACTATTGCCTTGGTTGCTAATTCTGTCTTTCATGCACGAACAAAATATGTTGAGCTTGACATGCATTTTGTTCGTGAGAAAGTCTTGGCTAGTCATTTAGTTGTGCATCATATTCCTTCTTTTGAGTAATTGGATGATTTGCTTACTAAGCCTTTGTCTCATGTTTAGTTTGTCATTTTGTGCTCCAAACTTAATGTTTTAATTCTACCCTTGTGTTTGAGGGGGTGTGATCGATTGTGATCAGCCTATAGTGTTTGCTGATGCTTATGTAGCTGCTAATGGTGCATAACAAGCAAATTGAATGCATGTGCTCATGTTGGTACATGATGCTCACTAATTCAATTAACTTTGTGTGTAATTGGTATGTGTGAAGGTGGTCTTCAAAGCTATTCCATGTGATGGTGAATAGAGTGCTAATATGGACTTGAAAATTTGTTAGAGCTTGTATTACTTTTTAGAATAAAATCTATTTTACATGTTGGCATCCTATGTGTGTAGCATTATAGGCTTTTCATGTGCATGTTTATAGTTTTCTATGCATTGATATAATTAGTGTGATAGATTGCAAGTTTTGAAGCCTTTCAATGATACGAATACAAGTGTAATGTGATATCAAAAGTTTAATGAAAAATCATAGAAGTATTATTATTATTATTATCAAATTCTTTATTTTTTTCTATAAATTTCTTTTCGATGTTTTTGTTTGGTTCTTAGCAAAGTTACCTTCGGTTTGTAATTCACTCAAAAATATCTCCATAATTTTAAATAGAAAAACAGAATTATATATATCTATTGGTTTAATAAATTTATCTGTCTATTTTAAAAATAATAAATAATATAAAATGTTGATGAATTATAATTAATTTAAATTTTTTTTTTCATTTTCAAATATCCATCCTTGTAATCACAATCGTCACACTTACATCATATTATTATCAATTAAATTAGATAAGAAAAAATAATAAGTTGAAATAATCACAAAATCCAATCGACTGTCTTATAGTTCATTTTTTGATTTAATATTTTTTCTTAAGAGATGATTTATCAAAATTAAATATTCATATTTTTTATCGAACCGTATTTTTATATAATTTAAATTTATGATTTAAAATATAAGAATAATTAATGTTACTATCAAGCGAATCATCTATATTTATATTTCTATTCAACTGCAAAAGAAATTGATTTTTTTTAATAATAATATGTTATTTAACTTGACTGTGAGCAATATATTCATTTTAACGTGTTTTATTACGAAGAAAAGCAAACACAAAATTGAGATATTTTGATATATGCAGCTAAGCTTATATGTTTTATTTTTATGTTTATTGTGCAAGCATTATGAATTTACTTAGTTACTTTGTGGATAAGCATTGTGAAATCAGCATAAACTTTACAATTGTGAGCTGTTATTGTCTTAAGAAAGCTAACTTTCCAACTCATTTTTTTTTACTAAATTTGATTTAACATGTTATGAATATCTCACTTGAATTAAAACTGAATTTGATTGAATTCTTTAAATCATTGAAAATGATGTTTATGTTACCTATTAAATTAAATAAAATGTATCTCTTCTATTAAAAAAAAGACTTCTAAAGTCACTTACTTTATTTTTTTTAAATAGTAAAGTATCTAATTAATTTTTATTTTTTATTTATATTAGAATTAAACTTGTTACATATTATTAAGTAGTTTAAATGTAAAAACTAGTATAAATGTGATAAAATAGTGGATATAATAACTTGCTAAAAAATAAGAAAATTTATTTTGGAGTAAATAGCATGGTTAGTTAGACAATTTATGTTCAACGTGGGTGAGAAAACTCAAAATAACCAACTTTACACAATATGTCATTTCATATAAATAAATGAAAAAATTAACTTTATTATTCTTTTTAATTATAAAAATTACTAGAAATCATATTTTTAAACTATGTCACTAAACAAAAAAATATATATAAATAATTAATTCTTAAAAAATCACAAATTAACCTATAGTAAAATCCAATTGGATTAAATTGAATGCAAATGACACTACTATCTTGTAGTATTATAAGATATGTGGTTTAAATTTTAAAAATTACATAGTTTTATATTTAACGAGTAATTAATAACTTTTTATTAATTTGTGATTAATAATATCTTAAAATTACGATGATTTATCCTTTTTGGTGAGGTTTATCTTGAAAAAAAAAAAGACTTCCCACGTTAAAAAAGTTAAGCCAATGAAAAATTGAGTTAATATTTTAAACTATTAATTGAATCATGATAACATATTTTTTTATAACAATAATTTATACACTTTAATCATATTTGAATATCATAATATTTATATTAAATTGATATTTTCAAGCCAAAAAAAATTAATATTAATTAGAGCAAAATATTAAATATGTTACTCATAATTTGATATTAAGATATTTAAAAATAAAATAAAAACAATAAGCTAACCGCTACCCTTGCAATAAATAATAGTAGTCTCCTTAAAAGAGTGTGTTATGTTTAATTAGCTTGTTCATGGTTACATGAAATACAACTTAATCTCATAAGGAGTGGACTATTTCTAATAAATAAAAAAAAGGGAAAAAATCTATAACACCATTTTTGAGTTTTTTATTGCAGCCGTACACGAACAAAGTACATGGTGTGAGTTTCAAGAACATGGTATAACTTTTTTTTTCGTAGGAGAGAATGGTATAACTAGATTGACTTTAAGAGGGTTGGGTCTTATTGTTTCACAATTAAAGATAGTAATTGAACATGATATATATTATTTATTGAATAAATAATATAAATATGATAATATGAATTCATTCGATTAATATTTTTAAATTAAAGGAATTTACGTCACTTTGCTTTCAAAATTATCCTTTTAATTACTTTTTTTTTCTTAACTTATTTCAAATAATTTTAAATTAAAACACTTTAATTATTTTATTTTTTAATAGCTCAATCTTAAATCATTTAATATTTAAAAATAAAAAACTTACAATTTATACTATTCTATTTTAAATTTTTTAAAAAATATTACTTGATACATCACATGTTATACTTACAAAGTGGAAATTAGTTAATATATTCGACTCGAATATTTAAATTAAGTGCTGATATTAATCATGAAGGATATTAAATGTGAATTAAAAATATGGAATGATGGCATAAATTTATTTAAAAAACAAAACAGTATTGACAATAAAAAATTAATTAGTACAGTTTGTTATCCCCTCGTTTACTATTAACATAACATATATTTTTCTCCGATCCTCAATACTATAAATTAAATTAATTTTCTTTTCATTTTTAAAAACTACGTATACTATAATTAAAAAAAAAACTTAAGTGAGCTCCTGAAAAATAAAATGATTAAAATAATATATTTTAAAAACAAATTGAATACCAAATACACTATCCAAATTAAGGGGATACAAATAAAGAAAAATCAACTTATATTTGTATTTAATTTATAGTTTTTATTTGAGATCATAATATACCAATTAAAAAAAAAGTTAACATATAAACATGATACAATGAGATGAACACAAATGAGTAGCATAATATTAACTTAATTTTCATAGATAAATTATTAATTATATTAAATAAAATTTGATTGAGTTAACTCATATATTATTAAATATGAAAAATATTTTAATATAAATGAAATCAATCATGCATAATAATATAAATTTATGTGATTTATTATTATTATTATTATTATGTATTTTTCTTTAATTAAAAAAAGTGAGATAATATTAAATTTAATTTAATAATTTAATAATTATTAATTATTATAATAATTTTATTTAAGATATAGTAAGAAATATAAAAGTAACCACAAAAGTTTATATTGTTTATAGTAATCTCAAAAGTATTAAGAAGTAAAACCAAAATAAATAATAGTGTAACATCTCAAACCCTTAACGCACATTTTTGTTAGTTAGAATTTCAACTGACCTACAAATTTGGTGGTATAAAAAGGTTATATTACTATTTATTATTGTTAATAATTTTAGTTATCTTATTTTACTCCAAATTCAAATTCTTTCATCTAAAATCCACAATTTTTAAATCTCATTCCTAATTTCCTGTCTTTATACTCTTCTTCAATCTTCTTTCTTCCTTCATCAATTATTAATTCAAAAATGGATATTTATTAAAAAAAAAATTGATTCCTTTTTCAAAGAAAAAATAGAGATAAAAATATATGAATTTAGGCTAAAAATATATAAAGAATAAATAAAAAATACACGAACATAATACAATTGATCTCTGCGCGATCCTTATCTGTATTACACTTATTTTTGATTTTTCTACCTTATTAAAGTAAAATGAAGTATTATTATTAAGGGTGTAAATTATATGCGCCTCCTAAACTAGTATATACAAAAAGACTGGATGGTTTCATCTTCTCCTTCAGCCTATTATTATTATTATTATTATTATTATTATTATTATTATTATTATTATTATTATTATTATTTCACTTTTTTAGCTTTACCTATATTTATTTTTTGGTTGTTTTTTTCTTACATCAATAAACTTCAAAAATACTCTTATAATATTATATCAATTTTTGCATCTGTAATTAATATGTTATATCATTTTTATCTTTGTATATAACATGTTATATTTATCTATATTTTTGTATATAATATTTTACACTCACCTTTATGTTTATATATAATATATTGTATTTACTTTTATTTGTATATGACACATTACATATTAGATCTAATTATATATTTATATGTAACTATATAACATGTTATATCTATTTTTAGTGGGGTTATCGAAGCTCTTACAAGATTGTCATAGCTTTAACGAGATTGTTGGCTTAGGTTAGGTGAGGTTGACTACAATGGTTATCAAAGATGTAAAAAGGTTATTTAAACTTTGTCCCATTTTATTGAAATTATGAAATAATAATATTTTGGTCTATTTATTTAATAATTTGATATAAAACCGAATTTTAAAATAAATTATTGTTAGTTAAAAAAATTGATAAATTTATAAAAAAAAATATTATTTAATTTAAAAAATAAAGATATATCGTTTTTGGAACAATCGATAAACGCTTCTATTTATTAATGGATTGTTTTAAGCGTTTATATTAACGCAAATTTATTTATTATTTATTGTAACAAATAAAGTTATTAATATAAAGTTTTGTTAATAGTAAGAATATAATAGTCATGTATATATATTATTAGAATAGAACAAAATTTCACATATATATATATTTTTTATTGTTGTAATAAGTTACTCTACTCTAGTATTTGTTTGCTATTCCTTACCTACTTATCTCTATTTCAGCGTGTTTGGGCTCGATACTTTGATAGGCGTCATGATTCATGAACTTGGGATTCCCAACAACCAGTCCATGATATGTGCAATTATTTGCTTTAATTGCTATCCTATTTCTTAGAGATCATTTGGACCACTTGTTAGTATACTATATATAGCAATTAAAATCTTTTTTTTGGTAGAAGCTAGCCCTCAATTGTTAACTCTACACCCAATTGATCTCTTGACTAATTGGGCAGCCATCTGAGTTAAATCAAACTCTTTCAACTTAGTTGGCCACCAGCAGTATTTGGAGTTTGGACAGAATAATATCTAAAGGCATACCAATTACATAATGTTCATGACCAGCTAATTTTTTTTCCAAGATTTGATCCGATTTAATTTTTTAAAAAAATTTACATTTAATTTAATTACGTAATCAATTAAAATCCAATAAAATCAAAATTTTTAATCAAATAATATCAAATTTATATTAAATTTTATTTATGAATTATTATCATAAATAGAACACGATGTATATAAAATTTAAATTTTAAATTAGTATATTTGTAACAAAATTTATTATTTATTATTATAACTAAGAAAATCAAAAGAATAATTGTTAAATTATTATAAAAATTTAAAATTTATATTTATTTTTTACACTAAGATAATAATTTAATGTAATTGTAATATGTATAATATTTAAATATCACATCATAAAATAAAATATGAATTTATTTGTAATTCTAATAGTAATTTGGTTTAGATTAGATTACAATAGATTGTAATAACTGTCAATCTAAATCCGATCTAAATTTAAATTTATTGTATACTTTCATATTTAAATCCAACCGATATAATCAAATTTCTCGATTTAAAAAAATTAATCGAATTATTTATCACTTTTATTGAAAGTATTAAAAGAAACCTTGCAGGTAGCTAACTATTAGCTAGCCTATATATTTTAATTGAATAATAATAAAGAAAAAAGTAAGTGGAATCTAATTTTTAAGTTTCAATTTTTGAACTCAAGTTTTTAAATTGAATATAATTTATTAATTAATTTTATTTTAAAGTTCAAAATTTATTTTGACACTACACTTTTTATTGTTTCTAAAACTAAAATAAAAGTTTTAAAAAACATATTTCAAGTTGACTTTTCATTCAAAAGTTGAATTTATTTCTTCTTGTTTTAGTGGCATAGAGAATAGAGAAAGAAAATAAAAAATTTTACCGAACAAGATTTTATTTATTTTTATAATTGAATTAAAAAATAAAAAATTAATTTCAAACATAAAAAAAAACATAACTCGTTCCACGAACATTTAGTTAATAATTCTATACAAAGCAAAGCGCTTGAAAAGATTATATTTCAAACATACAACGATGGAGTAAAATATTCATAATACCTCCATATTTAGAAAGATATTAATAAAATAAATTTTTATTGATAATTTAATAACCTTTTAAATTATTATAAATTTTAAAGTAAATAAATTTTTTATCACCAAACTTTAAGAATTATTAAAAATATATTATTAAATTTTTTTTATTTTTATATTATTAAACTTTATAAATGTTACAAAAATATCATTACTTGCTTTGTTAATTTTATATCATTAAATTTTATAAATATTATCAAAAAACCATCGACGTATACCATTAATCATAAGAAATAATACATAGAAAAATAATTTAAGAATAAAATTATTTTATTAAAATTATAAATATATAGATAAATATAAATATATGTATAAATTATAAATACAAAATTTAAATAAATAATAATCGAGACCCGTATATCATACAATATTCTTAAGATAATTTTTTCGCTCATTATGAGTATTTTGAGAATCACGGAAACTTATCTCTTAAGATACAATGATTAAACAATAATAAACTTACACTAAAATTTATTATTTCAAAAACTTTAAAATTTTTAAACAATATTTAAGAAATATAACTCTTACCTTCCCGTACGTCTCTCTCTCTCTCGTTTCTTTTTCCTTTTCTCTTTTCTCTTTTTTTTTTCTTTTCTTTTCCTATTATCTTTCTTCTTCTTTTTTATTTTCTTTCTCAGCTCTCCTTTCTCTCTCCTTTTTTGCTTGTTTTTTCTTCTATTTTCTTAGCTCATTTTCTTTTATATGTTTCCGTTCTCTACTTATCCCTGAGAATTACAACCGAAAAGCTTGTAATAAAGAGAATAAAATGAAAAATTAAAAGCTTATTAGAAATAGAAGCTGAGAAATTGAAGCAGAGAAACAAAAATTCAAAAAATTGATATTGAAGAAAATAAAAAAGATAGAAACATAAATTAAATACATAACCATTTCTAACAATTTTTAATTCAAAATTTCTTACAATCCCTTATATGAATAAAAATTGACATAGATTTTAAATTAAATTTTGACATAAAAATAAAGTTTAACTGATCGAAACCTACATAGGATAGATAAGTGTTATCTTTTGAATCTTCCTTTGTGAAAATATATTTACCTTATTGACTGACCATCAGACGCGATGTCCTTAAATTGTTCTACCGTTTATGTAAGCAATGACATACTTCACACAAGAGTCTCTCCTAATACAATTATATTCGTTTTTCCCATGAACATGTGCCTAGTTCTGTGAGAGTCTCTAAAGAATTGAGCCCTATACAATTCTCTTTCGAAGTGGCCCCATTCCTCCTTCACATAAATGATCTCTTATATTTAAAAGCAGTCTACAAAGAGTAACCCACGTACACTATTTGGTATTATTTTCCTAAGAATCATTAAAAGCTATAACTTGCCCTATATCTTACGAGTATCACTTTTTTTATTATAGGAATGGACTTGAGGGTAAACCCCCCACAATGATCTCACTAATTCTTTACAATTAGATTGTCTCTTTGAACCTAGATCTTGGGATCTCCAATCAAATAGGTTAGGTTTCCTTTGCAAATCCTTCTTCATTCATATGATTCAATCTTATTACTTTTGACGACTTATAAACTAATTCTTGATTTAACCTATTAGTCAAGGGATCTGCTACATTATCCTTTGACTTCACGTACTCAATAGAGATAACCCCAATTGAGAGTAGTTTTCTAATGGTATTATGTGTATGACACATATGTCGAGACTTACATTATACATATTGCTCTGTGCCCTGCTAATAGAAGATTTGTTATCACAATGGATGCATATTATAGGTACAAGCCTCACCTACTTAGGAATATCCTCTAGAAAATTGCATAGAAATTCAAATTCTTCGTCACATTTATCCAAAGCAATGAACTCAGATTATATAGATCTAGCAATGCATATCTATTTAGAGGACTTTCATGAAATAGGTGCACCACTTAGTATGAACACATATTCACTAGTAGACTTTGAGTTTTTTCATGGTAGATATTTAATTTGCATCACTATATCCTTCTAATACAACTGGATATCTTGTGTAGTGCAATCCATAGTTATGTGTATATCTTAAGTATCTAAGTAGTCTTGTAATACCTTTCCAGTGATAAGATCCTGGATTATTGGTATACCTACTTAGTTTGCTTATAGTGTAAGTTATGTTTGTTTTCGTAAAACTCATCAAGTACATAAGACTTTCTATCACTCTAGAATATTCTAGTTGAGACACAATCTCACTTTTATTCTTAGATAGGTGTAGATTTGCATCTACTAGTGTTCTCACATTTCTAGAATCACCCTTGTTGAATTTCTCAAGTATTTTGTCAACATAATGACATTGACTTAGAATGAGATCCCTTGATATCTTTGATATCTTAATTCCCAGAATTACATCACCAGGCCCCATGTCTTTCATATCAAACCTTGAATTCAATAGTCTTAGTAGATTTGATAATTAGTAACCACAATTAGTGTGTCATCAAAGTAAAGACACAAGATCATATAACCATCTTCTTTATCCTTGACATATACACATTTTTCACATTCGTTTATTTTAAAGCCATTTGTTCTCATGACATTATCAAACCTTGAATTCAACATAGTCTTAGTAGATTTGATAATTAGTAACCACAATTAGTATGTCATCAAAGTAAAGACATAAGATAACATAACCATCTTATTTATCCTTGCATATACCCATTTTTCACATTCATTGATTTTAAAGCCATTCGTTTTAATGACATTATCAAATTTTTCATGCCATTATTTTGGTGCTTGTTTAAAGTCATATTTTAGACTTCACCAATTTACAAAACATTTCCTTCTTGCCTTAGGCATGAAAAACCTTTTGGGTTGTAGATTTCTTCATCTAACTGTCCATTTAGAAAGGTTGTCTTTACATCCATTTGATGTTTTTCAAGATTTTGCAAAGCAATGATAGAAATTATCATCCTTATAGATGTTATTCTTGTCACAGGAGAATAAATATCAAAGTAATCAAGGTCACGTCATTGTTTGTATCCCTTAATTACAAGTCTGGCCTTGTACTTATCAATTAATTCATTTGATTTATATTTTCTTATGAAAATCCACTTAGGCCCTAGTGTTTTAATACTTGGAGGTAGATCAACTAGTTTCCAAGTGTGATTTTGTAGAATGGACTAAATTACACTATTAATGACTTCTTGCCATTGAGGACCTTTAGAAGAATTCACAGTCTCTTCATAGGTTTGAGGTTCTTTTTCTAGCAAGTAGGTCAAAGAATCTAGACCATAAGACATTTCTGTCCTAACCCTCTTATTACGTCTGAGTTCAACCTTAATCTCATCCTCAACCTCTTGTTTAGGTTTTTTGTTTTGAATATCTTCGTTCATAATCTCATATGTTCATTTAGACGAACTTGATTCTTCTTGAGATTTACCTGAAAATACATGTTCAAAGAACGATGCATTCCTTGATCCATTATCATGTTCTTGTGTATGTTTAGGATCTTTGACTCATGCACAAGAAACCAATAAGCACTACTATTATGTGCATATCCAATGAAGATGCAATCTATTGTTTTTTGGACCTATCTTCACTTTCTTAGGTATAGGTACATCTACTTTTGCAAGACACACCCACACTCACAAATATTTATATGACGGTACCCTTCCTTTCATACGATATCTTATGTGTCCTTTTTCGGGGTATCTTATTTAAAAGGTAGTTAGCTAACAAAATAGCTTCCCCCTACAAGTTTTATGACAAGTCAGAACTTAATAGCATTACATTCACCATTTATTTCAAGGTATAATTCTTACGTTCAACAAATCTATTTTGCTGAGGTGAATAAGATGCTGTGGTTTTATGAATAACTATGTGTTGTACACAGAATTCACCAAACGGTGCTTCATATTCACCACCACGATCACTACATAATACCTTGATCTTTTTGTTGAGTTGATTATCAATTTCTGTTTTATAAAGAATAAATTTCTCTATAGCTTCATCTTTGTTTTTAAACAAATACACATGGAAATATTTTGTGCTATCATCAACAAAAGTAATAAAATACTTATTGCCACCCTTGTTTGAAGAAATTTTAAATCACATAGATCACTATGGATTAAGTCAAGGGGTTAAGTGTTTCTTTCAATCGAATGAAATGATGACCTAGTCATTTTTGCCTCAACAAAAGTCTTACACTTATGCTTTGAATCTATTTGGAATGGGGGTATATGTTCCATATTAATTAGTCTACGTAATGTACTATAATTAACATGACCTAGTCTACCATGCCACAAGTTGGAAGACTTAAGCAAATAAGCAGAAGAATTAATCTTATTAATATTCTTAACTTTTACAGTCATTAAATTGAGCTTAAATAGCCCATCAGATACATACTTCTTTCCTACAAACATCCTATTTATGGTCACAATAATCTTATCAGATTCAAACACTATCCAAAATCCAATCTTGTTTAGCAATGAGCCAGAAATAAGATTCTTACAGATGTCAGACACATAAAGTACATTATTTAATGTAAGCTTCTTCCTAGAGGTCATCTTCAATTTGGCCTAGCCTTACCCTTGAATGGATGATGTGACAAAATTTCCCATGAAGAGCTTTTCTCTATCTTTCACTGCTTCAAAAGTAGTGAATAACTCCTTATTTGAGCATATGTGCCTTGTTATACCAGTATCAATCCACCACTCCTTTGGATTTGATCCCACCAAGTTCACCCTATAAATGACTACACACAAGTCAATATCGAAGATGTCATGAGTGATGTCATCAACCATGTTTTCCTCATAGTACTTATTTCTTTTTGGAAACTTGCAATATGAGGCTTTATACCTTGTCTTCTTACATTTAAAGCAAATCTCTCTAAATTTTGACTTCTTAAAAGTTGCTTCTTTAGGCCCCAATTTAGACCCTTTACCTAGCTTATTTTTAACCTCATTTTTATTATGCTTGGAAATTTGACCATGTTCGATCATATTAGCTTTGGGTACTGATGGGATATACCCTCTTTTAAAAGAAGCCTTGTTGTCTTCTTCCACTTTGAATCTTATAAGTAAGTCTTTCAAAGACACTTCCTTTTGCTTGTGCTTAAGGATGGCCTTGAACCCTATCTATGAAGGGGGAAGCTTTTCAATAATAGTTGCAATTTGAAAGGTTTCACTAAGTACCATCCTTTCATCATACATCTCTATTATGATATCTTGGATATCATGTACTTGACTGCATACAGGTTTAGAATCCACCATCTTATAATCAAGAAAGCGACCAACCAAAAATTTCTTAGCACTTTCATTTTAGTTTTATACTTCCAGTCAAATGATCCCTACAAGTCATTAGTTGTCTTTTCCTTATTGTACTCATTGTACAAGGATTTGCTTAGACTATTTAGAACATAGTTGCGATATAGATAATCAGAATGCTTTCATGCTTCAATAACACTAGTAGATTGAAAATCTTGTTCAACCTTAGGTTGATCAGGAGCTTCTTCAGTCAAGAACCTTGCCAAATTCAAGGTGGTGAGATAGAACATCATCTTACTCCTCAATCTCTTGAAGATCAAACCGTTAAACTTCTTTGATTTCTCTGCCACAACATGGTTCATAGAAACAGAAATTGGTAACATTGGGGTTACCCCATGAGCCACATAAAGCCTCATCAATTGGCTCACAATAGAACCACCACAGTAGGATCAACAAAATTTATAGTTGGATTTTTAGTTTGAGACATTGAAATAGTCATTTCAGATTCCATAAACTTTTCTTTTCTTTTTCTATTAGATATAACCTAAGTTTTAAAAATCACCAAATAAAGTTTTAAATTATGAAAAAATATATTCAATAAATAAATGATAGAAATATATTAATTTATATTCATATTTGTAATTTCATTAATTAAAGTGATTAAATAATTTTAAAAATAAAATAATTTCTTTATGTATAAAATTATATATATATATATATATAGTAAAAGTGAAATACAAATATAAAGTAAAGGAAATTAAGAAACATAAAATGATAGAGAGAAAAGGTGAAAATAGTGATAGAGATGAAGTAATAAAGAAAAAAATAGAGAATAAATTATATAGTAATTAAAAGAGAAATAGAGATGTAATAATAAAGAGAAATATATAATAAATTATGAAGTAATAAAAACAATATTAATAAATGATGAATGAAATTAATAAAGAGATGCAAAATTGAACAATAATTATAATATATAGCAGAACAGATATATATATATATATCAAAAATAGATAAATATAAAAAATTATGAATAATTTGTACGTCCCAAAATATTTGTTAAACAAAATTTGTATTTGTTTATCCAAAATTGAGAAAAATAATAATTAAAAATTATCTTAAGATTGTAGGAAATAATATATGGGAAAACAATTTAAGAATAAAATTATTTTATTAAAATTAGAAATATATATAAATATAAATATATGTATAAATTATAAATACAAAATTTAAATAAATAATAATTGAGGCCTGTGTATCACACAATGTCTTAAAAAAAATTTTCCACGCAATGTGTGTGTTTGAGAACGATAGAAACTTATCTCCTAAGGTATAACGATTAAATAATAATAAAATTATACTAAAATTTATTATCACAAAAATTTTAAGTGTTTTGAATTCCATTGAATGAACCTAACTCTAGATAAAAAATATACAAAAAAAAAATATTTTTTTTCTTACCTTTCCATAAGTCTCCCTCTATTTTTTTTTTCTTTCTTTCTTCTTTTCCTATTTCTTTCTCAGCTCTATTTCTATTGATTTTCTCTGATTTTTGTTGAGAGAGTTATTGAATTGATTTTGGCTTAATGTCTAATGTTATATTTATACATTGAAAGGAAGAAACTAGCCGTTACTAAACTATCCGTTACTAAACTATCCGTTATTAAACTAACCGTTACTAACTAGCCGTTATTAAACTAATTATTCTCAACACTCTCCCTCAAGTTAGGTGTGTAAATATCGGTCAACCCTAACTTGCTTAAATTTTCTTCGAATGATTTTAAATCTAAAGCTTTGAAGTAAGATGTCCAATTGTTTTTCACTTCTCACAAAATGGAATTTCAATTTCTTTGCTTGAATTTTTCTCGAATGAAGTGGCAATCCACTTCGATGTGTTTTGTTCTCTCGTGAAACACCTGATTGACGCTATATGTCACGCTGTTGTTATCACAAAACATCTTCATCGGGTTCTTGAATTTTAATTCGATATCCAAAAGAAGTTGTTTGATCCAAGTTAGCTCGCATTTAGGTTGATGCCATGGCTCGACATTCGCTTCGCAGATTGATCGCCACAACATTTTGTTTCTTGCTTTTCCATGTGACTAAATTTCCACCTACAAACGCAAAACCAAGGGTTGATTTTCTATCAAAGCTACCACGCCAAATCAGACGGAAAGTAGCCACACACTTCATTAGAATTATTACGTTTCATGAGAATTCCTTTACTAGGTGTCCCTTTTAAATATTTTAAAATTCTATGTATAGCCTTTAAATGTGGTGTTCTAGGTGTATGCATAAATTTACTAATTTGGCTTAATGAAAAAGAAATGTCTGGTCGGGTTACCTTTAAATAAATTAATTTTCCTACAAGTCTTTGAAATTGGCTTATATCTTCTAAGGGTTCGCCATCCTCAATATTTGATTTGCATTTACTATCTATTGGTGTAGATGTTGGTTTACTCCCTAATTTACCAGTTTCTTTCAATAGGTCAAGTGTATATTTTCTTTGTGAAATAAAGAGTCCCTTGGGTGAATATGCTATTTCTATTCCTAGAAAATATTTTAATAAACCTAAGTCTTTGATATCAAAATTCTCCTTTAATTTCATTTTCACTTTTTTAATTTCTTCCAAATTATTTCCTGTAATTATTATATCATCTACATTTACTAGAATTAGGGTTGTGAATGTACCATAATTTTTGGAAAATAATGAGTGATCGGCATTACTAATTTTAAAATCACAAGAAATTAAATAAGAGCTTAGTTTTCCATACCATGCTCGTGGAGATTGCTTTAGTCCGTAAATAGATTTTTTTAACCTACACACTAGACTAGAATTGTTTTCTTTTTACGACTGGAAGTGTCATATATACCTCTTCAAGTTGTTCCCTGAGAAAAGCATTCTTGACATCCATTTGATGTAAGGTCCAATTTTGGTTTACCGCTATGGAAAGTAAAATCCTAACGGTATTCATTTTCAAGCACGGGTGCAAATGTTTCTCGATAATCTACACCATAGGTTCGAAAGTGTAACCTTTTGCCACTAATCGTGCTTTGTACCTTTCAATAGTACCATCACTATTAAACTTAATCTTATAGACCCATTTGCATCCTACGGGTTTCTTTCCTTCGGTAGTTGTACGATTACCCATGTTTCATTTTTTTCAAGTGCTCAAGTTCTTCTTTCATTGCTTTACACCAAACCAGCTTGTCCTATTGCTTTCATAGTTATTTGGCTCATTTTCTTTAGAAATCGAGGTCAAATAAGTCCTATATTGTGGTGTAACATTTTCATAAGATAAATAATTTTGGATAGGATATTTTACCTCATATGTTACAAAATCCCGTAATCTACCAGTCAGGTCATGAGTCCGATTAGACCTTCTCAATGGTATTATTTCTAGAAGTACCATCTTCCCCTCACTTTGAGAAGTTTCATCCTCTTCATTCTCGTTGATTATTTCATTTTCATTTTCTACTACTATATTTCCTTCTTCGTAATAAAAAATGGAAATGTAAATTCATTTGGTTCCTCTTGGTTATTAGTCTCCTTTTCTAGTGTTTTGTAATATGGCTCATTTTCTTGAATGTCACATCTCTTGAAATGTAATGTTTTTTGTTAATCGGATCATAGCATTTATAACCCTTTTTTGAGATGAATACCCCAAGAAAATAGCTTTTGATTGATGTATAATCTAACTTGTGTTGTTTATTTTTGCTACATAAATACGTACATCCAAATACTCTTAAATTATAGATATTGAGTTTTTCTTGGTAGAGGATTTCTAGCTGGCTTTTGAAATTCAAATTGGCACTTGGCAATCTATTAATTAAATATGTCATGCTGAGAACAAAGATCCTAATTAAAAAATTACGGAACATTATTTTGAAACAAAAGTACTCTTGTTACTTCAAGTAAATGTCAATTTTTCTTTCTCGACACACCATTTGTTTGGTGTGTAAATACAAGTTGTTTGATGTAAAATTCCTTTTTGCTTGAAAAAATTTGTAAAATTTTGATTTACAAATTCACGTTTCCATTATCACTTCTAAAATTTTTAATCTTTGCATCATATTGATTTTCTACAAAATTATAAAATTCTTGAAATTGAGAAAAAACTTCACTTTTATTTTTTTAACAAGTGTAACCATGAAATTCTTGAAAAATCATCTATAAATATAACAAAGTATTTATAACCATTAAATGACTCAATTGGAGCCCAAACATCGAATCGTATTATCTCAAAAGGTTTTTTGCTCTTACAATTGGATAAACTAAATGGTAACCTCATGTAGCCTTTCCTAATTTTAAAATTTCACAACTACTACAATCTAGTTGTTTGAAATCAAAAATACATTTTAAAATCTTATCTAAGGATGTCCAATTCTCTTATGCCAAAGAAGTTGCCTAATTCTTCTTCTTTTTAATATTGAAGTTGCATTTTTCTTCACCTAGAATATAAAGCCCATTTTCTAGAAAACCTTCACCAATGATATTCTTCGTTATCAATTCCTAAAAATCACATTTTTGGATGTAAATGTAATTTCACAATTTAAGTCTTCAGTGTGATTTTACTAATGGATAACAAGTTAGATGTACAATTATTCACATGCAAAACATTTGAAATTTTTCTTGAAAGGAGACTAATTGAACCATTTCCTAAAATTTCCATTTTTTTCACCATTTGCAACGACATAAATTGTTTAGTCTCAATTTTTTGTAATTATTGAGTAAGTTTTTATTTTCTCGTTACGCGATCATGAACCCGAATCAAGAATCCATTTGGAATTTAAAGAATTTTGAGTAAGGTTTGTAATCATACCGTAGAGGTTTTTTGAGATTTTCCTTGAAACATCACGGATAATCGTGTATACGCTACCTCATTTGATCCATATCCACCTCACCTTTTATTTCTTTTTCAAATTCGCTTGTACTCATCCTCTTTTTTCCTTTCAGGCAGAGTAACCCATTTTCTCTCGTTCTCTACCCGATTTTGTCATGATCTCCCTTCGACGAAGCCTCCACCTCGCCTTCCCTTTTGTCGGAGATGAGGGTTAAGACACCAAAGCATTCCTCGCGCTCGTGTCCTTCCTTCTACAATAATTGCATAGCCGAGCGAAATGGACCAAAGATTCCTCGCGCTTATGTCCTTCCTTCTGCCAATAATCGCAATGAGTGAGTGTTTGGGTCTCCCCGACGTTTCCCTGTGGTTAGATCTCGTGATGAAAGCCTCGGCTTCGTGGTTGTCGCAGTCGAGTACCCATCACTATTCTTCTTGTCTCTTCTCTTTCAACCATCCCAACAACCTCATCAACAGATGGTAACTCACCCACGAGAAGAATTTAGCTGCACATTCTCTCATAGCTTGAATCGAGCTTGGAGAGGAAGGTGAAAATTCCATCACGCTCCTCTCTTCTTTTCGATTTCATCAAGATCGGCCTGTGAGAGGTCGATACACTCTAATCTCATCATTCTTTTTTTGGATTTTATTGAATAGTTTCCTAAGTGATTGATTTTGTTGTTGTAACTGTTGAAGTTCTCACAAGTTGATAAATAAGAGAGTAATTTTTTCTTCTTTCCGAACATTGTCTAGGTTTAACCCACATATCTCGAGCGTATCTAGATACGTGATGAGATCGTAGATACGGGGTTCCATGGTCGCTAATAACCAACTACGACGAGATTGTCACTCTTCTCCATTCCGAAATTTCCTTTCTTTCTTCAACATTGAGTGTGTTGGATCTTTGGCTTTTGGTTTTGATTTCTCATTGACACGCTCAAATTTGTCTCTCACGATTAGACCAAAAGTCACTGACGTGCTCCAAAGATGGTAATTTTTACCATTTAGCAAAGACACCCGTAAGTCTTCTATATGTTGTGACATTTTCTAGATTTCTTTGAACTTATACGCTCTTGTGGGATTGATTGGAGCAAGATCAAATCAAGCCTCGATACCACGCCGATTTTCTCCGATTTTTGTTGAGAGTAGTTATCAATCGATTACCTTTAACGCCTAATGTTATATTTATACATTGAAAGGAAGAAACTAACCGTTAAACTAACCGTTATTAAACTAGCCGTTACTAACTAGACGTTATTAAACTAATTATTCTCAACGATTTCTCTTCATCTCAACTTGTTTTTTCTTTTTTCTCATCTCACTTTCTTTTCTACCTTTCTCGTTCTCTACTTCTCCCTTTATATATATAATGAGAATTATAACCGAAAAACTTTTAATAAAGAGAATAGAACAGTAAATTAAAAGCTTGTTAGAAATGGAAACATGGAAATAGAAACTGAAAAATTGAAGTAGAGAAACGAAAATTTAAAAAATTAAAACCGAAGAAAATGAAATGTAAATTGAATATGAAACGAAAATTGAATAGATAACCGTTTACAATTTTTAATTCATAAATTCTGACTTTAATTCTCCTTCAACCTATTATTATTATTATTATTATTATAATTTTTTAGCTTTAGCTTTAGCTTTATTTATTTTATTTTATTTTTTTGCTTGTTTTTTCTTACATCAATAGGCTTAAAAAATCAATGTAACTGTAATATTAAGTAAATTTTTGTATTTATATATAATATATTATATTATTCTTATTTTTGTACGTAACATATTACATTTAACTATATCTTTGTACGTAATACTTTATACTCATATATATATTTGTATATAACATGTTACATTTAATTTTATTTATATATAATATATTATATTTAATTTTATCTTTATATATAACATCTTATATCTATATGTAGTGGGATTGTTCGTGGAGATTACCTAGGTTGCAAATAATGGTTACCAAAAATGTGGTAGGGTATTTATAATAAACTTTAAAAATGCTCTTATAATATTACATCAATTTTTGTATTTGTATAACATGATATATCACTATTGTTTTTGTACGTAACATGCTACATTTAACTATATCTTTGTATATAATGTTTTATACTTTGTATATAATATATTACATTTAATTTTATTTTTAAAAATAATATGTGTAATTTTTAAAAATGATATTTTTAACTATATCTTTGTATATAATATATTACATATAATTTTATTTTTAAAAATAATATTTTTAATATATCACTCTATTATATCCATATCTAGTGGGGTTATTGAAGCTCCGACAAGATTGTCGGAGCTCTAGTAGAGTTGTTGGCCGAGGTCAAGTGAGGTTGCCGACAATGGTTGCTAAAGATGTGATAAGGTGTCTAACTTTGGTCTCATCGTATTGAAATTATAAAATGAAGACATTTTGATATATTTATTGAATAACTTAATATAAAGTTGTGAGTTTTAGAATAAATTTTTGTTATTCAGAAGAAATTGATTAGTTAGTAAAAAATGATATTATTGAAGTTAAATACCGAATATATGCCACTTTTGGAACAAGTGGTACCGACTCTTCTTGCTAATGGTTTGTTTTGAGTATCATATTAACACAATTTTATTTATTATTGTCACAAATTATGTTAATGATAATTTTATTTAACAATAATTACAATAATGTTTTATTAATAGTAAGAATTTAATATATATATATATATATAACAAAATTTCACATATTTTTATTGTGATAATAAGTTACCCTAGTATTTGTTTGCTATTCCTTGCCTTCCGTTCTCTCTATTTCTGCTGGGCTCGATTCTTTTAATAGGCGTCATGATTCATCAGCTTCGGGTTCCCAACAACCAATTCAATGATATGTGCAATTCTTTGCTTTAATTGCTATCCTATTTCTTAGAGATCATTTGGACCACTTGTTATTAAATTACATAAAAGCAAAATCTTTTTGGTAGAAGCTGCTAGCCCTCAATTATTATTAAATCTCTTGACTAAAGCATTTTGGGCAGCCATCTGAGTTAAAGCAAACTCTTTCAACTAAGTTGGCCACCAGCAATCTTTGGAGTTTGGACAGAATAATATCTAAAGGCATATCAATTACATAACCTCAACGGGTGAACACAAGAATTTGTTTTTTAACGATTTGAATGAGATCGATACAAATAGGATTCAAAAAATTTCAATTGTAATGTTTTTTGTAATTATATTTTTTGGATCAGATAATATATGTTAAATTTTTCATGAATTATTTTATATATAAAACATAATATATATAATATTTAAATTTTAAATTTATGCCAAAATTTATTATTTATTATTACAACTAAAAAAATAAAAAATATATTTGAATAATTATTAAATATTATAGAGATTTAAAATTTATGTTTATTTTTTAAACTAAAATAATAATTTAATGTAATCGTGGTGGTATGTTTAATATTTAAATATCACGTTATAAAATAATATATAATTTTAATAATAATTTTATTTTGATTGGATTACTACGATTATAATATTCGTTAATTTAAATCTAATCTTAATTTAAATTAATCGTATAATTTTATATTTAAATCCGAAGAATAAGATTATAATTATCAATTTAAATATATTAATGGATTTATTTATCCATTCTTATTTTTACTTACTATATTTGAAGAAAACTTATTTAGCTTATTGGTAACTCACTATTAGTTGGCCTATATATTTTATTTGAATAATAATAGAAAAAAAGTCACGAGATCTATTTTTTAAGTTTCAATTTTTTAACCCAAGTTTTTAAATTGAATATAATTTAGTAATTAATTTTATTTTAAAGTTCAAATTTCATTTTGACATAATTTTTATTGTTTTTGAAACTAAAAAAAATAATAATTTAAAACTCATATTTTAAGTTCACTTTTCATTCAAAAGTTAAATTTATTTCTTCTTTTTTTAGTGACAGAGAATGGAGGAAGAAAATAAATCTTTTCACCAAAAGAGATTTTGTTTACTTTTATAAACCAATTAAAAAAAATAAAAAAAAATAATTTCAATCATAATAAAACATGACTAGTTATAAAACTAACATTTAATTAATAATTCTATACAAAGCAAAGCAGCTTCAAATGATTATGTTTCAAATTAACATACAATCATGGAGTAAAATACTCATAATACCTCCATATTTAGAAGGATACTAATAAAATAAATTTTTATTGATAGTTTAAGAACCTTTTAAATTATTATATATTTTAAAGTAAATAAAGTTTTTATCATCGAACTTTAAAAATTATTATAAAAATATCATTAAATTTTTTATTATTTTTATATTATTAAATTTTACAAATGTTATAAAAATATCATTACTTATTTTGTTATTTTTATAAATGTTAACTCTCATTAACTTCAATTAACTCATTGAAGTTAATAATATTTTTGTAACATTTGTATAGTTTAATAAAAAAATTGATAATATTTTTGTAACATTTATAAAATTTAATAATATAAAAATAACAAAAAAAGAAAAACTCTCTATTATTTTTTTAATAACCCCAAAAATGTAGTAACATATTTTTATAAAATAATTTTCACCGACATATATATATATATATATAACATATTCAATATTTTTTTTATAAAATTAAACTTTCGCATTATGGATAAATACATATTTTAATCCTAGCATATAACTCACTAGCTAATTTCTCATATACTAAAATGGGATATATTTATAAAGAATATTTGCATTTATGTTATAATTCTCGAACGTGGAACGTTAGCCAGGAACAAATTTTGATTATGGAAAAAATAATAATAGATTCAGGCCAAAAAATAAAAAAATAAAAATAAAAGTCAACTTATAGAGATTTAAGTAATTTTGATTTTTCAATATGAAAGTTCGACCACGGAAAATTAAAAAAAAAAATCCACCAATAAATTTAATAATGATTACAATCATTAACATTCAAAATATAAAAAAAAAACTAAACCTAAATACACTCAAAATTCTCACAAATAGGATTATACACAAAAGGAAGGATGAGTCACCTCACAAATTTCAGAGTAGAATAGCTAATTTCTTACTGCACTAAACACGCCAAAACGAAGCAAATTATGGTGCAATTATTGCACGTAGAATGCATTCCAAGATGCTCTCCAATAGGAATTCTCAACCAACTAATTAATTAAGACTAAAAAGAGTAAGGCAAAGCTTGCAGGCAAAAGCCAAGCTTCTAGTATTAATATTAGAGGTTGCTCAAATGTGGCTTCTCAGTTATCATGATGATGCCAATCCTCTAAAGCAAAATAATATATATTACTGAATCATTCATCAATTAGCAGAATCGTAATAATGGGAATGATTATTTAGAAAGCAAAATAAATATCATCACTATTCAATAAGAAAATAACACCACACATTATAATCCTAGTTGTACTAAGAAATTTTAAATTCAACTAAATAATAAATTTTTACCTTATCTCAAAATAAAACAAAATTATTCAAATAAAAAATTTCTCACATTGTTAAATAGTTGTTGCAAAAAGCACCGAAGAATAATCATATATTACAAATACTTTAAAATATCCAAAACGAATGACTTCTTATGAACAATACCATGACGATTATAAAACACAATGTCACAAATGAATTAATATCTGACACAAAGTGTTTGTCTTTCTTAGATATATAGTATTGGTAAATGTATTGAAATTTGACTATTATAAAATATAATATAAATGTTCTATAGTAAACCTAAATTATAAATCAAACATTCAAATAAAATAACATTGTTTACTATTTTTGCTATCAAATACTCTATCTCTACGATAGTCAAACTAGTTATAGATTATAAAATAGTCCCAGCTAACAACACAATAAAGAGTGAAGATAAATTTATCAAAAAAATTCTAATGAAATTATTAATATGAACGAAGTTTATAAAACCAATAACAACATAGTTGGTGTTAGAACTCTTAAAAAAAATGTAAGTCAAAATTTAAAGTGTCAATCAAATTTTATTTTATAGCTTCCAAATGACCATTGCAAAAGTTGCTCATAAATGACTTCACAAACTGCATGTAAAATGTTATTACAAATACAAACCATATCTTAGAATAAATTACTAATGACACTAACATATGAAATGTCATTACTAAAGAGTAATAAATAAAAATAATAATAAACCACTACGAAGTCAATAAAGATCACAAACTTGCCTTTTTCTAAAGACAATATTGTATAGGTGTTCAAGTTGCTCCTCTGTTAAATCATTAGTAGAATAATCTAACTTGTTCATTAAATATTGAATGTAAGTGTTAAATTGCACTTTACTCATAGATCCATTCTCAAGCTCTACCCGCTCATATACACCATTGTATTTAATTACCAAAACGTATTCCTCTTTATCAAACAAAGTATTCTACACAAATACAATTGATAAATATAAAATTATCAAATAGTAGGCATTACAAGCTTCATTTTAAAATGATCTATTCGAAACAACTTGAAAGAGCAAGCAAAATGTCTTTCCAAAAGTGTTAAACTCAAATATTCTGCAACTTCATGTTGATGTGATGTCTTACATAAAATGTATGTGTCACTAACCACTTCTTTGATAGAACTTAACAAAATAAATCTTCTAAAATTTTAAATCATTATTGGTCCTAAAACATTTATTTTTTAATAGTAAAACTAACCACTTATTTTCAAAATAAGCATTTTTGCCTTACTTATAAGATAAAAGTGAGCAATATTGTTAATTAAATATGACGAGAATGAATCTAAAGTACCATTAACAAATGTGCTACCTTGAAACTCATAGAAATCATGCAACAACTATCATTTTATAACAATAAAAGCATCCTCACAAACTCTTAATACTTTTAACAAAATACCGATATCTTTATGAATCAATAGTACTAAAAAATATTAGATTCTTTTTTAAATCTAGAACATGACAACTATAAACTACTAAAATAGAGATCTTTAATCTCGGATATTTAGCCACAATCTTTTTAAAAACCAAGATTATATGGTTTTGGTCACGATCTAATAAAAACCTTGGCTATAGTGTATATATATAGTTTTTATTTTTGTTAGTAACTGTGGTCATAAGTTAAACTAAAAAAATTATTTAAATATAAAAAAACTTATATAGTCACGATTATTAAATAATCGTGATCTAATTAAAATAATACAGCTCCCAATCATTTTAAAATCTAAATCAAATAATATATTTGTTTTATTCATTTAAAAAATACAAAAAATATTTTACAATTTTTTCATTCCTCTATTAATTTAATTTCATATATTTGTTCTCTTTTACACCACATGCCAAATTTCTATATCAATCTTTTGTTATTTTTTTCTTTCTCTTTCCCTTTATCTTTTCTTTTCTTTTCCCTCTTTTTTTTATTTTCCTCTCTCTCTCTCTTTTGCTCTTTTTTTTTCTCCAGCTCGCTCGCATAGCTAGTTTCCATTTTGCAACCCTGATTTCTTCTTTCTTTTCCCCTATCTTCTTCCTATTAGGTTATGTCTTTCTCTATTCTAATACAATTTTTTTTCTACTTATGAGTTCTTTGATTCTTCTTTGAAATGAGATAATGGGTTTCGATGATTTTTTTTTGTTTTTTTCCTCTTCCTTAATTTTTGATACATTTTGAAAATGATAGTTAATGGATTTTGATGATTGGTCTTGTTTTTAGTTAGATATTAATCTCTTTGCTTAGTTTTAATGTTGAATTGTGAAGATTTGGGATTTTATTTTATTTTTTTTCCTTTGTACGTCGAAGAAAGCATATAGGCTATTGTTGAATTTCCATTAATTAATGAATGTCAAAGAAGATACAGTTTCCATCGTAGAGGTTTCTTCAACAATAAAACTCCTTAATCTTGCTTCTTAAGCAATACATATCTACTTATAAAACTAGTTTTCTTTTAATATATTAGGTCCATTTTTTGAAAATAACACTTCAAAATATAATAATCCTAGAGGTATTAATTAATTAACATGGAAGTTTAGCAGACAATAATGCAAATTAGGCTTAGATGTCTTTGTTGTAAATGCTTAGTTATTTGTTATTGTATATAATAGTATTATTATCTTATATAAGAATTTGACATGTAAAATTTATACATAATATTACTTTATAGATTATAATATCTATTATGTTGTGTCATTTAGAATGAATAAGTCGTGGATGCCGAAGCTAAGATTTTCACAAGATTATTTGGATGGAGTAGAAGCATTTTTTAATTTTTCTTGGATGAATGTTGTAGATGATGAGTCTATTTGATGTCCTTACAATGATTGCATGAACATAGAATTTCAACAAATTGATGATAAATGAGATCATCTTATTTGTAGTGGGATTATCCACTGAATTGTCGGTTCAGATCTATAGATATGGAGGATTCTCGAATTAAAATGGTAAAAGTAATAGAAAATGAACCCAACATCAATCCTGATGAATTTAACAAGTTGTTAGAAGATGTAGAGAAACCGCTCTATCCTGATTGCACAAATTTCACCAAGTTGTCTACAATGGTGAATTTGTACAACCTTAAAGAGAAAAATGGATTCTCTAATGCTAGGTTCACTGCTATATTAAAGTTAACTCATGAATTTATCTCAACGATAAATGAGTTGTCTACTTCTACGAAGTAAAAAAAAACATTGAGTAAGTTTGGTATAGAGTATGTAAAGATTTAGACTTTTCTAAATGATTGTATCCTTTATAGGAAACAATATGAAAATTCTACTCAATGTCTAGAATGTGGTACTTCAAGGTGGAAGCCTACATCAAATTGTAATGAAGTAAAAGAAAGGGTGTCGACTAAGGTGCTTTGGTACTTTATGCCAATACCTCATTTCAAAAGAAATTTTATAAGTAAAGAGATATCAAAGATGTTAACGTGACATGTAGAGAACAAATCCATGGATGGTATTTTTTGTCATCCAGTAGATTCCCCTTGTTGGATGGTAGTAGAAGAAAAATTTCCGAATTTTGGGTTAGAGCCTAAGAACTTGTGTCTTGCTATTACTTCTGATGGGATCAATCCTCACAGCAATGTAAGTAGTAGATATAGTTGTTGGATGGTGATTACTATCATATATAACATTCCTCATTGGTTATGCATGAAAATGAAGTTTATGATGTTTTTCATGTTGATTTATGGACCAAAATAGCTAGGTAATGATATTGATGTGTACATAGAGCCTCTTATTTATGACTTGAAGAAATCTTGAGATGAAGAAATTGATGTGTATGACTCATACAAAGAATAGTACTTCAATCTTAAAGCAGTGGTATTAGGACAATAAATGATTTTCCAACTTATGGAAGTTTGTATGGACATGTGACCAAAGGGTACAATGCATGTCTAGTATGTAGTGAGAAAACTCATGTTAAATATCTATTACATTCAAAAATGATTTCTTTTGCTACATATACCCAATTCTTACCAAAAAGACATAAGTTTTGATCTCGAAAGAAAGTTGTAAGTGGAAATGAAGAATAAGATACTCCAGTACCCTTGCAAGGAGAAGAAATGTTACACAAATTAGCCTTCAAGAAGTTAGGAAAATGGGACTTAGCATTGGAAGCAACAGCTAAATTACAAGGAAAATTAAGAGGAAAATGAAAGGAAACACAAAAATAAAAAGGTAGTCTAGGGGAAAGAAAATTCAAAATGATTGCAAAGAAGAAGATAAAAGATGACAATGGTGACAAATGTTAGAAGAAGATATCAATCTTTTGGAAGTTGCCTTACTGGAAAACATTGCATGTACGCCATATGTTAGATGTGATGCATAAAGAAAAGAATGTATGTGATAGTCTAATTGGAATACCTTGATATTCCTTTTAAAACAAAGGATGGTATTGCTGCCTGTTTGGATCTAATAGAGTTGGGAATTAGAAAAGAATTTATAGCAATTAACAAAGGATCATGGGTTAAGTTTCCTTATGCTTGTTTTATACTTTCTAGGGATGAAAAGATAACATTTTTCAAATTTTTGTTGGAATTGAATTTTCTCGAAGGTTACTCATAAAATGTCAATAACCTAGTATCAATGCAAGACTTAAAGTTATATAGTTTAAAATCACATAATTGTCATGCTTTTCCAAAACAATTATTACTGGTGGTAATTAGTTCAATTCTCCCAGAGCATGTTTTTCGTGAAATTACTCATCTTTTTTTTTCTTCAATTTCATTTGTAAGAAGACAATTGTAGAAGCTGAGCTATATAAACTACAAGTTGAACTTGTTGAGACATTATGCTTACTTAAAAAATATTTTTCACCTTCATTTTTTGATATCATGGTTCACATAACTATTCACCTTGTTAGAGAAATGCAGTTATGTGATCTTGTATACATGCGATGGATTTATCCATTCGAAAGATTCATGAAGTTTTTGAAAGTTTATGTTCATAATCGTAATCAACCAGAAGGGTGCATAGTTGAGTGTTATATTGTAGAAAAAACTATTGATTTTTGCTCCGAGTACCTATCTGGTGTATCCACAATTGGAATTCCTCAACCTAGGTTTTCATTATTTGGTTATTGTAGAGGATATTGGTGAATCAATAAGTTCAGGTTTATTTCAAAGCATCGTACAAGTTTAATGGGAATAAAACCATCATTTGGTACTTGCAAACAATAATGATATTGAACCATACATAAGGTAAAAAATTGTGTTATTTATTATGCATTTCATAATTACTTAAATTATCTTTTCATATTTTAACTTACATTACTCTTATTTAATAGGACATATATGGATATGTTAAAGCCAGATCCTCGGAATAGGAGAAAATGGGAGCAATGGTTTCAAAATGAACACAATGGTAATTTTATTTATTGGTTTCGAGATAAAGTTATGGATGAGTTAAGTGTCCCCAATAATTCCATCACAGAAACTAAAAGATGGTTGGAAAATGAATGTTATCAAGTATTCTAGATATGTTATAAATGATCACTACTACAATAAGGGATATTAAAGTTGGTTAAAAATCGACTTTAAACCAATTTAAAGTCGGTTCAACGCATGAACTGACTTTGAATTTTTAATTTTTTTTTTTACAAAATTTACTCATTTTTCTATTATACTCAAATTAAAACCTGTATTCGATCACTAAATAATAGCAGGAAAAAAATCTGTTTAACAAATAGTTTAAATAATACAAAAAATTGAAAAATAAAATATTAATTAATAGTAGAAAAATTATGATGGTGTTGTTCTATATTTTTCAAGATCACCATATTCTTCTCCTTATGTTATAATACAAACCTATATATATAATACAAAAATTTATACACATAATAACAAAACAAAATATGAATAATAAGTGTGTAGGATTAATAGAAATACTTACAAGAGTAAATGAAGTGAAAAAATGAAGGAAATGAAGAAAAAATGGTGTTTTATAAGTGAGAAATGAGGGTAATGTTTTTTAGTATTTTGCTCAAAACAATAGGAGATCTAAAAGATTAGTTAGAAAGGAAGAAAACCCACCAACCATCGCTAGAATTGGTGGTCGTAGGTGGCTGAAAAATGAGAAAGAGTGGAGGAGAAGTGGAAGAGGTTTTGGGTTTTTGAGAGTTATGCAACGCTTAGAATAGTTTTGTCTGGGGAAGAAAAAAGAGAAAAGAATATATCCACGTATGTAGCGTCGGTTCTACGTGTCAACCGACGTTACACTACGTGGATAGCGTCAGTTCTAGGTGTCAACCGACACTACGCTACGTGGATAGCGTCGATTCACCATGTCAACCGACGCTACATCCACGTGTATTAAATCAAATATTACTATACAAATGAGAAAAATGTCGAAAAATTCACCTTCTTATCTGTCTGTAAAAGAGAAAGTATAGATGTGGCTGAAAGAATTTTTTTTTACGTAGGAGTGGGTGTTGTATTGTTCTTCTTTGGTTGCTTAGTAAAACTACAATCTCAATTTTTTTATTTTTTCTCTCTCTCTGGAGGAGCTTGTTCTCTATTCTCAGTAGGAAGGGAAATATATATATTAGCTAGGGTGCACAACTTGGGAAATAATAATTTGGGCTTATGGGCCTAAAGTTTTGGGCCAACAATTTAACAAATCTCCACCTTAACTTAAAACGGAAAACAAGTTCTTTAAATATGAAATTTTTCAAATTACCAAATAATCGTCATCTAAAGCCTCAAAGGGTGATCATCTTCTACAAATACCAATCAAGTCCAAGCAATGCTTGAACTTATTAAATGGAACTGGTTTGGTTAGCATATAAGCTGGATTTTCTGTAGTGACTATCTTATTGACAATAATAGCACCCTAAGACACAATATCACGAACGAAGTGATATCTCACATCAATATGTTTGGTTCTTTTATGATACATGGTATTTTTAGTCAAGTATATTGCACTCTGACTATCACAAAATACAACATAAGTGTCATGTTGTAAACCCAAATCATAAACCAAACCTCTAAGCCAAATGACTTCTTTCACTATTTCTGCTGCTGCCATATATTCTACCTCTATTGTAGACAAAGTAACTGTAGACTGTAAAGTAGCCTTCCAACTAATGGCATAATGAGAAAGAGTGAAGACATAACCTATCAGAGATCTTCTTCTATCCAAATCACCAGCATAATAAAAGTTCACGTAACCAATAACACTACAACTTGTATTAGAACTTCCATCATATACCAAACCAAAATTAGATGTACTTCTCAAATACAAAAGTATCCATTTCACTTCTTGCCATTAACTCTAACTAGAATTTCCCATATATCTGCTGACAACACTAATTGCATGTAAAATGTTTGGATGAGTACAAACCATAGTATACATCAAACTATCAACGACACTAGCATATGGAACTTGAGACATGTACCGCTTTTCTTCTTCTGACTATGGTGACCAATCCAAAGAAAGCCTAAAATGTGCAGCTAACTGCATACTCATAGGTTTAGACTCTTTCATACCAAAGCATTCAAGAACTTTTTCAACATAACTTTTTTGAGTCAAATAAAGCTTTCCTGCTTATCTATCCCTGTAAATTTCTATGCCCAAAATTTTCTTCGTTACACCCAAATCTTTCCTATCAAACTCACCACTAAGTTGAGACTTTAATTTCTCAATCTCAAACTTATTCTTAAAAGAAATAAGCATGTCATCAACATAAAGCAACAAATAGACAAATGAACCATCATGGAATCTTTTATGATAAACACAACTATCATAATCACTTCTAGAATAACCATAATCAATCATAAAAGAATAAAACCGCTTATACCACTGCCTAGGAGATTACTTCAGCCTATATAAAGACTTTTCAATAAAAAAAACATTATATTCCTTACCTGGAACAACAAACCCCTCTGGTTGATGCATATATATTTGTTCCTCAAGCTCACCATGTAAGAAGTTTGTCTTGACATCAAGTTGTACTAATTACATGTCAAACAATGAAACCATAGCAAGCAACACACGAATAGAACTATGTTTCACAACAGGTGAAAATACTTCATTGAAGTCAATACCTTTCTTCTAAAAGTAGCCCTTTACAACAAAATGTGTCTTGAACCTAGCTGTTTCAACCTCAGGTATACCTTCTTTTTCTTGAAGACCCATTTGTTTCCAACAATCTTTTGGCCCTTAGGCGGTTTCACCAATTCCCAAGTATGATTCTTATAAAGTCAATTACTACTACAAAAAGTGGCATTTAAGTCGATATGTAAAGTTTGTTGTTAGAAAAACTGACTTATAATGAATTTAAAGTTGGTTCTGTGTAGAAACAATGCTACACATAGCATCGATTGACGTGTTGAATTGACACTACACGTGGACATAGCGTCGGTTCGATGTGTCAACCAATGCTAACACATGTGGGTTTTTCCTTTTCTTTTCTTTCTTCCCTCATCAGACACAATTTTTAATTTGCAATGCTGTAAACAACACCTAAAAACCCAAAACCGAGCTTCACTTCCTCCACACTTTCTCCTTTTTTGGTCACCTACGACCACCAATTTCAGCACCGTTTAGTAGGTTTTCTTCCTTTCTAAATTATCTTTCAAATCCCCTATTTTTGAGTGAAATACTCAAATATTTTATACCAATTTTCTCACTTACAAAACACCATTTTTTCTTCATTTTCTTCATTTTGTCACATCATTTACTCTTGTAAGTATTTCTATTAATCCTACACAATTATTATTCACTTTGCGTTATTTTTTATATATTATGCGTATAAAGTTTTGTATTATGTATGTTATTATTTTTATTATGTAGATTTTGTATAAGTATTTCGTAATAAAATAATTTTTTATATATATTTATGACTATGATTTAAGGTTAGTGTTTAATTTATTTATTTATGTTAAAATGAAATGGGAAAGACATGATTCAACAATATGATACTCATTAAAATATCTGTGATTTGAAGTAGTGTAGTTATTTAAACAAATCTTAATAATCACAAAATTGTTATATAAATTTATATGTCATTGAATACATGTTCTTAAGTACAGTAAAAAATGAGCAAAATATGTAAAAAAAAATTAAAGTCGGTTCACGGGTTGAACAGACTTTAAATTTTAAGTCTTTCCATTTAAAGTTGGTTAAAGCCAGACTTTAATGCCCGTTTTTGTAGTAGTGATTCAATCTCTTCATTCATAGCAACCAACCACTGAACAGACTCATCACAAGTGAAAGCTTTATGATAACTAGAAGGTTCATACACCTCAATAGACTCTGCCACAGACAATGCAAAAGAAACTAAGTCTGCATCTGCGTACCTTTGAGGGCATCAAATCTCTTTTATTCCTTTACCCTTAGCGATACTATATGGTTGTTCATGTTGCTCTTCTGCTACATCATGAGCATAATCATCTATCTCATCCACATATGACTGATCTGAAGTTCTCTCTTGCACTTGACTAGGAGCTTCACTCTTAAGCTCCACCTACTCACTAACATTGTGGTCTTTATCTACAATAATAGACTATCTTTTCTCTTCCAACATGGAAAACTCATCAAAATTAACATCTCTACTAATAAAAAATTTAGGCGACTTAGGTTGAACACACCATAATCTATAACCCTTAACCGTAGAAGGATACCTCAAACATATGCATTTTAATGCCCTAGGCACAAGTTTACCATCATTAACATGAGCATAGATAGGACAATCAAAAACTTTCAAATCAAAATAATTTGCAAGAATACCAAAGAACACCTCAAACAGAGTCTTTAACTCAATTGCAGTTGAAGGAGACCAATTCACCAAATAGCATGCATGGTTACAAGCTTCATCCCAAAAAGATTTATCCAAGTCAGCTTGAAAGAGCATACAACGAGCTCTTTCAAAGAGAGTCTTATTCATATGTTATGCTACTCCATTTTTTGTCATGTATGATGCACAAAGAAGTGTCTCACTATGCCATTTCTTTCACAAAACTCATTAAAATGACTTTCACAAAATTCCAAACCATTTTCAGTCCTCAAATGCTTAATTTTCTTGCATTTTGGATTTTCTATACAAGCCTTGAATTTTACAAATTTTGAGAACACATCATTCTTATTCTTCAAAAAAATACACTCAAACGTGACGAGAGAAGTTATGAATAAAAGTCAACATATACTGGGCACCACCCTTAGACACAACAAGAGAAAGATCCTAAAGATCTGAATCAATATAATCAATAGTACCTTTCATTTTATGGATGGTTGTACTGAACTTAACCCTGTGATGCTTTCCATAGACACAATGCTCACAAAAATCAAGCTTCCTAATTTTCTGACCACCAAGTGAATCCCGTTTACTCAAAATAGACATCCATGCCCCACTCATATGCCCTAGCCGCATATGCCATAATCGAGTAGTATTTAAATCTTGATCTGATGAGGAAGAAATTGATACGCTACCAATAACAATGCTACCTTAAAGCATATAAAGACCACGCAAAAATTGCCCTTTAATAACAACGAGAGCACCCTTATTAACTCTTAAAAATCCACCTTTAGCTATATACTTGTAACCTTGTGAATTAAGATTACTCAAAGATATCAAGTTCTTTTTCAAATCTAAAACATGGCAAACATCTTTCAAAGTTCTAACAATACCATTATGCATCTTAATTCGGACAGTACCAATACTAACAACCTTGTAGGGCATATTGTTTCCTATCAAGACAACACCCCCATCAATAGACTGATAAGAAACAAACCAATCTCTACTAGGGCACATATGATAAGTGTAACCCAAATAAAGAATCTGAACATCTCCAAGAGAACCAATAGATACTGATAGAACTTTTTCACCATCGGAACTAGAACTATCTATAATACCAGTAACATCATTAGTACCAGAAGATGTTATGGTAGATTTTCCTTTACCTTTGAGTTTCAGACAATTTAATTTCCAATGCTCGTCTTGACGGCAATAGTTGCATTTATCTTTTATTTTTCTAAATTTGGATCTAGACTTACCTCTATTATTACTTGTGCCTTTTTCTTGATTTCTACCTCTGACAAATAAACTACTATTATTATCATTATTGCTTGAGACACCTTTTTCTTCAACTCTATAGAATTCAAAGCTGCTTTGACATCTTTCAAAGAAATAGTGTATCGCCCATATATAATAGTATCAACAAAATGTTCAAATGAATGTGGTAAAGAACATAATAGAACTAAGGCCTGATCCTCGTCATCAATTTTAACACCACTATTTTTTAGGTTACAAATAATTTTTGTAAATTCATCAAGGTGATCGTGTAAAAGTGTACCTTCTAACATTCTGAATGTATACAAACGTTGTTTCAAATATAGCCGACTTGGTCAAATACAAATCCTCCAATTTAAGCCATAACCCAGTAGGAGATTCCTCATCACCAACCTCGCATAGTACCTTATCAAACAAGATAACTAAATTAAACTGAGAGCATTTTCCATCAATAGATCTTTTTCTTCATCAGTTAATTTTTCTAGAAATTTATCCTTGCCTTCAAGTGTCTTAACGAGCCTTTCTTTAACTAATACAACCTGCATCTTCATACGCTAGAGACTAAAATCATTTCTACCATTGAATTTCTCAATTTCATATTTTTCCATCATGATAGAAAACCCAATATTAAATAAATAGAAGCACAACCCATAAAATATGAAATTAATGAGATAATCAAAAGCTCAAAATAAATCCAAAAGAGCAAACTTGATTAGTTCCAATAAATAGTAGAATAATCCAATGCTCTGATACCAATTTGTTATAAATTAACACTTGCGGAAGCGAAGATCGGGTCCAATTTTGGTTACCCAAATATATAATAATAGGTAACAACAAAGCAATGAGAAAATAAATAGAACACAATGATTCAAGTGGTTCAGCTTTTCAATATGAAAAGTCTAGTTCACTGACGACGACACCGAGAAAAAATCCACTAATAATCAAATGAAGATACAAACACCAATATTCAGAAAGCTTCACAAAATATACCAAAATTCAAAATACACCGAGAAAATTTCTCTTTCTAATTTACTGGTAATATATAGTAAGATAAATTAACAAACTTGTTGTTAAATCAAATATTACCATACAAATAAGATAACTATCGGCAGCTTCACCTTCTTCTCTATCAGTAAAAGAGAAATTATAGATGTGGTTGAAAGAAAAAACTTCTGTGTAGGAGTGGGTGCTGCACTATTCTTCTTTGGCTGCTTAGCAAAACTGCAATCTCAATTTTTTTCTTTTCTCTCTCTTTCTCTCTACGGCAGCTTGTTCTCCATTGTCAGTAGAAAGGGAAATGGATATATATTAGCTAGGGTGCACAAGCTAGGAAATAATAATTTGGGCTTATAGGCCTAAAGTTTTGGACCAACAATTTAACAAAAAATATTATCTAATGAAAATAAATCATAATTCTATTTCGTTTATTTTAGATAAAGAATTTATAGAAATTCCACTTCTACAACAAAATAAATATAAATACACTAAATGATTCGTACCAATCAAGCGTACATCACACAGTGCACATCAACCAATTAGAAGTAACTTATTGGTTATATAAGATTTTTGAAGAAAATTTTAGTTAAGATCCACTTAAATTATGGTCTAGAAATCCTAAATGCTCTACTTTAAAATTATGTGATCTTAGTATTACTATTCAACTTAGACAAGATATAGATGAATTAGATATTTAAATAAATGAATTATTAAATAAAAAATTAATTAAAGATACTAAAAGTCGACGTTCTATTTTAACTTTTATGGTAAGAAACAATTATGAAATAAAAAGAAAAATACCCAAATGGTCATTAAGTACAAAAGATTAAATAAGCATTTAGAGTTTGATGGATATTTTATTCGTAGAAAAAATGTATTAATTAATCAAATTAAAAAATCCAAAATTTTTACTAAATTTAATTGTAAATTTAGAGTTTGACAAATCAAATTAACATAAAAATCAAAATCATTGATAGCATTTAGTAACATTATCAATAAATTGTAATGTCTTTTGGATTAAATATAACTACATAACTCTATTAAAGGTGGATGGGTAATATCTTTAAAAATCTTAAAAATTTGTGTAGTATATATATTGATGATATTCTTGTTTTTTCTAAAATCTTAGAAAAAAACATGAAATATTTAAACATATTATATGAAAATTTTCAAAAAACATAGAATAATTTTATCTCAATAGAAAAGAGAAATAAAAAATAATCTATTGAATTCTTATGAATGTTTTTTAATCAATTACGTATAAAACTTCAAGAACATATTATATGAAAAGTACATGAATTTTCAATAGAGATACATGACAAAAAAATTACAAGTATTATTAAGAATTCTTAATTATGGAATAAATTTGACAAAAAAATATGTAAAAAATAGATTCCCTTATAAATAAATTAAAAAAATATCAAAAAATCATGTGGGATGAAAAGGACAAACAAGTCTTAAAGAAATGAAGAAGGAAATAAAAAATCTTCCAAAACTCTATTTTCATAAATTAAATGACAAATAATCTTAGAAACAGACAATTCAGATTTTTATTGAGATTGTATGCTAAAAGGCATTTTAGTAGAAAATTAGATAAAAAAGATCCACCAAGTTCAATAAATGGTATCAGAATGTGACAAAACGTGACAATATAATAAATGCTATAAAAGCGTGGCAAAACTTGAGATAATCTTTGTACAAATTATATCTTTATCCAACATAAAAATATCTAAGAATTAAAGAATTTGAAAAGAATGAACAATAATAAAAAAATTCTTTATAATAGTTTTCTATAACAAGCAAATCTTTTCTTGATAAAATACTACTATATTGTAATAGTATTTTGCTTTTATAATAATAAGATTAGTTTTTTTTTATCTTTACGTAATATCATTATTCTGATAATGTTAAAGTTATATCTCATAATTTTAGTATATCTTTATGGATATATATATTTATTTTCTTCATATTTTATTAAAAATTATAATTAAGTTTTGTTAAATAATAAAAAAATTGATATAAACTGAAAGATTTATTATTTGAACTAAAATTAGGGACAAAACAGAGCACAATAATAGAAATATTCGATTAATATACGCAAATGTCGAAAAACTTTGGAAATCATGAAGGAAAAAAAGTATTAGGATATTCAGGTTATTTTTTTATATTTATTTTTAAAGCTCGTTCTTTTATATTTAATTCTCTTTAAAAATATTAATAAAAAATAAAATTTTAATATTAAAATTAAAAATGTGATTTAAATTTATAAAGTAAAAATAATATTTAAATTTAAAAATAAATATATAAAAAATAATCGAAATATCCTAATACTTTTTTTCCGTCGTGATTTCCAAATTTTTTCGACATTTGCGTATATTAATCGAATATTTCTATTATTTGTGCTCTGTTTTGTCCCTAATTTCAGTTCATATGATAAATCTTTCATATTCTTAGCTTTTTTATTATTTAACAAAAAATAATTATAATTTTTAATAAAATATGTGTACAATAAATGTATATATCCATAAAGATATACGATAATTATGATACACAACTTTAATATTATAAGAATAATGATATAATATAAAAATAAAAAAACAAATCTTATTATTATGAAAATAAACTACTATTATAATAGAGTAGTATTTTACAAAAAGAAGATATGATTGTTATAGAAAATTATTATAAAGAATTTTATTATAATTGTTTATTCTTTAGTGTATTGCTAGAGCTCTCGTAGAATTAAAATTTAGGATTTCAAAGGGTTTTAAATCCATTCGAATTCTTTAATTTTTAGATATTTTTTACGTGTGTTATATAAAGGTATAATCGTACAAAGATTATTTGTCACGTTTTGTCATGCTTTTATGGCATTTATTATATTGTCAAATTTTGTCGCTCTTAGAAAGATTTCATATCTTCTGTAAAGAATAACAACTCATATTAAACATCTATATTATTTCTTTTGTTAAGATTTTTTAAATTTTATTTTAGTCTTTTATCTGTTCTTTATATCTATCATAAATGATGGATATCTCTATAATAAACAACTTGTTGCCTTCTATTGCCATGAATAGTATCTTATTTTTTGGTTTACATAAAATGTTTTTTAGAGTTTGAGATGTGTGAATGAAATTTTACATCTAATATTATTTTATATTCATTGTTTGAATTAAATCTTCAAAATTATGAAGGATTCTCCTTCATATTCTTTTTATTTAATTGTTGTTAACTATCATATTTGATAAGGTTTAAAGAAATTTTCTCTTTCACGAAATCTAGTTATACTAGCAATCCAAAATCTTATATTTGGACCATTTATAATTTTTTACATATTGATAAACAATGGATTTGATCATTATTAGAAATATTTTTATTCCAGTCATACTAAGGTTTTGAAAAATTACCTTATTAATAATTTTCTATTCAATATCTTCAATTTATCATAGATTATGATTAAGAATTATATTTAATTTAGGAAATCATCAAAGATTAATTGATGAACTACTTGTTTGAAACGTTTTTTTTATTTGGGTTTATGATCTTCAATTTTATTTTTGATATTTTAAAATGTTTATTTATATCTAGATTCAAACAATGTTATTGTTATTCATAAATTTTGTTTGCAACTTCGAAATTATAGAAATTTTTGATGTCATATTTTGATATAAGATGAGCAAAATTAGATTCTATTTGAAATAAATGATATTTAATTTATTGGAGTTATGTCATTTGCAATTCTTTTAAATTGTTTTTTGAAGATATTTGACATAAGAAGAATTTTTTGACACATGGGAGTTGCTTTTAATTACTATCTTTTGTTTAATTTTTTTAATATTCTTCGCTTTTATATTATTAGATACAGTAATCTATCATGAACAACGAGTCTTTCAGAATAAGTTATTTGGTTGTTTATTATTTAATTTTTCAGTGTAAACATGAGTTGTTAAGATACAAGTGGAACAAGTTAACCGGATCATAGAATAGTACCACTATGTAAAAAATTATTTTTCCTATGAGCGTTATGTAATGATAAAAAGGTTTTGTCACATTAATATGTCAAAGGAGAAGATTGTTAGGTTTATGTTAGTATTGGTAATATTTATGAACAAAAAATATAATTGTAATTTAAGTTTCTAGATGTATCTTAAAAGAATATTTTCAAGCCGAGAAAATTATGGAAGCTCAACGATCACATATAAGATATATTTCTATTCCTCTACATGTTAGATTGCATATTAAACATAATAGGAAAAATATTTATCAATCATATAGGAGTTTTTTTAATTTAATAGAAAAGATATTTATCAATTACATAGGATTAAGAGTTTTAATTTTTCCTATAAATAAAACTCGTTGCTGATTGTTTTAAAAAATCACACAAGAACATTATTCTAATATTCTTAATTTCTCTCTTTTGTTTTACAAATATAAAATCATAATTCTTTAGATTTCTTTATTTAGTTAATCTATAAAATATTGGTGGTTATGTTTGATTGATTAATATGCCTAATTATTTTACGATATTTTGATAATATGTTCTTATGGCTCCTTCTTTATTCTTTATTTTTGCATGTTCTTAAATTGTTAGATCAAATAATTGTTTTTGTTATATCATAGTTATTTGATTTGATTATCAATCATTAAAGAAGCTATTTTATTGAATTTATGCTTGATCTTTTTGCTCTAGGATTTACTAATTGATTTAATTTAAATGATATATGTTTTGAATCATCTAGTTAGGATTAATCATTATTAAATCCGTTCTAGAACACACATGAGGACTTGTTTTTTTGTGTTAACTATTTTGCAGTTAATTTGTGAATGTATCTTATTGGTGGGAAGCTTATTGAAACGTTGGTCTGAAAACTGCTCACGCTAATATTGAAAACTATGAAAATAGAGTAGGGACTCATAAGTAAGGTACATTGGGGTAGTATCCTAGGAATGGTAGCATAAGATCGAGTTTGTACTTGAAAATTTATTTTTCATAGTGGAAAGTTAGGTGGTCGGTGGACCGGTGGTTTTCATCTTAGGTTATGGTTGTGGCCTAAGTTGTTTCCACCTAAAAATATTGTGTGTTATTATTTTACTTCCGTACCTTATTCTTACACGCGATTGTATGTGTGACCTCTTTATTTAGGTTATTAAATTATAAATTGATAAAAATTAAAAATAACATATTCACCCCTTCTAAGTTAATGAGATCCGTCATTTATAAACTTTGAAAAACATATTTCTAATACAAATTGTATTGATTTTTTACAATAATTATAATATTGTCATTATTTTTTAAAAGTGTTTTAACTGATTTTATGGACAATATGGTAATTCCACTCTAACATAATAGGCTTCAAAATATTCTATAAATACAAACCTAAGAACACATTTGAAACTAACCACACAAAAGTTTAATTGTGCTTATTTTCTTTTTAATTTATTATCTCTCTTATTTTGCTAAAAGTTTTTAGGTAGGTTTTTTCATTAAATTAATTTATCAAACATTTATGGTTGTGTTGATGAATTAACAAGTATATAATAATAATTATGTTATATATTTTTTAAATCAACTAGTTAAAGTTTTTCATTATTGAATCTGTTATAGGATATACACTTACACTTGTTTATGTACTAATCTTTTAGGTGACACCAATGCGAGTTCGATTAACTCATCAGACTTGAACTTGTTGGAACGTTGGTTCGGATCCAACTACTTATCTTGAAGATATTATAATGAAAGCAATATCTTGTAAGTAGATTATTTGGGGGTATTACCTAAGTGGATAATTTGACTCCTAACCTTGTAACTCGATAGTTATTTTTCATAGTGAATAATTAAACAATCGTGTTGATTGGTGATTTCTTTTTAGGTTATTGGTTTGATCAAAGTTATTTCCACCCAAAAATATTATGTATTGACATTTTTATTTTTGCATTACTTTACATATATGTAATTCATTATTTTGTCGTATATGAAATTTTAATTTATGATACTTCTGCTAATCACATACATAGATCCATAAGTAAATGAAGTTTCAATATTAATGCCCAATTAAAATAAATTTGAAACCATAATTTGCTCATCTGATTCTAACATATCATCGTATCCTTCCTAGTGTCACTTTTTGTATTCCTTTCCAATAACACCTATCTTTCTACCAACAACTTTACACTCATTGTCATCTTTTTGTGATATGTGCATAATTATCTTTACAGGTTACTGGACTTAATCGATTATATCTAAAATTAGGGATTATGATTCCTCATCTCCATCATTATTACACTATATGCATTATCATGCTTAGTATTCATAACATCTAAAGTCACTGGAGATAGTTTCTTCTCCCACGACTCAACCAACATTAATCCTAATTTCTCTTGCATATGTGCTCAACTTGTGAATTTGGATTTCCAAAAATTGCATTAAAATATCCTAAAAATAAAACTACAAAAATTTAAAAAATAATATATTATATCCCAATTTGGTTTTACAAAACTTATATTATAGAAATCATATATTTATATCTTAGATATTATCCATAAAATATTTCAATAATTTGATTAAAAAGATATTATATAATTATATCCATAATTAACCTTGTGGATATAGGATATTATGCAGGATATGCAATTTTTTCAATGCACCTGTAGAATCATAATAATATTAGTATTGTTTAATTAAGAAGCAAAATAAATAATATTATTAAGAATACAATCTTAATTATACTAATACATTAAAGATTAATTAATAATCTAAATTCAAACTCGTTTGTCAAATATCCAGCTAAAAGAAACAGGTTCAGTTTGACTGAACACCTTTTGAGCTCTCTCTTCAATCTTTCTAAGTCTTTGACCCAATTCACAAACATAATGTTGAGCCATTTGTCCTTCACTAGAAAGTCCTCTAAGTTTATCTATCTTCCATTTGACCACAAAATGGTCCAAAATATCAATGTAGTCCAAAGCAGTATACACACCAAGTCGTGAGGCAACATTAGAGAAGTGGTTGAAAAGGTTGAGATCTGTACCATCAGACATCAAGTTTGCAGGCATTGTGATTTTTTTTCTCATCATATCAGCAAAAACAATTATAGATCCATCAGGATCAACCTCAAACAGTTTCCCTATTGTTTTGGTATATGCAGACTCATGCCTTTTTTCATCTGCAGCAATCACACCACATATTTGAGCTAGTTTTTCATCCCCTTGTTTTCTGGCTAATTTGGCCGTGTTTGCATGAGACATAAACGTTGCCCTTTCTTGGAATGATGCATAAAACATTCCTTTGTATGAATCTGTTCCTGTTTTGGTGTCCTTTTTATTGTAATAAATCATATTATTTCAGTTGCATGGTCATTAAGTGTATATATAACATTAACATGCAATCATAAATTAGAAAGAAGGTAAATCAAGATAGAGACAACATAGCATGTCCAACAACGTCGAGTAGTAGATAAAGTTCATTACCGTTCCAGCAGCAATAAGATGTTGAATGGTGTTCTCAACTCGATTCATGTCTACCCTACCAGAAAGATAGAGATATTTGTTGAGAAGGTCACCATGCCTATTCTCTTCAGCACTCCAAGCTCTAGCCCAAATAGCCCATGATGAGTCATCTACACCAGTAATGTCCTGAACTTTGTCTGCAATTGTCCAACGGGATTGATATGTAGGAATGGCTTCTTCTGTGATCATATTACCAATTAGAACAATAAAATATTCATCTGAAAGTTGTTTTGATCTATTTCTAAGTTCTTGAACTTCATCAAAGAAAGATTCTGAACATGGGTTTGGTAACAAGTCTTGTGGTTGCCAACATTTTTCTATTGGTTTTGCCATTGGTAGTATGTTCTGCTTCACCCATCCGTCTATGGAATCCCACACTTCATCCTTCTCAAATGACCTCCTCAAATGTTTTGCTTCCCTATTATCACTTATATATAATTAAGGTGAAATCAATTCAGCAAAATAAATAAGGCTATGGTAAGGATTTTAATTTTAATTTTTTATTAAATAATTGATCTTTTGATTTTTGATCAATGTATCATAACAATTTCAAGAAAAAAAATCAAAAAACATAATAGTTTTGGGTTATTATATAAATTTTATATTTTTAATTATTTTTGTGAAAAGTATAGAGAGATAAGAAGAAAGAATGATTTAATGTTATATTGTTGTGTTTAGAATGTACATAGAAAACCCTATTTATAGGGTTGTAACAAGTGTAGTACAAGTGAAATAGTAGAAGTGTAGTACAAATGAAATAGTGGAAGTGTAGTACAAGTGAAATATAAGTGAATTACAATATCAAATATAACTTAACATCCCCCTTCAAACTCAAGGAAGAAGAGAAACAATCAACTTGAGTTTGGAAACTAATTCTTGAAATCTGCCTGGTAGATGAGATTTGGTGAAGATGTCAGCTGTTTGATCTGTGAAGGATATTGATTTGAGACAAATAATGTCTTGAAGAACATGTTGACGAACAAAATGACAATTAATCTTGATATGTTTTGTTCGTTCATGAAATACATTATTGTGAGCAATCTGAATAGCACTCTGATTGTCACAATATAGGATAGTTGCAGTTGATTGGAAAACACCCATATCAACAAGTAACCAACGGAGCCAAAAACGTTTTTGAGTGGTGTTAGCAAGAGCACGATATTCAGCTTCAGTGCTGGATCGAGAAGTGAGAGATTGTTTCTTGCTTCGCCAAGATATAAGAGAGTTTCCAAGAAAGAAACAATATCCTGTGGTAGAGTGATAATCAGCTGGGTCACCTGCCCAATCAAAATTAGAGTAGGCGGAAAGAAGAAGATTAGACTTGTTGGAGAAGTGGAGACTGTGAAACATGGTGCCTTTGATGTAGCGGAGAATGCGAAGAACCGTAATATAATGGGTAGATCGTGGAGCAGACATGAATTGACTAACCAGATGAACAACATAGGTGATAACTGTATTTTATATAGTTATTTTCATCAATTTTAGTAACGATAATTGCTATGTTCTTTTAATATTTAGTTAATTTTTGTTAAATAAATTAGTATTTTCCTTTTATGTGCTAAAAATACATTTTTAATAAAATTAAATAATTTGTATCGAAAATGTACTTAATTTCATATTTCTGTCCACAAATTTTATTTCAGAAAATATAGTTTCTTAATTAAAATTTATAAAAATCGAAAATATAATTTAAATTAAATTTGGGCTTAATTATAATAATTTAAAGTTTAAAAATTTAATTTAAAATTAGCAAAGGGCTTAACTGTAATTTAAGAAAGTTCAAAATGTAATTTGGAATATATTTGTGGGTAAAAATATAATTAATAAAAGTTTAATTTTCTGCGCAGGTGAGAAGAATCTATGCGTCAATCTACACGCGTGAATTGTGGATCGTCCGATCAGATAAGACACGGCTCAGATTCGTGCGTGTGAATCACACCTGACCAAAGCGAGTGGCTCAGAACTCGCCACACGGCCGGTGCCCGAGCTGGCCCACTGCCGCGTTGCAGCCGGCGTGCAGGTAGGACCCACGTGTGTCCGACACACGTCCCGCTGTGCGGTGTTGTTATGTGCGGCTAAACCACGTGCAATCGTTCTTCCAACGAATTAAAGTCTTCCACGTGTCCCAATTTCCCCTTGAACGAATCATAAGAGGACGCGTGACACATATCGGTGAATGCAAAAGTGCAGAATCTCGCCCTCGTTCCAGCCGTTGCCTCACGTTTCGCGCGCCCCGATTCCGTGTGACAAGTTCTGCGTGTGCCCATTCCCTTCAACGAATGAGATGTTGCCATGTGTCCCACTATTTGTTTCAACGAATCAGACGCTGACACGTGGCACGCACAATGAATAAAAAAAAATGCAGAAATGGCTCCTTGTCTCGCGTGAATTAAAATAAGTTTTTGATTTTCGCGTGACCGCGGATTTTAAGGGGAATGTCGGGGTTTTATTTTCGATACAAATTTTAACGCGTGTATGATATTTTAATATTTTTGATGTATTTTTTTTAGCTATAAATAGGTGATATTATGAAAGAGTTAAAGAGTTTTTTTTGGTTTAGAATTTTTGTGGTATTAGGGGTTGGACTGCAGAACACGCAGAAGCCATTTTTTGGCTTTTGTTGTGTTCTGCGTGTGCCAAATATTTACGATCTGTAATGTTTTAATTTTCCTTCTTCTTCCTTTAATTTTTCAGTATCTGTTGTAATTTTTATTTTAATTTAACGAAGTAATTTAATTTTTCTAGGGTTGCATTTGATCTAAATTTATGAAGCTTTGATTTTAATTATTTTTTGATGGATTTATAAGACGTTCGATTTGTTCGTTCTATTTTGTGCTTGATGCTTTTTGGTTATTTACGAATTTTATCAAAACGATTTGTGGCATAAAAATAAACTTAAGAAAGGCATTTTTGTGTATATTGCTCATAAATAGAATGACATGTATGATGAAGGATAGGAATATACCCTAATTGTATGTGTGGGGATTGAAAACTTAGAACTTAATGAATCTTATTAAATTTAATTCTCATAGAGATATAGTGAATTAATTTAACGAGGTGTGTTTGTACCGAGCTCGGAAGAGATGTATAAATAAAAAAAGAAGTTTTCGGTTGACAAATTAAATGTACAAAAAAATATAAATCCAAAGAAAATAATATGATTGGAGTGGAATAATTTGGTGAAAAATTGCAATCTTAGATTTCTTTTATTTTATTTTTAAACATTTTCTTAATTAACGATTGTTTTGGATAAAATGAGAGAGATACAATTTTAGTACTCAACAAACTATAGTAATAAATCCTCGTGGGAGCGATACTCTACTTACAAATCTTTATTACTTGTGACCGTGTATACTTGCATGATTTTCTGTGTGTTGCAAAACACACAACAATAGGCAATGTCAGGACGAGTGACTGTGAGATAAACAAGGCTGCCTACTAGTTGTCTGTATAATGTGGCATCTGAGATAATAGTACCATCTAATGGAGTAAGTTTGACATTGGTTTCTAGAGGTGTTGATGCAGTTTTGCAATCAGTAAGGTCAGCCCGATTAAGAATATCAGAAGAGTATTTTGCTTGAGAGAGATAATATCCTTGAGAATCAGATGAGATTTCTAGGCCCAAGAAGTAGTGGAGACGACCAAGGTATTTCATTTCAAATTGATGGCTCAGAAACTGCTTGAGATCAATAATTCCATTAGAGTCATTCCCTATTATGATCATATCATCTACATAAAGGAGTAGAAGTGTTACACAAGTGGGAGTCTTCCGAATAAAGAGACCGGAGTCATAAGAACCGGAAGTGAAGCCAAAGTCAGTAAGTGTAGAGCTGAATTTGGCAAACCAAGCTCGAGAAGCTTGTTTGAGGCCATAGAGAGCACGACGAAGTCTGCATACTTGATGAGGTGAATGAGTGTATCCAGGAGGAGGTTTCATATAAACTTCCTCAGTTATGTCTCCATTGAGAAAAGAAATTTCGGGCAGCAGCAACAACAATGATACTTCAAACAGAGGTGAGTCGAGGTACAGGTGCAAAAGTTTCTTCATAGTCGATTCCATATTCCTGTGTAAAACCCTTTGCAACCAGACGAGCTTTATATCGTTCCACAGACCCATCTTAATGAGTTTTGATTTTGAAAATCCACTTACAACCAATCAAAGATTTATTAGATGGAATATCAACAAGATCCCATGTATGTGCTTTTTTTAATGCCTATAATTCATCTGTCATAGCTTGCTGCCAATGAGGGTTAGAACTAGCTTCTCTATAGTTTTGGGGTTCATGATAAGACAAAATAGCAGAGAAACATTGGTAATTATAAAGATGAAAAGGAAGACTACTTACATGAGTAGAACGATGAAGTGATGACTCTAGACAATTAGGTAGTTGGTCTTCAGAAGATGTTGTTATGGTAGGATCAGTAGAAGGAGCAGGCACATTAGGAGAAGCCGTAGTAGATGATGGTGAGGGTAATAGTGCAATGTCAGGAGGAAATAAATCAATAGTTAGGTCATTAAAAAATGAGAATGAGTTAGGAGATGAGACATGAAATGAAGAAATAGAGGAAAACATTTTATGTTCCCAAAAGATGACATGACGAGAGATGCGCAATCGTTTAGAGATAGGGTCCCAACAACGATAGCCTTTGTGTTCTATTCCATACCCTAAGAAACAACAAAGACGAGAATGAGGTTCTAATTTATTGTGTTCATGAGGGTGAAGAAGAACAAAATAGGCACAACCAAACACTTTGAGCAGTTCATAAGATGGAGAAGTACTATAGAGATGCTCATAAGGGGGTTGATTGTGAATAGTAGGCATGGGAACACGATTGATGGTATAAACAACCGTAAGAGCTGCTTCACCCCAAAAGCATTCAGGACAAGAACTAGAAATTAGGAGAGTACGAACAGTATTAACAATATGTTTGTGTTTTCGCTCAGCTCTTCCATTTTGTTGAGATGTGCCAGGACAAGAATATTGAGAAAGACTCCCATTTTGTCGAAGAAAATTTAAAAAAAATTGTTTCTTTATATTCCATAGCATTATCAGCTCTAAGTACTTTGATATTTTGAGAAAATTGGGTTTTAACCATTTGGGCAAAATCATAATAAATTTTGGGTAATTCAGATCTATGTTTCATGAGAAAAAATCCATGTGAATCTCGAATAATCATCAATAAAAATGACAAAATAAACACATCCCCCATAATAGGATGTGGGGATGGACCCCAAACATCAGAATGAATTAAGTCAAAAGGGGAGACAGAAGTAGAATCACTTTTATTAAAACATAAAGCAGGTTGTTTTCCCAATTGACAAGGCAAACAATTTACATTATCAGAAATAGAAACAAATCCCAATTTACCAGAAGATGCTAAGGGACGAAGACGTCCTATAGACATATGGCCTAGACGAGTATGCCATAGGTTGATAGGAGTAGTAGAAGAAGCAAAGAAAGTATGAGGAGAATTGGGTAGATGAAGGTTGATAAGTTCAAATAATCGTCCAACCTTACGGCCTATCCCAAGGATCTATCCTGTCTATGGATCCTGCACATGACAACCAGAAGAGGAAAAAGTAATAGTAAGACCAAGTTCACATAATTGACCAACAGAGATAAGATTTAGAGTAAGGTTGGGAATATGAAAGGTGTCAGAAAGTGATATAGAAGATGTGGAAACTTATCCTACAGCATTAACATGCATATGTGAACCATTGGCAGTTTGAATTAAAGGTTTGGAGATGGAAGATTGTGTGGGAGAAAAGATGTGAGTATCATGAGTCATATGGTTACAACAAGCAGAATCAAAATACCATAAAGATTTACCTGATGTGAGAGATAAGGCAGTAGGAGGAGGATTACTAGATTGTGAGAGACCATGTTTAAGAAGACCTTCAAGTTCTTGAGTAGAAAAGGTAAATTTGTCATGATTATCCTCAGAAGTAGCAGCAGTGATAGATGAGTTACTATTTTTACCTGAAGCATGTTGAGAGGGATTTCGAAAGAAATCTCTATTAAAGTGTCCTGGACCTTCTTGTGACAATATATACATACCTGAATAGGACATATAAGAAGCTCATGATTGGGGTTGTGACAGTAGGTACAACCTTGATGTTTAAAGTCCTCTTTAGAACCTCCTTTAGGGCGATAAAAGGGGGTGGTAAGAACAGAATCTATATGATGAACTTTGAAAACCCCCATCCGATGGAGTAAAGAAGCTCGAACAAGTTCAAATAGATCATGGAGAGCCATGAGAAAAATAAAAAGACGATGGTGATTACGATAAGTTACAAACATCTCAGCATCAATCTTGTTCGTCCAAGTTGGTTCAGAGAGAGCAAGTGGATCCCAAATAGTATGCATTTTAGAGAGAAATTGGTTAATGGTTTGATCAGCCCTTTGGCATTTGGTATGAAGAGTTGTTAGAAGTTGATATTGGTTGGCCAAATCTGTTGTAGGGAAGCGAGCCTCAAGAAATTCCCAAACTTCTTTGGTAGTGTCAAAACGACCAAATTCACCATGGATGGAGGGTAAAGTGGTGTTACGGAACCAGGTAATAATTTGATGATGTTTACTCTCCCAGTCTTCAAAGCGATCAGCAAATAAGGAGTTGTTTTTAGTGGTTTCTTGGAAGGGTATAGAGATATCACAAGTTATGAAATGCCATAGCTTGCGTCCTTTCAAGAAACTTTTCATTGCTTGTGCCCAGGCAAGGTAGTTAGTATCATCAAGGGTGGTAGAGATTGGTTTTGGGACATCATTTTGGTCCATTTTAACGAAATAATGGAGGAAATATAAAGCAAATATATAGAAACAATATAAAGGAGATATTGATAAGAGCTAAATTATTGCATTTTTTGTTATGATTTAAATGTTGATGTTTGTGTGAAAATTGTGTTTATTTGATTATTTAATCTACAAATGTCATTTCACGGGTATTTCATGTTTAAAGTGCAATTTTAGGTAAAATCATGATTTTGGAGAAGTTAGGGACAAAGTACAATGATCGGGATTGAATGAAATTAAAAAGAAAATAAAGTTTCAAAATTTAGAAATCCCGCCGTCGGCAAGAATATTCTTGCCGTCGGCGAAAATCTTATTCAAAGTACGGCGAAATTCTTCCCGAGAGCACGGATTTTGGCCAAGTGAATCTTGCCACGGTCAAATGCATCTAGCCACCGGCAGAATTAATTTGGCCGCCGGCCAAAATCAGAAAAACAAAAATTTTATTTTCTAGAAATCTCGCCGTGGCGAGAATAATGTTACCGCTGGCGAGTTTCGTCCGAAAACACATTTTTTATGTTGTTTTGTTCCAAAATTACCCCCAAACCCTATATCTATATATACATTATGATGGAGAAAGAGGGGGATGGCAGAGAGAGTAGATCTGAGTTATTTTTGGAGGAGAAAAGGAAATTTTGGAGAGAAAGGTTGGAAAAGCTTGAAGGATCATCACCATTGTTGCTACCAAGTCTTCATCTTCAAGAGTTTTTCATCTCTTCTCCTTAGCTTTTATTTTCTACATTTTATTTAGATTTGTTATTCATGGATTCAATTGAAATAATGTTTATTCTTATTTCCATTATGAACTAATTCGTTTTTGCTAAGGCTATGATGTAGTTAAATCAAGAAAATCTAATTTCTTGTGTTATCGTTATATGAATTCATTGTTTTCAAGTTGAGTATTTATTTCCATGCTTAATGCTTTTAAATTTCTGATCAAGATTTAGATGATTTGTTGCATTATATTGAGACCGAGAGGAGATGTGTAATGAATGCTTCTTGTGATAAATACCGTATGTTGAATGCGAGTTTGACACCTAATGCATGATGTATGTGGTTATTCTAGAAATTTCATAAATCGTAATGTGCTTATTTGTGATTAAATCTTCATAGAAATATAGTTGGTTTTCATAGATAAGTAATTCTAATATAACTCGAGAGAGAGTATTAGATAAGTTTGGGTTTTTCAATCATCACTTCTAACTTTGATTCTCATATAACGTGATTTGAAATCGGATTGAATTGATTTAGCGAAATCAAATGCCTTAGCATTTTTAATCATTTATGAACAACCTTAAATTTTGTTATTTGCGTTTAGTTTTAAGTTAATTTACTTCTTAAACAAATTCAACAATTCGGTTTTCAAATAAAATTAGGATTAGTCAATTTCGGTACTTAGTAACGACATTCCTTGTGGGTTCGATATCCGTACTTTTTTACACTTTATTACTTGAATGATTCGTACACTAGCGAATTTATGTATCAAGTTTTTGGCACCGTTGCCGGGGAGTTTTTTGATTTTATTAATATTGATACTACCTAATCATAGTTTTAATTTGAAGTTAATTTTCTTTATCATTGTTTCATTTTTAATTTTGTTTATTTTGCTCTTTTATTTCATTTATCATAAAAAGGGGTAATTTTGTGCTGTTTTTGTGCTAGTTAATTTTTTGGTTATAGGATTGTTGTATGAGACGTACAAGAAGCCTTAACCAATTTCCATTTGATCCAGATATTGATAGAACATTTAGGCGTATAAACCGAGAGAGAAGGCATTCAACCTTACCTCCTAATAGACAATCAGTTATGGATCCACCATTTGTTGAGGGAGGTGGAAATCATAGAGCTTTGAGGGATTATGCTGCGCCTAATGTTGCTGGAACTACTTCGGGTATAAGGAGGCCAATTGTTCAAGCCAATAAGTTTGAGAAAAAACCATCATTTATCCAAATGGTTCAATCAAATCAATTTGGGGGAATGTCAAAGGATGATCCAAATGCACATATTGCTTACTTTCTGGAGGTGTGTGATCTTTACAAGATAAATGGTGTGTCTGAAGATGCTATAAGATTGAGGGTTTTTCCTTTTTCACTTCGGGATAAAGCCAAGGAGTGGCTAAACTCATTACCACCGGGATCAATTACGACATGGAATGAGTTGGTTCAGAAATTCTTGTCCAAGTTTTTTCCTCCTGCTAAGATGGAAAAATTGAGGAATGAAATCACATCTTTTACACAGTATGACCAAGAATCATTGTATGAAGCTTGGGAAAGATTCAAAGAAATGTTGAGGAAGTGCCCACATCATGGTATACCAATTTGGCTGCAAGTCTCTACATTTTATAATGGGTTGGTTTCAAACTATCGTGCAATGATTGATGCTGCAGCTGGAGGGTCTTTAATGGGAAAAACACCGGAGGATGCTCATGAGTTATTAGATATTATGGAAGAAAACAAAAATCAGTAGCATTCAGAGCGGGTAATTGCAAAAAGACTAGCAACAATGTATGAAATTGATTCATTGAATGCTTTGTCAGCTCAAGTTGCCGCTCTTTCAAGAAAGATGGATTCTTTTTCATCCAAATTCAAATCCAAACCAACTACACAATGTGATTTATGTGGTGGAAATCATGCTAGTATCGAGTGTCAAGCTGGAAATCCATTTGCTTCACCAAATGCTGAGCAAGAAAATTATGTTTCAAATTTCCAAAAACCTCAACATAACCCATATTTGAACACCTGCAATCCAGGTTGAAGAAATCATCCAAATTTGTCATGGGGAAATAACCAAGGGGGATTCAAACCGTCATCATGTTCCTACCAACCCCAAGAGAAGAAACAAACAGATTTGGAAGGAATTTTGGGAAAGTTCATTGAGGAGTCAAGAACAAATTTCAGAAATCAAGAGGCAATCAACAGGGACATCCAAAACCAACTGGGGCAGCTTTCAAAGCAGATTGCAGAAAGGTCTCAAGGATCGTTGCCCAGTGACACAATAAATCCCAAAGAGCATGTAAAGGCTATCACATTGAGAAGCGGTAAAGAACTTGAATGGCAGGGGAAATCGGAGAAAAAGATGGAAGAATCTAAAGATAAGCCATCAACATCCCAAGATGTTCAACCTTCCCTAAATGCAAAATATGAGCCTCCTATCCCATATCCTCAAAGATTGAATAAGAAAAAGCTTGATAATCAATTTGATAAATTTTTGGATATTTTTAAGAAATTGCATATTAACATTCCTTTTGCAGAGATGTTGGAACAAATGCCCAAGTATGCAAAATTCATGAAGGAAATTCTATCAAAGAAGAGGAAGCTGGGAGATTATGAAACTGTCATGCTAAATGAGGAGTGTAGTGCAGTTCTTCAAAGAAAACTGCCACAGAAATTGAAAGACCCAGGGAGTTTTACTATACCTTGTACTATAGGAAGTTGCAATTTTGATAAAGTCCTATGTGATTTAGGAGCAAGCATTAATTTGATGCCACTTTCTATTTTCAGAAAACTAGGCCTGGGAGAAGTAAAACCCACTTCAATCTCTCTACAATTAGCGGATCGATCGGTGAAATATCCTCGAGGGGTAATTGAGGATGTTTTAATTAAAGTTGACAAATTTATTTTCCCTATAGATTTCGTGGTGCTTGACATGGAGGAAGATAGAGAGGTACCGTTGATATTGGGGAGACCGTTCCTTGCAACTGGAAGAACATTGATTGATGTCCAGCAAGGAAAGCTCATTCTACGGGTGCAAGATGAACAAGTGACTTTTGATGTTTTTGAAGCAATGAAATTTCCAAGTGAGGTACATTGTTGTTTTCAAATTAACACTCTTGACAGGATAATCTCGGAAACTTTTGAAGAGAGAACTCCATTGCTACCACTAGAAGCTTGCCTTGTAAAATTTGAAACAATTGAGGAGGAAGATGAGTGAGTGAGAAAATGTTCCGAATTACTGGCATCACTTGATGAATATTTGTTCAGTGATGAAACATTCAAGGAGTTGGGAACAAATGAAACTCCAACCTTAGTGGTAAAGAAGGAAGCCAATAAGATTAAGCTAAAGCCACTGTCGTCCCATCTAAGGTATGCCTATCTTGGAGACTCAGAATCCTTTCCTGTTATTATTAACAATTCTTTGAATGATGAAGAGGAAAACAAGCTATTAGGAGTTCTTTGGACTCACAAAATGGCAATTGGATGGACAATGGCGGACATCAAAGGGATTAGCAACTCTGTTTGCATGCATAAAATCTTGATGAATGAGGATTACAATCCCACAATTCAGCCACAATGGCGCTTAAACCCAACAATGCAAAAAGTGGTCAAGGATGAGGTGATTAAGCTTTTGGATGCAGGGGTAATTTATCCGATTTTAGATAGTGCTTGGGTAAGCCCAATTCATTGTGTACCAAAGAAAGGAGGAATCACAGTTGTAGAAAATGAAAACAATGAGCTTATTCCAACAATGACAATGACTGGGTGGAGAGTATGTATTGATTATCGAAAGTTGAACGACGCCACCCGAAAAGATCATTTTCCTTTGCCATTTATTGATCAGATGTTGGAAAGATTGGCTGGATATGCTTATTATTGTTTCCTTGATGGATATTCGGGGTACAACCAAATTGCAATTGCACCAGAGGATCAAGATAAGACAACATTTACATGCCCTTATGGTAATTTTGCATACAGAAGGATGCCATTCGGTTTATATAATGCACCTGCAACTTTCCAAAGATGTATGATAACGATTTTCTCTGATATGGTCGAAAAGTTTATTGAGGTTTTTATGGATGATTTTTCTATTTTTGGCCATTCTTTTGATAATTGCTTGCATAATCTCTCTTTAGTCTTGCAGCATTGTAAAGACACAAATTTAGTGCTAAATTGGGATAAATGTCACTTCATGGTTCAATAAGGAATTGTTCTTGGCCATCGGATTTCAGCAAAGGGAATCGAAGTGGACATTGCAAAGGTGGAGGTGATCGAAAAATTACCACCTCCAACAACTGTAAAGGGCATTAGAAGTTTCTTGGGACATGCTGGGTTTTATAGAAGATTTATTAAGGATTTTTCAAAAATAACAAAACCTCTTTGCAGTTTGTTAGTTAAAAATACACAGTTTGATTTTTCTCCATACTGTTTGAAGGCTTTTAACCTTTTGAAGGAAAAGCTCATTTCGAACCCTATAATTTGTGCACCTGATTGGAGTCTTCCATTTGAGGTAATGTGTGATGCTAGTGACTATGCTATAGGTGCTGTTTTGGGATAAAGAAAGAATAAGTTGCTGCATGTGATTTATTATGCAAGAAGGACATTGACAGATGCACAACTTAATTATGCCACAATTGAGAAAGAACTTTTGGTAGTAGTGTTTGCATTTGATAAGTTTAGATCTTATTTAATTGGGGCTAAAATCATTGTTTATATTGATCATTATGCTCTTAAGTATTTGCTAGCCAAGAAAGATGCCAAACCGTGATTACTAAGATGGATTCTTCTCTTGCAAGAATTTGACTTAGAAATCCGTGACAAAAAGGGGACCGAAAATTTGGTTGTTGACCATTTGTCTAGGTTGGGGGAAGATTACTTTGAGGTTGAAGGAAAAATTAATGAAACATTTCCTGATGAGCAATTGCTTGCTATCCGAACGGCTCCATGGTTTGCTGATTATGCAAATTATTTGGTTAAGAAAATTTTACCTCCTGACATGTCTTATCAACAAAGAAGGAAATTCTTTTCTGATTTGAAACAATATTTTTGGGATGAACTTTACTTGTATAAACATTGTGCAGATCAAATTATTAGAAGATGTGTACCGGAGGAAGAAATGGAAAGCATTCTTTGTCATTGCCATTCGAAGGAAGTTAGAGGACATTTTGGTGGAACAAAAACTGCAGCAAAAATTTTGCAATCTGGATTCTATTGGCCTTCATTGTTTAAAGATGCTTTCAAGTTTGTTTCAATGTGTGATGATTTCCAAAGGAGCGGAAATATTTCACGAAGACATGAAATGCCCTTAAATAATATTTTAATAATTAATTTATTTGATGTTTGGGGTATTGATTTTATGGGGCCTTTTCCTTCATCTCATTCTAATAAATACATTCTTGTTGGTGTAGATTATGCCTCTAAATGGGTGGAAGCAGTTGCCTTGCCTACCAATGATGCTAGGGTTGTGATCAATTTTCTCAAGAAGAACATATTTTCCAGATTTGGCACACCTAGAGCAATTATAAGTGATGGAGGTAAGCATTTTTGCAATAACCAATTTGAGGCTTTGTTGCAAACATATGGAGTAACACACCGGATAGCAACACCTTACCATCCTCAAACTAGTGGACAAGTTGAAGTGTCAAACCAAGAGTTGAAGAGGATCCTTGAAAAGACCGTAAATAACTCACGTAAGGATTGATCAAGGAAACTAGATGATGCACTTTGGGCCTATAGGACAGCTTTCAAGACACCTATCGGCATGTCTCCATACCGATTGGTGTATGGAAAATCTTGTCACCTTCCAGTTGAATTGGAACATCGGGCATATTGGGCAATTAAAATTCTGAATTTTGATCTTAAGGCAGCAGGTGAAAAGAGGGTGTTGCAATTGAATGAGATGGATGAAATGAGGAATGATGCTTATGAGAATGCCCTAATATACAAGGACAAGATTAAGGTTTGGCATGATAAGCACATTTTGAGGCGAAACTTTGAGGTGGGACAGAAAGTGATGCTTTATAATTCTTGTCTCACACTTTTTCAGGGAAAGCTTAAATCTCATTGGTCAGAACCTTTTCTAGTAACCAAGGTATTTCATTATGGAGCAGTTGAGATCAGTCATGAAACAAAGGGAACTTTCAAGGTGAATGGACAACGGTTGAAGCCATATTTTGACGGAGAATTCAACAAGCAGAAGGATTATCTAGCGTTACAACAACCGCAGTAAAAAAATGACTAAAAGTCTAGCTAATGACTATAACTTAAAGCGCTTAATGAGAGGCAACCCATGAGATTTGTTTTCTCATCTTTTATCTCATTTTATTTTAGCAATTTTAAATTTTAAATTTTAGCTTAAATTTTAAGTTTTGGTGATAATTTTATTTTTAATTAAATTTTCTTATTTTATTTGTCTTGCAGGTATAAAAAAAATCTTATGTTTCTTCTGCCGTGAAATGGGTTCCCTTGTGACGAGTTTTTCTTTCTTACATTGAGGACAATGTAAGGTTTTGGTTGGGGTGCGGTAAACGGTAAATTTTTTCTTCCCTTCATTTTTAGTAGTTTTGTTTGTGTGATTATTTGTGTTTAATTTTGATTTTCTATTTATTTTTCTGCATTTTGATTTAATTTCTTTTATTTCTTTATTATCTTATTTTTATTCTTATTTTTTCATTTGCATTTTACTTATTTTAATTTGCACGTTGATGATAATAATGTGATTGTGATAACAAGTAGCTTTTAGAAGACATTAAATCTTGCTTCGGTTTAAAGATAATTTCAAATGTTGATTTTACCTAGTTGGCGACTCTTTTGGTATGTGGTATAATTTGGTTGATTAGTCTAAATGCTTAAAGAAGTCTTATGTGCGAATTTTTCATGGACATTTTTGTGATCTCAACAAACTATAGAACTCATTTGAAAACCTCTTGAGGCGAAATAATTTGGAATTGCACTGTTTAGGATATGATGTAGGCCAATTTTGGATCGATTGTGCCATTTTAAGCCTACCTTGTTATCTTTATATCACTAGTTACCTCCTTGAGCCTATTTAAATATATTGTTAGCCTTATTTTTCTTTCTTTTTGCCTTCTATAACCTACCCTTTGTTTAGCCAATATATATATATATATATATATATATATATATATATATATATATATATATATATATATATATATATATATATAATTCCTACCTTATTTGTTAAGAGCACTTAATTTTGAACACAAACTTTTCAAGAGCAATTGGAGTAAGGATGGAATAAAATAATAATAATAATAATAATTCTTCCACATATATTGGAAGAAATTGGTTGGGGTTGTGTTTAAAAAAAAGAGAAAAGAAAAAAAGGGCCTTCACACTCGAGTAAATAAAAGAGTGTTAGTGATGGATGTACTGAGGTGAAAGATTGAGGAAGAATTTTGTTTATCTTTGGAAAAATGGGTTATGATCGGAAGAAACAATTTGGGTTAAATGATATTACTCTTTTACTTAATTGGTTGTGTTTAATCTAATAAGTGCTATTATTTGTATTTTGACACTTCCCGTTCTTTCTTAACCAAATACCTAAGCCTAACATTACAAGCCTTATAAAGTCCTATTGGTCCGAAGTGGTGTATTTTCCTTTATTAGTGGAGAGAGTTTTGAAAAGTGAGCCTATAGAGTTTAAGATTTCACCTTTTTGTTTGTGGATGTTATGCATAATATTATCCGGGCATTATGGCAATTGGTTTGTGGTTTTATGGATGTTTAAGAGTCAATAACAAAAGTGAAATTGGCATTTGAGATTTCTTAAAGCTTAGTTGACATTTAATTATTCTATGTGTTGTGTGTTATTTACGATTTTTGAGATATTTGGGCAAATTAATTTTTTTGTGATTTTATTGATTTGAGTTAGGATAGTTATAGGTAAGATGTTTGTGGGTATCATCACTAGAAGCCCTCACGAGACTACAACTCGTCCTACTAGGGCTGCCTAGGGGTTTAAAGGCTTATTGCATACGCTTAATGTAATTTTGTAAATAGAATAAATTTTTCTTTGAAGTTTCTCTTAATGTCTCATTTGAATTTATTAAATAGATCGTTTTTCTTGCTAGAGACTAGCAAGAAGTTAGTTGGGAGTTGTTGATAAGAGCTAAATTATTGCATTTTTTGTTATGATTTAAATGTTGATATTTGTGTGAAAATTGTATTTATTTGATTATTTAATCCACAAATCTCATTTCACGGATATTTCGTGTTTAAAGTGCAATTTTAGGTAAAATCATAATTTTGAAGAAGTCAGGGACAAAGTACAATGATCGGGATTGAATGAAATTAAAAAAAAACAAAGTTTCAAAATTTAGAAATCCCGCTGCCGGCCATATTCATCTAGCCGGCCATATTCATCTCGCCATCGGCGAAAATCCTATAGAAAGCACGGCAAAAATCTTCCCGAGAGCACAAATTTTGGCAAACTCATCTCGCCACCGGCCAAATGCATCTAGCCACCGGCCAAAATTAGAAAAACAAAAATTTTATTTTCCAGAAATCTCGCCGCGGCGAGAATAATGTCGCCACCGGCGAGTTTCGTCCGAAAACACATTTTTTATGTTTTTTTGTTCCAAAATTACCCCCAAACCCTAGATCTATATATACATTATGATGGAGAAAGAGGGGGATGGCAGAGAGAGTAGATCTAAGTTATTTTTGGAGGAGAAAAGGAAATTTTGGAGAGAAAGGTTGGAGAAGCTTGAAGGATCATCACCATTGTTGCTACCAAGTCTTCATCTTCAAGAGTTTTTCATATCTTCTCCTTAGCTTTTATTTTCTGCATTTTATTTAGATTTGTTATTCATGGATTCAATTGAAATAATGTTTATTCTTATTTTCATTATGAACTAATTCGTTTTTACTAAGGCTATGATGTAGTTAAATTAAGAAAATATGATTTCTTGTGTTATCGTTATATGAATTCATTGTTTTCAAGTTGAGTATTTATTTCCATGCTTAATGCTTTTAAATTTCTGATCAAGATTGAGATGATTTGTTGCATTATATTGAGACCGAGAGGAGATGTGTAATGAATGCTTCTTGTGATAAATATTGTATGTTGAATGCGAGTGTGAGACCTAATGCATGATGTATGTGGTTATTCTAGAAATTCCATAAATCGTAATGTGCTTATTTGTGATTAAATCTTCATAGAAATATAGTTGGTTTTCATAGATAAGTAATTCTAATATAACTCGAGAGAGAGTATTAGATAAGTTTGGGTTTTTCAACCATCACTTCTAACTTTGATTCTCATATAACGTGATTGGAAATTGGATTGAATTGATTTAGTGAAATCAAATGCCTTAGCGTTTTTAATCATTTGTGAACAACATTAAATTTTGTTATTTGCGTTTAGTTTTAAGTTAATTTACTTCTTAAACAAAGTCAACAATTCGATTTTTAAATAAAATTAGGATTAGTCAATTTCGGTACTTAGTAACGCCATTCCTTATGGGTTCGATATCCGTACTTTTGTATACTTTATTACTTGAACGATTCGTACACTTACGAATTTACGCATCAGATATCCTTAAAAATGAAAAGAGGAGTTGAAAACAAGCCTGGAACCGGGTTGAGGTGAGTTGAGTTGAGGAGAGCTGAGTTGAGGTGCGCCGAGTTGAGGAGAGCCGATTTGAGGTGAGCCGGGTTAGGAGTGAGCTAGGTTTGGAGTGAGCCGGTTTGAGGTGAGCTAGGTTTGGAGTGATGAAGAGAGGCGAAATTTTGATAGAAATTTTAGAGGTATATGAGAGGCTCTGATACCATGTGAAGAGTATAGAGAGATAAGAAGGAAGAATGATTTAATATTATATTGGTGTGTTTAGAATGTACATATAAAATCCTATTTATAGGGTTGTAACAAGTGTAGTACAGATGTAGTACAAGTGTAGTACAAGTGTAGTACAAGTGAAATAGTAGAAGTGTAGTACAAGTGAAATAGTAGGAGTATAGTACAAATAAAATAGTGAAAGTGTAGTACAAGTAAAATAATACAAGTGAAGTATAAGTGAATTATAATATCAAATATAACTTAACAATTTTCTTTCAATATTTATATAACACTTGATTTACTCTTTATGAAAATAGGTACTGAAAATGGAAAAAAAAATTAGAAATTAAAAATTATGAAATCATTATCAAATGTATTTGATTATCACTTGAAATAATATAAAAAATCGAAAATTATATATATCTAAATAAATAAAAAATTAACTAAAATACTTACATTGATTTGAGACTGGAAACCATAAAGAAGTTGGAAGAAGATCTACATTTGATGTTGGGTGAGAGTAGGAAGGTGCATGAATTGTTGGTTAGTGTAAAAACCATGTTTTTCTTCTCCTTAGTTTGAGCCTTTTCTTTGAAAAGCTCTGTCCAACTTAATTAATTTGGCATACATATGGTTAATATAATAAGCATCAGAAAGATGATGTTGCAGATCCTTAAAAGAGGGAGTTTGTTATACATCACCTTTATTGTGTGAATCTCTAACACATTTTTAAGTTCCAACTTATATTATTTTGGTTTGATGTGGGAAGTTCAGTTTCACGAGAGAGAGAGAGAGAGAGAGAGAGAGAGAGAGAGAACTAAAAATACTACATGTACTGTTTTGAAGTATAATCTCTAAAAGTTACAAAAGAAGCTTTGTTTGATTTCTATTAAACTCAGGCCTCCTATGTAGTATATCATGTCATGTGAAACTGTCACACACAAAAGTTCCAAGCAAAATGCCAAGCAAGGTAGCTTAAAATGCTTTATAGGTTTTGTTTTGTTTTTGTTTTAATAACAAAATGCTCTATAAGTTAGGTAAGGCTAATTTATATCCTCTTAGTCCATGTGTACACATATCCATACTCTACAAGAAGCTAAAGATACTCTTGAATTTAGATTATAAAGTCCAAAGAGACTGTCAAAAAAAAAAAAAAACGTTTGGGAGATGAGATATTATGTCCAAGAACAGAGTAATAGTGCTTGTTTCTGAGGACATCAGTGCCAACAGATTGCAATAAGCGTGCGGAGTCAGTTTGGTCGAGTAGGTTAAGCAAATTGCCACTTATGTTTGCAAAGGACGAGACCTATGAACCTCTCATGCACCATTTTTAAATTGGTATACCAAAGGTTCAATAGGATATTTAGTATTCTACTTTGTAAACTTAGTCGGCTTTTAAAATACTACTTCAAATTTTATAGACACAAGTGTCCAACTTACCCGGTGAAAGAAAATTTACTATCCCAAACCAAAATGAAAAACAAATCATTGTCATCCTGCTCCTGAGAAACCCAAATCCAGTAAAAATCCAATTACTCAAACCATAATTTCCTATTGTGTCTTTTATTATTTTACATCAGTAATGGTGTAACTCAAACAATCATCTTACATTCAAACAAAGACAAACATCACAATGTGGGTAATGGAGGAAACAGAGGTTAATATATATATATATATATATCAAACAAAATCACACAAATCGGTTAAACGGCTTCTTTCCAACTCCAGCTGGCATAGAAACAGTTGAATCCACACTCAAATTCCCTATGGATTGCGAAGACTGGAACTTATCTAAATTCCTTGGAGAGCTAGTATCTTTATTAGAGAAGGTGCTGCCTTTGTTCCACTTGAAAGAACCAATGCCTTGCGTAAAAGGGAACGAAAGCCTTCGTTTTGATTCGCTGCTTGGAGTCCCCAAAAACCTCTCCCTTGGGTTACTGCTAGCTCTCGCTTTTGCTTTAGCAGAAACTGTAGGAACCATGTAGTTTGGAACAGAGAATGGTGGGCAACTAGTTAAGCTATCATCATCCTTCAATTGAACATCAAAACCTGAAACAGCTCCACTGCCTCTTGTTCTAGAATACCTTGATAAACCTGAGCTGCTGCCTTGTGGAATTCTACTTGAGGGCGGTGTTCGGGCTAGTTTAGTACTCGTGACTATAGTAGATTTTGAGGATCTTGGTGTAGGCGTGTCCATATTATCAAATCCAAAATGATACTGTTTCTGGTTACTTGATTCAGGCCTTGGACTCGGTTTCAACTCTGAGTATGATCTTGGAGGAGTAAGTTGAAAATTCTTCAAGGCACTGTTTTCAGTTGGATTTGCCAGAGGAATCTGTCGATCTAACCAGTTCCACCACCATGGAAATCCGGTAAATCTTATATCTGCTATATGTGTTTGACCAGATTTAGGAGTGCCTTTCCATAACTGCCAAACATGGTAAAGAACAAAAATTAAGGGGAAAGAAAAACTATTTTCCCAATAAAATGGAAATATAGGAGCCCCTCATGGAAAGTCCTCAAAAACTAAATGCATAGGTGGCTAAAAGTCGGCTAAAAGAGTTTGTGGTATAACTTGTTAAATACATGTGTTATACATGTATAGGGAGTATTTATTTAACTGGTGTGTAACTGACTTACACCAGCTCTATATAAAAAGGTGTAAAGGCAATGTATAGATGTATTCATTAATGAAGATCAATAGAGAGTTTAGTTTAATTCAAAGAAGTTTTAGTGATTTACATTTAAGAACAATCTTAGAATTTACATTTAAGAACAATCTTAGAATTTACATGATATTAGAGATTCGATCGAGAAAAACTAATAAATTTTCCACACAAAAAAAAATACACGATCTTATAAAAAGAAAAAAAAATAGAACAAATAACTCAAATAAAAATTAGAATATAATAAAAATAAATTAAAAATATAAAGTGTTCTCCCGCGATTTGAGGAGAATTATTAGCATAAAAAAAGTCTTATATTGATTAAAAAATATACTGTTATAGTTTTTATAAATAATATAAGACTTACTTTTCTTAAAAGTTAACCTTTTTATGATTATGTCTTGAGTTTTAAGGTATCTTCAACAATATCTCCAACTTTTAAATAATATCAATGATATCTTGAAATTTTAACATAAATAAAATGGTAATTTCTCCTATTAAAGATGACTAAAATAGATGAAAATAAAGATAAAAAAATTTACTAAGGCCAAAACTTTAGCTTTCTTAAGTATAATAGGCAACTAAAATTTTATAAAAGTTAACAAAATATTCTGAAATAGTTTTAAAATACCAAAAATCGAGTCCAATATCATGAAATTCAGATCTTGGTAATGAGCACATTGATATAATTTTCCCGATTTTCAAAGATCTCCTCCTTCAACATAATGGTTCCTCTTCTTTTTAAGGCCACCCGGTGGTGCCTTGTTGGAATGGCCATAGGAAGTTGTTAGCCTCCCTAAAATGAGGCCCAACAGTCATGATTTCATAGATAGCAAAGAGAGTCGTTTCCCAAAACGACTTCCTTTCTTAGCTAACCAATTGTCTTTTATCTCCAAGAGCTAGCATGTAGGAGAACATCTTTTTCGTGTGCGTTATCTAGTTTCTGGCATCTATTTTCTCTCTTTATAACGACACATTTGAAGCTTATTATCAATATTATTGAGATAGAGGCCTACAAGCGTCATCTCTTTCAATTCTGATTAATTGTTTCAGTGAAAAGACTAATTGGCTCATGCATTTAACAGGGTTTGTAAGGGTAGTTCTTCTTTAGGGCTATTGCTGAAAATACATTAAATGTTAGGGGTTTTAGAGCACATTATTTAGGGGCATTGCTGAAATTTTTCCTATTGCTTATACACTAAACAAAATTTACATATTTGACAATTGACATGAATAGGTGTTGAAAATAGAAAACTTGGTGAGAATATGCATAAGCTGTTGGGTTTTTCTCTTTGGAGGAGCCCAAGTGAAGCCCATGTGGCTTAAAAGCCCATGGAGTAAGAAGGGCAATTGTGTCATTTCATTTCTTTAATTAATAAACTTATTTAGGGTTTGTTGTGTGTAGAATTCTGCAGAGAAAAAATGTGTGTAGAAAAGGCAGCAGCTGCAGCAGAAAAACTGCTCTCAGTTTTTCAGTTTTCCCTCTCCAGCCAGTCTTCATCAAGTGTTCCGATCGAAGGCCGTTTGTGGTCCGATTAAGTTGAAATTTTGCAGTCAGGTTCACGACTCAAGACTCTTTAATCTGTGCGGTGGGATTTGGATTTGGCTCATCGGTTTGAGAAATTCTGAGCAGTGAACAGTGACTACGAATTGGGTTAGATTTCTCCATTCTTCTTGAAATAATTGTTAGTTTCCAAGAAGTGTATTCTTGATGATGTTGTTGATTGTTTGCCTCTAGTTTTACCTAGAGAGAACTGTTGTACAATTGTTTCTTGATAGTGGAAGTTTTGGAGAGGAGTGCCGTGGTTGTTTCCTTCCTACACCGGGAAGGTTTTTCCACGTAAATTGCTTGTGTTGATTTTGTGCATGTTTCATTTTAAGCTCTATTTATTTGTTTCCTAAAAGATTCACACAAAGAAGGAGAATAGGTTTAATTCCGCTGTTTAGAGCTTGGTTAAGTTCGAATTGAAATTGTGATTCTCCTAACAAAGTGGTATCAGAGCCAGGTTATTATTGTGGAATTTCTTGTGTTGAATAATGGAAGCAAATTTGAGTAGAATGATTACTTTGAATGGTTCTAATTATCACACTTGGAAAGGAAAAATGGAAGATCTCCTTTATGTCAAACAGTTTCATTTACCGGTGTTTGCCTCTGAGAAGCCAGAAAAGTTATCTGAAGAAGAATGGACTTTGTTACATCGACAAGTCTGTGGGTATATAAGGCAATGGGTAGATGATAATGTTTTGAATAATATTAGTGGAGAAATACATGCACGGTCACTATGGAATAAACTTGAAGAGTTGTATGCTCGGAAAACAGGAAATAATAAAATGTTTCTTATAAAGCAATTGATGGCTTTAAGGTACCAAGATGGAACTCCGTTGTGGATCACTTGAATACGTTCCAAGGAATAATCAATCGGTTAGCTGGAATGGGTATCAAGTTTGATGATGAGATTCAAGGGTTGTGTTTATTGGGTACGTTGCCGGACTCTTGGGAAACATTTAGAATGTCATTAAGTAACTCAGCTCCAAATGGTGTAATCAACGTGGATCGGCTAAGAGTAGTGTTTTGAATGAAGAAATGAGAAGAAAGTCACATGGGTCTTCTCGGCGGTCGAGAGAGATTTTGGTTACAGAAAGAAGAGGGAGGAGTAAAAGCAGAGGTTTCAAGAACAAAGAAAAAGGAAGAAGCAAGTCTAGGTTTTCTAATATTGAGTGTCATCACTGTGGCATGAAAGGGCACATCAAGAAATATTGTAGACAGTTGAAGCGGGATAACAAGAATAAAGACAAAGAACAAGAGGGTGATGTTAGTAAAGAAAATGATCGAGTTGCCACCGCTAGTTCAGAAGACTTTCTTGTTGTTTATAATGAAGATGTTGTAAATGTTGCATGTCACGAGGTCAGTTGGGTTATTGATAGTGGAGCCTCCATTCATGCTACGTCTCGAGAGGACTTCTTTACATCCTATACAGCAGGTGACTTTGGGACAGTGAAGTTGGGAAATGATGGCTTGGTTAAAGTCATTGATATTGGAGATGTGTGTTTGGAGATGAATAAGGGCACGAGGCTACTCCTTAGTGGGGTTAAGCAGATGCCTCACATTCGTGTGAACTTGATCTGCAGGTAAACTTGATGATGAAGGATATTGCAATACCTTTAGTAATGGTCAATGGAAACTTACTAAAGGTGCTATGGTTGTTGCTCGTGGGAACAAACATTCCAGTTTGTATATACTACAGGCGAGACTCTTTAAAGGCGTTATTAATGCTGTGACAGAATGAGCTCACATCAGAATTGTGGCATAAGAGACTTGCTCACATGAGTGAGAAAGGTTTGGCAGTATTAACTAAAAAGAATCTTCTTTCTGGAATGAATGATGTTTGTTTAAGAAGATGTACTCATTGTTTGGCAGGGAAGCAAAATAGAGTTTCTTTCAAGAGTTCCCCTCCTTCAAGAAAACAATACATACTTGATTTGGTACATTCAGATGTATGTGGTCCTATGAAGACAAAAACTTTGGGTGGTGCCAGTTATTTTGTGACCTTCATAGATGATTGTTCAAGAAAGTTATGGGTGTACACTTTGAAGAGCAAAGATCAAGTATTAGATGTGTTTAAACAGTTTCAAGCCTTAGTTGAGAGACAAACTGGGAAGAAATTGCGGTGCATCAGAACAGATAATGGGGGAGAGTATTCAGGTCCTTTTGATGAGTACTGCAGGCATCAGGGCATTCGACATCAAAAGACACCTCCCAAGACTCCTCAATTAAATGGGTTGGCTGAGAGAATGAACAGGACATTGGTTGAAAGAGTAAGATGTCTTCTTTCGCAGGCTCAGTTGCCAAGATCTTTCTGGGGTGAGGCTTTGAATACAGTTGTACATGTTCTTAATCTCACACCATGTGTTCCTCTTCAATTTGATGTACCAAACAGAGTTTGGACTGGCAAAGATGTTTCTTATGATCATCTTCGCGTTTTTGGTTGCAAGGCATTTGTGCATATACCAAAAGATGAGAGATCTAAGCTCGATGTGAAGACACGACAATGTATCTTTGTTGGTTATGGTCTGGATGAATTTGGCTACAGATTTTATGATCCAGTTGAGAAGAAACTGGTAAGAAGTCGTGATGTTGTGTTTATAGAAGATCAAACTATACAAGATGTTGAGAAGATAGAAAAAGGAGTCCATCAGTATAGCGATGATTTGATTGACCTAGATCTGGTTCCTTTACCAGTACAGATGGAACAAAATGTTCAAGATGACCAACAGGGTTTAGATGATGTAGATATGCAAGCTGAAACAGATCACCAGACTACTGATCAGTTGCCAGAATTAGAAATTCCACCCAGGAGGTCTACCAGAGATCGACGTCCTTCCACACGGTATGATACAGATGAGTATGTGTTATTGACAGATGAGGGAGAACCTCAATGTTATGCAGAAGCAATGGAAGATGGAAACAAAACACATTGGGTTGGTGCTATGGAAGATGAGATGCAGTCACTGTATGACAATCACACGTTTGAGCTGGTAAAGTTGCCTAAGGGTAAGAGAGCTTTGAAGAACAAGTGGGTCTACAGGGTGAAGCAAGAAGAACACAATTCACAACCACGATACAAAGCTAGACTGGTCGTCAAGGGATTCAGTCAGAGAAAAGGTATTGATTTTGATGATATTTTCTCTCCTGTTGTGAAGATGTCTTCCATACGTGTTGTTCTAGGTCTAGCAGCTAGCTTGGATTTAGAAATTGAGCAAATGGATGTGAAAACTGCCTTTCTTCATGGTGAGTTGGAGGAAGAGATTTATATGGAGCAGCCAGAGGGTTTTGAGGTTAAAGGAAAAGAGGATTATGTATGTCGGTTAAAGAAAAGCCTCTACGGGTTGAAGCAAGCACCTAGACAATGGTATAAGAAGTTTGAGTCAGTTATGGGGGAGTATGGTTACAAGAAGACTACTTCTGATCATTGTGTTTTTGTGCAGAAATTCTCTGACGATGACTTTATCATTTTATTGCTCTATGTTGATGACATGTTGATTGTTGGCAGAAATTCTTCAAGAATTGATAATTTGAAGAAGCAGTTGAGTAAGTCCTTTGCCATGAAGGACTTGGGGCCAGCAAAACAAATTCTTGGTATTCGAATTTGTCGAGACAAGAAAAGAAAGAAGTTATACATGTCACAGGAACGATACATCAACAAAGTACTTGAAAGGTTTCATATGGATAAAGCTAAAGTGGTTTCTTCTCCTTTATCTAATCACTTTAAGTTGAGATCGAGTCAAGGCCCTTCAACAGATAAAGAGAAGGAAGATATGGAAAAGGTTCCATATGCCTCAGCAGTAGGAAGCTTAATGTATGCAATGGTGTGTACGAGGCCAGACATAGCTCATGCAGTTGGAGTTGTTAGTCGTTTTCTTTCGAATCCAGGAAGAGAGCATTGGGATGCAGTAAAGTGGATTATGAGATATCTTCGAGGTACTTCCAAGTTAACACTTAGCTTTGGAAGTGGAAAACCAGTGTTAGTTGGATACACTGATTCAGATTTGGCAAGAGATGAAGATTCTCGTAAGTCTACTTCAAGTTATCTAATTACTTTCTCTAGTGGAGTAGTTTCTTGGCAGTCATGATTGCAAAAGTGTGTTGCATTTTCTACAAAGGCGGAGTTTATGCGACGGAAGAACTGTAAGGAGTTGTTGTGGATGAAACAGTTCTTGAGGGAACTTGGTTTCAAGTAGCAGAAATATGTGTTATTCTCCGATAATCAGAGTTCTATTCACCTAGCGAAAAACTCGGCATTTCACTCAAGATCAAAGCATATTGATGTGAGGTATCATTGGATAAGAGATACTCTTAACAATAAGTTGCTTGAACTTGAGAAAATACATACTGATGAGAATGGATCTGACATGCTGACAAAAGCAGTGTCAAGAGAAAAACTTGAAGTTTGTTGTTCAATTGCCGGGATGGCGGATCCCTCCATCTAATCGGAAAAGGGGAGATTTGTTCGGTTTTCCTCTTATTTGGAGGAGCCCAAGTGAAGCCCATGTGGCTTAAAAGCCCATGGAGTAAGAAGGGAAATTGTGTCATTTCATTTCTTTAATTAATAAACCTATTTAGGGTTTGTTGTGTGTAGAATTCTGCAGAGAAAAAAGGTGTGTAGAAAAGGCAAAGAATGCAGAAAAACCGCTTCTCGCTTTTTCGCTTTCCCTCTCCAGCCAGTCTTCATCAAGTGTTCCGATCGAAGGTCGTTTGTGGTCCGATTAAGCTGAAATTTTGCAGTCAGGTTCACGACTCAAGACTCTTTAATCTGTGCGGTGGGATTTGGATTTGGCTCATCGGTTTGAGAAATTCTGAGCAGTGAACAGTGACTACGAATTGGGTTAGATTTCTCCATTCTTCTTGAAATAATTGTTAGTTTCCAAGAAGTGTATTCTTGATGATGTTGTTGATTGTTTGCCTCTAGTTTTACCTAGAGAGAACTGTTGTACAATTGTTTCTTGATAGTGGAAGTTTTGGAGAGGAGTACCGTGGTTGTTTCCTTCCTACACCGGGAATGTTTTTCCACGTAAATTGCTTGTGTTGATTTTGTGCATGTTTCATTTTAAGCTCTATTTATTTGTTTCCTAAAAGATTCACACAAAGAAGGAGAATAGGTTTAATTCCGCTGTTTAGAGCTTGGTTAAGTTCGAATTGAAATTGTGATTCTCCTAACATAAGCCATTGATCTTTCCCTCTTGATGATTGCCTCAATCTTTCTCTGCATCTTTGTTTCTCTTTCCTCCTTTGTTAGCAAGCTATCATCCCATGATTCATCATTATTACCTGCCTCGGACTATACCAATGCTCTAAACTGTTAGTAATATATAGATATTGAATACGCCTATAGAAAGGATGTGTTGATTGTTAAAGTGCGTTATCTTTTCTTCAAACATCCCAAATATCAGTTTCCTTGCGTTTGAGGCATGGTCTGCTATACTAATTATTTTAGGATCACAAAATGAAGTGCCAATTTTAAATAGAAGAAAACTTACAGCCTGGCTCAAGGTCCATTTTCCAAAGTTACTTTCTTTCTCTTTATCAATCTTGAATTGAACTTGGCGTCTTGCTTGGTTTTCTAACACCTGAATCCTCCGAGTCTGAACCTGAGACTGAACCCTGACCAAGAGTTGCATATATTTCATCGCATTCATAGTTTGCCGCTTCATATTCTGTCCTCTTACCACTCCTTGAAGTCTTACAAGTCCCTTGAGAGCTCTGAAACTCCTCCTGGCCTGTATATGAGTAAATATTATGTTTTTCAGATAAAGATAAAATGGTGTGAGAGCCTGAGAGGCCCTCAACATTTTCTGTAACCAAAACCTAGACCTTACAAAGATGGATTTACTCAAAGATAATCAACTTTTACAATCTCTTTCATAGTTTGAGGCATGAACTAATATTGAGACTTTTAGTCTTGAGATAGTGATGGAAATGTGCTTCTTTCAAAGCCCTACTCAGTGTCAAAAGTTTTTAATACTGAAAGTTGTAATTTCAATGGTTTTACAGCATATTCTCATTGCAGGGTTTGTGCAATCCAACTACATACTACTAGCAAAATGTATATTTCTAAAGAGACCTTTAGACTGACTAGGAGCCACTTCTGTGTTCTAGATGGATCCGTATGTGAAGCCAGTGCTTTTGGATAATTGGAGAAACTCACTTCATATTCTGCCAAACTAGATAGTTTATGCTTCTATGCAAGGGCTTAAATTTCAAATCCTGTCATTGGCTCTTGTTGAAAAAAAGATGAAATTTAATAAAAAAATGATTGTTGTAAAATGTGCCTTGTTCCACGTTGGTTTTTTACATTATTTTAAAGAGTTATAAATAGTGAAAAGTTGACTATTGGGATTAGACTCCAAGGGGCACCCACTTTTGTGGAAGGGGAGAGGACCTAGGCAAATGTGATACCATACACGCGCACGCGCGCGCCGCCTCCACCGCCGTCCGTCCGACCGACCGGCCGTGCCGTGCCGAGCCCAAGTGTGTGTGAGGTGAGATGGTTTAAGGAAAACTTTTCCACTTACAAAAATGGTTGTTATATATATATTTTTTTTTATTCAGAAAAAATGACCGTTATTTTCTTTTATTAAGAATATGGCCGTTAATTACTCTTCATTACTCAAAATGGCTGTTACGCTCTTAATTCCTAGACATTACCATTTTATTCATAATTGCCACACGGTTTCTAAAACCTATAAAAAGAGGGCTTCAGCTCTCATTTACAACACAACAATCTCAGCAAATAATTCTTACTAAGAACAATTCTCTCTGCAACTCTAAGTTTTTTTTTTTTTTAGTTTTTCGAGCAACAAATTTTTTCAGGTGTAGTATTCCGGTCTTCATCAGTGCAGTGAAGTTTCGAGACAGAGAAAAAATATTATGGGTTGTTTTATCCTGGGGACGATGGGGCTGTGTTTGCTTGTACAAATTGGGCAGAACCGCAAAACGTCTTAAAGAGAGCGACCTAGTCCGCGACTCAACCCAAGCAGTTCATACCAGGTTTTTTCGGTAATATTGTTTCAGTACTGTTATTAACAAACTTGTATCAACAATTTTAAGACGAATTTCAATCTACCATGTCTACTGAAATGTTAACTGCTGATCTAAACAAACCATTCCGTTTTGAGGGACTACACTTTAAAAGATGGAGACAAAAAATGTTATTTTTCTTAACCATGAAAAAATTCGTTTATGCCCTTATTACTGAAAAACCAATACAGTCTACTCCTCCTACTGAAGATGCAACTAAGGATTTAGACACCTCGATGCAAAATGATTTTATGTGCAAAAATTATATTCTTAATGGTTTAGCTGATGATCTGTATGACTATTATAACTCTGATAAGTCTGCTAAGGAAATTTGGGAAGCACTTCAAAAGAAGTATGACACTGAAGAAGCTGGAACTAAGAAGTATGCTATCAGTAGGTACATGAAGTTTCAAATGATTGATGTCAAATTAGTGGAAGCTCAATCACACGAACTGCAGAAGATAGCACACGAAATAACTTCTGAAGGTATGACTTAAGATGAACAATTTCAAGTAGCTGTTATTATAGATAAATTACCCCCTGCTTGGAAAGATTTTAAGAATACACTTAGGCATAAAACTAAGGAATTTTCTTTAGAAAGTCTTATAACCCGATTAAGAATAGAAGAAGAAGCCCGAAAACAAGACCAAAGAGATGAAATACTCGTAATCTCAAATAACAGTACCAATAAGAAACCCTCCTTTACAATTCTGAAACCTAAAGGTAGAAATATGAAAACTTAGAATCATAATAATAACCAGAACCGCAACCACCAAAATAGAAATAGAAACTATCCTCCCTAGAATGGACCTCAACCCCCTTAAGGAATAACACATTCATGTGTTATAGTTGTAACAGACCTGGCCACTTGGCTAGAAACTATCGGAACAGGAATTGTCCTGCCCCACAGGCGAACCTTACCGAAGATCAACTTATTGCTATGATATCTGAAGTCAATTTTGTTGGTGGATCCGAGGGGTGGTGGGTGGACACCGGTGCTTCTCGCCATGTTTGCTATGATCGAGACATGTTCAAGTCCTATTCTGATTCTGAGGATAAGAAAGTGCTGCTGGGCGACTCCCACTCCACTAAAGTTGCTGGTACTGGTGAGGTGGTATTGAAGTTTACCTCTGGAAAGACTGTCATCTTGAAAGATGTCCTGCATACTCCAGAGATGAGAAAGAACTTGGTTTCAGGCTATCTTCTTAACAAAGCTGGGTTTACTCAAACTATAGGAGCTGATTTATATACTATAACTAAAAATAATATATTTGTTGGAAAAGGGTACGCCACTGATGGCATGTTTAAATTAAACGTTGAAATCAATAAAACCTCATCTTCTGCTTACATGTTGAGTTCTTTTAATATTTGGCATGCTAGACTTTGTCATGTTAATAAATGCATAATCAAGAACATGAGTAGCTTAGAACTAATTCCTAAACTATCTTTAAATGATTTTGAAAAATGTGATTTTTGTAGTCAAGCTAAAATAACCAAAACTTCACATAAATCAATAGTTAGAGAATCTGAACCTTTAGAATTAATTCATTCTGATATATGTGAACTTGATGGAAATTTAACAAGAAATAGAAAACGTTATTTTATAACTTTTATAGATGACTGTTCAGATTACACTTATGTATATCTAATGAAAAATAAAAGTGAAGCGTTTGACATGTTTAAAATATTTAGGACTGAGATTGAAAATCAACTTAATAGAAAAATAAAAAGGTTTCGAAGTGATAGAGGCACCGAATATGATTACAATATCTTCAATGATTTTTATAAAACTCATGGAATCATTCATGAAAAAACTGCACCTTATTCTCCTGAAATGAATGGCAAAGCTGAAATAAAAAATAGAACTTTTACTAAATCAATTGTTGCAATTTTATTAAACTATTGTGCTGCTTCCCATTGGTGGGGAGAAATTTTATTAACTGTTTGCTATGTGCTAAATAGAGTGCCTAAATCTACAAATAAAATTTCACCCTATGAAATTTTGAAAAATAAGAAACCTAATTTAACTTATTTTAAAACTTGGGGTTGTTTAGCCTATGTTAGAATCCCTGATACTAAAAGAAATAAACTTGCTAGTAGAGCTTATGAATGTGTATTCATAGGATACATTGTGAATAGTAAAGCTTATAAATTCTATGACTTAAAAGATCAAGTAGTTATAGAATCAAATGATGCTGATTTCTATGAACATAGGTTTCCCTTTAAATTTAAGAATAGTGGGGGGTCGTCTTCTAGTAGTTTACCTATAACTAGAACTAGTGAACAAACTGAAGAATTAAACCATGAAATTAGAAGAAGTAAACGAGCTCGAACCCCTAAGGATTTTGGGTCGGATTTTTATGCTTATACCTTAGAGGAAGATCCCCAAACTATTAAAGAAGCATTATCTTCTTTAGATGCCAACTTATGGGAAGAAGCCATAAATGATGAAATGGACTCACTTGAGTATAATAAGACTTGGCATTTAGTTGACTTACCTCCTGGTTGCAAAACCATTGGATGTAAATGGATACTAAAAAAGAAATTAAAACCCGATGGTACTATTGAAAAATATAAAGCTCGTCTTATAGTTAAAGGATATAGGCAAAGGGAAAATGTAGATTTCTTTGATACCTTTTCACCAGTTACACGAATAACTTCCATATGTGTACTTTTCTCTCTCGCTGCTATCCATGATTTAGTAGTACATCAAATGGATGTTAAAACTGATTTCTTAAATGGTGATTTAAAAGAAGAAATGTATATGGATCAACCTGAAGGTTTTGTTATCCCATGGCAAGAAAATAAAGTTTGTAAATTAGATAAATCTCTTTATGGTCTAAAACAAGCACCTAAGCAATGGCATGAAAAATTTGATAACCTAGTTATCTCACATGGATTCAAAATAAATGAAAGTGACAAATGCATTTATTATAAATTAGAAGATAATATTTGCACTATTATATCTTTATATGTGGATGACATGCTTATTTTTGGATCAAATATTTATGTTGTGAATAAAGTGAAAACATTGTTAAGAGCTAATTTTGATATGAAAGATCTCGGAGAAGTGAGTGTAATCCTTGGTATAAAAATAACTAGGTCTGAAAAGAGAATTTCTCTAGATCAATCTCACTACATTGAGAAGATCTTAAAGAAATATAATTACTTTAACTGTAAACCTGCATGTACTCCTTATGATCCTAGTGTAAAGTTGTTCAAGAACACAGGAGATAGTGTTAGACAAACTGAGTATGCGAGCATCATTGGTAGCTTACGTTACGCTACTGATTGCACTAGACCAGACATAGCTTATGTTGTGGGACTACTATGTAGGTTTACCAGTAGACCTAGTATAGAGCATTGGAATGCTATTAAAAGAGTTATGAGATACCTTAAGAGAACTATAAACCTTGGATTACATTATAAAAAGTTTCCCGCTGTTTTAGAAGGATACAGTGATGCAGATTGGAACACTTTATCAGAAGACTCCAAAGCAACTAGTGGCTATATTTTTAACATAGCTGGTGGAGCTGTTTCCTGGAAGTCTAAGAAACAAACAATATTGGCTCAATCTACAATGGAGTTTGAAATGATAGCACTAGCCACTACTAGTGAAGAAGCAGGCTGGCTAAGAACTCTGTTAGCTGAGATCCCTTTGTGGGAAAGACCGATACCAGCTGTTTTGATCCACAACGATAGTACCACAGCTATTGTAAAGATTCAGAACCGTTACTACAATGGCAAGAGACGACAGATACGTTGTAAGCATAGTACTGTTAGAGAATTTCTCTCTACATGAGCTGTAAGAGTGGATCATGTACGTTCTGATTAAAATTTGGTAGATCCTTTGATGAAAGGATTACCAAGAGAGAAGGTTTTCAAAACCTCAAAAGGAATGGATTAATGCCCTTAGAATGAATAGTCATTTATGATGGTAACCCAACTTATGGACTGGAGATCCCAAGAAATAAGTTCAAAGGGTAATAACAAGTCATGAAGTGATATGAGATGTATCATGTTATTTATCAAATCCCATTCTATATTGTTGAAAGCATAAAGTCCTGAAGCGATAGAAAAGGATGAGTTAATTGTTAAACTCTTAATGAGTTCTATACTCTATGTGGAGTAGAGTACATAGCTACAGGAGTATTCTTGATAGACTCACCTATGTGAATGTGGAAGTGTGGCCGCTTCCTATGAAAATTTTTTGGGCAAAATTTACTAGAGCATTCACTATATTGGGATACACGTGCATGGCCGTAAAGCACGGGCTTTTTTGAACTACACCTTGGAAAGGTTGTGTGTATGATGATTGTTAGAGATAGAGTTCAAAACTACGAGTTACTCTAGTATATTCTAAAGCATCAACACTATACAAAGGTTCAAGTTGATAGACACATTTTTGCTTATGCACAATCTTATAATTGTTCGGTTGCTCGATGAAAATTATTTTTATATAAAATTCAAGTGGGGGATTGTTGAAAAAAAGATGAAATTTAATAAAAAAAATAATTGTTGGGAAATGTGCCTTGTCCCACATTGGTTTTTTACATTATTTTAAAGAGATATAAATAGTGAAGAGTTAGCTATTGGGATTGGGCCCCAAGAGGCACCCACTTTTGTGGAAGGAGAGAGAACCTAGGCAAATGTGAGCACATTACACGCTGCGTCGGCTTGCCGCTGGGCTGTCCGTCTGGTTCGACCGACCGGCCGTGCCGTGCCGAGCCGAGCCGAGTCCGAGTGCGAGTGCGTGTGCGTGTGTGTGAGGTGAGTTCCACTTACAAAAATGGTTGTTATATATATATTTTTTTCTTCAGAAAAAATGACCGTTATTTTCTTTTATTAAGAATATGGCCGTTAAATGGCCGTTTGTCTTCTTTATTCAGAAAAAGAGTCGTTGCTCGTATTTACTCACAAAAAATATCTGTTACTCGTCTTTAATCTGAAAATGGCTGTTACTCTTCATTACTCAGAATGGCCGTTACGCTCTTAATTCCCAAACATTACCGTTTTATTCATAATTGCCACACGGTTTCTAAAACCTATAAAAAGTGGGCTTCAGCTCTCATTTACAACATAACAATCTCAGCAAACAATTCTCACTACAAACAATTCTCTCTGCAACTCTAAATTTTTTTTTTAGTTTTCTGAGCAACAAATTTTTTCAGGTGTAGCATTCCGATCTTCATTAGTGTAGTGAAGTTCCAAGAGAGAGAAAAAAGATTATGGGCTGTTTAATCCTGGGGACGACGGGGTTTTGTTTGCTTGCACAAATTGGGCAGAACCACGAAACGTCTTAAAGAGAGCGACCTAGTCCGTGACTCAACCCAAGCAGTTCATACCAGGTTTTCCGGTAATATTGTTTCGGTACTGTTATTAACAAACTTGTATCAATAGCCCTGGGAAGAGCCACAATGCTATATAGGGCTAGAGTATTTTGTAGTTTTTAATTTTGATACTCATGTTGTTAAGCTTTGCTAGTAAGCCTCAAGAGACACACCGGCAATTGAATGTGCTAATAAGTTTTCAATTTATGACACTTACCGTATATCCTCGATACGCAGCTTGGATCTTAATTGCTGAATCATGATGGTTCCTTAACATTGGTTCGGGTCTATAGCTAAACTCTTTTTTGTGATGAACATTACCATAAGCAATAGCTACAGTAGAAGGAATTCTAGGGGAAGGAGCACGAGGTGATGCAACTATAGGAGAAGGAGCTCTTGGAGGAGAAGCAACCTTAGGAGAAGGAGCCCTTAAAGGAGGAGAAGCAACCTTAGGTGAAAAAGCTCTTAAAGGGGGAGAAGCAACCTTAGGTGAAAAAGCTCTTAAAGGAGGAGAAGCAACCTTAGGAGAGACAACTCTCCTAAAAGATAAGAAATTTAAATCATGCTACTTGTGATACAAAAGCTTATAGGGGCTCTTTTTACCTAAAGATTTTGATGGGAGTTTATTGATAACATATAATATAGTTCTAAATGTATATATCCAAAATTTAGTTGATAATGATGCTAGCAATAATAGTGAAAATGGCTTTTCTACAACCTTATTATGCATGTACTTTACAATTCTATTTTGTTCGCACATGTATGGAGATGTTACCCTATGCACCAAACCATCACTAGATAACACATTAGTAAAGAAAAAATTTGTTCCCTCTATTAGATTGGACAACTTTCACTTTTGTATTAAAATTTATTTCCACCATTTAAGAAAAAAGAAGAAGGTTGAACTTCACTCTCATCATTTAAGAAGAAAATCCATTCAAATCTACAATGATCATCCACACTAAGTAAGAAATACTTGGCACTAGTGTTTGCTATTTTAGGTGAGACCCATAGTCAACACACCACAATTCAAAAAGAAGCAAATTTCTTTCATGTTTAGAAATGAAAGGAAGTTTATGAGTTTTGGCTAAAAGAAAATTTTCACATAGGCCATTACTTTTGCTAGCAAATAGTTTAAGTTTAAGAGACAAGGAGTACAAAGATTGCATCACTTATTTTGAAGGGTGTGCAAGTCTTGAATGCCAAAGAATCTTGGTCGGAGCTTATACATTAATAGAAGCACAACAAGTAGTGCTAGAGGTATCAATAGTAAGAATGTGTCATCCAAGTGCATAAAGTTAATGACTAGCATTATCTTGAGCCTACCTTCTTTGTTTGAATATCTTAAAAAAAAAGTAGATGCATGAAATTCAACATACTTATCACCATCAACACACAATATTTGAACATACATAGGATTGTGTGATATATGAGGAGTACGATGACATCTTTAAAGAACACTCACTGGTTGCTATTTGCATTGCCATAATTTTTACTATCATTTGTACCTTCACGTGTCTCATCGACCATTTACTTAGGAGAGGTGATTCTTCCAAGTATAATATCTCTCAGTTTAAAGCATTGATTTTCATTATGTTCAGGTTTGTTGCAAATCTGAAAATGGACTTTAGAGCCATAGGAACCATTGTTAGACATAGGTTTTTTGTCTTTATAATCATAAGACTCTAAATTTGAACCTTGGGAGGGGTCATGTTATTGAGACAAAAAATCATGCAAATTTCATGTACTTTTATTTGAAGAGGATAAACTATTATTGTTCTTGAATTGTTGAATTTTGAAATTTCTTCATACAAGTGCTTGATTCTTGGTATTAAGACAACAAAAATGAGCAACATTTGTTTGAAATAAGCCATTACCAAATTGATGATCCAAGATATTTTCATAACCCATCATATGACTACACAATTCATTAAAAGAAATTGAATCAGACCTCAAGGTTATTAAAGAGATAAGGAATCCCAATTTGCATCTAGACCACAAGTGCATAATATATAATATTTTGATGAGGCACTGAGTGACCAACAACAGATAAATGAAAGCGATTTTCAAATATCATTGGATTCTCTAATATCCTAATTGAAAGTGATTTTCAAAATATAGTGCAATTTATCTATGGTTATCCTAATGATGTCTCTTAGCAAGCTTTCCATTTTCTTGAAGAAATTCTTCCTTTTATAAATAAGTTTAATAATTGCAACATATATTAATTGGATCAATAAGAAATTTAACAAAGTGACAAATAATATAGTCACGCCGGTGTAGAAAGTTACTTAACTATAGAACATCTTACACAACATATCTGTAGATCTACAGATGAAGAGACCCCATATATATATATATATAATTTATCAAAAGATACAAAATATGTTTTTGAATTAAACTTATCACGTATTTCATCAAGTGTTTTTGTCATCATCATCATCATCAATTAACTCAATAAGAAAGAAAAATACCTAAAACAACTTAATGAAATTTCAATCTCGTTTTTGTATACGTTACACACAATAAAATAATTAAAAAATTTTCACAATTTTTATTTGTTTAAATTGTATACATTTATTTTGTTATATCATACTTTATATTTTTGCACCTTAATTACACTTATATTTTAATAAAATGACAATTATGCGTCATGATTAGTTAATTGTTAAGTTTTGAATACAGATACTTTTACCAAATAATCTTGAATCTTAAATAAATACAATATATATTTCTAGTTGTAATTAAAAAAAATCTTAATTTTAAAAACAACTCATTAATTTAAATTTTTATATTTATTAACATCTACACATTTAAGTAGTTTCATTTAAAGGATGTCCTAAAAGGAACCAAAACAACATTATAAATTTGAGGTGACCAATTATAAAAGAAAATATACTAAATATTTAATATTAAATTACAAAAAAATAATCATAACAAAACAAAACCTTAACAATGAGCTATAAAATTAAAATAAATAATTCTTAATAATTTATGGAACAACTTTTCAAATGGAACTGATGTTTTTTCAAATCTCAAAAATTATCGATTCTTGTTTGTTGTTTCATTTATATATTAAATAATAAAATTTTAAAATAATATTAAAACACATTGAATTCTGTATTAAAAAAAAGCATACAATATAACATTGATTAAATATACAAAAACAAAAAATTGCAATTTATACTATTTAAAGCATGTAGAGTTTATTAACTTTATTCAAACACTTTTTATACTAAAGCAAATAATAACTGTCAACAATATTTACTTAGTCCCTACAAAAATTTGTCAAAAATTTAAAATAAAGTCATTTATCAAGATGGTGCAATTTTATAATAATATTAATAAATCAGGCAACAAAAAAGAGAATAAAATAAATAGTTTAAAATTGATATTATATAGAATAATATTTTAATAATTGAAAGATTAAATGTTAAAAATTGAAGTATGATGAAGCAAAAGCCATGAGTTAATTTAGATTACAAAAATAAATAATAATTGATTAAAGTAAAATAATAAGGAAATAATGACAAAAAAAACTTAAATAGTTCGATTCTTTTATGTGAAAGTTTTACTAAACCGATGAGGACATACTAAAAATCAAATTGAGAATACAAACAGATGGAGATGAGCAAAGTGGTAGGATGGATTATGAATTCTGATGTTGTAGTTTTAATAATTGACATTGATCTAATTTAACTCCCATGTGAAGAGTGGTCCCTTTGTTTTGGTGGTGTGTCCTTGTTTAAATTTTGGAATCGTCTGTCCAGAATGCTTTAGGGGTCCCTTTGATGTCGGCCACTTTCTTGGTTGGCTTGACTTTTAGCTCAAGTGGGTCATCTGTAAATCACTTTCATAAGACTCTAGGTCTAATTTTTCATTAGAATTTGTGGAGCTCTCTGCTTTTTCTTCAGAACATAATTTCTCTAATTTTTTAGAGATATATTCGTCACTTTTCCCTTTTTCTTTTAGGATTTTTTATAACAATTTCTACTTTAGTTTTACCCTTAAGTGGTTTAGGGTTAGTAGTTTCTTTCACTTTGAGTGCCTAGAATAATTCAATAATTTTAAAATTATCAAATTATTCTAGTGGAGTTTTATCCCACCATCTTTCCCATGATCGTCTTATAAGATAATAGATTTCATCCCAATTGGATACTGCATAATCCCATTTCCATATCCATGGGACTTTATATAATGCAAAGAAAAACATTAATGGATGATCTTCATTTTTAGTAGAGTTTAAGTTAAACTCTTCAAATAATATAAAAGCTTTTAAAACGTTTTGAGAAAATATATCTTTCGTTGGTCCGAAAAATGAGAACCATTGCGTGAACCAAGTAGGAAAATCATTAAATGCATATTGTGTAAAATGATAAAAAGTTCAAGTAAAGTCTCTTTTAATATGATTGATAAAGAATTTTTTTAGCATTTCAATAAAATATAGAAGTTATAATTTAAAATATAATTGATAATTATTTTTATTATATGTATTGCATTATAAAAAATAATAATAATAGATATTTAGTAAAAACTTAATATGGAAAAAGTATTTTTTATTTATATTATATGGGAAAAGTATGATTCGTATGTAATATTTTTTAGCTCAAAAGGATGATATTTTTTCATAGGTTTAAAAATTGTTTAAAAAATAAAATATTTTTTATTAATTGGTTTATACATTAATACTTAAAATTGCTAGCTGAATTTATTACTAAATAGAGTAAATTTTTGATCGATTAGTGTAATTTTTTAAATGACATCTGCATATACAGGCATACACACGCTTTTAGTGCTTACCAAAAAAAAACATATAACATTATATTACAACGTAGTTGGTGTGTATATTGTTTGCTTTTCTTCGACCATAGATTTGATAATAAATTTGTTCAAATTTATGGCTAATTTTCTATTTCCATCATTTAATTTTTTTTTTCACACACGCGTGCATATATATATATATATTCTCACACGACGAATGTTGTCATAATTTCTTTACTTTATATGATTTAATAAGATTATGTTGATATGAATACAATTTATCAGTAGATTGGCATATTGTTTTAACACGTACATCGTCGTGTTTTTTTTTTAGAAAATATAATTTTATTAAACCTTAAAATGTACAAATTATATAAGAAATCATTGATTTAAAATACATTAATAATGAAAATGTTAAGATCCATCAAAATACTGAAGTCGATCAAATAATAGAACATGAAGATGGCTCAGTAGATATCATGTTTGACTCAATAAGAAAAGTAAGAATATTTGAGTCAAGACTATCAACTACAAGCAACCGATTCTCAAATGTTTCTATAAATTCTTCAAGAGGAAAAGAAACTGATTTTGAAGGAACTCAGAGGCTGCATATGGGAATAAACTTACCAGTTTATCAAAATGATGGATCTAAAAGATCTGAAATAGTAGAAGAAAGATCTAATAGATCTGAAGAGCAGGCGGAAAGACCGATAAGTCCAACACTCTTTGATATGGGATACGAATCGAACACTAAGTTCCAGAGTGTTATGATGTTACAAAAACATTCAATGAATCTCTAAAAGAGATGTTTTATGATCCAGAAAATTCTGAAAAAAGAAAAATATTTTATTCTCTAAATAGAGAACAAATAAATAATGTTCTATGAAAACTATAAAGCATTCTTAAACTATGCAGAAAAGAAGAATAGAGAAGGAGAATTAAATTTCTTCGACTTTATCATCAAATATTCTGAAAAGAATGGAATCATAATTCATGAAGTTCACAACCTTGAAAAGGTTCATCAGATATATACCTGAGAATCTGGAGAAAAAATAATGGCAGCTCATCCTCCAGAAGCAGTCATTAAGATATTAGAAAAGGTACAAGCAGTTCCTTACGAAGGAAACTCAACAAAACCAGAGTTACAAGCCACAAACGAATCTGTGAATTAAGTTATAGAACATGGAAATTACACCAACTTATTCTTACAAACAGTTGGGAATCAGTTAACAAGAATTGAAAAATTGGTTCAAAAGCAGACTGAAAGTTTGCCATCTACTTCTAAGAAAGAAGTAAAACCAGCCTTCTTTAAACCTATTCCAGATTTTAAATTAAAAAAATAAGATAACTCAGAATTCTTAAAAGAATTACTAGAAAAAATGTCTAAATTAGACACGATAGATAGAGGAAAATCTGTAAGAATGCTTGAAGAAGATCTAAATGAGATCTCTGAACAAGAAGTAGATGAAATTTATCAATATCTAAAGGAATCTTACATAAATGATTCTATAGAAATAAATAAATTGGAAAAACCAATTCCAATATACAAAACAAAGCCTTATTATCCTAGGCAATCTCCAGTCGATTTACAAATCGAAGAAGAATTACCCAGCAGAATAGTATATTCTGGTAGTACCATTCAAGAATGGAGTATTGACGGACTATCTGAATATCAAGTTATTCGGGTAATTAAAAATATGCATATGTATGCAACTGCAATCAAGTTTCAAGGAAACTCAGATAAGCAGGCAACATTAGCAATAATAGCTGGCTTTGTTGGACAGTTACAAGGCTGGTGGGATACTCACTTAGGTCCTCAAGAACGTCATACAATTCTTAGCTCAATTAAGCAAGAAGTAAATGAAAATGGTGATGTTCTCCAAATAGAAGACACAGTCAATACACTGGTCTACACGATACTGTTGCACTTTGTGGGAAGTACAACTTTGCAACAAGATAGAAGTCATGAACAGCTTATAAGCTTAAGATGTCCTACCATGTCACATTTCAAATGGTATAAGGACGTTTTCTTCTCTAAAGTTTTCACAAGAGAAGACTCTAATAGCAACTTTTGGAAAGAAAGATTCATTGTAGGGTTACCTACCCTATTTGCTGATAAAATTCGTGCAAGACTCCGAGCCAAGCATGGTGGTTCCATACCTTATGGTATGTATAATTTGGAGAATTAGCCGCTGAAATAGTGGCAGAAGGATTAGCATTATGTACTGATATGAAGCTCAAAAGACAAGTGGACAAAGAAAGAATCCAAAGCAAGCAAGCCTTAGGAGACTTTTGCGAACAGTATGGATATCAATATATCCTTAAAGGATTATCTCAAAAGAAAGTCCATAAACCCCAAAAGGCTTACAAAAAACCTTGGTTTAAAGAATCAAGAACTTATCCTTCTAAAAGAAGGAAAAAATCTAAGAAATTTAATTGGACTAAAAAGCCCAATGAAATCAGCAACAATATTCCTTCAATGAAATCCTTAAAAGGATTAGGAATACTCGTCCTAAACTTCAGGAACCAACAGTAAGTGATCTCAGACAAGAGATTAATCAAACTAAAAAAGATCTTAAAGATCTAAAGACAAGGGTTCAGATCCTTGAACTACAACAGTGTGTCCAAATACCACTCATCTCTGAAAATGAGATAGATAATAAAGAAGAATATTTTGATGATCTCTTAGAAGAGGTCCCAAAAATTCCTACTGATAAGAAGAAAGAAATCCTCAATGAGGAAGAGGACTCTCACTCAGAATTTGTTGATATGCACTTTGTCAACCCCTTAGGTAGAGTCGCGAACCACAAATGGTACTCAAAAGTGATCATTGTGATCAAAAAAGAATATTCTTTCAAAGCAGAAGCCCTAATAGATACAAAAGTTGATCTAAACTGCATTAGTGAGGGCATTGTACCTACCAGGTATTTTACAAAAACCACTCAAATATTAAATACGGCTAATGGTGGAAGAATGCCTATACATTATAAGCTGTCCAATGCAGCTGTATGTAATAATGGAGTATGCCTAGAAACTACATTTTTATTAAGTAAAGAATTATCAAGAATGGTAATTCTAGGCACACCATTAATCAATATGCTATATCCTTTCAAAACCACTACAGAAGGGATCAAAACAAAAATTGATGGATATCCTATTATTTTCAAGTTCACAAAAGATCCTCAGATACATGAAGTAAATTACCTCAAAGGTAAGATTACTGAAAAAGAAAAATTTCTTTTTTCCTTAAAGGAAGAAATGAATTACAAAACAATTCAACAAAAGATTTTCTCTAGAGAAATACAAGAGAAGATCCAATCTCTCAAAGAGAAATTTGAAAAGGAGATATATGCTGAAATCCCTAGTGCATTTTGGGAAAGAAAGAAACATGTGGTAGAATTGCCATATGAACCTAACTTTACAGAGGCCCAAATCAATACAAAGGCCAGGCCCATTCAAATGAATGAAAGACACTTACTCATATGTAAGCAGGAAATAGAAGACCTTCTAAAAAAGAAGTTAATAAGGCCCAGTACTTCTCCTTGGTCCTGCCCAGCATTCTATGTGGAGAACAGTGCTGAAATCGAAAGGGGAGTTCCTCGACTCGTAATTAATTATAAGCCCCTAAATAAAGTGCTTAGATGGATAAGATATCCATTACCCAACAAAAAAGACTTACTTAGTCGACTAAACAAGGCTTTAGTATTCTCTAAATTCGATATGAAAAGTGGATATTGGCAAATACAAGTAGCAGAAAAAGATCGCTACAAAACAGCATTTACTGTTCCATTTGGGCTTTACGAATGGAATGTTATGCCATTTGGGCTCAAGAATGCCCCAAGTGAATACCAGAAAATTATGAATGACATTTTTAACCCTTATTTAGGGTTCACTATTGTCTACATAGACGATGTCCTAGTCTACTCAAATTCAGTAGACCAACACTGGAAACACTTAGAAGTGTTTTTTAAAATAGTCAAGTCCAATGGGCTTGTTGTGTCATCTAAAAAGATGAAGTTATTTCAGACCCAAGTAAGATTCTTGGGCCATAACATAGAACATGGACTTATAAGTCCTATCGAGAGATCAATAGTCTTTGCAGAAAAATTTCCGGATGAAATAAAAGACAAAAAACAATTGCAAAGATTTCTAGGGAGTCTTAATTATATTACAGATTTTTATAAAAATCTTGCACAAGACGCTAGCCCATTTTTTCAAAGATTAAAAAAGAATCCTCCAGAATGGAATACAGCTTGCACAACCACTGTCCAAAAAATCAAGCTTCGAGCTAAAGAGCTCCCATGCCTAGCTTTATCTGATCCCAAAGCTTCAAAATTAGTGGAGACTGATGCTTCGGAGATAGGCTATGGAGGCATTCTAAAACAGAAAATGCCTATAAAAGAAGTCTTAGTAAGATATACCTCAGGCACTTGGAAACCAGCTCAGAAAAATTATTCTACCATTAAAAAAGAAATACTAGCTATTATTCTGAGCATTACTAAATTCCAAGACGACCTTCTAAATAAGAAGTTCTTACTTAGAGTTGATTGCAAGAGTGCTAAAGAAGTACTTCAAAAAGATGTCAAAAATCTAGCATCAAAACAGATTTTTGCTAGGTGGCAAGCCATTCTATCTATATTTAATTTTGATATCGAATATATTAAGGGGGAAGAGAACTCACTCCCAGATTTCCTCACCAGGGAATACTTACAGGGCCATGAAGAAAACAAATTATCTTCAGGCGCTAAAGAAAGAAAAGGCTCCTCAAAACGAGTACGAATGGCATAAGATTACTCACAAATCTATCATCTCAGTAGAAGATGAAGATATGGCCAAGTCACCTGAACATGTAACTAATATATATCTTAAAAATAATTTACCAGCAAATACTACCCCTAAATCCAGGGAATATTATGAATTAATTCGGTTGACATAATCCATAACATGAGAAATTCTCATGAAATCGCTTACTCAACCTTTAAAGTAAAAAATATTTTATCTAAATCAGATTGGAACTCTAACTTATTTGTTAGAGAAAGATTTAAAAACAAACGAATGAATCCAGTCTCATATGACTATTTTGATTACATACAGGCGTGGGAAAACACGCTCTTTTATCAAAGTTCAAAGAAATTTTGGACTTGGGTAGGGGTTTATCATTTTCGATTGATAAAGAATTTTGAACTTGGTTTAGGGATAAATTTATTCTAAGAATTCCATATCAAATAATGATCTATTTTTTTTTAGAAATATGAAATAAAGATGCACCCGATACATAATTATCAATCCAAATCTAAGTACTCTTTTTTCTTATTTTAAATAAAGATGGGTATAATTAGAAAGAAAGAAATGGAGTGGTTGGACCCCTAAGCTATGCATTGGTTACTCCATTGGATATTATAATTTATAAATATTATTTATCTTAAACATTTTCATTTAGTTAAATATTAAAGAATAATAAAAAGTTGCACTTTGTTATTTCCCATCTTGATCTCGTATTGGATTGATTAATAATTAATATTCTAAAGATTTTTTCTTAAAATAAAATTCCTTTTTTTCTAAGTTTTTAATAATATTTTAAATATTGATCATTTCTTATTTATATTGCCTATAGTAATTTTTTTTCCTTTTATAATAGTTTATTTATTTTTATAAAAAAATATAACTAAAATATGAAAAGATTTATAAAATTACAAATTTATTATCACACATTAAATAATTTTGAGAAATGCTAGAGTTATTAAATTTATGTTAATGAGTATAAATGAATTCTTAAGCTCATCTCTTACACTCTTGAATTTTTGGAAGAATTTGTGTTTGATATTTCTATATGGTATCAAAGTAATAAGATCTTAGTGTCGAATCCATGTAACAATCCCAATATTAATTAAAATTCTTATTTGATGGAACATTTAAAAAAATAAGAAAACTTACTATTGTGAAAAGTTTAAGTGATGAGTCTTTGTAAAGATGAAATAGCGGGAGAATGTTAAATAATTTAAATGAATTATTAAACTCACTTCACATAAGTTTAAATTTTTAAGAGAATTGAAAGTTCAGAACTGATATAAGTGTTATTTACAATCAATATCAATATGAACACAGATAAGGGGTCGATAATTACAATATATATTTTAAACAAAAAATTGACCAATAATATCATTTATTGGTTGTTAAACTTAAATTTAAAACCTTAAATCATAAATCGTAATTCTTAAATTCTAAATCCTAAACTGATTAGATTTATAATTATTTTAATCTTTTTAATATATATATATTAAAATGTGCATTATAATTATTAGAATGTTATTTTTGTATTTTTTTTATTATTAAGTATAAATACTTACTATATTAGATCTTTTATTCGAAAGATTAGTGTATGATATCTTTACATGCTATTTGAACAATAAGATATTGGAATTAAATTCTTATGACAGCTCCAACTTAAAGTAAAATTTTCAAGTTTGATATATTTTATAAAAAGATAAGAAAATTTATTTTTAGAGAGAAGTTTAAGTGATGGGTACCGTGAAAATAATATAACACACTTAAGAGAAATGTTAAAAAAATATAAATGAGTTGTTAACCTATTTTCAAAAAACTCAATTTTTAGAAGATTTATTGTCTCATATTTTTTTAACTTACACATCTTTTACCTCCAAAATATTTAAATAGTAACATATGTCATAATTATTTTGAAAACAATAAGAAATTAATAAAAAATTAAAATAATTATACCATGTATCACAATAGAAATGATTTTTGTATAAAAACAAATATAAATGTATTTTCAACGTTAACTTTATTATAATATTATTTAAGTAATGTTATGTTATTAGAGTATTAAATTATATTAATATATTGGTAAATTATTTTATACTTTAAAGACTTTTAATGGTCTGCTTGAAAACTCTTCCATGGACAAAAGCGCTTTCTTTGCGTTTGGCAATAAAAATTAAAGTGTTCCAAAAGTCAAGGAGCCCGATACTTAAAGCACACTGAACTTCTTTTTTTTTTTTTTAAAGTAATCCTCCTACTTTTGAAAAAACACATCAGCCAACCAATGAGAACCTACGATAAACTTGCTACGTGATCATTTTATATATTATATTTAATATTTTTTATTAAAACTTTAAATTTTAAATATGTTACATTTAATAATTTAAAATGTAAACATTAGGATAGTGAATAAAAAATACAATTACATCGAGTATTAATTTTTATTGAGGTTTCTTTTAACCATTACTTTTTAAAAAAAAAAAATAAGAATAAATCATGTTTAATAATTTCTATCAAACTATGATAAAGAGTCTATTACTATAAAAATTAATGAATGTAATACCGTTGATAACATTTATTTTATGACACAATATAAATATTTTTCCACAATTTATACAACTAAAAAAATAAAAAACTTAATTTCAATTATGAAATTTCTTAAAGTTGAGTTTGAGATATTAAAATATAGGTGAGAAAATAAAATAGATATAAGAATGTGTCATTTTCATATAAAAAATAATTACTTTAATAAATTTCCAATTTTTATATGTTCATAGCAAGTAATATATAATTTATTATATTTAAATATATATATATATATATATATATATATGACATGGATCTTTGTATTAAATGTATAAGCATGAAATATATGACTTGTTATCCTTAAAATGAAGGATTATAATTGTAATAATTTTTATACGATTAAAATAATTATCTAATGATAATATTATAAAAATACACAACAAAAACATTAAATAAATTATTCATAAAATTATCATATAATTATTGTAGAAACATTTTGATATTTAGTGTAAAAAAATAACCAACCACAAAAACTAAGAAAACCAAAAATAAGAAAAGGTAAAATTAAAATAAAAAAAAATAGCTAAGGCTAATTTCTTTCTCACATCTACGAGACTAACTACTAAGGATGCATTTGAAGCTTTTTAATATATGTGAATAGATGGGAAGATATTATATTAATTGTTGATTTTTATTTTTTTTAATATATTATTATAAATGGTATTATGATTTTTTAGTAACTATAATGATACAATTGCTTTTATAATCTTATTGTCAAATATTTAAAATAAATTTATTTTTATTTATTTTATTTTATTTTGATAAAGCAAACATTATTAGGTTGGATTATAACATAAATCTTTTAGTTATATTAAGAAAAATAATTTAATTTTTGTATTAAATTTTGTAGTAATTTTATCATTTTATTTTTAAAATGTAATAAATAAAAATGAAAATGAATACCAATTATAATATTTAAAACTTAATTTAATATATATATATATATATTATTTATTTTAATTACTAATTATAATATTTTTATTTTTTATTATTAGAAATAAATACCAACTTAACTATTTTATTTATCTATGTACGGGGAGACTTACAAGTCCAAGCTAGAGGAACCGTTCAGTAGTGAACTCTAAAAGAGAACTTCATACAATTGGACCCATTTGATTATCTAACGGGCTCAAGCCCATGAACTTAAAACAGAAGAGGCATATCTGTAATTAGCATGACGACCTTTAATGTGCGAGCCTAGTAGGAGTTGGAGGTAAATTAGGGTTTCATCTCTTGATCCTATAAATAGTAGGCGGGATTGTGCCCTATTTCATTCATTATAGCAATTTTAATTCTGCATCTTACGCTCTATCCCCTCCAACCGTCTCCATTTTAATAGGATTCTTTTTGTTCCTGTTCCTTTTCATCGTATATTTGATTGGGAAGAACAACGAATAAACTCGAACAATTTGATTAAGCTTCCTTTTGTTTATCCTTCTTGCCAATGGTGCAGAGCAAAGGCGTCAAATGAAAATGACGTTATTTGCCTTGAACGTTGGCGATAACAAAAGCGTTTCTCCGTGCCTATCAGAAATCTTCGTTCTGAATATGGCCTCGAACAAATCGCTACAGTCTAATATCCCCATTCTTATCCTCTTTCCTTCTCTTATTTTTCTTCAACGTTTTTTTTAACAAAACCCTCTTTTATTTAAACTAATTGTAGATTCATTTGTTTTTCTCTTTTACGTTTCGATCTACTGTCGTAATTGGGATTTTTGATTTTCGTATTGAATATAATTTGATTGCAATTTGTTAGCCTTTTGTCTAAAACAGAGATCTCTGTATCTTATTTCTGTTGTTCTTCAGTCCGTCTCTTTTGGGACTATATGAGAAAGAATTGTCTTTTAAGATTATGTTAATAAATTAAAAAAATATGCAAGTAATCTAAAAATTAGAATCAATTGGATCTAAAATTGGGTTTAATATCAATTCAAACCAAATATTTTGGATTGAGAGTAAATTTTGATTTGTTTGGGGTTAGATATGTGCTAATTTGATGAAATTAGATCTCAACAATGAGATAGTGGACCGTATATATACCATAATCGCCGATATAATATGATGTTAGTATATAGTTTTGATACGTAGTACGGACCTATTCTTATTGTTTTGGTATCTTTTTAATCTATATTATATGAATTGATTCACAAAAATTAATAATTTAAATTTTTAATATATATTTTTGATTAAATTTTGTTTTAAAGAATTTACTAGTTTAGATATATCAATTAGATAAAAATTGGTTAAAATTTTGTTATTTTCTTACGAATGAGTAAATATGTATGTATTCTTGGTATATTTATATATTTGAATTAGATAATTAGATTTTTTAATAACGATTATCTTTTAATGTCATCTATCAAGTTAGTCTAGTGACAAAATGTCATCTATATCTCGTGGTTTGATGCATCATAATAAGTGATGAACTTTGCAGTCGACTCCATAACCAACTCTGCAACCATGGTTGATGAAGTCTGTTTAGAAGTTTTCCATGAGTTTTTTCAACCAACATAGAGAGACCTTATGTACTGGTTGTTATCTTGAAATCTAGTTTTTCCCCTTAAAATAGTCGAACTACTAACAAAACCAGAACAAAAGTACCATTTAAGAGAACATAATATCAGGAACTTTAGCTGCCCCTAACTTGAATATCTAATACACCACATGCAACTGTATCTTGATAATAAATACCCAAGTCACTCTCCCAACATTACCTCCCCCTGATTGAACAATGAGTTATACTTGAACACAAAATGCAATTCCAAAACTTCTGCCTTCTTAATCACCAAACATGACTGCTGGAGAGAGGAACTATGGAATTCTTCTTTTGGAGCTTCACTTCTCTATCGAAAATCCAACTGAAAGGTACAGTGCACACTTCTTTGACCTTTCCTTGAGCTCTTTCTTCTAACCTCCTAATTCTTGGGGCTAACCCACAAACATAATCTGCACTTTCCACCTGCCAACCAAGAACTCCAATACGTCTGCGTAATCTCTAGCAGTATAGACCCCAAGCCGCTGTGCAACAGCTGAAAAATGGTCAAATAGATTGTCATCACGACATCATACATCAAGTGAGCTGGCATAGAAATCTTCTTCCTCATCATGTCAGCAAAGGCTACAACAGTTCCATCTGGATCAATCTCAAAGAGTTTGTCGACGATCTTAGTATATGCTGTCTCATGGCGCTTCTCATCTGATGCTATCGTACCACATATTTGTGCCAAGTTCATGTCACCATTCTCCTTTGCGTGTCTTGCAGTGTTCCCATGTGAGATGAAAGTAGCACTTTCCTGGAATGAAGTGTAGGTGAAACCAAGGTAGGGGCTGTTTTCTGTTTGGGTATCCTATGAATATCGACAAAGAAACATATCAAAAGTTGAACATTGTATGTGTCTCAGAGACATCCATATGCATTAAACTTTCAAATGCGGACTAGAAACGAACTGCCAGCCCCAAGAAACCAACAGGTGGACAACCATGCAACCACTAAATAATACAATTTGGAAAAGCCTTTAATAATAATACCTCTCAATATATACAATATTTATGTGTCTCAAAGACATCCATCTGCATTAAACTTTCAAATGCGGACAGGAAACGACTGTCACAGGCCTAAGAAACCAACAGGTGGACAACCATGCAACCACTAACTAAAACATATAATTTGGAAAAGCCTTTAACAATAAACTCTCAATATAAAAAGACAACGTTCCATTACAGATTATGATTGAGAACAATTATATTGTTTTAATACCTATAATGGAAAGAAAATTTTCACTATTTATCAATGAAGTTAAAGTGGTATTTAAGAACTTGGTTTGTTATGAAGTGTGACCGCATTTACATTTATCCACATATACCCTCTTTATATCGATGCATATATGCATATACTGGAAAACTTTGGAAATCACGACAACCATAAAAAGATTAAATCAAAACCCATCTGAAAGAATAGAAGAAGCGATTAAACGAAGAAAAGAGACGGCGCAAAAGAAAAGTGCATTTAAGCAGCAGAAACGATAAGATCAATCTAGAAAACAAAGTAATAGAATAAAGAATAACCAATAAAATTACTTAGCAATACCTAGATCCAAAACCAGCTAAATAAAATAAAAATGCAGAGAGATCCATATATAACTCGAAGAAAACGAGAAGAATATGGTACGTTATAGAAGAAATTGAAGACAGAGAAGCAAGAAGCACTCACTTGGTGCCAGAGCGGAGAGATCTGAGACTGGCCATTGGTGGAAGAGAGAAAGAAGGCGACTTCGGTGATTGAGAGACGAAGGGTTTGAATTTGAGAGCCATTTGTTACTTGTCTGGGAAAATATGATCGTTCACTCTCTCTTCCAGTTTCCTCCACAGAACACTAGTCCAATACCAAAGCACGGTAGGGGCGGCAATGACCCACTTTTAAAAAACTAATTTTTAAAGATTATTTACTTGGATTAAATTATATTTTAAGCATTATAAAAAACCTCATATTTTAAATAAATTATTCAATTATTATACAGTAAGTAATTTTCAACCGTTTTAAATATGTTAAAAATAAAATTTTAACTTTTTTGTAAGACATTTCAAAAACAAAATTTAATTATATTTTTTTGAATTTAATAAATTAGTTATTTAATTGTCATATCTTTTTTTGAGAAAATCTACATAGTGTAAAAAGTTAGAAATTTTCTTAAAAAAATTAATGGTGAGACAGAGAGACATAAGTGATGAAAAATAAAAAAAATTAGAATAATTTTAGGATCATTTTTTAATTTAAATTTGTATGATTTTATATTTATATTTATTTCTTTAATTAATATAAATTTTTATTTTTTAACCATAACTAATATAATAAATAAATATATTTTTTAAAAAGATATTTTTATGATTTAAAAAATAAAAAAATGAAAAAATATATGAGAGATAATAATTAAAAAAGTTAAGGTAATTATTTACTAATGTTATTTTTGATAATATATTTAATTTCATTAATAATATTTTTCAAATGTTAAAACATTTGGGAACAAATTACAAATGTGTTAAGAGTTACTATTTTTTCTTTTAGTTTTATAAGTCTTGAAAACGGTAACAAGAATAATAAATTAGTATACTTCTACGTATATGGTTTGACATTTAATCTAGAATTGAGTGTAAAGTATTTCAAGATCGACATGAATGCTCATTCTTTTTATACTATTTAAGAAAATATGTTGAAATATTTTATTTTCTTTACGTATTTATATAATTAAAGGGTGCTTTAGTCTTATAAGAAGCAATGCTGCCTTTTTCCTGGTCAATGTGAGATTTATTTCTTCAACACTCCTCTTCACATCAACTGTGTCGATGGACGGTGGTAGTCTCACTTTGTTTCCACGGGTGGTAGTGCCAGGTGGCTCCTCCACCACCAGGGTTCCTGCTTTGATACCAATCTTATTCGACCAGATCATTCTCTTAACCCAAAAGCCAGCTTGAAGGTTAAATGGTGTCTTAGTCTTATAAGCAGCATTGTTGCTCTCCTCTTGGTCGATGTGAGACTTATTTCCTCAACACTCCCTCTCACATCGATTATGTCGATGGACGATGGTGGTCTTACTTCGTTGCCATCGGTGGTATTGTCGGGTGGCTCCTCTACCGCCAGGGTTTTTGCTCTGATACTAAATCTTATTCAACGGGACCTTTCTCTTAACCCAAAAGCCAGTTTATATGTTAAGGGGTGCCTTAGTCTTATAAGCAACATTGTTGCCTTCCTCCTGGTTGATGTGAGATTTATTTCCTCAACACACAACATTATTGCCTTGGTTGCTAATCTTGTCTTTCTTGCATGAACAAAGCATGTTGAACTTAACATGAATTTTTTCGTGAGAAATTCTTGGCTTGTCATTTAGTTATGTATCATGTTCCTTCTTCTGAACAATTGGCTGATGTGCTTACTAAAACTTTGTCTCATGTTCAATTTTTAATTTTTTGTTCCAAATATAGTGTTTTAATTCTACCTCTAAGTTTGAAGGAGTGTAATGGATTGTGATTAGTCTATAGTGTCTACCAGAGCTTGTGTAGTTGCTAGTGTATATGCAACTACTAATGGTGCATAATAAGCCAGTTGAATGCATGTACTCATGCTAGTATATGGTGCTTAGAAATTCAGTTAGTTATCCCATGTGCTGGTGAATAGAGTTCAAATCAAGACTTAAAAAGTTTGTTAGACTTTGTTTTACTTTTTAGAATAAAATATGTTATGCCTTGTTGGCATCCCTATTTTATTACTATGCTAAGGACAATCATATGAAAGAGGTCCTTCTACGGGGTCACTTGCTTAATGGATTGTATTCTTTTAACCTTAGTAGAAAGAAACATCAACCAATGTTTTCAAAAAGAAGCTTAAATAGTTACAAGCACCAAGTTGTGATCTATCTTTCCATTCTTTTCCTTATGATTTTGTAGCTAATTTTGAAGATTTAAATCTAAGACATAATAGACTTGGACATGTCTCTTTATATGTTGATAAGAAAACTTTATCTCATTGCCATATCTCATATTTTGATAATACAAATAAAAATGGAAGCAATTTTGTTTGTAATGCTTTTCAAGATGGTAAAATTACTCGTTCCCTTATACACTATCTACTAGTTATACAAATTGTTCATTTTGATCTATGATGATTTTTAATACAATTTACAAATGGTTTTGCCTATTATGTGCATTTTATTTATGATTTTTTTGAAGTTTACTTGAATATATTTTCTTAAGAATAAATTAGGTGTCTGAAATGCCTTTCTTTAGTTCAAAGTTGAAGTTTAATTACAAACAGGTCTTAATATTAAGCTTTTATAATCCGATTAGAAAGGAGAGTTTCAAGCTTTCACTTCCTTTTTATGTGAATCAGGCATCAGGCATCATTCATCATACTTCTTGTTTTCACATCCCTCAACATAATAAGGTTACAAAGAGAAAACATAGACACATATTGAAGCTTGGTTTTTCTATGCTATCTTATGCTTATCTTCCTTCGATTTGTTGGGATGAGTTGCTTTGTACCAACTGCTATATCATCAATCGTTTACCATATCATACAATCTTTAATATAACACCAATAGAGTGTCCTTTTTAAAACATATCTTGATTACTCTTTCTTAAAAGTATTTGGCCGTCTATGTTGGAATCATATGTATCGTAGTTATCAAAGATATACCTAAACTACAATTATCTAGTCCTTGAGCATTTGTTTGGCTTTTCTTGATGGACTTGATAGCAGGCCTAGAAAAAAATTTACAGATAAAAGAATAATGCTCTTGTGTGGTTATGTTTGATTGATTAATAAGCCTAATTATTTTATTATATTTTGATAATATGTTCTTATGGCTTCTTATTTATTTTTGTTATTATATTGTTAGATCAAATAATTTTTTTGTTCTATCATAATTATTTGATTTATTATTAGTCTTTAAAGAAGCTATTTTTATTGAACTTATGCTTGATCTTTTTGCTCTAGGATTTACTAGTTGATTTGATTTAAGTGACATATGTTTTGAAGCAGCTAGTTAGGATTATTCATTATTAAATCTGTTCTAGAACACACATGGGCACTTGTGTTAACCATTTTGCAGTTAATTTGGGAACGTATCTTATTGGCGGAAAACTTATTGGAACGTTGGTCTAGAAACCGCTCATGCTAATATTGGAAAATGTGAAAACATAGTAGGGGCTCGTAAGTAAAGTACATTGGGGTAGTATCCTAGGGAGAGTAGCATAAGACCGATTTTGTACTTAAACATTTGATTTTCATAGTGGAAAGTTAGATGGTTCAGTGGACCGGTGGTTTTCCTCTTAGATTATGGTTGTAGCCTAGGTTGTTTCTGCCTAAAAATATCGCGTGTTATTATTTCATTTCCGCACTTTACTCTTACTCATGATTGCATGCCTGGTCGCTTTGTTTAGGTTATTAAATTATAAATTGGTAAAAATTGAAAATAACTCATTCACCCCAAGTGCGGAAATGGAATAATAATACGCGATATTTTTAGGCAGAAACAACCTAGGCTACAACCATGATCTAAGAGGAAAACCACCAGTCCACTGAACCATCTAACTTTCCACTATGAAAATCAAATGTTCAAGTACAAAATCGGTCTTATGCTACTCTCCCTAGGATACTACCCCAATGTACTTTACTTACGAGCCCCTACTATATTTTCACATTTTCCAATATTAGCGTGAGCGGTTTCTAGACCAACGTTCCAATAAGTTTTCCGCCAATCATTATAAACTTTCATATGTTATCAATGCATAAGGAATTATAACTCTCACAAGTTTCTTCCTTGCTTTAAACCATACACTTTTATTGGTTATAGTTCAAGGCATAAGGGCTGTAAATGTCTATCTTATAATGGTATAATGTATATCGGTAGAGATGTTGAGTTCATTGAGATGGTTTTTTTCTTTTTCTTTCTTAGCTTCAAATGAGGTTTTTGTGGTGTATTTTCCTAAAATTATTAATCATACAATATTACCTATTTTAACTCCTAAATCCATTGTCTTGCCTTCTATTTTTTTAATGTTCCTATCTTATCCTCTAGTCCTACTTTTCTTTTTTACTTGAACTGTCACCTATTTTGCCTTGTTTTCCTAGCTTAATTTCAGTTGTTTCCTCTTTTCCTATGCATATTGCATCTGACAGCTTAGCATGTGCTTTTTTATGTTCCTTTTCCTGTTGTGTCCTCTTCTATACATTTTCTTTTCTTTCTTTTGATGTTCATTTAGCAACTAGTCCATCCTATTCCACTCTTGTTTCCAGAGGCATCAGGCCCTGTGCCATAAAATATGGTTGCATACCCTTTAACTGTGCTTGCTTCTAGTGTTTCCTGTCTTATCACTAACAATGATAATACTCATTCAATGATAACTCATTCTATAGTTGGTACATTCAAACCAAAATTCCTTCTAGTTGCAACTATTGATTTGAATTTTATTAAGCTTACTACCATCAAATAAGCCATATCTCATCCAAGCTAGAAACAATCTATACAAGTAGAGTTTAATGCTTTCTTCTAGAATATGACTTTGATATTAATTTCAAAACGAATTTGCAGACCAATTATAGGAAGAAAATGGGTGTGGAGAGTTAAAAAGCTACCTTCAAGAGATGTTGATAAGGATGAGATTCAACTTGTTATTTCTCTTCTTCATGATAAATTTGCACTCATGTATCTTAGGTTGCTTAATTTTTTCGTAGGTATTGAGGTTCATCAGCTTTCTGATAAGGATATTTTATTGAATCAGAGTAAATATGTTAGAAACCTTTTGCTTCGAGCCAAGATTGATTACTCTAAGCCTATTTCTAACGCATGTCAACAGATGTTTCTCTGTCTACTTACTCTAATATTCCTTTTGATAATCATACATTCTATCATAGTATTATTGGTGCATTGCAGTAAGAAACTATCACTAGTCTTAATATCTCTTTTGCTGTCAATTGAGTATGTTAATTTATGGGCAAGCCTCTTTAACCATATTGGCATGTTGTTAAGAGAATATTACGCTATTTGCAAGGCACTACTTGTCATAGTGTGGCTTTTAAACCTTCATTACATCTTCCTCTTTAAGGGTTCTCTAATGCAGGTTGGACCTCTTGTATGTATGATAGAAGATCTATCATTGATATGGTTATTTTTATGGTATCAATCTAGTGATTTGGAGCTTTTGTAAGTAGTTAAGAGTCTTATTTCTAGCATTGAGGTTGAGTACCATGTTCTTGCCATAGCCACTTTTGAAATGATTTGGATTAAAGCTTTTATATCAAAATTGATGTTATTCTTGTCATCTCTTCCTACTCAATGATGTGATAACCTCAACACTATTGCCTTGGTTGCTAATTCTGTCTTTCATGTATGAACAAAATATGTTGAGCTTGGCATGCATTTTGTTCGTGAGAAAGTCTTGGCTAGTCATTTAGTTGTGCACCATATTCCTTCTTTTGAGCAATTGGATGATTTGTATACTAAGCCTTTGTCTCATGTTCAGTTTGTCATTTTGTGCTCCAAACTCAATGTTTTAATTCTACCCTTGTGTTTGAAGGGGTGTGATCGATTGTGATTAGCCTATAGTGTTTGCTGATGCTTATGTAGCTACTAATGATGCATAACAAGCAAATTGAATGCATGCGCTCATGTTGGTACATGATGCTCACCAATTCAATTAACTTTGTGTGTAATTGGTATGTGTGAAGGTGGTCTTCAAAGCTATTCCATCTGTTGGTGAATGGAGTGCTAATATGGACTTGAAAACTTGTTAGAGTTTGTATTACTTTTTAGAATAAAATCTATTATGCCCTGTTGGCATCCCATGTGTGTAGCATTATAGGCTTTTCATGTGCATGTTTATAGTTTTCTATGCATTGATATAATTGGTCTATAGATTGCAAGTTTTGAAGCCTTTTAATGATATGAATACAAGTGTAATGTGATATCAAAAGTTTAATGAAAAATCATAGAAGTATTATTATTATTATTATTATTATTATTATTATTATTATTATTATTATTATTATTATTATCATCAAATTCTTCGTTTTCTTCTATAAATTATTTTTCGATGTTTTTGTTTGGTTCTTAGCAAAGTTACCTTCGGTTTGTAATTCATTCAAAAGTATCTCCACAATTTTAAATAGAAAAACAGAATTATATATATCTATTGGTTTATTAAATTTATCTGTCCATTTTAAAAATAATAAATAATATAAAATGTTGATGAATTATAATTAATTTAAATATTTTTTTTTCATTTTCAAATATCCATCCTTGTAATCACAATCGTCACACTTACATCATATTATTATCAATTAAATTAGATAAGAAAAAATAATAAGTTGGAATAATCACAAAATCCAACCGATTTTCTTATAGTTCATTTTTTGATTTAACATTTTTTCTTAAGAGATGATTTATCAAAATTGAATATTCATATTTTTTATCGAACCGTATTTTTATATAATTTAAATTTATGATTTAAAATATAAGAATAATTCATTTTCATCAATATTTATATTTCTGTTCAACTGCAAAAGAAATTGATTTTTTTATAATAATATGTTATTTAACTTGACTGTGAGCAATATATTCATTTTAACGTGTTTTATCACGAAGAAAAGTATTGGATATTAGCTCTTAATTCAAGGAATAAAACAAAGACCTTAATTCAAGGAGCAAAACAAGGAGCTTAATTCAAGGAGTAAAACAAGGAATCCTTAATTCAAGGAGTAAAACAAGGAATCCTTAATTCAAGGAGTAAATCAAGGGATGCTTAATTCAAGGAGTAATTGAAGGAGTAAAATTTCCTTATAAATAGCTATACAATTGTAATGAAAACATGAAGAAAATAATAAGAGCTCTTTTGTGTAGAGTTATTTCTTGTTTTTTCAACATGGTATCAGAGCAGGAAAATTAACTTGCTTCTGCTTTATTATTATCTTAGCATCTTCAATCTTTGAAATGACGGAAGACAAGCCGCTAGGATCAGAAGCTGAAAGTTCATCGGTGCTTTCCTTCATGAATATGCATGAGGTGGATGTCAACCCAAATCAAAGATTAAGCTCAGTCTTGTTGAATGAGTTTAATTACTTGCCTTGGTCAAGAGCAGTGTCTCTGGCTCTAGGTGGAAGGTCCAAGTTGGGGTTCATAAATGGAAGCATCGAAGTACCTGATGTTTCCTCACCAACCTATGAATCTTGGCTTAGTAAGGATCAGCTGGTTATGTCATGGCTCCTAAATTCCATGGAACGTAAATTAGCTGAAATATTCAGTTACTCTGAATCTGCATACCAACTATGGGAGACGGTCAAGGAAATGTATGGCAATCAAAACAATGCTGCACGAGTTTTTCAATTAAAGAAGGACATCTCAAATCTGCAACAAGATGGTAAGCCTTTTGTACAACTCTTAGGAAGCATGAAAAGCATGTGTAATGAGTTAGAAATATATCATCCTCATACAACCGATGTAGCTCTACTACGAAAAAGAGCGGAAGAAGATAAGATATTTCAACTTCTGTTCAGTCTCGATTCAATATATGAAGATATACGATGCCACATACTCATGAATACTGAACTTCCTTCCTTTACCAATGTATGTGCGATAATTCAACGTGAAGAAATAAGGAGGAAAGTCATGAACAAGGATACAATGGTTAGTGCACCTGAGGCAAGAGCCTATCTAACCAACGAGAGAAAGTACAAAGGGAAGCATCCAAACTTGAAGTGTCAACACTGCAACTATACGGGCCATATTAAGGACACATGTTGGATTCTACATCCAGAATTAAAACCTGATTTTATAAAGGATAAGGGTTTACAGAAAGTGAATCGTACTGCACATCGTGCAAATCATGCTTCTGCCTCTACCTCTAATGGGTCTGATCCATTCAAAAACTTCACAGCGAATCCAGCTGAACTTATGAATGAGTTTATGTTGTATCTTCAAAACAAGACAGGAGGAGTTAGAATTGACTGTGTGGATAGCATAGAAGAAGGAAACTCGACAGCATTGCTAGGCAAGTTTGCAGGTTTCTTGGCAGATACAAAACTCATACCACAAGAGGACATGCAAGGTATCATAAAAGCCTTTAAAACTGCTCTTAAAATAAATATGTTGCATGATTTTTGGGTTGTAGATTCAGGTGCCACAGATCATATGACAAACCATGTGTCAAAGTCTCATAAGTTTGAAAAATTAGCAAATCCTTCTCAAGTTTCAATTGAAAATGGTGAGAATGTAAAGGTTTTAGGAAAGGAAAAAATAAAATTAATGTCAGATGAAATCGAGTCGGCGGTTTTATATGTACCTTCCTTTCCCTTCCAACTTGGTACGTAGGAAAAATCACAAATACCTTGAATTGCTTAGCCATTTTTTCTCCTCACAATGTCATTTTTCAAGATTGTGCCACCAAAAAGATGATTGGTGAAGGGTTTTACTTAGATGGTCTCTATTACATATCCAAGAGCAATCCCAGAGGGTTTCAAGCCAAGTTTAACCCTATCCAAGATAATCAATTGTGGCATCAACGTTTAGCTCACCCTTCTCCACCAATTTTGTCAACTTTATTTCCAAACTTAGGAAATGATGCAATTGCATGTGAAACTTGCCACTTGTCTAAAGCCACTAGATTGCCTTTTAATTCTTCCTTGTCTAGGGCTAGTAAATGTTTTGAACTAGTTCATTCAGATGTATGGGGACCAACTAATGAATCTTTTGATGGTTATAAGTATTTTGTGATTTTTGTTGATGATTTTTCTCGAGTCACATGGTTATATCTTTTAAAGTCTAAGAATGAAGTTATGGAAGTATTTAAGGACTTTCATAACCTTGTTAAAAATCATTTCTCCTCTAAAATTCAAATCATAAATTCAAACCTTAAGGTCTGACAATGGCACCGAATACATGTCCCATATCATGAAACAATATTTGAGCATTCATGGTATTATGCATCAAACAAGTTATGTTGGCACACCTCAACAAAATGGTGTAGCTGAATGCAAAAACCGAGACTTACTTGAAAAAACTAGAGCATTAATGCTACAAATGAATGTACCAAAGAGATTTTGGTCCCAAGGGGTTATGATAGCTGCTTACATCATCAATAGAATACCCAGGCGAGTCTTGGATTTCAAGTCTCCCCTAGAGGTCATGAAAGGAAGGAAAATTAATCTCTCACACCTTAGAGTCTTTGGCTGTATCTATTTTGTACATATTCAATCTCATCATCGAGATAAATTGGATCCTAGAGCTGTTAAATGTATTTTTCTTGGTTATTCATCTACACAAAAGGGATATAAGTGTTATGATCCCCAACTTAGGAGATTAATTGTGTCTAAAGATGTTCGATTTTATGAAACTAACCCTTTTTTCAGCAAGTCACATGAAATCACAAGTCAAAGGGATGACATCTTGGATATGTTTCCATTACCAAGAATCGAACTTGAGGCTCTACAACAACAAGATCCCAGCCATGTCAACATTGATACATCTCTCACTGAAAGTAAAAATGAAGGGTCTCTTCTTAATGGTACACTGCATGAAGATGGTGATAATCAAGATGATCCTCACAATATGGTACAAGATGTGAACGAGTGTAAGATAACTCCTCCTGCTCCACGACGTAATCCAATGCGTGTTAGGCAACCTCCCACAAGACTTCAAGACTTTGTCACCTACAAACCCACACATCCCATCTCAAATTATGTGTCATATAAGAGAGTGACACCAACCCATGCCGCATTCCTCAACACTATATCGAGTTACAGTGAGCCTCAAAACTTTCATGAGGCCAATAGCCAAGAGGTGTGGAAGGAAGCCATGCAAGAAGAACTTAAAGCCCTAGATCAACACAACACATGGAGCATCACCAAACTTCCAAAAGGCAAGAAAGTCGTAGGTTGCAAATGGATTTATAAGCTAAAATTCAAGTCAGATGGATCAATTGAGAGGTATAAAGCAAGATTGGTGGCTCGGGGATTCACTCAAACATTCGAGGTGGATTACAAAGAAACATTTGCACCTGTTGCAAAAATGAACACAATAATAGTGCTACTATCTGTGGCTGTAAACAAGGGGTGGTCCATGTACCAAATGGATGTGAAGAATGCATTCTTGCATGGTGATCTCAAAGAAGAAGTCTATATGAAATTGCCACCCGAGCATCCTCAAAGCAATGAACTGGATTTAGTGTGCAAATTGCATAAATCCATTTATGGTTTGAAACAGTCCCCACGAGCTTGGTATGCCAAGCTAAGCTCAGTTCTGACTAGTGTTGCTTTCAAAAGCAGCAATGCCGATTCTTCACTATTTGTTCGCACAGGAACTATGGGAAAATTGGTTGTGCTGATTTATGTAGATGATTTGATAATTACAGGTGATAATGCTGACGAGATTTTCAACCTCAAACAGTCCCTCAGACAAAGGTTTGCAATTAAAGACCTTGGGATATTGAAGTACTTTCTTGGTATAGAAATGGCAACCTCGCACAAGGGACTCTTTCTTAACCAAAGGAAATATGTCCTAGATTTGCTCAAGGAAGCTAACATGAGTGATGCTAAACCAGCCATTACCCCTCTTGACAGTAAGCTCAAACCTAGCTTGAAGGGCACGCCACTCACGGATATAAGTTATTACTAGCGACTGGTTGGTAAGTTGATCTACCTAACAATCACCAGACCTGACATCACATATTCTGTAAGTATTGTGAGCCAATTCATGCACTCCCCAACACTTGAGCATTTGACCCTTGTTAAAAGGATCTTACGCTATTTAAAAGGATCAGTGGGTCATGGTATCATCATGAAGAAGAATGACAACACACAAATCATAGGGTATTGTGATGTTGATTGGGCAGGGAATGCAATCGATCGCAAGTCCACCACTGGCTACTGTACATTTGTCGATGGAAACTTGGTCACATGGAAGAGTAAGAAGCAAACTGTCATCGCTAGATCAAGTGCTGAAGTTGAGTATCGTGCAATGGCTTCAACTGCGTGTGAGTTGATATGGCTTAAAGATCTTCTCTGTGATTTAGGTGTTCCTACAACTCTTCCTATGTCCTTATTTTGTGACAATCAGGCAGCCATGCATATAGCATCAAACCCAGTGTTTCACGAGAGGACAAAACACATTGAAGTTGATTGTCATTACATTCGTGAACAAGTTCAATCACAAGTGATTCAGACACATTATACAAGAAGCTTCGACCAACTGGCTGACATCTTCACCAAGCCCTTGGCTTCTCATCAGTTTCAACGACTTTTGTCCAAGCTTGGATCCATAAACCTTTTGGATCCAGCTTGAGGGGGAGTATTGGATATTAGCTCTTAATTCAAGGAATAAAACAAGGACCTTAATTCAAGGAGCAAAACAAGGAGCTTAATTCAAGGAGTAAAACAAGGAGCTTAATTCAAGGAGTAAAACAAGGAATCCTTAATTCAAGGAGTAAAACAAAGAATCCTTAATTCAAGGAGTAAATCAAGGGATGCTTAATTCAAAGAGTAATTGAAGGAGTAAAATTTCCTTATAAATAGCTATACAATTGTAATGAAAACATGAAGAAAATAATAAGAGCTCTTTTGTGTAGAGTTATTTCTTGTTTTTTCAACAAAAAGCAAACACAAAATTGAGATATTTTGATATATGCAGCTAAGCTTATATGTTTTATTTTTATGTTTATTGTGCAAGCATTATGAATTTACTTAGTTACTTTGTGGATAAGCATTGTGAAATCAGCATAAACTTTACAATTGTGAGCTGTTATTGTCTTAAGAAAGCTAACTTTCCAACTCATTTTTTTTTAACTAAATTTGATTTAACATGTTATGAATATGTCACTTGAATTAAAACTGAATTTGATTGAATTCTTTAAATCCTTGAAAATGATGTTTATGTTACCTATTAAATTAAATAAAATTATCTCTTCTATTAAAAAAAAAAGACTTCTAAAGTCTCTTACTTTATTTTTTTAAATAGTAAAGTATCTAATTAATTTTTATTTTTTATTTATATTAGAATTAAACTTGTTACATATTATTAAGTAGTTTAAATGTAAAAACTAGTATAAATGTGATAAAATAGTGGATATAATACCTTGCTAAAAAATAAGAAAATTTATTTTGGAGTAAATAGCATGGTTAGTTAGACAATTTATGTTCAACGTGGGTGAGAAAACTCAAAATAACCAACTTTACCCAATATGTCATTTCATATAAATAGATGAAAAAATTAACTTTATTATTCCTTTTAATTATGAAAATTACTAGAAGTCACATTTTTAAACTATGTCACTAAACAATAAAAATGTAAATAAGTGAATTCTTAAAAAATCACAGATTAATCATAGTAAAATCCAATTGGATTAGATTGAATGCAAATGATACTATTAGGTTATGTCTTTCTCTATTCTAGTACAATTTTTTCTCTACTTGTGGGTTCTTTGATTCTTCTTTGAAATGAGATAACGAGGATTTTTTTTTGTTTTCTTCCTCTTCTTTAATTTTTGATACATTTTGAAAATGATAGTTAATGGATTTGATGATTGGTCTCATTTTTAGTTAGATATTAATCTCTTTCCTAAGTTTTAATGTTGAATTGTGAAGATTTGGGATTTTTTTTATTTTTTTTCCTTTGTACGTCGAAGAAAGCATATAGGCTATTGTTGAATTTTCATTAATTAATGAATGCCAAAGAAGACAGTTTCCATCGTAGAGGTTTCTTCAACAATAAAACTCCTTAATCTTGCTTCTTAAGCAATACATATCTACTTATAAAACTAGTTTTCTTTTAATATATTAGTTACATTTTTGAAAATAACACTTCAAAATATAATTAACCTAGAGGTATTAATTAATTAACATGTAAGTTTAGCAGATGCAAATTAGGCTTATATGTCTTCGTTGGAAATGCTTAGTTATTTGTTATTGTATATAATAGTATTATTATCTTATATAAGAATTTGACATGCAAAATTTATACATAATATTACTTTATAGATTATAATATGTATTATGTTGTGTCATTTAGAATGAATAAGTCGTGGATGTCGAAGCCAAGATTTTCATAAGATTATTTGGATGGAGTAGAAGCATTTTTTAATTTTTCTTGGATGAATGTTGTAGATGATGAGTCTATTTAATGTCCTTACAAGGATTGCATGAACATAGAATTTCAAAAAATTGATGATGAACGAGATCATCTTATTTGTAGTGGGATTATCCACTAAATTGTCGGTTCAGATCTATAGATATGGAGGATTCTCAAATTAAAATGGTAAAAGTACTAGAAAATGAACAAACATCAATCCTGATGAATTTAACAAGTTGTTAGAAGATGTAGAGAAACCGCTCTATCCTAATTGCACAAATTTCACCAAGTTGTCTACAATGGTGAATTTCTACAACCTTAAAGAGAAACATGGATTCTCTAATGCTAGGTTCACTGCTATATTAAAGTTAACTCATGAATTTATCTCAACGATAAATGAGTTGTCTACTTCTGCGAAGTAAAAAAAACATTGAGTAAGTTTGGTATGAATTATGTAAAGATTTAGACTTGTCTAAATGATTGTATCCTTTATAGGAAACAATATGAAAATTATACTCAATGTCTAAAGTGTGGTACTTCAAGGTGGAAGCCTATATTAGATGGTAATGAAGTAAAAGAAGAAGTGCCGACTAAAATGCTTTGGTACTTTATGCCAATACCTCGTTTCAAAAGAATGTTTAAAAGTAAATAGACATCAAAGATGTTAACGTGACATGTAAATAATAAATCCATGGATGGTAATTTTTGTCATTCAGTAGATTCCCCTTGTTGGATGGTAGTAGAAGAAAAATTTTCGAATTTTGGGTAAGAGCCTAGGAACTTGTGTCTTGATATTACTTCTGACGAGATCAACCCTCATAGCAATGTAAGTAGTAGATATAGTTGTTGGCTGGTGATTACTATCATATATAACATTCCTCATTGGTTATGCATGAAAATGAAGTTTATGATGTTTTTCATGTTGATTTATGGACCAAAATAGCTAGGTAATGACATTGATGTATACTTAGAGCCTCTTATTTATGACTTGAAGAAATATTGAGATGAAGAAATTGATGTGTATGACTCATACAAAGAATAGTACTTCAATCTTAAAGCAGTGGTATTAGGACAATAAATGATTTTCCAACTTATGGAAGTTTGTATGGACATGTGACCAAGGGGTACAATGTATGTCTAGTATGTAGTGAGAAAACTCATGTTCAATATCTATTACATTCAAAAATGATTTCTTTTGCTAGACATACCCAATTCTTACCAAAAAGACATAAGTTTTGATCTCGAAAGAAAGTTGTAAGTGAAAATGAAGAAGAAGATACTCCAGTACCCTTGCAAGGAGAAGAAATGTTACACAAAATATAATGTATGGCCTTCAAGAAGTTAGGATGGGACTTAGCATTGGAAGCAACAACTAAATTACAAGGAAAATTAAGAGGAAAATGAAAGGAAATACAAAAATAAAAAGGTAGTCTAGGGGAACAAAAATTCAAAATGATTGCAAAGAAGAAGATAAAAGATGACAATGGTGACAAATGTTAGAAGAAGATATCAATCTTTTGGAAGTTACCTTATTGGCAAACATTGCATGTACGCCATATGTTAGATGTGATGCATAAAGAAAAGAATGTATGTGATAGTCTAATTGGAATACCTTGATATTCCTTTTAAAATAAAGGATGGTATTGCTGCCTGTTTGGATCTAATAGAGTTGGGAATTAGAAAAGAATTGGCAACAATTAACAAAGGATCATGGGTCAAGTTTCCTTATGCTTGTTTTATACTTTCTAGGGATGAAAAGATAACATTTTTCAAATTTGTGTTGGAATTGAATTTTCTCGAAGGTTACTCATCAAATGTCAATAACCTAGTATCAATGCAATACTTAAAGTTATATAGTTTAAAACCACATAATTGTCATGCTTTTCCAAAAAAATTATTGCTGGTGGTAATTAGATAAATTCTCCCAAAGCATGTTTGTCGTGAAATCACTCATCTTTTCTTTTTCTTCAATTTCATTTGTAAGAAGACAATTGTAGAAGCTGAGCTATATAAACTACAAGTTGAACTTGTTGAGACATTATGCTTACATAAAAAATATTTTTCACCTTCATTTTTTGATATTATGGTTCACATAACTATTCACCTTGTTAGAGAAATGCAGTTATGTGATCTTGTATACATACGATGGATTTATCCATTTGAAAGATTCATGAAGTTTTTGAAAGTTTATGTTCATAATCGTAATCAACCAGAAGGATGCATAGTTGAGTGTTATATTGTAGAAAAAAACTATTGAGTTTTGCTCCGAGTACCTATCTGGTGTATCCACAATTGGAATTCCTCAACCTAGGTTTTCATTATTTGGTTATTGTAGAGGATATTGGTGAATCAATAAGTTCAGGTTTATTTGAAGCCATCGTATAAGTTCAATGGGAATAAAACCATCATTTGGTACTTGCAAACAATAATGATATTGAACCATACATAAGGTAAAAAATGGTGTTATTTATTATGCATTTCATAATTACTTAAATTATCTTTTCATATTTTCACTTACATTACTCTTATTTAATAGGACATATATGGATATGTTAAAGCCAGATCCTCGGAACAGGAGAAAATGGGAGAAATGGTTTCAAAATGAACACAATCGTAATTTTATTTATTGGTTTCAAGATAAAGTTATGGATGAGTTAAGTGTCCCCAATAATTCCATCACAGAAACTAAAAGATGGCTGGAAAATGAATGTTATCAAGTATTCTGGATATGTTATAAATGATCACTACTACAAAAAGGGATATTAAAGTCGGTTCAACGCATGAACCGACTTTGAATTTTTAATTTTTTTTACAAAATTTACTCATTTTTCTATTATACTCAAATTAAAACCTGTATTCGATCACTAAATAATAGTAGGAAAAAAATATGTTTAACAAATAGTTTAAATAATACAAAAAACTGAAAAATAAAATATTAATTAATAGTAGAAAAATTACCATGATGTTGTTCTATATTATTCAAGATCACCATATTCTTCTCCTTATGTTATAATACAAACCTATATATATAATACAAAAATTTATACACATAATAACAGAAAAAATATGAATAATAAGTGCATATAATTAATAGAAATACTTACAAGAGTAAATGAAGTGAAAAAATGAAGGAAATGAAGAAAAAATGGTGTTTTGTAAGTGAGAAATGAATATAATTTTTTTTAGTATTTTGCTCAAAACAATAGGGGATCTAAAAATTAGTTAGATAGGAAGAAAACCCACCAACCATCACTGGAATTGGTGGTCGTAGATGGCCAAAAAATGAGAAAGAGTGGAGGAGAAGTGGAAGAGGTTTTGGGTTTTTGAGAGTTATGCAACGCTTAGAATAATTTTGTCTTGGGAAGAAAAAAGAGAAAAGAATTTATCAACATATATAGCATAGGTTCTACGTGTCAACCGATGTTACGCTACGTGGATAGCGTCGGTTCTAGGTGTCAACCGACACTACGCTACGTGGATAGCGTCGGTTCACCACGTCAATCAACGCTACGTTCACGTGTATTAAATCAAATATTACTATAAAAATGAAAAAAAATGTCGACAAATTCACCTTCTTATCTGTCAATAAAAGAGAAAGTATAGATGTGGCTGAAAGAATTTTTTTTTGCGTAGGAGTGGGTGCTGTACTATTCTTCTTTGGTTGCTTAGCAAAACTGCAATCTCAATTTTTTTATTTTTTCTCTCTCTGTAGGAGCTTGTTCTCTATTCTCAATAGGAAGGGAAATATATATATATATATATATATATATATATATATATATATATATATATATATATATATATATTAGCTAGGGTGCACAAGTTGGGAAATAATAATTTGGGCTTATGGGCCTAAAGTTTTGGGCCAACAATTTAACAAATCTCCACCTTAACTTAAAACAGAAAACAAATTCTTCAAATACGAAATCCCTCAAATTACCAAATAATCATCATCTAAAGCCTCAAAGGGTGATAATCTTCTACAAATACCAATCAAGTCCAAGCAATGCTTGAACTTATTAAATGGAACTGGTTTGATTAGCATATAAGCTGGATTTTCTGTAGTGGCTATCTTATTGACAATAATAGCACCCTAAGACACAATATCACGAACGAAATGATATCTCACATCAATATGTTTGGTTCTTTTATGATACATTGTATTTTTAGTCAAGTATATTACACTCTGACTATCACAAAATACAACAGAAGTGTCATGCTATAAACCGAAATCATAAACCAAACCTCTAAGCCAAATGACTTCTTTCACTATGCCCAAAATTTTCTTCGTTGCACCCAAATCTTTCCTATCAAACTCACCACTAAGTTGAGACTTTAATTTCTGAACCTCAAACTTATTCTTAAAAGAAATAAGCATGTCATCAACATAAAGCAACAAATAGACAAATGAACCATCATGGAATCTTTTATGATAAACACAACTATCATAATCACTTCTAGAATAACCATAATCAATCATAAAATAATCAAACCGCTTATACCACTGCCTCGGAGATTACTTCAGCTTATATTAAGACTTTTCAATAAAAAAAACACTATATTCCTTACCTGGAACAACAAACCCCTCTAGTTGATACATTATATGTGTTCCTCAAGCTCACCATGTAAGAAGTCTGTCTTGACATCAAGCTGTTCTAATTACATGTCCAACAATGAAACCATAGCAAGTAACACACGAATAGAGCTATGTTTCACAACAGGTGAAAATACTTCATTGAAGTCAATACCTTTCTTTTAAAAGTAGCCCTTTACAACAAAACCTGTCTTGAACCTAGCTGTTTCAACCTCAGGTGTACCTTTTTTTTTTTCTTGAAGACCCATTTGTTTCCAACAATCTTCTGGCCCTTAGGCGGTTTCACCAATTCCCAAGTATGATTCTTATGAAGCGATTCACTACTACAAAAAGTGGCATTTAAGTCGATATGTAAAGTTTGTTGTTGGAAAAATCGACTTATAATGAATTTAAAGTCGGTTCTGTGTAGAACCGATCCTACACATAACGTCGATTGACGTGTTGAACTAACACTACACGTGGACATAGCATCGGTTTGACGTGTCAACCAATGCTAGCACACGTGGGTTTTTCCTTTTTTTCTTTCTTCCCTCATCAGACACAATTTTTAATTTGCAACGCTGTAAACAACACCTAAAAACCCAAAACCGAGCTTCCCTTCCTCCACTCTTTCTCCTTTTTTGGTCACCTACGACCACTAATTTCAGCACCGTTTAGTAGGTTTTCTTCCTCTCTAAATTATCTTTCAGATCCCCTATTTTTTTAAACGAAATACTCAAATATTTTATACCAATTTTCTCACTTACAAAACACCATGTTTCTTCATTTTGTCACTTCATTTACTCTTATAAGTATTTCTATTAATCCTACACACTTATTATTCACTTTACGTTATTTTTTGTATATTATGCGTATAAATATTTGTATTAGGTATGCTATTATTTTTATTATGTAGATTTTGTATAAGTATTTCGTAATAAAATAATTATATATATATATTTATGACTATGATATAAGGTTAGTGTTTAATATATTTATTTATGTTAAAATGAAATGGGAAAGATATGATTCAACAATATGATACTCATTAAAATATCTGTGATTTGAAATAGTGTAGTTATTTAAACAAATCTTAATAATCACAAAATTGTTATATAAATTTATGTCATTGAATACATGTTCTTAAGTACAGTAGAAAATGAGCAAAATATGTATAAAAAAATTTAAAGTCAATTCACGGGTTGAACTGACTTTAAATTTTAAGTCTTTCCATTTAAAGTTGGTTAAAACCCGACTTTAATGCCCATTTTTGTAGTAGTGATTCAATCTCTTCATTCATAGCAACCAACCACTGAACAGACTCATCACAAGTGAAAGCTTTATGATAACTAGAAGCTTCATACACCTCAATAGACTCTGCCACAGACAATGCAAAAGAAACTAAGTCTGCATCTGCGTACCTCTAAGGGCATTGAATCACTCTTATTCCTTTACCCTTAGCGATACTATATGGTTGTTCATGTTGCTCTTCTGCTATATCATGAGCATAATCATCTATCTCATCCACAAATGGCTGATCTGAAGTTCTCTCTTGCACTTGACTAGGAGCTCCATTCTCAAGCTCTACCTGCTCACTAAAATTGTGGTCTTTATCTACAATAATAGACTATCTTTTCTCTTCCAACATGGAAAACTCATCAAAATTAACATCTCTACTAATAAAAAATTTAGGTGACTTAGGTTGAACACACCATAATCTATAACCCTTAACCCTAGAAGGATACCTCAAACATATGCATTTTAATGCCCTAGGCACAAGTTTACCATCATTAACATGAGCATAGATAGGACAACCAAAAACTTTCAAATCAAAATAATTTGCAAGAATACCAAATAACACCTCAAACGGAGTCTTCGACTCAATTGCAGTTGAAGGAGACCGATTCACCAAATAGCATGCATGGTTACAAGCTTCATCCCAAAAATATTTATCCAAGTCAGCTTGAAAGAGCATACAATGAGCTCTTTCAAAGAGAGTCCTATTCATACGTTCTGCTACTCCATTTTTTTGTCGTGTATGATGCACAAAAGCAATGTCTCACTATGCCATTTCTTTCATAAAACTCATTAAAATGACTTTCACAAAACTCCAAACCATTTTCAGTCCTCAAATGCTTAATTTTCTTGCATGTTGGATTTTCTATACAAGCCTTGAATTTTACAAATTTTGAGAACACATCATTCTTATTCTTCAAAAAATACACCCAAACGTGATGAGAGAAGTTATGAATAAAAGTCAACATATACTGGGCACCACCCTTAGACACAAAATGAGAAAGACCCTAAAGATCTGAATCAATAGTACATTTCATTTTATGGATGGTTGTACTGAACTTAACCCTGTGATGCTTTCCATAGACACAATGCTCACAGAAATCAAGCTTCCTAATTTTCTGACCACCAAGTGAATCCCGTTTACTCAAAATAGACATCCATGCCCCACTCATATGCCCTAGCCGCATATTGATGAGTGCTCAAAAAGCACTAAAATAACCATGATTTTATGCACATTAATTGTTTAAAAATATATATATTTATATGTTTTATCATATATTTATATAAATTTGTCTTTTTCGGAATCACGGGTATTTTTATTGTTTTTCAGGTATTTTGGCTTAAAAACGCAATTTAAAGACTCAAAGAAGAATACTTGAAGCAATACATCACAAATAAATTAATAAATAAGTGGAAAAACGTCAACAAACATGGAAAAATTGGACAAAATGGGTCGAAAAGGTCAAAAATGTCAAAAGACGGAAAATCGACACGGCACTTCTCACCATGGCTGTACCATTACGCTATTGCCACACAATATCGGCTACAAGCGGCTAGCGCTTTCATTGTCACAAGGCCACTCTCCATTCTCAAGCCGCACGCCATAAGTGGCTGGCATCGTTCACGGCTACGAGCTGCTACAAGAATGGTATTCTAACGCTGCTGCGTTAACGCCTGCAAAGAAATACTACCGCGCTACCAACGCTGCTTTTTGACCCATTTTTCACGTGGCAAAGCACTTTACGACGTTACGCCGACGTCTATCGATGACCTCAAGATGTCCACTACATCGCTTATATTTTTTTTTATTATTTTTTTAACATTGTTTTACTCATTTTTTCTCTCCATCCTCACCTATAAATACCCCTCTTCCATTCACTTCAAAACACACCTCAAAACCACACTTCTCTCTTCTTTCTTTCTCTCATTTCTTAGTTTTTGAGTTTTTCTTAGTTTCTTTCTTAGTTTCTAAGCTTTTCTTAGTTTTTCTCTTAGTTTTTAGTTCAATTCTCTTAGGTTTAGAGTTCTTCTCTTTTCGAGAGGAACTTGTAATGTTTTTGTAATAATTTAGATTTTTGATTCAATAAATGGAAGTGCAAATTCCGCTTGGAGGTTTTCTAGCAACTGAATAGCGTCAAGTTCTCGTATGATTTTATTTTCTTTACAGCTTATTTTATGTTTTATTCTTACATGTTATATTTAATTTGTCCGTGATTAAATTTAATCGTATAGGGTTGCTCATAATCATGATATAATAATAACGCTGTTATGCTTTGCTAAATATTAAATAGGTGAAAATTTCTAAAATGAATTGATTTTATTTTTTATTCAAGATTTTATATTAAGGATTTTAGAGAGAAATATATTATTTTTTCATTACAAACTTAAATCAAGATTAGACTTTAAGGTTTAGTTATCCGTCTAATTTAGAAAGGTTTTTATTTGCTTGGCATAATCGCCTCGTAGTTGTGAGCTAAGCTTTCATTTAAAAATTTTTTATAAGAATTATTATTAAAACGTATCGACAAATAAGCTTTCAAAGAATGCTTTTAAAACTCGAAAAGCTTAAGACATTTCTGATAACTAAATTCTTTAATTTGGACACCTCAATAAAGTTTAAATCGTTTAACCTCACCAAATAAGTAAGATTTAAATGCTCATTTTCAATCTCTTAGAAAAAGGAATTAATTTAATTAACCAAATTATTATCAACCCCACCCATAAGTGTTAATTGATTTGTTTAGTTAACAAAGAATATCTAACTCACCAAAGCGTAGATTCATACAAAAAGTTATATAATCAATAAAATATCAATTTATACCTTTAATAACCTAGATAATACGGAGAAAGATAATTAATTTAGTTATTATATCCATAAATACTCCACTAATATAAATGATAAAATTGCATTGCATGAATATTTATCAATCAGATTTATATTTATTTTTAGGTAAATATTTATTGAATTTGTATCTATGTTTATTTTTTTATTATATTTAATTAATCAGATATATGTTTATTTTATATTATTAGATTGTAACACAAAAACCAAACTATCGCGATAAATTTGCCAGGATTTAATTTCGCTTTTTAAAAGTTCAATAATAAATTAAGCGACCACATACATTCCTTCCTTAGATCGACTAGAGTATACTTATCATTTTCTACTTTAAACGATTCGCATCATGGTAGTTTTACAAATATTAAAACCAAAGTATTATGAATCGCTACGGCTTGCTCATCAAGTTTTGCCACACATAATATTTTAAGGAATAATAGCTTTTAATTTATTTATCAAAATTTTAAAAATATTTTTGTGTTGTAAATAATTGTGATTTTTTTTTTCAAATAAATTTTTTTTTCAAATTTCATAAAAAAAAAATAATAAAATAAATAAATAAAATAAAATAAAATAAATAAAATATAAAAAAAATAAAAAATAAATTTTTTTTTAATTATAGCATAAAAAGTAAATAATTTAGAAATTTGAAATTTGAAGTAAAAAGTTATTACCGTTCGTAAAAAAAAATTAAAAAAAAATTTAAAATTTTAAGTTAATAAGAAATAAGATAGCGTGAATAGTAAAATAAAATTACCGTTCGTAAAAAAAAAATTAAAAAAAAAATTTAAAATTTTAAGTTAATAAGAAATAAGATAGCGTGAATAGTAAAATAAAATTCCCGTTCGTAAAAAAAAACTAAAAGGCATGAAAAGTAAAAATCTAAGGAAGTTCTCGTCAGAGACATTCTTTTTTCAGGCCACTAGTCTTTCCCGAACGCTGTTCGCCAGAGAATGGTTTTTAAGCGAGCTACAAGACCACCATTCTTTCCCTAACACTCTTGCTAATACCGACATGTTATATAAAAATATATATATATATATATATATATATATATTTAATTTTAAAAAAAAATTAACTAGTTTTGTCTAGTATTTTGTATTAAATGCCATGGAAATTTTCTCTAATTTTTTTTATTTTTGTTGACAGGAGTTTTAAATTTACGTTTAAAAATAGTCTACGCTATGGCAGAGATCCTTAGAAAACCCCTAACACCATACGTGAAATAATATTCATAAATTTAAACAAGTGTCAACAACACGGATCCTACCCATCAACCTGGATTTTGAGCCAAACATAGAACCAAGTCTTAATCCTTTACTAGAACCAAAAGAAATGGAGGAAAACCAACATGTTAGTGGAAACCAATGGCGAGGTTTGCATAAGACCTCCATGATCGTACCCAAGAATCGCCGCTATCCATTGGGAGAGGTCGCCGAATTATGACCTTAAAAATATTCATTTTTCTACGCTCTTCCTTTTACGTGGCTACCTAACGAAGATTCTCTTTCCTTTACGAGAGATTTCTATGCTACGGTCCAAACATTCTCCCCTGGTATTCTAAACGAGGATCGCCTTAGAATGAGATGTTTTCCTACACCTTAAAGGATAAGGCCAAAGCTTGGTCGTATGTCACTTCCCCGTCGCCTCTGACACGGGTCACATTTACACAAATTCAATGGGAAAATTCTATTCCCATCAAAAAACATCGAGCCGAGAGGAAAGATTGCTACTTTCTCTCGATGGAAGGAGAACCATTCCACGAAGCTCGGGATAGGTTCAAAATGTTTCTCACTCAATGTCCTCATCATAGCTTTCCCTACTGCGTAACCACCCTTTTACGATGGACTTACACAACAATGTCGCTTCATTGTCGACAACGCCGCAGAGGAGCACAGGAGAAAAGACCGCATCGAAACGTATAACCTCTTTCGAGATGTTGGTGCTAATTCCCAACGTAAAAGCTCCCGAGCGAGAAAAGTCGGTGTTCATGAAATCGACTCCAAGAATGAAGTTCAACAACAACTTGTTCAATCGACTAAGCAAGTTGCTCTTCTCGCACACAAACAAACACAAATAATGAACAATATGGTTTGTATAGCAACACGGGACAAGGTAATCGAAGCTCCTCGTCCATATCAAGGAGATACAACCTGACCAAAGGTGTTAATGTGTCGGGAAGATATCAACAGAGACCAAGGTTTGATCCCAATTCAAATACCTATAATCCCGTGGAGTAAGTCATCCAAATTTCTCGAGGCAAAACAACCTCATTTCCCTCAAAGCTCAAACCAAAGGGCTGCCAATTCCACCCACCTATTCCAAGAAGCATTCCAAATAAACTAACCTCATGGGAGACAACTTGAATTCTTTTATTCAAGTTTGTAGGATAATCGCCTAAAACCAATCAACGGTTGGACTGTGGAAGCTTCCAATCAAAAAGGTGGAAGTTCAAGTCGAATGAAGCATAATGAACATTTGCAAAAAAGGCAAAGACTAAATTGAAACTTAAATGACAGGGAGACATTGAGTTTTTCATTCCGCATCTTCCAAGCAACGCCTTACTAAGACGATAATTTTAGTCCTACATGAGGTCACCCATTATTGTATTTTCCTTTGTTTTTAGCTCATGTAATAAAAAAAAATATTTCAAATAAAATAAATTCGTTTGTTTCAAAAATTGTGTCCCTTTGTTTAAATTAAAATTAAAAAAATAATAATAAAAAAAAAAATAAAAAAAAATTTAGGTTCCTTGCATTTTTAGAGATATCTACTATTGTTTTTAAGAGCAAAATGTTGATTCACACAGGAGAGGATCATTTTCAACTACAAACAACCATGGAGATGTCAAGATAGGGAAAAAGATGAAAGACTATACAATGCCAATCATTGGCAATGTAACTTCCGCATCCAATTACAAGAGGCTGCAAGGAATTATGAATTGAAAAAGATTCATTATTCTTTGTTACCTTCCTTTACTTCAGATCCCTAATTTAAGACCCTTTGCATTTCATTCGAGAATTCTACGCTATTGTCCAAACCTTTCCACTACATGCAATTAACGAAGATCAACTTAGGACGAGGTGTTTTCCTTACACTCTCAAAGATAAAGCTTGGTCATGGTTCATTACTCTACAACAATGTTCTCTTAAAACTCGGGAGGCACTTCATGAAATTTTTAAGGGTAGGTTCTATTCCCATCAAAAGATCGTTGATCTAAGAACAAAGATAGCAACATTTTCTCAAATGAATGAAGAGTCTTTCATTTAAGCTTTGGGAACGATTCAAACTCCTTTTCATTCAATGTCAAAATCATAAATTTTCCACTACAGCCTACAAAACCAATTTTTTACGATGGATTGACACCGTAGAGTCAATACATGGTTGATAATGCCGCGCTGGAGGTGTCACTAGAGAAAAGACAAACAGAGGAAACCTATAATCTCTATGAGCTATCGGGTTCTAATTCCCAACAAAGCAGGGTGTATGAAAGCAAAGGTCAACGGTCAGCTTTGATAACGAGATAACCTTGCAACTTCTGTCAATCGACTAAACAAGTGAAATTCTCACGCCTCACCAAATTTCAAATCAAGAGGTACGTGAGTGTGTTGTTCAACTGGGCATGGTATTCATAATTGTTCAAATACTTGTGATTCTAAAGTGGTTGATGCCATATGTAGAAGTCCAATATTTTCAAAAGTATCATCCAAACACCTATAATCACCCAACCTATAACCACCCTTACTCACCAAGCCAATCTTTTAAACCAACCTTAGAAGATAGCTTGAATGCTTTTATTCAAGTTAGTCTTGACAACCAACCGATGACTAATCAAAGGTTGAACACGCTGAGGCTTCTGCTAAAAGAATTGAATATAAGTCAGTAACCGTCAACAAATGCAAAAGAAAGAACTGTGAAAGTTGCTCACCAACCGTAACAAGCAAAGATGTTAGAACCCTTCAAGTTGGTAAGGTAGTCAATACCAAGCAGTACTGAAATCTCTAAACTACTTCTCAGTTCATGTAATGTTAAGCGACATTCTAATCTCGCAAAAGGAGAAAGGTGTTAAACTTCACAAGCTTTCGAAAACTCATCGGGGTCATCCGACACTCCCAAAATTCAAAAGACAACATGTAACCACATCGATGCAAGTACCTTTTTCCCACTCAAGTTGAAAGAATCCAAACAAGATAAGCAATTCAATGATCTTTTTAATACGCTTCTCTAAAGTAAATATCAATTTACCATTATTAGAAGTTGATCGCGAACGTGTCCCTCATATGCCAAGTTTTTCAAAGAGTTGAACACTAAGAAAAGCGAGGTATTTAACCGAAAGAACGAGTAGTAGTATCGTAAATTTCTAGCGCCGTACTTCAAAGACAAACTACCCCCTAAGTTGAAAGACCTCGGAAGTTTTATTATAAACATAACTATGTGGATAGAAGGCTAAAAAGCAATGCTTCGATTTAGTGTGCTAGTATAAATTTGATGCCCTACTCTATATTCTTACAAAAATCTGGGATTTAAAACCCACAACTATGTCCCTGCAACTCAGATAGATCTCTTAAATATCCGTAGGAATAGTCGTAGGATGTTTTGGTACAGTAGACAAACCGATAATACCCGCTGACTTCTCATGGTTCTAGATATGCAAGAAAATCCCAAGATTGGACGGGACGTAGAGCATACAATATTGTTTGGTAGACCATTTATGGCAACTACTAAAACTATTATTGATGTCCAAGATGGAAATTTGACAATGACAAGCCTTGTGAGAGACTGCTCATTTCAAAGTTTTTGATTCTTCACCTTTCCTTCTATTTCTCGCCATCGATGAAATATTTGAAGTTGATCCTTTGGATAATCTTGTCCAAAACACCTTTTCCAAACCAGACAAGACAAGCTTGAAACCGCTCTACACTTGAAAGTGGTCAAGAAGATTTAGATGAAGAAATTCAAGCGGGTACTCGAACAACTAGACAATAATGAAGCTGATGAAAAAATCTAGTACACTTTTAAATCTACCCAGCTTCTTCATCCGTTAAAAGAGGCCAATCCACCTCGAACTTGAACTCAAAGACTTACCCGAGCACTTAAAATTTGTGTTTTTGGGAGAAGGAGAAACATATCCAAAGTGATAATTTCTTCAACTCGACCAAACCACAAGAAAAGAACTCATCAAAGTTGCTTAAACGCTTTTTAAGAAATCTATAGGTCGGAGATAGTGGATATAAGAGGCATTAGTCCAACAATGTGTATGCACAAGATCAACTTGGAGGATGGTGCTAAACCTGTATCAGTAGGCCCAAAGAAGACTAAACCCAAACACGCAAAGAGGTAGTTAAAAAGGAAATCCTTAAATTATTAAGAATGGATTATCTATCCTATCATGGAGCAAGAAGTTTCGGTTAGTCCAAAGGTACGTGGTACCAAAGAAATCGGGATAACAGCTTATTAAAAATGATAAAAGTGAATTAGTGCCCACTAGAATAATCACCGGATGGAGAATGTGTATAGATTTTAGGAAACTAAATTTATATACGAAAAGGATCACTTTCCTCTTCCATTCATTGATCAAATGTTGGAAAGATTAGTCAAGTACCTAATTTTACCAAGGTTGATGGACTGTTCGGATATTATCAAGTACCCATAGCACCGTAAGATCAGGAAAAGACCACATTTACATGTCCTTTGGGGACATTTGCTTTTCGCAGAATGCCATTTGGGTTATGCAACGCTCGCCACTTTCTCTAGATGCATGATATCTATTTTCTCGGACATGGGAGAAATTCATTGAAATTTTCATGGACGATTTCTCTCGTTTTCGGGAACTCATTTGATGATTGCTTACATAAATTGACTTTGGTTTTAGAAAGATGCATTGAATGCAATCTAACCCTTATTGGGAGAAAAGTCATTTTACGGTTCAACAAGGGATAGTTTTTAGACATATAATTTCAAACAAGCGGTATTGCTTGATAAGGCAAAAGTTGAATTGATATCCAAACTACCTCCCCTACATCTACGAAGGGATAAGAAGCTTCGGGACATGCAGGATTTTACAGATTTGATTTATTAAAGATTTCTCTAAAATAAGTCGTCCCTTATGTAACTTACTATCCAAAGATGTCGAATTTGACTTCAACAACGATCGCTTTATTTCCTTTAATACCTTGAAAGAGAAACCAACATCTACCCTCGTTATAATGGCACCAAACTGTCTTTACCTTTGAGATAATGTGTGACGCTCGATTATGTAATAGGAGAAGTCCTGGGACAAAGAAGGATAAGCCGCTACATGTCATCTACTATGCTAGCAAAACACCTTAACGATGCCCAAATGAATTACACCACCATCGAAAAGGAATTCTTGGCTATAGTATTCTCTTTAGACAAATTTTGGTCTTATTTAGTAGGATCTAAAGTGATTGTACATTCTGATCACGCCGCTTTAAGATACCTATTAAGTAAAACCAAATGCCAAGCCAAGATTAATCAAAGCTGGTCTTACTCTTACAAGAATTTGACCTAGAAATCAAGGATAAGAAAGGCAAGTTGAAAACTTAGTAGCCGACCATTTGTCTAGGTTGATTTCTCGACTTCAATTCTCTTAAAGATGAGAGTAATGACGTATATAGTTGAAACCTTTCCGATGAACAGCTATTTTTCATGTGTCCGAACCCACGGTATTGATATTGTAAACTATCTCACATCAATCGGTGTTTTGCGACCTAACACTTCATATCAGACAAGAAAAGGTTTTTTAAAACTATTAAGGACTATTTCCGGGATTTAACCCTTTATTTATACAAGATTGGTCAAGATCAAGTCATCCTGAGATGTGGTACCGTAAGGTTAACATAAGAGCATTCTCGACTTTTTGTCCGCGAACTTCACATGGGGTCATTTTGGGAGGTGAAAAGACAAATTGTAAGATATTACAAGCCTGATTCTTTTCGGCCCACTCTTTTTAAAGATGCTCATATGTTTTCAGTGCACAATGTGATGTATGTCAAAGAACAGGAAACATAAGCAAAAGAGATGAAATGCCTTTGACATCTAATTTAGTCAGTTGAATCTTTCGATGTAATGTGGATTGACTTTACGTGGTCCTTTTCCCCCATCTAATGGTTTTCAATACATTTTGGTGCGGATTACGTGGTCCGGCTGGCAGGTTATCCCCACCAAAACCAATGATGCTAATGTTGTTGTGAAATTCTTGAAAGATTTCATATTCAAGAGGGTTCTAACGCCTCAGAGCTATAATAAGTGATTGAGGTAGCCATTTTTGTAACAAACTCTTTGACGAGTACTAAACAAGTACAACATCACACATAAAGTAGTTACTCCATATCATCCTCAAACTTCCTTTATTTGTGAGTACAGGCAAATGTGGAATACGAACGCACCGTGCGTCCGTCAAGGAAGGATCGTATTTAAGCTAAATGATGCCTTATGGGCATACCGCACCGCTTACAAAACACCTATCGGGGATGAGCCCTTACCGGTTAATTTTTGGGAAAGCGTGCCACCTTCCGCTTGAACTTGAACACAAAGCTTATCGGGCAATTAAAGAGTTAAACATGGATTTAGATGCTGTGTGAAAAACGATTACTCCAAATTTTCCACGAAGTTGGAAGAAATTAGGAATGAAGCCCATGAATGCCAAATTATACAAGGAGCGTATTTTGCCGCTATCACGACAAGAGGGCTAGTTCCTAAGACTCTTCACCCTCGGAATGAAAGTTCTTTTATTTAACTCTCGTTGAGATTGTTTCCGTGAAAGCCGAGATCAAGATGGACGCACCATTCAAAATAGTTCAAGTATTCAACACGGAAAGAAGTTGAACTATTGGACTCCAAGACACAAAAAACGCTCAAAGTCAATGGCCATCGTGTCAAGCCTTATTTAGAAGAACCAAACAACATTGTCAAATGGATTGCATTTGGCCGAGTAACCCTTAGCACCAAAAGATATCGCCTCTTACAAGACGTTAACTAAGCTACCGACGGGAGGCAACCCATCATTTTAGGTAAAACAAAAACAATAAATAAAAAAATAAATTAAAAAAAAAACAAAAATAAAAAATAAATAAAAAATAAATAAAAAAATAAAAAATTTTTGTTTGTTATTTGTTTTATTTACTTAATTTTATTGTTTATTTCATTTTAATTACATGTGAATAATTTTTAAATTGTTAAAACTAAAAATATTTGTTGAGATGTTAAGTTTACAATGCCGACCGTTCGTATACACTTTAATGATTTAATATGATGGATGCACCCGCATTTTCCATTACTACTTGCACATTCTCGTGAAATAGGTAATCTTTTCTTCTTCTCTTTTATCTTTAATTTACGCTTGTTACATCGGTGACAATGTAAGTTCTAGGTCGGGTGGTGAAAAGTTACCATACTTAATTAAAAAAATAATAATAAAAAACTTTTCTCACAAAAATTTATCATTTCTTTAAATCAAATTTAAGTAAATAGTTAAGTCTTTTGATCAAGTTAGATTAATTTTTGAAAACATATCATGAAATATTTTGTAATTATTTTTGATAATTAGTTAGTTTTTGTCATAATTAGTATTTCTTGATAAGATGTATAAATTATATTAAACCCAAAATCGGTAAGCTTTATGAGTTTTTTTAGTGGAGACTACCTTTTCAGTGAGATATAATTTGAGCCTAATTTCCTTTATTCAGAGTGAAATATATATTTTTTTCTACTCCAAACACATTTCTTATTTCTTCAAATTTTTAGATGATCTCTATAGTATTAGCATTGAATGTATGAATTTTTTTTCATCTTAATAGTAGTATCATATATTTTTTATTATTATTTTTGCTTAGATTAAATGATTTGAGTAGAAATTGATAAGATATGCTATATCTCATTTATGCATGACTACTACAAAAACAAAAAGACATATAATTGGGTTACCTAAACCAAGATCAAAATGTAAAAGCCACAAAATTAACCACTCACCAAAATCCAAAAAAAGTACAATCTATACATGGGTTGACTCTCTAAAAATACACATATTGAAAAATATCTACGTTAAAAAAAGAGAGATAAAAATAGTATCATCTACATACTATAACCCGCATTGCCTACAAAGTCATGCGAGTAAAGGCTAATTACAAAAGAAAGATATAAGTAATTCCTAAAAGTCATTGCAATTTCTTCATTTGTAAAAGGCATATATCTTGGAAATTCTTTCTTAATGAGTTTGATTTACGCATGAAAATAATTTTTATATATGATATCTTTATAATTTATACATTTGATTCCTTTTCACGAGATCAATGTTAAAATAACACTTTGAGCCTTTATTCTTTATACATATTGCGAACATATTAGTTCATTTCTATACATCAACTCTTTCGCATATAAATTAGTATTTAGTGTTTGGAACCCATAGGATTCAAGAGTTTCTGAGAGTATTGACTTGCGAGGAATAGAGTCGAAGCTTAATTTCCGATTCATGACACCGAAATCGGGTGAAATTAAATTGATACATTTTTGATATGAAATATGAAAAATGATTTTCACTAATTATTATAATAAATCATGATTGTTTAAAGAGATTAAAATAACTTATGATTGAGATTTTAATTATGATCTTAAAGGAGATTAAAAAGTATGAGACATTTTTAAGTAGATGTTGTGATTTTGTTTAATTTTTAAGTTGTTTGTTTTTATTGTTTCTTTTGTTTTTACATTTAGTTCAATGTTTCAGGTATCATTATCGAAAACCCTCACGAGACTCAAACTCGTCCACTAGGGCAACCTGTGGTTTAAAGGCTTGTTGCATAGGTTAAATGCAACCGTGTCAATCCACGGAAGTGATTTAGATAGTTTAATTTTTAGTTTTTATCGCTCTCTTGCTGGACTAGCAAGTCGGTTTGGGTCAGTTGTGATGAGTGCTCAAAAAGCACTAAAATAACCATGATTTTATGCACATTAATTGATTAAAAATATATATATTTATATGTTTTATCATATATTTATATAAATTATTCTTTTTCGGAATCACGGGTATTTTTATTGAATTTCAGGTATTTTGGCTTAAAAACGCAATTTAAATACTCAAAGAAGAATACTTGAAGCAATACATCACAAATAAATTAATAAATAAGTGGAAAAACGTCAACAAACATGGAAAAATTGGACAAAATGGGTCGAAAAGGTCAAAATGTCAAAAGACGGAAAATCGCGCTTCGTATCTCCAACATACACAGGCGTCACTCTCCATTCGCGCTTAGCCGCAAATTAGGCTTTGTACCGCGCTACCAACGCATTTTTTGACTCCATTTTTCACGTGCAGTTAATTCTATGACGTTACGCCGACGCCATTGATGACCTCGATGTCCACTACACGTTTTTTTTTTTTAACATTTTTTTACTCATTTTTTCTCCATCCTCACCTATAAATACCCCTCTTCCATTCACTTCAAAACACACCTCAAAACCACACTTCTCTCTTCTTTCTTTTCTCTCATTTTTAGTTTTTGAGTTTTTCTTAGTTTCTTTCTTAGTTTCTAAGCTTTTTCTTAGTTTTTCTCTTAGTTTTTAGTTCAATTCTTCTTAGGTTTAGAGTTCTTCTTTTCGAGAGAACTTGTAATGTTTTTGTAATAATTTAGATTTTTGATTCAATAAATGGAAGTGCAAATTCGCTGAGGTTTTCTAGCAAATCGGAATAGCGTCAAGTTCGTAGAAGGATTTTATTTTCTTTACGCTTATTTTTATGCTTTATTCTTACATGTTATATTTAATTTGTCCGTGATTAAATTTAACTAAGCTAGTTGTTCATAATCATGATATAATAATAACGTTGTTATGCTTGCTAAAATATTAAATAGGTGAAAATTTCTAAAATGAATTGATTTTATTTTTTATTCAAGATTTTATATTAAGGATTTTAGAGAGAAATATATTATTTTTCATTACAAACTTAAATCAAGATTAGACTTTAAGGTTTAGTTATCCTGCCTAATTTAGAGTAGTGCTTTCTTTATTTGTTGCAGCATACAATCGCCCAAAGAAGTTGTAGAGCGAAGCTCTATTTCAAAAGTTTTTATAAGAATTATTATGTGAAAATGTATTGACAACATGTTTTCAAAGAAGTGGTTTTAAAACTTGAAAGTTAGTACTGGATAACTAAATTCTTGGTTTAATTTCGACACCTTGAATAAAGTTTAAATCCTGTTTCAACTCTCACCAAAGGTGGCATTTAAATGGTTCATTTTCAATCTCTTAGAAAAAGGAATTAATTTAATTAACCAAATTAGTTATCAACCCCACCCATAGTGTTAATTGATTTGTTTAGTTAACAAAGAATATCTAACCTCACCAAAGGTGGTATTCATACAAAAAAGAGAGAATCAATAAAATATCAATTTATACCTTTAATAACCTAGATAATACGAAAGCAAGCATAATTAATTTAGTTATTATATCCATAAATACTCCACTAATATAAATGATAAAATTTGCATGAATATTTATTGAATCAGTATTTATATTTATTTTTAGGTAAATATTTATTGAATTTGTATCTATGTTTATTTTTTTTATTATATTTAATTAATCAGATATATGTTTATTTTATATTATTAGATTAGAACACAAAACCAAACTATCGTGACAGTGATGTTTAGGATTTAATTTCGTTTTTAAAAGTTTGAATAATAAATTAAGGACCATATACATTCCTTCCTTAGATCGACCTTGGGAGTATACTTATCATTTTCTACGAAATGATTCGTGCACTTGCGAGAGTTTTACAAATATTAAAACCAAAGTATTTGCGAGAATTGGCGATGCCGGTTTTCGTTCATCACATATGCCATAATCGAGTTGTATTTAAATCTTGATCTGATGAGGACGTAATTGATACACTACCAATAACAATGCTACCTTAAAGCATATAAAGACCATACGACAATTGCCCTTTAATAACAACGAGAGCACCCTTATTAACTCTTAAAACTCCACCTTTAGCTACATACTTGTAACCTTGTGAATCAAGAGTACTCAAAGATATAAAGTTCTTTTTCAAATCTAAAATATGGCAAATATCTTTCAAAGTTCTAACAATACCATTATGCAACTCTATAGAATTCAAAGCTTCTTTGACATCTTCCAAAGAAATAGTGTCTCGCCCATATATTATAGTATCAACAAAATGTTCAAATGAATGAGGTAAAGAACATAATAGAACTAAGGCCTGATCCTCGTCATCAATTTTAACACCACTATTTTTTAGGTCACGAATAATTTTTGTAAATTCATCAAGGTGATCGTGTAACAGTGTACCTTCTAACATTCTGAATGTATACAAATGTTGTTTCAAATATAGTTGACTTGTCAAAGACTTGGTCATATACAAATTCTCCAATTTAAGCCATAACCTAGTAGGAGATTCCTCATCACCAACCTCGCATAGTACCTCATCAAACAAGGATAACTAAATTGAATTGAGAGCATTTCCATCAATGAATCTTTTTCTTCATCAGTTAATTTTTCTGACAATTTATCCTTACCTTCAAGTGTCTTAACGAGCCTTTCTTTAACTAATACAACATGCATCTTCATACGCTAGAGACTAAAATCATTTCTACCATTGAATTTCTCAATTTCATATTTTTCCATCATGATAGAAAACCCAATATTAAATAAACAGAAGCACAACCCATAAAATATGAAACTAATCAGATAACCAGAAGCTCAAAATAAATCCAAAAGAGAAAACTTGATTAGTTCCAATAAATAGTAGAATAATCCAATGCTCTTATACCAATTTGTTATAAATTAGCACTTGTGGAAGCGAAGATCGGGTCCAATTTTGGTTACCCAAATATATAATAATAGCTAACAACAGAGCAATGAGAAAATAAATGGAACACAATGATTTAAGTGGTTCATCTTTTCAATATGAAAAGTCTAGTCCACTGACGATGGCACACCGAGAAAAAAATCCACTAATAATCAAATGAAGATACAAACACCAATATTCAGAAAGCTTCACAAAATATAACAAAATTCAAAATACACCCAGAAAATATCTCTTTCTAATTTACTGGTAATATATAGTAAGATAAATTAACAAACTTGTTGTTAAATCAAATTTTACCATACAAATAAGATAACTATTGGCAGCTTCACCTTATTCTCTGTGAGTAAAAGAGAAATTATAGATGTGGCTAAAAGAAAAAATTTCTGTGTAAGAGTGGGTGCTGCACTGTTCTTCTTTGGCCACTTAGCAAAACTACAATCTTAATTTTTTTCTTTTCTCTCTCTTTCTCTCTACGGCAACTTGTTATCTATTCTCAGTAGAAAGGGAAATGGATATATATTAGCTAGGGTGCACAAGCTAGGAAATAATAATTTGGGCTTATAGGCCTAAAGTTTTGGGCCAACAATTTAACAAAAAATATTATCCAATGAAAATAAATCACAATTCTATTTCGTTTATTTTATATAAAGAATTTATATAAATTCCACTTCTACAACAAAATAAATATAAATACACTAAATTATTCGTACCAATCAAGCGTACATCACACACTGCACATCAACCAATTAGAATTAACTTATTGGTTATATAAGATTTTCGAAGAAAATTTTATTTAAGATCCACTTATATTATGGTCTAGAAATCCTAAATGCTCTATTTTAAAATTATGTGATCTTAGTATTATTATTCAAATTAGACAAGATATAGATGAATTTGATATTTAAATAAATGAATTATTAAATAAAAAATTAATTGAAGATACTAAAAGTCCACGTTCTATTCTAAATTTTATGATAAGAAACAATTATGAAATAAAAAGAAAAATACCCAAATGGTCATTAAGTACAAAAGATTAAATAAACATTTAGAGTTTGATGGATATTTTATTCGTAGAAAAGATGTATTAATTAATCAAATTAAAACATCCAAATTTTTTACTAAATTTAATTGTAAATTTAGATTTTGAAAAATCAAATTAACATAAAAATCAAAATCATTGATAGCCTTTAGTAACATTATCAATAAATTGTAATGCCTTTTGGATTAAATATAACTACGTAACTCTATTAAAGGTGGATGGATAATATCTTTAAAAATCTTAAAAATTTGTGTAGTATATATATTGATGATATTCTTGTTTTTTCTAAAATCGTAGAAAAAAACACAAAATATTTAAACATATTATATGAAAATTTTCAAAAAACATAGAATAATTTTATCTCAATAGAAAAGAGAAATAAAAAATAATCTATTGAATTCTTATGAATGTTTTTTAATCAATTACATATAAAATTTCAAGAACATATTATATCAAAAGTACATGAATTTTTAATAGAGATACATGACAAAAAAAATACAAGTATTATTAATAATTCATAATTATGGAATAAATTTGACAAAAAAATATGTCAAAAAGAGATTCCCTTATAAATAAATTAAAACAATATCAAAAAATCATGTGGGATGAAAAGGACAAACAAGTCTTAAAGAAATGAAGAAGGAAATAAAAAATCTTCCAAAACTCTATTTTCATAAATCAAATGATAAATAATCTTAGAAACAAACAATTCAGACTTTTATTGAGATTGTATGCTAAAAGGAATTTTAGTAGAAAATTAGATAAAAAAGATAATATTTGTACAAATTATATCTTTATCCAACACAAAAAATATCTAAGAATTAGAGAATTTGAAAAGAATGAACAATAATAATAAAATTCTTTATAATAGTTTTCTATAACAAGCAAAGCTTTTCTTGATAAAATACTACTATATTGTAATAGTATTTTGCTTTTATAATAATAAGATTAGTTTTTTTATCTATACGTAATATCATTATTCTTATAATATTAAAGTTATATCTCATAATTTTAGTATATCTTTATGGATATATATATATATTTATTTTCTTCATATTTTATTAAAAATTATAATTAAGTTTTGTAAATAATAAAAAAACTGATATAAACTGAAAGATTTATCATTTGAACTGAAATTAGGGACAAAACAGAGCACAATAATAGAAATATTTGATTAATATACGCACATGTCGAAAAACTTTGGAAATCATGACGAAAAAAAAGTATTAGGATATTCAGGTTATTTTTTTATATTTATTTTTAAAGCTCGTTCATTTATATTTAATTCTCTTTAAAAATATTAATAAAAATAACATTTTAATATTAAAATTAAAAATAAATATATAAAAAATAATCGAAATATCCTAATACTTTTTTTCCGTCGTGATTTCCAAAGTTTTTTAACATTTGCGTATATTAATCGAATATTTCTATTATTTGTGCTCTGTTTTGTCCCTAATTTCAGTTCATATAATAAATCTTTCAGATTCTATTAGCTTTTTTATTATTTAACAAAAAATAAGTATAATTTTTAATAAAATATGTGTACAATAAATATATATATATATCCATAAAGATACACGAGAATTATGATACACACCTTTAATATTATAAGAATAATGATATAATATAAAAATAAAAAAACTAATCTTATTATTATGAACATAAACTACTATTATAATAGAGTAGTATTTTACAAAAAAGAAGATATGATTGTTATAGAAAATTATTATAAAGAATTTTATTATTATTGTTTATTCTTTAGTGTATTGCTAGAGACTCTTATAGAATTAAAATTTAGGATTTCAAAGGGTTTTAAATCCATTCAAATTCTTTAATTCTTATATATTTTTTGCGTGTGTTAGATAAAGGTATAATCGTACAAAGATTATCTGTCACGTTTTGTCATGCTTTTATAGCATTTATTATATTGTCAAGTTTTGTCGCTCTTAGAAAGATTTCATATATTCTATAAAGAATAACAGCTCATATTAAACATCTAAATTATTTCTTTTGTTAAGATTTTTTAAATTTTATTTTAGTCTTTTATCTGTTCTTTATATCTATCATAAATGATGGATATCTCTATAATAAAAAACTTGTTTCCATCTATTGCCATGAATAGTATCTTATTTTTTGGTTTACATAATGTTTTTTTTAGAGTTTGAGATGTGTGAATGAAATTTTGCATCCAATATTATTTTATATTCATTGTTTGAATTAAATCTTCAAAATTATGAAGGATTATCCTTCAGATTCTTTTTATTTAATTGTTGTTAACTATCATATTTGATAAGGTTTAAAGAAATTTTCTCTTTCACGAAATCTAGTTATACTAGCAATCCAAAATCTTAGATTTGGACCATTTATAATTTTTTACATATTGATAAACAATGGATTTGATCATTATTAGAAATATTTTTATTCCAGCCATACTAAGGTTTTGAAAAATTACCTTATTAATAATTTTCTATTCAATATCTTCAATTTATCATAGATTATGATTAAGAATTATATTTAATTTAGGAAATCATCAATAATATTAATTGATGAATTACTTGTTTGAAACGTTTTTTTTATTTGGGTTTATGATCTTCAATTTTATTTTTGATATTTTAAAATATTTATTTATATCTAGATTCAAATAATGTTATTGTTATTCATAAATTTTGTTTGCAACTTCGAAATTATAGAAATTTTTGATGTCATATTTTGATATAAGAAAGCAAAATTAGATTCTATTTGAAATAAAGGATATTTAATTTATTGGAGTTATGTCATTTTCAATTCTTTTAAATTTTTTTTAAAGATATTTGACATAAGAAGAAATTTTTGACTGGGAGTTGCTTTTAATTACTATCTTTTGTTTAATTTTTTTTAACATTCTTCGCTTTTATATTATTAGATACAGTGATCTATTATGAACAAGGAGTCTTTCAAGATAAGTTATTTGGTTGTTTATATTTTAATTTTTCAGTGTAAACATGAGTTGTTAAGATACAAGTGGAACAAGTTAACTGGATCATAGAATAGTACCACTATATAAAAATTTATTTTTCCTATTAGCATTATGTAATGATAAAAAGGTTTTGTCACATGAATATGTCAAAGGAGAAGATTGTTAGGTTTATGTTAGTATTGGTAATTTTCATGAACAAAAAATATAATTGTAATTTAAGTTTCTAGATGTATCTTAGAAGAATATTTTCAAGCTGAGAAAATTATGGAAGCTCAACGATCACATATAAGATATATTTCTATTCCTCTACATGTTAGATTGCATATTAAACATAATAGAAAAAATATGAAAACAAGCTACTTGATCGATCAAGTAGTTAGATCGAACGAGCAATATTATCTAATTAAATTGATTTTAATGCATTATTAGATCAGTTGAGAGATTTACTTGAACATTCAAGGGATTTACTCGATTAATTGAGGACTATATCGATCGATAGATCCAATTTTTTTTAAATATTAATTAAGTGATCACTAGATTGATTGAGACGATGTTCGATCGATTGACCAATGTACTCGATCGAACGAGCACTTGGTTAGATCGATGAGTAGCAAGTCATCTGATTTTAAAATTGTAAGGAGTATGAGTGTTGCTATTTTCGTGGACAAAATATTTATCTATAAATTATTTTTAGGCTTGTTATCAAGTTTGTCAAGAAAAACCAAACAAATGCTTTCGTTGTAGATAATTGTACTTAAGATATATCTTTGATAACTATGACACATATGATTACATTTATGCATTTAATAGCACATGTTTATAAATCTGAAATTATTTTTAGTGCTAAAATAGGAATAAGATATGCTAAAAGATATTAGATAAGATATACTCTAAAATAAGATATGTTAAAAGATATTATATAAGATATACTTTAAAATAAGATATGCTAAAAGATATTAGATAAGATATACTCTAAATTATAGTTGAAATCTTTAGCATAAAAGATAGTATAAAATCTATTTTAAAAGAACACTTCTTTAAATAAGATTCTTCTTAATTAGTGAGTATTATTAACCATATTTATAATAGAAAAGATTTTTATCAATCATATAGTAGTTTTCTTAATTTAATAGAAAAGATATTTATCAATTACATAGGATTAAGAGTTTTAATTTTTCCTATAAATAAAACTCGTTGCTGATTGTTTTAAAAAATCACACAAGAGTATTATTCTAATCTTCTTAATTTCTCTCTCTTGTTTTACAAATATAAAATCATAATTCTTTAGATTTCTTTATTTAGTTAATCTATAAAATATTGGTGGTTATGTTTGATTGATTAATAAGCCTAATTATTTTACGATATTTTGATAATATGTTCTTATGGCTCCTTCTTTATTCTTTATTTTTGCATGTTCTTAAATTGTTAGATCGAATAATTGTTTTTGTTATATCATAGTTATTTGATTTGATTATCAATCATTAAAGAAGATATTTTATTGAATTTATGCTTGATCTTTTTGCTCTAGGATTTACTAATTGATTTAATTTAAATGACATGTTTTGAATCATCTAGTTAGGATTAATCATTATTAAATCCGTTCTAGAACACACATGGGGACTTGTGTTTTTGTGCTAACTATTTTGCAGTTAATTTGTGAATGTATCTTATTGGTGGTAAGCTTATTGAAACGTTAGTCTGGAAACTGCTCACACTAATATTGGAAACTATGAAAATAGAGTAGGGGCTCATAAGTAAGGTACATTGGGGTAGTATCCTAGGAATGGTAGCATAAGACCGAGTTTGTACTTGAAAATTTATATTTCATAGTGGAAAGTTAGGTGGTCGGTGGACCAGTGGTTTTCCTCTTAGGTCATGGTTGTGGCCTAAGTTGTTTCCACCTAAAAATATTGTGTGTTATTATTTTACTTCCGTACCTTATTCTTACACACGATTGTATGTGTGACCTCTTTATTTAGGTTATTAAATTATAAATTGTAAAAATTAAAAATAACGTATTTACCCCTTCTAAGTTAATGAGATCCGTAATTTATAAACTTTGAAAAACATATTTCTAATACAAATTGAATTGATTTTTTACAATAATTATAATATTGTCATTATTTCTTAAAAGTGTTTTAACTGATTTTATGGACAATATGGTAATTCCACTCTAACATAATAGGCTTCAAAATATTCTATAAATACAAACCTAAGAACACATTTGAAACTAACCACACAAAAGTTTAATTGTGCTTATTTTCTTCATAATTTATTATCTCTCTTATTTTTCTAAAAGTTTTTATGTAGGTTTTTTAATTAAACTAATTTATCAAACATTTATGGTTGTGCTGATGAATTAACAAGTATATAATAATAATTATGTTATATATTTTTTAAATCAACTAGTTAAAGTTTTTCATTATTGAATCTGTTATAGGATATACACTTACACTTGTTTATGTGCTAATCTTTTAGGTGACACCAGTACGAGTTCGATTAACTCATCAGACTTGAACTTGTTGGTACGTTGGTTCGGATCCAACTATTTATCTTGTAGATATTATAATGAAAGCAATATCTTGTAAGTAGATTATTTGGGGGTATTACTTAAGTGGATAATTTGACTCCTAACCTTGTAACTGGATAGTTATTTTTCATAGTGAATAATTAAATAATCATGTTGATCGGTGATTTCCTTTTAGGTTATTGGTTTGATCAAAGTTATTTTCACCTAAAAATATTATGTATTGACATTTTTATTTTGACATTACTTTACATATATGTAATTCATTATTTTATAGTATATGAAATTTTAATTATGATACTTCTGTTAATCACGTATATAGATACATAAGTAAATGAAGTTTCAATATTAATGCCCAATTAAAATAAATTTGAAGCCATAATTTGCTCATCTGATTCTAGCATATCATCGTATCTTTGGTAGTGTCACTTTTTGTATTCCTTTCCGATAACACCTATCTTTCTACCAACAACTTTACACTCATTGTCATCTTTTTTGTGTTATGTGCATATTTATCTTTACAAGTGAATGGACTTAATCGATTATATCTAAAATTAGAGATTATGATTCCTCCATCTCCATCATCATTATGACAATATATGCATTATCATGCTTAGTATTCATAACAGCTAAGAGATAGTTTCTTCTCCCACGACTCAACCAACATTAATCCTAATTTCTATTGCACATGTGCTCAACTTGTGAATTTGGATTTCCAAAAATTGCATTAAAATATCCTAAAAATAAAACTACAAAAATTTTAAAAAATAATATATTATATCCCAATTTAGTTTTACAAAACTTATATTATAGAAATAGATATATTTATATCTTAGATATTATCCATAAAATATTTCAATAATTTGATTAAAAAGATATTATATAATTATATCCATAATTAACCTTGTGGATATCGAATATTATGCAGGAAATGCAATTTTTTTAATGCACCTGTAGAATCATAATAATATTAGTATTGTTTAATTAAAAAGCGTAATAAATAATATTATGAAGAATACAATCTTAATTATACTAATACATTAAAGATTAATTAATAATCTAAATTCAAACTCGTTTGTCAAATATCCAGCTAAAAGAAACAGGTTCAGTTTGACTGAACACCTTTTGAGCTCTCTCTTCAATCTTTCTAAGTCTTTGACCCAATTCACAAACATAATGTTGAGCCATTTGCCCTTCACTAGAAAGTCCTCTAAGTTTATCTATCTTCCATTTGACCACAAAATGGTCCAAAATATCAATGTAGTCCAAAGCAGTATACACACCAAGTCGTGAGGCAACATTAGAGAAGTGGTTGAAAAGGTTGAGATCTGTACCATCAGACATCAAGTTTGCAGGCATTGTGATTTTTTTTCTCATCATATCAGCAAAAACAATTATAGATCCATCAGGATCAACCTCAAACAGTTTCCCTATTGTTTTGGTATATGCAGACTCATGCCTTTTTTCATCTGCAGCAATCACACCACATATTTGAGCTAGTTTTTCATCCCCTTGTTTTCTGGCTAATTTGGCCGTGTTTGCATGAGACATAAACGTTGCCCTTTCTTGGAATGATGCATAAAACATTCCTTTGTATGAATCTGTTCCTGTTTTGGTGTCCTTTTTATTGTAATAAATCATATTATTTCAGTTGCATGGTCATTAAGTGTATATATAACATTAACATGCAATCATAAATTAGAAAGAAGGTAAATCAAGATAGAGACAACATAGCATGTCCAACAACGTCGAGTAGTAGATAAAGTTCATTACCGTTCCAGCAGCAATAAGATGTTGAATGGTGTTCTCAACTCGATTCATGTCTACCCTACCAGAAAGATAGAGATATTTGTTGAGAAGGTCACCATGCCTATTCTCTTCAGCACTCCAAGCTCTAGCCCAAATAGCCCATGATGAGTCATCTACACCAGTAATGTCCTGAACTTTGTCTGCAATTGTCCAACGGGATTGATATGTAGGAATGGCTTCTTCTGTGATCATATTACCAATTAGAACAATAAAATATTCATCTGAAAGTTGTTTTGATCTATTTCTAAGTTCTTGAACTTCATCAAAGAAAGATTCTGAACATGGGTTTGGTAACAAGTCTTGTGGTTGCCAACATTTTTCTATTGGTTTTGCCATTGGTAGTATGTTCTGCTTCACCCATCCGTCTATGGAATCCCACACTTCATCCTTCTCAAATGACCTCCTCAAATGTTTTGCTTCCCTATTATCACTTATATATAATTAAGGTGAAATCAATTCAGCAAAATAAATAAGGCTATGGTAAGGATTTTAATTTTAATTTTTTATTAAATAATTTATCTTTGATTTTTCATCAATGTATTTCATAACAATTTCAAGAAAAAAATCAAAAATCATAATAATTTTTGGGTTATTATATAAATTTTATGCTTTTAATTATTTTCTTTCAATATTTATATAACAGTTGATTTACTCTTTATGAAAATAGGTACTGAAAATGAAAAAAAATTTAAATTTAAAATTATGAAATCGTTATCAAATGTATTTGATTATCACTTAAAATAATATAAAAAATCGAAAATTATATATATCTAAATAAATAAAAAATTAACTAAAATACTTACATTGATTTGAGACTGGAAACCATAAAGAAGTTGGAAGAAGATCTACATTTGATTTTGGGTGAGAGTAGGAAGGTGCATGAATTGTTGGTTAGTGTAAAAACCATGTTTATCTTCTCCTTAGTTTGAGCCTTTTCTTTGAAAAGCTATCTGCCCAACTTAATTAATTTGGCATACATATGGTTAATATAATAAGCATCAGAAAGATGATGTTGCAGATCCTTAAAAGAGGGAGTTTGTTATACATCACCTTTATTGTGTGAATCTCTAACACATTTTTAAGTTCCAACTTATATTATTTTTGTTTGATGTGGGAAGTTCAGTTTCACGAGAGAGAGAGAGAGAGAGAGAGAGAGAGAGAGAGAGAGAGAGAACTAAAAATACTACATGTACTGTTTTGAAGTATAATCTCTAAAAGTTACAAAAGAAGCTTTGTTTGATTTCTATTAAACTCAGGCCTCCTATGTAGTATATCATGTCATGTGAAACTGTCACACACAAAAGTTCAGTATATCTCAATGATGCCAAGCAAGGTAGCTTAAAATGCTTTATAGGTTTTGTTTTGTTTTTGTTTTAATAACAAAATGCTCTATAAGTTAGGTAAGGCTAATTTATATCCTCTTAGTCCATGTGTACACTTATCCATACTCTACAAGAAGCTAAAGATACTCTTGAATTTAGATTATAAAGTCCAAAGAGACTGTGTCAAAAAAAAAAAAAACGTTTGGGAGATGAGATATTATGTCCAAGAACAGAGTAATAGTGCTTGTTTCTGAGGACATCAGTGCCAACAGATTGCAATAAGCGTGCGGAGTCAGTTTGGTCGAGTAGGTTAAGCAAATTGCCACTTATGTTTGCAAAGGACGAGACCTATGAACCTCTCATGCACCATTTTTAAATTGGTATACCAAAGGTTCAATAGGATATTTAGTATTCTACTTTGTAAACTTAGTCGGCTTTTAAAATACTACTTCAAATTTTATAGACACAAGTGTCCAACTTACCCGGTGAAAGAAAATTTACTATCCCAAACCAAAATGAAAAACAAATCATTGTCATCCTGCTCCTGAGAAACCCAAATCCAGTAAAAATCCAATTACTCAAACCATAATTTCCTATTGTGTCTTTTATTATTTTACATCAGTAATGGTGTAACTCAAACAATCATCTTACATTCAAACAAAGACAAACATCACAATGTGGGTAATGGAGGAAACAGAGGTTAAAAATATATATATATATCAAACAAAATCACACAAATCGGTTAAACGGCTTCTTTCCAACTCCAGCTGGCATAGAAACAGTTGAATCCACACTCAAATTCCCTATGGATTGCGAAGACTGGAACTTATCTAAATTCCTTGGAGAGCTAGTATCTTTATTAGAGAAGGTGCTGCCTTTGTTCCACTTGAAAGAACCAATGCCTTGCGTAAAAGGGAACGAAAGCCTTCGTTTTGATTCGCTGCTTGGAGTCCCCAAAAACCTCTCCCTTGGGTTACTGCTAGCTCTCGCTTTTGCTTTAGCAGAAACTGTAGGAACCATGTAGTTTGGAACAGAGAATGGTGGGCAACTAGTTAAGCTATCATCATCCTTCAATTGAACATCAAAACCTGAAACAGCTCCACTGCCTCTTGTTCTAGAATACCTTGATAAACCTGAGCTGCTGCCTTGTGGAATTCTACTTGAGGGCGGTGTTCGGGCTAGTTTAGTACTCGTGACTATAGTAGATTTTGAGGATCTTGGTGTAGGCGTGTCCATATTATCAAATCCAAAATGATACTGTTTCTGGTTACTTGATTCAGGCCTTGGACTCGGTTTCAACTCTGAGTATGATCTTGGAGGAGTAAGTTGAAAATTCTTCAAGGCACTGTTTTCAGTTGGATTTGCCAGAGGAATCTGTCGATCTAACCAGTTCCACCACCATGGAAATCCGGTAAATCTTATATCTGCTATATGTGTTTGACCAGATTTAGGAGTGCCTTTCCATAACTGCCAAACATGGTAAAGAACAAAAATTAAGGGGAAAGAAAAACTATTTTCCCAATAAAATGGAAATATAGGAGCCCCTCATGGAAAGTCCTCAAAAACTAAATGCATAGGTTTACATGACCATTTTGATAGTATATGTGAAGTGGAGTTAGGTGGCTAAGAGTCGGCTAAAAGAGTTTGTGGTATAATTTGTTAAATACATGTGTTATACATGTATAGGGAGGATTTATTTAACTGGTGTGTAACTGACTTACACCAGCTCTATATAAAAAGGTGTAAAGGCAATGTATAGATGTATTCATTAATGAAGATCAATAGAGAGTTTAGTTTAATTCAAAGAAGTTTTAGTGCTTTACATTTAAGAACAATCTTAGAATTTACATTATATTAGAGATTCGATCGAGAAAAACTAATAAATTTTCCACACAAAAAAAATACACGATCTTATAAAAAGAAAAAAAAAATAAAACAAATAACTCAAATAAAAATTAGAATATAATAAAAATAAATTAAAAATATAAAGTGTTCTCCCGCGATTTGAGGAGAATTATTAGCATAAAAAAAGTCTTATATTGATTAAAAAATATACTGTTATAGTTTTTATAAATAGTATAAGACTTACTTTTTTTAAAAGTTAATTTTTTATGATTATGTCCTGAGTTTTAAGGTATCTTCAACAATATCTCCAACGTTTAAATAATATCAATGATATCTTCAAATTTTAACATAAATAAAATGGTAATTTCTCCTATTAAAGATGACTAAAATAGATGAAAATAAAGATAAAAAAATTTACTAAGGCCAAAACTTTAGCTTTCTTAAGCATAATAGGCAACTAAAATTTTATAAAAGTTAACAAAATATTCTGAAATAGTTTTAAAATACCAAAAATCGAGTCCAATATCATGAAATTCAGATCTTGGTAATGAGCACATTGATATAATTTTCCCGATTTTCAGCATCTCCTCCTTCAACATAATGGTTCCTCTTCTTTTTAAGGCCACCCAGTGGTGCCTTGAGCTGGAATGGCCATAGGAAGTTGTTAGCCTCCCTAAAATGAGGCCCAACAGTCATGATTTCATAGATAGCAAAGAGAGTCGTTTCCCAAAACGACTTCCTTTCTTAGCTAACCAATTGTCTTTTATCTCCTAGAGCTAGCATATAGGAGAACATCTTTTTCGTGTGCGTTATCTAGTTTTTGGCATCTATTTTCTCTCTTTATAACAGCTTCTGTTGAAGCTTATTATCAATATTATTGAGATAGAGGCCTACAAGCTTCATCTCTTTCAATTCTGATTAATTGTTTCAGTGAAAAGACTAATTGGCTCATGCATTTAACAGGGTTTGTAAGGGTAGTTCTTCTTTAGGGCTATTGCTGAAAATACATTAAATGTTAGGGGTTTTAGAGCACATTATTTAGGGGCATTGCTGAAATTTTTCCTATTGCTTATACACTAAACAAAATTTACATATTTGACAATTGACATGAATAGGTGTTGAAAATAGAAAACCTGGTGAGAATATGCATAAGCCATTGATCTTTCCCTCTTGATGATTGCCTCAATCTTTCTCTGCATCTTTGTTTCTCTTTCCTCCTTTGTTAGCAAGCTATCATCCCATGATTCATCATTATCACCTGCCTCGGACTATACCAGTGCTCTAAACTGTTAGTAATATATAGATATTGAATACGCGTATAGAAAGGATGTGTTGATTGTTAAAGTGCGTTATCTTTTTGTTGGAAGTCCCACATCGCCTAGGTAAACCAGCAAAGTGCTGGTTATAAGTCTGCGACAGCCCCTTCCTGATAAGCGCGTTTTGAGGGAAAAATCATGGCTGCGCAGACTTCAACATGGTATCGAGCAGTGCACTGGGGTCACGATGTGTCCAACCGGTCGCCCCCAATCATCCACACGGTCACCCGGTAAAGGGTACTCCGGCCGATGTGAGGAGTGTTGGAAGTCCCACATCGCCAGGTAAACCAAAGAAATCGGTTATAAGTCTGATGCCCCTTACGATAAAGCGCGTTTTGAGGGAAAAATCATGGCTGCGCAGACTTCAACACTTTTCTTCAAACATCCCAAATGATCAGTTTCTTTGCGTTTGAGGTATGGTATGCTATACTAATTATTTTAGGATCACAAAATGAAGTGCCAATTTTAAAAAGAAGAAAACTTACAGCCTGGCTCAAGGTCCATTTTCCAAAGTTACTTTCTTCTTCTTTATCAATCTTGAATTGAACTTGGCGTCTTGCTTGGTTTTCTAACATCTGAATCCTCCGAGTCTGAACCTGAGACTGAACCCTGACCAAGAGTTGCATATATTTCATCGCATTCATAGTTTGCCGCTTCACATTCTGTCCTCTTACCACTCCTTGAAGCCTTACAAGTCCCTTGAGAGCTCTGAAACTCCTCCTGGCCTGTATATGAGTAAATATTATGTTTTCAGATGAAGATAAAATGGTGTGAGAGCCTGAGAGGCCCTCAACATTTGCTGTAACCAAAACCTAGACCTTACAAAGATGGATTTACTCAAAGATAATCAACTTTTACAATCTCTTTCATAGCTTGAGGCATGAAACTAATATTGAGACTTTTAGTCTTGAGATAGTGATGGAAATGTGCTTCTTTCAAAGCTCTACTCAGTGTCAAAAGTTTTTAATACTGAAAGTTGTAATTTCAATGGTTTTACAGCATATTCTCATTGCAGGGTTTGTGCAATCCAACTACATACTACTAGCAAAATGTATATTTCTAAAGAGACCTTTAGACTGACTAGGATCCACTTCTGTGTTCTAGATGGATCCGTATGTGAAGCCAGTGCTTTTGGATAATTGGAGAAACTCACTTCATATTCTGCCAAACTAGATAGTTTATGTTTCTATGCCAGGGCTTAAATTTCAAATCCTGTCATTGGCCCTGGGAAGAGCCACAATGCTATAGGGCTAGAGTATTTTGTAGTTTTTAATTTTGATACTCATGTTGTTAAGCTTTGCTAGTGAGCCTCAAGAGACACACCAGCAATTGAATGTGCTAATAAGTTTTCAATTTATGACACTTACCGTATATCCTCGATACGCAGCTTGGATCCTAGTTGCTGAATCATGATGGTTCCTTAACGTTGGGTCGGGTCTGTAGCTAAACTCTTTTTTGTGATGAACATTACCAGAAGCAGTAGCTACAGGAGAAGGAATTCTAGGGGGAGGAGCACGAGGTGATGCAACTATAGGAGAAGGAGCTCTTGGAGGAGAAGCAACCTTAGGAGAAGGAGCCCTTAAAGGAGAAGCAACCTTAGGTGAAAAAGCTCTTAAAGGGGGAGAAGCAACCTTAGGTGAAAAAGCTCTTAAAGGAGGAGAAGCAACCTTAGGAGAGACAACTCTCGGAGTAGAAGCATGGGGAGGAGTAGCAACTCTACGAGCAACAAAAGGAGGTGTTTTAGGTTGTTCAGGAGGCGTATGAGGTCTAAAAGTTAGTTGCTGCTCTCTTTCAAAATCCCCAAAAATTTTCTCAATGCTGCTTGGCCCTCCAAAGAAGGGAATGATGGAACTTGTCTCTCCATGCTTTAACTTCCCAAGTCCTTTCTTCTTCTTCTCTTTTGTGCCCTTCTTATCTGAATCCTGCAATATAAATTGAAATAGTTACTTTTTCTATATTTCAAACTTCTGGAAGTAACCTTTGTATTTAGCCAGGTGAACATATGAAGAAGAAACTAATGCAAAATGCAATTTACTTCTAAAATATCATTTTTATGATTCTGGTCTAAACACTATCGAGCATGGAGAGACTAGCAGGAAAGAATGCAATTTAGCTAAATATTATAGACATTCAGATTGAGCAATAAGTACAAGAATTTCAATATACAAGCAACAAATGCACAGTTTTAAAATGTCTATCTGAAAGATGCAAATCATAATATCAAGTTCACTAGTACTCCCAAAAGTCATATCGAAGGAAACAACATGACTTAGAAAAAGCAACTTACATTGGCTAGTTTATCCTTGGAGTGAGGCGTAAATACCCTCTTGATTACAGAAAACCAACTCCCCTTCTTTCCCATGAACCTCGCATTACTGTTTCTCCCTATATACAAAGGAAATCAAAATCAAAATCGAACATTTTAGGATTTGCAGACAGGCAATTGAATTGAAATAAACTGTTATACAGTTATGACATATAATGGAAACATTTATGACAAGTTTTGTTTAGATGTCAATTTGATGATTCTGCTCCAACCACATTAAAAATACAGGACAACTATTCTAGCAACAATTTAATTTCTGTGTTCCTTTTCAAATTCATCTGTCTTTCTTTCTTCAATTACAAAGCAAAAACACTTATAATTGTCTTTCAATTTTATGTTACAAATCACATATACTTGTGTTCTTACGAATACATTTAGAGTTAATTATCACCATCCTAGCATTCAAGAATTTACTAATATCAGCAAGAGTTTATTAAGATCAAACATATCATCTTGATCTGCAAAAGAACGAAAAAAGCTCTACCTTGGATTGTCACTTATTAGTCCCAGATAAGAAATTAAAAAGGAAGGAAAGTAATTCATACAGATCAAATTTATGAAACTTAGAAACCATCTAGTATGATTCCATGTGATACTCCTACTGGCAAGCTTAGAGTTGAAAATTCAAGACTGGTGTTCCATAATATTAAACATTTCAGGTCAAGATTTTTATATCTATATATAAAAATTCAAACAAATACATGATGCCAAAATAGAATATTCTAATCATTTTCAATTTTTTATTTATAGGAAGCCAAATAAATCATTTTCCAAAAAAACATAAAAATAAACAGCACACAAGAAAAACACATCTATAGAAAATTCCAAAAGTGAAAAAAAAACCACTGGAAAGGAAGTGACTAGAGAGGAACTCTAATTTTCATAGCTTCTCCATATGAGATAAGATAATTAGGAAGGAAATTTTAAAAAATTGATTTTTCTTAACAGAAATTTAATATTTCAAGAGATATCATCTGACACCCTGAATATAGAAACGATCCCAAGAAACAAAATTATTTTATACCAAAATTTACCTCAAATTAAGTTGGAAATAACTCCTCATCTCTAGGAGAGAGAGAGAGAGAGAGAGAGAGAGAGTTGGTGAGCTTCCTTTTCTCTGTCCTTCCCTCTCTTCCCCATAAGATATACAATTAGCTATAACATTACAAACATATTTATGCAGAAGAATCTAGGAACATATATAATTTGGAAAGTTAAGAAAACCCAGAAGCTGAATTAACAAAATTATTAGATGATCAATTGTACGTACCTCAATTAAAGATTAATAGACCTTCAATTATGTACTACAAACCCTTCAAAAAGCTGAATCAAGAAAAAAGGGAAGAGCAAAATTGAGCAAAACAGAGCTTCTTTTTCTCTCTCTTAATTTCTCTATTGTACTTCATATAGTCTCCCTTATCCTGTCTATACCATATGCTTTCTTAACCACATAGCTTTATACTGGAAATTTAGTTTATGACTAACACCAAGACACCCTTCTCTGTATCTTTCTGTGGAATTTTTTTTATTTCTCTCTCCAGAACTTTGAATCAGGTTCTTGCTTGTGCAAATTTGCTTTCTTCTTTCCTTTGCCACCTTTCACCTTTTGTGGGATTTATAATTTTCTTTTGGTTTAATGATGATGATGAGAAGGAGAGGGAGAGAGAGGGAGAGAGAGGGTTGGCAACTTTCTCACTCAATGTGTACAACTTCAACCAACTTTACTTCAATGGGAAGACTATTGGGACAGCAGCAATTCCCCACTTAATACACGGTGCCTTTGGGTAATTCTATTCATATACGAAAATGTTTTTTTTTTTTTTTTTTGTGGAACATGTATGCCTCCGTTTACATTATTACTTAATTAGCTAAAATGATCTCAAAATTAACTTAACATTTTATTTTTTTAATTAATATTTATTTTAATAATAAGATATAAAAAATTATTCATTTATATAAAATGAAAAACAAAATGATTGAATTATGTAATACTAATTTAAAGAGGGAAAACGAATTTAAGTAGAAATAAAAATAATTTAATTTTTATATAATCTAATTATTGAATTACATCACTTTTAATCTTTAAAAAATATATATTATTTATCTTTTAAAAATATTATATTATGTAATATAAAAAAAAATCTAACATCAAACGTGAGGATAGGGATATTTGAGCGTCTTCATCGTATGACGTACCCACCCACCGTATGTACTAAGTTGTATGAAAATCTTCATATAAGATCCTAATTAATTCTTCATATTTCTTTGACTCAATTCATTTAGTGATGTTAGGGAAACTAACAAATATTAGAGAAAATTATAAATTTATTATTTAATTTTAATTTTATTAAGGGGTAAAAATATAATTCAAATACAATAAGTTAAAGTACTGTTATTTGAATGGTCCTCAAATATTGAGAAAACAAAAGTCATGTGCATGATTCAATAATATATTTATAAAATATTTTAGTAGTAGTTTTTTAATTTTTTATTTATTTAAGAATTTATAAATCTATTGCAAAAATATTAATTTATAAATTTATTATTTAATTTTTCTTAGTTTTTGATGACCAATCAAACACATAATAAAGATCATCAAACACATAATAAAGTTTTTATCATGTATATGTAGGCAATTATTGAAAAAAAAACTTAATAAGTAGATAAAAATTTATATTATAATATCAATGATTTAAAATAATACAAATCTTAATAAAAAAAAATTACTATTATTTTAATAATATTTTTATCACCAATAAAATTAAATTAACTTAATTTAACCTTCCCATAACATTATTTATTTACAGTCTAGTATATTATCTTCCTACTCTTCTTCTTTTGAGTTCTTTTGAGAGTTTTTTTTTCATATAAAAAACAGTTTTATTTTAATTAATAAAAAAATTTGAAAGAAATCTCTAAAATTTATAACAATAAGAATAATATTTTTTAATATTATTTTATATATTTTTAATTCAAAATAAAGATAATATTTTTATTATTAGATATTTTAAATGTAATTACATTTTTCGTAATATAATTATCATTTTTATATGTAAAATAAATATAACTGAAACAAGTTACATGACATAATTTAAAATAAATTTTTTTTTTTGAAAAATAAATTGGTATTAATTCAAATAATTTAATTATAGAATATAAATAATTAAAATTAACAAACATATTAATATACAAACATTATTCTTTATGGTTACGAAGACAATGTTATCTTTTATATCTGGAGTGCTTCTATTATTTTAATGTTTTCGATCAATCTATTTGTAATTATATTTTAAACCTAAATGTAGCAACAATTTTGATAAATAAAAAAAAAATCTAACATATAGATCTAAATTGAAAATACCTCGAAAAATAATAAAAAATTTGTTAAAAATTATCTTAATTAAAATATTTTATAATAAAATAAATCTAAAACTAACAAACCCAAACAAATTAAGTTGGAGTCAAATATTAAAGATTAAAGCATAGAACATATCACTCTAATACATCCATCACAATCCAACCAATGTCAACCCTTATCCCTCCACATTCCACTAGGCTATATGACTCAAAAACCATTATCAAACCACCAAGCAACCTATATGGATCACCTCTAGAAATTGCAACAAGGAAATGACTCCTTTTATGAGACACATATACCAACTACCATTTGTCATCACGCCAATCCATAAAATTGGTCATATCCAAATGGTCTGATTCCTTACATTACTTTATTGTACCTCCACGTACCCCTCACAAAATGATACTATTTTCTATATTTACAAATTGTACAAAATAAGTTGAAATAGTTGATAATGCGATAATATAAATTTTATATAATATACAAGTGATATTAAATTTTATATAATATACAAGTGATATTAAGTATTTAATTTTATAAAGTTAATTCTTAAAAAGAGATAAATCTTATATTATTTATAAATATTATATTAATAATATATTAACAGTTTAGTGTAATTCGTTTATAGAATATTATGTTACTTGTATTTCTTTCTTTTTACAAGATCTATATATTATTATTTTTTATTTTTTTCATATATAAGGTACATTAGATTTTTTTCTCATCCCATTAATCAACTAAAATTTTGTATAATTGAGATATCAAATCTTAAAAGGTTAATCACAAAAGAATGTATGTTAAAATGTTTCATATTATTTATAAATATTATATTAACATCTTTCTTAATTAATATTAGACATTTTTTATACACTAACATGTATTTGTTAGGAAATTTTGATCAAATAGTATAATTATAAATTCTCTCTCCCAAGATCCTCCTTAGTAAAATATCAAAGAACATAAAAATAGAAAATACACAACACAAAAATTATAATAGAACTTTAAATTGTAGGAAAATCACTTTCGTTATTAAAAGACAACTTGAGAAAAAATCACTATATGAAAAATTGTTATAACTATACTCTCAATAATTTTCTCACACATCCAAAAGACAAGAGCAATTATAAACTTAAAAGAATTTTTCCACAAAATTCTCTCACTAAAAAACTCCTCGTATAAGTTTTTTTTTCTATTTTTGGGATGATTTACAGTAAAGAAACGAAGTTATATTTATAGCTTTCAAATTCTCATTTCATATACCAAATATTTCTTCATTCACTAAAATTAAGCTACCTAATTTTCTCATTCTTCGTTCAAATAAAATTAGGTAAATACATCTTTGACAATATAAAAAACTATCTATCGTGAATTTTCTTTTAAATTAAACATCTTTTATTTTAATTAACAAACATAATATTATTTTTAATCATTTACAAAAATTATTTGGTACAAAAATATGTTACATAATTTTTGCTTTTGGTATCTTTCTCATTAATGCCAACTTAAAAAAACAGATTTCATATAAAAATGCACTTGCGGAGCAAATTAGCAACAGTACAATACGAGTTACAATTACTTAAATTTCTGGTGGAAAAAACAATCTGAGATTCAAGACTAGAAAAAGAAGAAGAAGAAGAAGAATAGAGTCAAGGTAGAGTTGCCACAAAAGACCAAATGACTTTGTCTTATTCCCTTGTTGAGGGGTTTGAGTTGACTCGGTATTCCCTTGTTGAGGGGTTTGAGTCGACTCGGTATTTAATGCCACAAAAGACCAAATGAATTTGCTAGCCTTTCCTTGAATGGAAGATATTTTTTTATCGATTGATGCCTTCTTCCTATGTTCTAATTAGTTTTAAAATTATTTTTATATTTATATTTTTAATTTAATATTTATTTTGATGCTAAAATAACTACTTACTGTATATAATATTATTATTTCTTAATTCCACCTTACATATCTAACGTTAGCCTATCAATGCCATCTTAAGCATTTTTTTTTCTTTTTATCCTTTCTTTATTACTTTTATTTTTAACCTTTTAATTAAATTATATTTAAAATTGAATACGTGTCTAAAAGATAAACTCGTTTTAACATGTTATCATGTTCCAAAACTTTTTTGAAGATATGATATAATTAATCTGATATTGGTTTATTCTCAAAATTATTGAAGTTTCAATAACATATGTACTTTTAAATGCATATATAAAAATAAAATATTTTTAAAATTATGTTAAAAATAAAATTCATTATTAAAACTGATTTAAAAATCTAAAGAGGTATATGCAATATTCTCAAATATTATACTCAAGTTTTAGATTTTTTTTGGTTGTCTTCTTCTAACTTGGCCTTGTTAGTGCGAAGTGTAAAATAAAAGAAATATGTTAAATAATAATTTTTATTAGTAAGATATAAAAGTAAATGTTTGAAATTAAAAAAATTTACATGATCATCAAACAATCTATTTGTTTTCCAAACATAAAATAAGATGTTATTTATTATTTGTAGAATATATTTTCTATTAATTATATACATTGTTTTTAGTATTACAACAAAATATAGATACTATTACCTACAACAAAATGATTGATAAATAATACAACATATTTATTTTAACAATTTATTTTTATAAAAAATAAAAAGTAAGAGGTATTAATATAAAATTAACTAATAATATTACCTACAATATTTTGTATTTAAGAATTTCTTCGAGTATTGTCATTAGTATATAATTTTAAAATTAAATGATAAATATTAATAATAGATAAATTTATATGTATATTTATAATAAAAATTAATTATAATATGATAATAAAAAACTTTTGTAAACTTAAAATTATTTTATTACATGTCATATTATAATTAATATCAATATACATATATGCTGAAATTTATTCTTTATAACATTGCTAATGAATCACACCTTATTTTCATTTTCATGGTTTCCAAAAATCAAAATCGCCTTTATATCGATAATAAATTAATAATTTTAAAATATACTTTATTGGTATCCCCACGAATTCCACTCTTAAAAGATAAGGCATTCGTGCTCAAAAACATAACCACAATCCAACTTAACAAAAAGAATTTACCACTAAAGTACAAGCAAAAGAGACATGACGATCATCTAAATTAAGGTTATATTTTCTTTAAGTTAAAAAATTAATTATTTCGGATTTTATTTAAAAGTGAAAATTTCAGGTACCAAATGGGTTAATATACTTTAAAACATTCAAGGTACATGGATATACTATATTCTCAAACTAAAACCCACAATTTTGTAATTTTTAATTCTTTTATAAAAATAATCACCAATATAATTGATAATAATTTTTACTTAGTAATTTAAAAAAAATAAAAAATTATCAATTATTTTGTAATATTTTATGTTTTTTTAAAAAACTTAAAAAAATTAAAAAAAATTAGTTATTATTTTAAAAATATAAAGTTTTTAATTATTTTTTCCAATTATTTATATTTACAAAATTAATAAGACTTCGTTCAATCTCTAAAAAATGTTAGGTGAAAATGAAAAAAATTAGAATTCAAAAATTTGATTTAAAAATATTATTTATTTATAAATAATCCTCTATTTTGGTAATAATTTTTCAAAAATATGTAAATCAAAATCAGAAATTGTTATCAAACATTGATTAAAAAAATTAAGAATCAAAATTATTATTAAATATACTTAAATTTACGTTCAAATAGATAAATAAAGATATCTTAATATCCAAATAAATTAATATATACATATCCCATATGTATGCCTTTCAAAATATACAAAGAAAAAGAAATTCAAGTAATATTATATGAAAATATTCAAGCAAACATAAAAAATTGAAAGTGTATTCCATGTATGTATTAGTTGGTTTTTTTACCTTATTTAATCTAATATTAATTTATTTATTTTTATAATTTTTGATATAATTAAATAATAAAACTTTTGAACCAAATTCAATATATTCTAATAACGTTAAATATAAAAATAAAAATTTTGTTACAATTTTTTATAAAAGTAAAAAGTTTCAAAGTCATAAATATATTACGAAAAAACTCAAGGAACCACTACCTAAAATTAAAATAAATGAATATTTTAGACTTAAACTCCATATAATTATGATTAATGATAATATAATATATTTACAAAAGTAATTAAAAACAATAAAATATAAGACAATTTGAAAAACACATAAACAAATTAATTAATTCATCATAATTACTATATATGAAATATGTTATGAATTCAAAAGAAATTGTAACATATCTAATTTTGTAAATGAAATTCTAAAGTACTCATAGAACTAATCACTTAAATACTTTATAATTCTTGTAATAAATGAATAATAAATATATAAAAAAAGAGTTATAATAAAAATATTAAGAGAAATGCAAACTCAACGAATACAAAAAATAATACTAATAGTATATAACAATAATTATAATTATTTTTTATTTTTGTGTTATTGAGGGACCCTAACCTAATCATAATTTTTTCATGTTATTCGAGTTGGCCCAAATTTAATTAGATTTGTATTCGATTCATGTTCGGTTTTGACAATCAAGTTGTAGCATAAATTTTCACCCCTAACTCAAATCTAGCTATGTTTCTTTTTCACACCTTATTGTATTTTCATATCATCAAATAAACTATCCCTCCCTCGTTCAAGCAACATATCTCAATCACACAAATATTATTTGATATAAAAAATTATCAAATAATCTCAAAATAAATTTGACAAAACAAAAATCATTTCTATATTATCTAATAACTTAGATATAAACTCACTATATCTCTCTCATTTCAAACAACGTATTTTTTAATCATATTAAATATAATTTGATATAACAAAATCGAATAATTTCTTAATAAATTTGAAAAAATAAAAAATTATGATCATATTATCTGATAAGATATATATAATAATTATAAGGGTTAAGTTTGGTGTAGAAAAATGCATCAAAATAAATATACGTGATCTTTAATTATATTAATTTTATAAAAAAAATTAAAAATGTCTAATTAATTAATCAAAATTGGAGACTTTTGAAGTTCTAATTTTTTATTTTTTAACTAAGTGATTACGTACATTATTTACTGTTCTACAAGTAATTAATTTTCTAATCCAAGCTATTTTGTTTTATAATTTTAGTTTTTAATGATTGATTTATTATTTTATAAAGAATTAATTTTAATTAAAAGTATTATAATTTTGAATAAATATGATCAAAATAATTATATATAATATATAATTTTTTTTTAAATTTTATAAAAAAGAAAATTAAGAAAGAATAGTTAAATAATCTTAACAGAAGTAATTTAGATTTACACTTTTTAATCCCTAATTAATCAATTATATTTTTTATTTGTTATTTTAAAAAAATTAATTTGAATAAAGCTTTGAAAAAGAGATCAAAATAATTATATATAATCTATAACTTTTTATTTTTATTAAAAAATTATGAAAAACTGATCAAATAATCCTAATTCAGTCATAATGGCAGTTATTTATTATCCCAAATAATTAACTAAATAATCATAACTTAAGTATTTTTTGGTTCCATTATAACTTAAAATAATTCACTCTACTTCTTATTTCTTGCATTACAAAAGAGAAACTTATTCTTGGTTCCATTATAATATTCCATATACATGCTTTAGTCTTCAAAATTATGTAATATTGACTTGTTTTTGTCTTATCAAATACTGTATTTTTCATAAGTATTATTCATTTTTTTTAAGTATATGTTATTTATCGTTTATATTATTTTATCATTTTATCAAATATAGAGTTTTTGTTTCTTTTTAAAAATAAATTTACACAAAATTGACATTTTATTATACTCAACTATCGCATTGTTACATACTCTAATATTAGGTGTTAATTAATTAATATAGTGGTTAAATTTTTTTTTATCTTTCTCCAAATATAAGGTGAATTTCTTTTTTCAAAAAATAAAGTTATATTAATCTTACAATTCATTGACCCCAATATCATATCATCACATATTTTAAAATGATGTGTTATAATTTAATGGTCAATTTTTTTTTTTAATTTTAGTTACCCATTTTTACTTATATTCTTGAGATGGTATACTTTAGTGCATGATACTCTAATTTAATAGAACTAGTGAGTTACATGTAAAAGTTTATAGTTGTGAATTAAATAGAAAATTATTTTTATTTATTATAATATTTTAAATAAATCATGAAATCAATTATTAGTTTTATAAACAAAAAATTTAAAGTAATATTATAAAAAGTCAAATATTTTAAATAAATAAAATATTTTTCTTGATCGATGCTTCGTGAAAAATAATAAAACATATCATAAATATGAAAAAAATTAAGAGTACTAGCAAGTTCTAAAAGTACAAAATTTTATATATATCAATACAAGAATTATTGCGAATATTGTGATACAAGTAAAAATTTAACCACCATTAATTTGATAATTTTTTTGATTTTTATAATATCAAAATTTATATACAATAATGCGAATAAAAATTAATATTAACAAAAAAGTTGGCCTTAGAACTCCTGTCTTTTCACACATTCTTGTATCCTTATATCATCAAATAAAATTTTCTTTTATCATTTAAGTCACAGAATTGACTGAATTAGGATTATTTATTAAAAAAGAAAGTTACGAAAGGGATACTTAAATAATCATAACTTAAGTATTTAAAAATTTTAGTTTTTAATTCCGAATCAAGTCATTATTTTTATTATTTATTATCCAATTAATTAATTTTCATTAAAAATATAAAATAAATAAATATATAAAGGGTAGTTAAATAATTCAAAATTAATTTTTTTGAAATTTTGAATTTTTATTTTCAAACTAATTCATACTGCATGTCATTTATTATTCTAAAAAATAATTTAATTAAAAAATAATAAAATTTTGAATAAGCATGATGCAATTTATAACTTTTTTATTTTATAAAAACTACAATTAAGAAATGACGAGTAAGTAATCATGTAAATAAGTATTTTAGAATTCTAATTTTAAATTTCTAATTGAATCATTATTGTTATTTATTATTTTAAAAATAATATTTTAATTAAAAACATAATTTGTTTTAAAAAAATATGATCAAAATAATTAAATTCAATCTATAACTATTAATTTTATGAAAAAGAAAATTATGAAAAGGTGGCTAAATAATTCTAATTTAAATTTTTTAAAATTCTAGTTTTCAATACCTAAAGTCATTATATTTGTTATTATATTAAAAATAATTATATTAATTAAAAGTATTAAAATTACGAAAAAATATGATAAAAATAATTATACTCTATCAATAATTATTTTTGAGTTTTATAAGAAGGAAAATGATGAAACATTGATTAAATGATCTTAAATAAAGTGTAATAGATTTTAATTCATAAATTAAACATATCTTTTATTCATTATCCACAATAATCAATTTTTATTAATAACATTATACAAAAGTTACTAAATCTTGATTAAATATCCTTAACTTATGTCTTTTAAAATTATATTTTTTTAATTCCTAATTAAATTTTTATGTTAATTATTTATTATTCAAAGGTTTAATTTTAATTAAAAATAGAATCTATAGGAATAATTAAATAATTAAATTTAAAGTCTTTTTAAATTCTAACGTGAAATTAAAAAATTATTAAAAAAACTAAAAAATTAAAATTTAAAAAATTGAAACCTTTTCATATACTCTATCATTTTTAACCTTAAGTAATTCTTTTATTTATTATTTTACGATAAATAGGTTTTTATTAATAACATAAAAATTTAGAATAATTATGACCAACTGAATTTTTGAATAAAAAACTATAGATCATTTTGTATCATTCTTTTAGGGTTTAAAAAGTCAAATAAAACTTTTAAGAATATTATAATGTCTTATTAATTATTATTGTCCTACGTGTCAACCCATGGTACATGTGGCTTAGTGTTGGTTGTATGCATCAACTAATGCAATATCACGTGTAGCATCGGTTGACATATAGGACCAACATGTCACGTAACATTGGTTCTACGTATAAACTGACATTACATGTAGCATTGTATCAGTTGACATATAGAATCGATGCTAAGTTAATTTTTTTCCTTTTACTTTTTTTCCCTACCCAATAGTTAGGTGATATATTTGAAACAACTCAAATAAATAAGTGATAGTAAAATTCTAAAATGAACCTAATAATCCTAATATGGACTAAATAAGTTATTTTAAAAACTTTAAAAGTCAAAATCAATAAACTAATCCAAATTGTTAGAAATGTAATCGCGTATCAATAGTAAATATGAAAATAAGTAAATAACACATTAATTTAAGTGAAAAAAACCAAGGTCAACACGGCTTAAGAGAACAACCAAGTGGACTGGCTAATCTGTCTATTATGAAAAATATTAGGTTTTAGATTACCCTTAAAGTGATAACACCCCGGTGTACTTTACTTACAAATCATCTCTCTTTTTTTCATAGTCTCTATAAGATAGGTGAACGAATTTGGATCAACCTTTTGATCAAATCTCCTTAAGCTATCTAACCCGTCTAGCCTAAAAGATTAGCACAAATAATATAAGTAGTACACTTGTTCTAGATAGACTAATGCAATTAACAAGCTTAGCATATGCCCCAACTACATAAGTATATGCAAGCAAGAAGCATAATGAAATCTTATAATAATAGTAACTTTAAGCTACATGGGTGAATGTATTCATTGTTTAGGAGAGGCATGTGTTTCACCTAAACTTTCAACAAATAAATTTTTAGGTGTAATAATTATAAAATTATAAATAAATTAATGCTTAAAATTGAATTGTCTCGTACTTTAATTTTAAATTTTAAGTTGAATGCTTTTAATACTCAATATATTAACAAAACACAATAATTTGAATATAATTTTACTAAAATAAAATATATATCATTTTTTTAAATTAAAAATAAGTAATAACTGAAAAATAGTTAGTATTCCCCTCTTAGATATATATTTTAAATTCATCACTAGACTCAAATCTCAATTAGCATAATCACATAAATATGTTAAATGAGATAATAAAGAGAAACAAAAGTGTAGAGAAAACTAATCGTAAAAACTTCGTAATATTAAAATTGGCTCTGTAGTTGTGAAAGATTAGTAACATATTTAATGAAAACTTAAATAGAAAAATTTCATTCATTTAATATGACATAATATAGTAGGTAATTAGCAATTGACTAGGATAAAAAAATGCATAAAATAAGACAAAATCTACCAATTTTCATTAGCGGATTGATCTCTATCAAAAATAAGTTGTGCTAACGAGACAAGGGATCGATCTCATTCTCCATACCTCCTTTTTAAAATTTACGTAGTTTGATAAGATCAGTTGAGGATCGAAGTCAGTCGTCCTTCCAAAGGGGCATCGATCTATCTATAAGGGGGATCGTTGCCTTATGTAAAAATGGTGTTCAATTTCATGTAAAGAGGTGAGTATCATAGTGAATCGTTTATGGATCGATCCATAATTGGATCAATCCGTCTACTATAGGGATCAATCCCCTAAAACTATATTATAGGCTTTTAACTCAATCATACAATATCATAAATGATTAAACATAAAGTCTACATAAAATACACTTAAATATGTATGCAACAGTACTTAAATATAAGTCATTGGAACATTGTAAGCACGATGCAATACATGTGGTCTTGAAATTGTTGTGAGAAATCCTAAAAGCTAAAAGATTACGATATGAAAGTTATGTCCACAAAATTGCTAATACTTTTAGATCTCTTAGATAGATTTGAAACAACTTAAATAATTAAGTTGTATATTTAAAACAATAATTATTTCAAATATAATTATATGAGTTATTAAAAATCTAATATTTAATTATTTGATGTATGAAATTAACACTAATGAAATAATATAAATATAATAATTTGGTGATATTTTTATAATTTATTCAAAATATATATATTCAAAACATATAGGATCCTCCCGTAAGGCTGTGTTATATATGGGATAAATTATAAAGTATGGACCCGGCGGCAGGTAATGAAGTGTATGTTATGTAAGCCATGGCCCATCTGGTATGCATTTGCCCCCTTTGTAAAGTTTTCTGATGATTAGTTATGATTTTGTTCACCCGAGTTTCTTTATAATTTGTAAGAACATTTCACATCTCTTGCCCGCTTATATTTCTTTTTATTTTATTTTAGGATTTTTTTTTGCGACTAAATCACAAATAGGCGCATACAAGAAAAAAAAATTGAGTTATTAATATTTAAAAGTAGGTATTTTGCATAATTTTATAATTTTTTTTAGTATTGCTACTGTAAAATAAAACAATCATTTATCTTTATAGCCGTTGGGTTGTACAATATATTTAATTTATTTTAACCTAAAAAAAAGCTATAAGAACGTTGGGTCCAAAAAGAGAAATTGTGGGGCATTTATATATGCTAAATTGGTAAAGTGAGGTTGTCATAAAATAAAGTCTGAATTCATTGAAAAAGTACATAGCAAAAAAGGTCTCCTGCCAAGCAACGAAGAATCAATAGGTCATTCGCTGTAAAGATTTTAGAAACAGTTCCTTTTTTTGTTTTTTGTTTTTTGTTTTTTTAATCAATTAGAATCAGTACTTAACAACACACAAACAATAATTACAAGAGCTAATTGACCTATAATGTTGTTGATACCTTTTATTCAAGGCTACAATTGGTTTGGTTGTGAGTTGCAACTTGCAATTTATAATAATATGGGGTTAAACTACTTTATTAGTGTCGTATATTTTCTTAAAATTTATAATTTAATCTTTAAGTTAAAATTTAACATAAAAGTTCTAAATATTTGTATGAATTGTGCTGTGAAAAAAAAAATATAAAAAATTAATATCAATTTGTATTACAATTCCTATTTCGCCACTTATTTTTCTTTAATTTATTAAAAACCGGTGAAAAAAAATATTAAAATGGTAATTAAGTTTATGAAAAACGATCCAAAATATTTAGCTGATCTTTTAGAAAATCTATCCATTTTTGTCATAGTCTATGATTTCAAAATCGACTTATAATTTAAAAAAAAATAATTATTCGAAGAAGTTTAAAATAAGAGATAATAAGAATAAAAAAAAATAGTAAATATTATGTCACTCTACCACTAAAAAGATCAAATATACATGAAAAAAATACCACCACTAAGCTACCACTGTGCTTCAGAACTCTTTTGGTAAGATACAGTGATTTTCTTAATCCCAACAATCAATAGAATGTGATAATAGGTTCGGTGGTTAGTGGGATTTCAAGTTCAATATCTATTGCTACAGAGTGTCTTCAACTTTTATGCGATTTTATGGATGTTGGATATAGTATTATTTCATTTTCGATTAAGTAATTAATTTGAAATTTAAGTTTTTAACTTGCTTGACTTAATTATCATGTATTGTTATTTTAAAAATTATTAATATCGATCAAAGTAATTTAGTTGGATTTGTTGATGGTTTATTCAATCTTGTTAAATGAAAATCAAGAAAAACGCGTCATAAATATAGGTAGAGTTTTATCGGATAATAATTATTATAACAAGTGATATGTCATACTATGTATCCTTTAGAGTATGTTTATTATGTTGTTTTAGTTTTTATTTTTGAGAAGTTTGTTTTGTAGATATTTATTAATGAAATTTGATTATTTTAAATTAAAGTTATTGTTGGATGTTAATTGTATTGGATCTAAATCATCATTGTTTTTTATTTTTGACGCTATGCATAATAAATCACTTAATAAAAGGGAAGGTATTAATGAGTTAAATTTAAATTAATTTATTATACCATGTATATATATATATATGTTTATATATTGAAGGACTTAACAGAAATGGTGTGATAGGAAAAAAAAACCAAAATCTAGGTTCAAACATATAAACAATCTCAAGGTACATTATTTATATATATATACATAAAAATTGTTTATTACTTTTAATTGTAGCCTCCAAAACTAACAAAAAATAGTTTATCATGTGCATATTATGTAACGAACTACACCAAAGAGATTTTAAATTGACCTCAATTTTCATTAGATAAATTGATAATGGTACTATTAATAACTTAACAATATTGATTTATAATTAATTAATTTTTATAATATTATTAATAATTTTTCATATATATCAATTTGGTGTAATTTAAAAACTATACATTGTATCCAAGGAGTTAGATAAGCTTAGAAATGAATAGGATATGATATTTATGAAATTTATGAAATAGTGGTGAATTATGTATGATGTAAAATATTTTTTTTTTCAAAATATAATATAAAATATTTTTTATTTATTTATGTGAAATGTTTTTGTTATATACATCTAATATTTTCTAATAGGTTTATCTATATTTTAGGCAATTATGTTCAGTTAATAGCAGTAATATTATCCTGTTAATCAAAGCATTTAATGGATACTTTTGAATATATTTATGTTTCAAATTATGAAATTTTTTTCACAGGTTATAAATATAAATTAAAAACTGGTGAAATAATAATTACATAAAATTGAGGCATATTTTGGGGCCCTTTTTTTAAACCAGTGGGGTTTTCAATTTTTGAGCCTGTTTTTTACAAATTAGTAAGAAATTTATATTTTTGATCGGTTTTTAAATCGAAGGCTTTTGATTTTGGGCAGGTTTTTAAATTGATAAAATCAACTCCAAAAATTAAAAATTTCTTCAGTTTTAAATCCGACCCAAAATTAAAAATTTAGTCTATTATTAAACTAACTAAATTTTTTTTTGAACACCACCTAATAGGCCGGTTTTAAAAACCGGTAAAAATAATTTTTTCATCGGTTCAGAATGGACGAATTATAATAATATTGAAGTAGTGGTTACATCGATTGTCATTTTCAGCACAACTGTCTATAAAAAAACATCATGGGTATTGGGAAAAAAAAACATGATGGATACTTCTCAGCGGCTCATGTGGTTATATCTTATGTGAGAGATTGTATTCAATTATATTTAATCAGATTCTTTGAATGCATTTAAGTTAAGATTTTGTTTTACGGAATCTAAATCGTAAAGTAAATATAATACGATGAAAATGAAAGAATCTTATTTAATTTAATCATTAGTATAAAAAAAATATCAATATTACATTAATTAGTTTGCTATTGGGATTTTGTTATTTGAGATTTAAGATTTAAGGTTTAGAGTTTTTGTTTTTTAGATTTGTGATTTATGATTTGAATTTAGAGTTATATTTGAAATGAGGGTAAAATTGAAAAAAAAAGATAAAAATGAAATCATGATTCGTAAAGAGGGAGATGGAATCACAATTTCTTCTTCTTTAAGAATCAATTATTTCTCACTCATTTTTCATGCCAACAAAAACACATAAATGAAAAGAATCAATTTTGATTTTTTTTCGATCCCTCCAAACAAACACAACATTAAGAAATCTTAACTTAAGATTGTTATATTGATTAATTCATAATATAAATGATACTGCAACAAAAGTGTTTTTATTGTTGTTATAACAAAATATATAATTTTTTTATATGCTAGTAATTAATTTACACTTAGATTATTATTATTAGAATACAATAATCATCATAATTTTTTATTGTGATAATTATTTAGGATATCTGCGTACGACTCATAACTTTTATACATTGGTATTCATGAATTTCATTGCGTTTTTTTTTCGTCTTCTTCAAACCTCTTACTTCGATTCCAATCCTTAATTTTCTCATATTCATAGAGATGATCACTTAAGAATTAAGTGCTATCGTCGAGGTTTGTGGAAGGTAAAAATAACGTATCAATATAACCCAATTTGAGATGGAATCTAAGGGTGTACATTGTATAAAAATTCTTATGAAGTATATGCGAATATCTTAAAGAATAATAATAATTTAATTTGATGTTATTTAAAAGGTTTAACATGATTAATTAGCATATATAAATGAGTTTTTATTCTAATTTGATAAATCTAACCTAAATTGATGAGATTTGACGGTGTTAACAAGAACATTTCTTAATATAATAACAACGAATTGGGTGGAACCGTGAAAACTTTTATTGAATTGGCTACCCGGCGGATGTCCCCTTAAATTTTGTAATTTTTTTTGCTGGGGATCTTTAGACCAAATTAAAAAAGAATTATATAATTTAAATAGTTGTTTAAGTTTACTAACTTGAAATATAAGCTATATGAACTTCATGAAAAATAAAGACAATAAATCTCAAAGGTATTGATTATGTAGTTAACTATTCTCTATATTTCTCTTTCTGAATACACTAATGACCATATGCTATATATACTAGCTAGTGTAGTTATAAATCAAATCTAGCTTAGGCAACCATATGATGTAGATCAGACAACCACTGCCTTTATCAGCAAGTTCTTTTTATGTGTTTTTGAGTGGCTTATAAGCGAAATCAATTATTTAATTAAAATTTTGTTAGAAAAAAAATAAACTATTATTTAATTAAAATTTACTTTTAGATAGAGTTGAAAACTTCCATGCATGTGCTCACTGTTCTGCCTGCTGATATAGTTAGATCAAATTGGTCCTTAAGACAACTTTTAGTAACGCGATTGTTATATTCAACGTTAGGTTTATAACTAAAAAATTATATGTTATAGATTATCGTATAAGATTAATTTTATTTAAAATTAATACGTTAAGATTTAAATAATTTTAACTTTAATGTATTTAACTTGTATATATTTAAAGACAATGTAAAATAATGGGTTAAAATAGAAATACTTTTATTAATTATATATAGTGGTTTGGTTTCTTGAATCATAAGTATATTATTCTTCTTATCTCATATATTATCTTAAGAGAGAAAAGAAAGAAAACTAAAAGATTATATAAGAAAAAAGTATAGATTTTAAAGACTAATCACTCATCTACAATATTAATCAATAACTATAGATTTATGTACGCTTCCGTATATTTAACTTTTGGTGATACAACATGAATGTTCCTATGTTATTTTTTTAGACGATGATTTTCATGTAAGGTTATTCTTTTATTCTAACAAATGATATCTGTTGAATCATTTATTTATGATATTTTTGGTATTTTCAAATCTTATGTTTTTGATTTTAGTATTATCATATTTGAAAATAATTGTTATTTTCTTTGAAAATTATGTTTTTAAATCCAAAAATAATTTATAAATATTATTATTTGATTTTGGATTTGTTATATAATTTTTTTCCCTTAAAAATATATTAAGAAAATTATTTTTGATACTATTTATGTCTAGATTGAGATTTGGAAAATATTGATTAAAAAAAAAAGAAAAACAGTCAGATGAATATATATATATAAGTTTTCTATCAGATAATGTAATACTTGGTAGTGGTAGTATTATTAATTCAACGGCAACTATTCTCTATGTCTAAGGGTTTTCATTTTGTTTTTTGAATTAAAAAAAAAGGAAAAAGAAGGAAGCAGCGACGAGTGCCTCAGTTATAAAAAGGCAGCGGCAGCTTTCTATCAGATAAAGTAATACTTGAATTCAACGGCGACTGTTCTCTATATCTAAGGGTTTTTTAAAATTGTAATTAAGGTTTTTTTTTTTGGTATTACAATGAAGGTTTAAGTTTGATATTGTAATTATAGTTTTATTTATGTTATATCTAAAGTTTTAATTATTGTATAATTAAAAAAAGGGCTTATGAATATATTTTTAAAGCTCAGATAAAATTTCAGCATTTAATAAATTATTTTACGCTTTTTTTATGATTTTTATTTAATGTATTGGATTAAAGTCCAAAAATAATTATTTTTTATTAAAGCTCACAAATAATTATTTTTAAAGTTTACAAATATTTTATGGAATTAAACAAAACTTTAATGGACTTAAAAGATAAAAGATGTGAATCGGGGTTTATGGGTTAAAATATGGGATATGGTTTCATGACTTAATAAGAATTGCCTCTTGATTATCATTGATTAATGTTGATTAACATTTACATTTATAGTTAATTTTGATTAAAAAATATATTTTTTATATAATTTTAAATTCAAAAAATATTATGTTTTATATATTTTGAAATAAATTAATTAAAACAACATGTTGTGAAAGTAACATCTTTTGTAATAATTTATTTGTTTAAAATATAAACAGTTATATGCATGTAATTTATGTGAATATGAATCGGCTCTAAGGAATGTTGAAATTTGATAGAATTATATTTACATCTATGATGATAAATGCGTTATGATTATTCAGTCTTTTTACATGTGAATAATAATTTAACTCAAAGGAAGATTTATTCTTCGACATGTTTTTATCGTATATGTTTGATTACTACATCAAGATATCACCTACGAGTTAATATTGTTGTTTAAAGATAAACTAATAATAGAGTGCTCCATATCTTGATATGGGATTTACTTTTATTTGAATTTGTTGTTTTGGTTTAAAAAAGTTACGTGAGCTTGTTTTGTTTGTTATTATTTTCTAGATTCAATAACGAGTAATCATGTTAATATTAATGTCAACATCAATTCTATTTCTAAGCTAATTGTATCAATCTCAAGTCACAGCAAGATAACCTCTTAATAGTTTTCGAAGCCATAGATCTTGACATTGCGATAATGGTTGATTCTCTTGAAGCCTCTTACAAATAAGAGTACTTCTTATTAAAAAAAAGAAAAAGGAGTGATGTGAGAGATCAAATCGCATATATATGATGATCATGAAGAAAGCCATTTTGAAAGCATTCGGGGGCATAATATCTGAAAACATAACTACTGTTAAGGATTTCCATGTGGACATTGAAAAGAGTTTGTCAAAAACAAAAAAAAAGGTTGAAATATGTATGCTCTTGATAAGTCTAATTTTAATGAAATAGGGATAAAAGTAATATCAAGGAGTATATCAAGGAGGTGTCTCATCTTGCTTCTAAGTTGAGCACCTAAGCTAGAACTCTCTGAGGACTTCTTGGTACATATGGTTTTGATACCCCTTTTGACACAATTTATCTAATTTAAAAAGAGCTAAGATTCTTAGAAAGAGACTTATTCTTTGAATGAACTCATCTCATACTATGTTTATGAAGAGAAAAGGCTAAAATAAGATAAGATAGAGAGTGCTTACATGGCCTCAACCTGTAAGTACAAGGACAAGGGAAAGTAAATGAAGAAGGATAAGTAGGATGCAATTAAGTACACAAGGTGCAAAAAGAAAATTAACAAGTGAAAAATTGATGTTTGTATTAACTGTATAAAGGGGTAACAAACCAATAAAAGGAGATTTGAAGCCAATAAGACTTTAGAAATCTTATAACTTATACATACATACATTTGCAGACCATTCCCTATAGTTGTTTAGAATGGTCAACAATAATTTATAACATTCATAGATGATATTTTTTAGGTACGGCTATTCATTCTCATTCATAAAAAGACATAATTATTATGTGTTCAAAAATTATAAAACTGAAGTTGAGAATCAACTCGGCAAAAGGATCAAAAGTGTCAGATTTGATCTTGGTGGTGAGTACTATGGTAGATATAACGGTTCAGATGAACAATGTCTAGGACTGTATGTTAAGTTTCTAGAGGAACTTGGTATCATCACAAAGTACACTATATTGGCACTATGAATGGTGTTGTTGAAAGATGAAATAAGATGCTTAAAGACATGGTTAGGAGTATGATTTTTCATTCTACCTTACTAGAATCACTCTAGGGATAAGCGTTTAAGACTATAGCATATATCCTTAATAAGGTTCCAACTAAAGTAATATGTAGAACTCCCTGTAAACTTTGAATAGGCAATAAGCCTAGTTTAAAGAACTTGCATATCTGGGGATGTCTGGGTGAGACAAAGCCTTATAGGCCTAATGAAAAGAAACTAGACTCAAAGACGATGAGTTGCTATTTTATTAGATATTCTAAAAAAATCCAAGGGGTATAAGTTTTATGATCTCACATCTAAGTCGATTTTCCAGTTAGGAAATGCTCGATTCTTTAAAGATGTTAAGTTTGCAAATGGAGATATAATTATTTATTTTGTCTTTAAAGTGGAATATGTTGATATTCCTATATGTGCTATTGGCATTGATCAAAATCACCTTCTTAACTTTGATTAAGGCACAAAAAATCAAGATGATCTCAAAGAACCTCCCATTCAAGAAATTTTTCTAAAAGAACAAACTCTACCACCTCAAGAACTCTTGCCATTATGGAGATCCATTAGAGAAAGGAGAAATTTGGTGCCAATTGACTACGTTTTATTTCTCCAAGAACATGAGTTTGATATTGGAGTGATGGAAGAAGATCTGATTAACTTCCATCATGCCACGTAAAGTACCAACTCTAAAAAGTAGATTGATGCCATGAATGAGGAGATTAATTTTATGAAGGAAAATGACATGTGTGATCTTATCCCATTATCAAAATCTATGAAACTCATTAGTTGTAGATGGATATTTAAGACCAACAGGGATTCGAAAGGTGATATGTAGAAATACAGAGCTTGTTTTATCGTATAAGGTTTTACACAGAAATAAGGCATCGATTATGAATAGATTTTCTCTCCAATTTCTTCAAAAGATTTTTTCAGGATTATAATGGCATTGGTAGTGCATTTTGATCTTGAGTTGCATCAACTGGATGTAAAGACAATGTTTCTTAATGTGACATTGATGAGACGATCTATATGATGAAACTAGAAAAATTTATGTTATGTGACCTAAAGAATATAGTTTGCAAATTTAAGAATTCCACCTATCACTACTACAATACATACATATAGTCTTGAATATTAAGCCTTAGTTTTTTTAAAATTCGATGCCATAGAGTTTTGGTCTCAATTATCTAAAAACCGATGCCATATACATACCCTATGACCTCATTTATTTAAAAACCGAGGCTATAAACATACCCAATAACCTCGGTTATTTAAAAACCAAGGCCATAGACATACCCTATCAATTTTTACACTAGATACCAAATTTTTATTTTTCTTTCCCAATTTTTTCTTTTCCCTCTTTTTTTTTTCCTTTTTATTTTCCCTTCTTTTTTATTAATTATATTTATTTAATTAATTTATATATTTATTAAATTAAATTATATATTATTTTATTAATTAAGGTTTTCCTACTATAAGTATATAAACAAAACTCTTGAAATTAGATTTAGAAATTTGCAGCTCTCGTCTCTACTCAGCCGCTCTTGTCTTTGCTCTGCCCTCTACTACTCTACGTGTGTCGTCAGCTCATCTTCCTCGTCTCTGTGCCTGCCGTATGCATCTCTTGCTCTTCCATATTTCATATTCAGAAATACACCTTTGTTCCCTATACTGCCCAATGCTTTCAAGGGTATTAAGCAGATTGGTGTAATCAGTTAGGGTTCTCACTTCTAATGTTAATTCTGTGTGTGTAAGTGCGCCCACGCATGTAGATAAGACTTTCAATTTTCATATTCACCTTTTTCTTCTCTATGTATATTAGTGCTATCTGTGTTTTGCTAAATCTTGGTGACAAACTTTAGCCAATTATTTGTGCAGGGACGTGCACAAGCTCAGAATTTAAGAGACTCTATTGGTGAAGCAAAATATGACATAAAGGTTAAAGTGAAATCATATTTTTTCAATTTTTTATTATTTGGTTCTTTTTTATGGTAATTATAATTGAAACTTTGGCTATTAAATAGGTTATTTTTCCAGCTGTATGTTTATACTTTTTTGGTTTCTTACGATTTTAAATTGGCTCGAGAAAGTGCTCATGCTCCTGGTTTTAATGAAGAGAATGAGACTCTGGGTGATATATGGAAAACAGTCTTAGGAAATGACCTTGTTCTGCTACTTATTTTTGATTCTGTACAGGTCTGTTGGATGTAAACAAAAGTTTGCTCCTTTGTAAAATATACGCCCATTGTCATTTGATGACTATCAAATTTTTTGAACCGTATTATTAGAATTGTGGAATATCTATTTAGACGATATACTGAAAAATATAATGAATAAAGATATGACTTACAAAAACATTGTTGTTGTTATAACTATTATTTATGACTACTATGTTTTCTTGTGATAGGAAAGGGACCAATGATCATTTGTCACTAGAGGTGGAAGGAATGTCCCAACTTTTGGGGTATCATAGCATTACTCTTTGTTTCATACTTTGTGAAAGTTATTTTCAAATTTTTACCACGCATGTATATATGTCCTCGCCTATTGCAATGCATCCCCAAGAGACTACAAATGCATATTCACTTCTGGGGTAACAACAGCTCTGAAGTTGGTAGGAGAGGCCTTTCCATGAAACCACCAGAGTTGTTTGTAATCCTACTTTACTTCCCCAATCCCAATCCCAATCCCATTACATTGCATTATATTATGTTTCTCATTGTTTTATGATGCTTGGTGCCTAGTGCTTAAAATACTTAAATTGGAATTAATGGAGTTGGGATTTTTTTTCAACAGTTTGTTGGTGCTGGTGCCTGGTGTTGGTGCTGGTGCTAGTTTTATTATGTTTTAGTGTATAATAAACTCTCAAATGTAATTATATTTTTAATTTTAATATAATATGATTTTTAATATTGTAATTAATAAATTTATTGTAATTTATATTGATTTTTAATATTGTAATTAATAGTTGTACTTTTTTTTAATTTATACATACCCTATGGCCTCGGTTATTGAAAGACTGAGGCCATAGACATATCCTATAGGCTCGATTATTGAAAGATTGAGGCCATAGACAACCTTATCACCTCAGTTATTGAAAGACCGAAGCCATATGGTATGTCTATGGCCTCGTTTATTGAAAGACTGAGGCCATAGAACATGTTTATGGCCTCGTTTATTGAAAGACTGAGGCCATAGCCATACCCTATGGTCTTGGTTATTGAATGACCGAGGCCATAGGACATGTCTATAGTCTCAATTATTGAAAGACCAAGGCCATAGGGTATGTTTATAGCCTCAATTAAAAAACTAAGGTCATAGGTAACAATCTATGGTCTCTCTCACTTAGGTTTTGGTTCTTATAATCGTGGCCATAGACCTACGGTCACGGTTAAAAGCCGAGGCCATATGTACTTTTTATAGAAGTGTATGGGCTCATGTAAGCATCTCGACAATGGTATTTTAAGTTTTATCAAATGATCATCTCATTCGGTTTAGAGATGAATTTGGTTGATGATTGCATATACTGTAAGCACTGTGGGAGCAAGTATATTTTTCTGGTTTTATATGTTCATGATATTTTTCTTACCAGCAATGATATAGGTTTATTGTGCAAAACCAAAAGATTTTTAGCTAAGAATTTTGAGATGAAAGATATTGGTGATTGTATTATGCATATAGATATTTAGAGATTAATCTCAGAGTATTTTAGAATTATCAAAAAGAGCTATATTGAAAAGGTTTTCAAGAGATATGGCATGCAAAATACCCCTGTTGATAAAGGAGACAAATTTAGTCTTAATAAGTACATTAATAATGATTTTGAGAAAAAGGAAATGCACAAGATTTCTTATGCATCAATAATAATGAGTCTCATGTATGCTCAAGTATGTACGTGTTCAAATATTGCGTACATTGTTGGGATATTGAGCAGATATTTAAGTAATTTAGGAATAGACCATTGGACGGAAACTAAACAAGTCTTGCGCTACTTACAGAGAACAAAAGTCTATATGTTCACTTATTAGAGGTCATATCAGCTTGAGATCATTAGGTATATAGACTCTGATTTTCCTAGATGCCAAGATAGAATGAAATATACATCAAGATATGTCTACCTGCTAGTTGGGGGTTCTATCTCCTAAAAGAGTGCTAAATAGTCTCTTATTATACCCTTTCATACAATGGAATAAAGTTCATAGCATGTTATAAGGCATCTAATCAAGGAATATGGTTGCATAAATTTTTCATAGGATTACGCATAGTAGATAGTATTGAAAGGTTACTTAAGTTATTATGTGACAATAAGGTATCAGTGCTATATTCTACTAACAACAGGAGCTTGATGAAGTCAAAGCATATAGAGATCAAATTCTTAGTTATTAAGAAATGATTTCAAAGTGTACAATTGTCTATAGAACAAATCGATACAAGCTCTATGATTACGGATTCACTTATTAAGGGATTGCGACCCAAAATGTTTCATAAGCATACTTCTCTTATGGGTGTCATGTCATTCGAGGATATTCAGTTTTAGTGAAAGTTTGTAATTTTAAATGTTTCTTTAATAAATACACTTTTAGTTATTTCAGTTTATGGATATTGTGAGGTTATTTTCTATAGAAATAAAGTTTTAGTTTATTTATACTTTGATTTTGATATGGTTTGATCTTACTAAAGTTCAAGGTTGGATCAATTGGAAATAGGTATGTTAAGATCACATTGCATAAAACTTCTATGCTACACATCTATATCATAATCCATGTCATTCAATTGTATCAATATATGTGACCATTAATGCATGGGTTGAGTTATGAAAAATGTAGTGAAGGCCATTGTGATCCTATGTTTGTATAATTGATTAACCAGATTGGTTATAGATACATCTCGATAATGACAATAACATTGAGCTCATACAGTTATTTTTATAATGCATAACTATAAGGTTACACATATAACCCATGTGGAGATTGTTGGATACTTAATCAAACATTGGGTTTAGATATGAATAATTATATATTGCAGATTTTCATATAATGTTAAATCCATTTAAAAGTGATATGCTAATGTTTAAGTAATTTGAGCTTTAATGTATTTAATAGTATGTGGACCTTTAATGTGTAAAGACCTAAAGATAATGCTTATTTTAATGATTGGCTAAAATAAACATACAATTAGTAATTATATATATATATTGGTTATGGTCTTTAGATCACATGTACATTATCCTTCTTATCTGATATCCCATCCTAAAAGAGAGTAGAGAGAAAACTAAATGGTTCTCTAAGGAAAACATGTATATCTAGAAGACTAATTACTCAGCTACAAAATTAATCAATAGTTATTGATTCAGGTACACTTCTACATATTTATATTTGACTCTTGGTGATACACTATGAATATTCTTAGGTTATTTTTTAGATGATGGTTTTCACCGAAGCTTATTCTTTTATTCTAATACTTATAGTATGTTAATAACAATGTTTGTCAATATTAATGATTGGATGCACCTTTGTTTCCTATAGAAATGAGAATAGAGAATACAACTTTAAGACCTTGGACCACCACAGAAGGAGGAGACTAGTGTATTTTCTTGTGAAGTAGATAGATGTAGAGTGATATTTAGGAAGAGAGTATAAATCTTAGTGTCTATTATGAGAAGTTATTTATAGTTATCAAAAGTTATATTTAATGGTGAGCAGTGGTGAATATTTATAGGAGAAAATATACATTATGATGATTCTTACCCATAGTGATAGACTTATCTTTAATGTAAAAGCTTTATCGGCTTAATTATCTCATTATTGGATAATTAAGATGTAGAATGCCATTCATTTATCATGTTAGATATTTATCTGATATTGATGTTTATCCGTTGACTCAATGCTGACTAGGATGGCCTATGAATCATTTGCCAATTGAGACCTCTTATATTACGCAACGTAACGTGAACTATTTTACACCTAACATAGTACAAAAACAAATATGCATATTGACTATTTCGATCCCTAATATATATCAACTATTTGGAAACACTTCTCCTTTTAGTTGAAAGTAGTTTCATATAACTTAAAATACTTTTAAGAATGTTTGGCAATTTCTAAAAAAAATGATTTTAAATTTTTGAGAAAGATTATTTGTACTTTAAAGAAAAGTGAGTAATTCTTACTTTGAGAATAATAGTTTAGAACATATACTTATCTCCTAAATTAATTATTAAAATGATACTCTAAATCACTTTTAATTAATAATTTTATGTTAAATGTACATCTTAATGTTTTTTTTTAAAAACACTTCATTTCAAACCAGTTCACTTTACACCACTTATAAAAGAAGTACATTTAAACACTTAGATACTCATGCACACTCAACTAGCTAGTCACAATGTACTGTCTATAATCCATAGTCTAAACTTATTATAAGTTATTAGGTTTTAAAAATGGATGGGTTCGGCTAGCCCTAGCACAACATTTCAGATTTGAGATGGACTCATGTTAGGTGTTTTCAAGCCATGTATATTTTGAAATTTGGTTGGATCAATTTTTTTTAAAATTAAATGTAAACTCAAATCCCAACCGTAAAAGTAGCTTTTGATCTAACTTTGTTAACTTTTGTAATTCATGTCATTTTGATGTTGGCATTCCTATATGCAAAATATAGTATGTGAAGTTTATTTCATATTTCTTTCTGTCATTTATAAGGTTGTTTACTAGTATCTCAGCATCACTTCAGACATAATTTTGTGTTTACTTGTTACACACACTCTCTCTTAGACTGCATATAGTTTGCATGATTGGGTGTTTGTTGTTGTGTTGTTTGGTTAGGGACTTAACCTTTCTTAGTGTCTGAAAAAAATTTCTATGTGGTTTTCAATAAGCAAGTTGGCGAGCTCGCTAGTGTTCTCAATGTGGTTCTCACTAATTTGGATGGTGAGGTGTAATGGCATTTACCCTCATTATGATTAACTTTTTTCCTCGCTAACCATGATCGATAAGGGACCAAGAGGTTGATTTTTTCTAAAAATTCCCTTATCATCCTTTTTGGTTCTTTGGCTAGAATTTGTGGGAAGGCTTTGCCTATTTGGTACCAGACCTTTTCGGTTCGTTCTTGGTCTGTTTTACTTCTATGTGTTGGTTCCAAAAAATAGTGTGTAAATCTATAAGATATAGAACATAATAAAAAAGTCTCTCTTATATTTCTTAAACATTAGGTTGAGTAAAAATAAGGGAGATTGAGTGGGGTTTTGTTAGGAGTTAAAATTTTCTTTGGCTAGTGAAGAGCCATGTCATTTAGAGGAGTATCTTAATGTCGTGTTGATGTGTGTCGGCTGGTAGTTGCAAGTGTGCAATAGCTCCCATATGTAAAGAGCCTATGTGGTTGTGTGTTGTTTCATATGTGCGAGCTAGTAGTGGCAATAGTGAAACCTTTTTCATAAGTGAGAAGCTTATGTGGTTGTGTGTTGTATGTCAGCTGGTAGTTGTAAGGAAGCAATAGTTTCTATAGATGAAGAGCTTATGCAGTGATATTATGTGTTTGTTGGGTGTTGCGAGGTTATAATGTGGGGAATAAGTGAAGAGCCTATATGTTTGTGTGCCTTGTATAGGTTGAGTGTTATGGGGCCACAATGTTTATGCATATTAGGAGGTTGAGCCATTAATAGTCGATCACATAACATGGTGATTAAGCTTTGGGGACAAACTTGGATCTACTTGGATAAGGTATTATAAAGACAACAAAAAAGGACAGCTTAGACATAGGCAGGTTCCCTAATTAGTATAAGTCTTTACGTTTATACTTTTATTGAGTTGATTTACTTATTAATGATGTTACCAGATAAAAGCTGGATCCCATGTGGATTTACCTCATTACATGTTGTGTTATATATGATCACATGTTGTGAGAGTACAATCATCATTTACCAAATATGTTCTTATATAAGAGGTATTGAAGTGATTGAAAATCATTTATAACTTTTCTTGTATGTTTGCTTGATTCACATGTTTTGTGCTATTTTCCATGCAAATGTACGTTGCTAGCCTAGAAATGAGCTTATGAAACTGCATATTATTCTTTTTTATCTACTAATTGTTTTGGTAGTTTGTTGAATTACGCATGCTATTTTTATTGTATTTTCGCTTTCTTATCTACTTAATTCATATTATGAGGTTTGCTTGGTCGAGTAAGAATGAAGCTCATAAAAAGATTCTATAGATTGAAGTATCCACCCCTATATATTCAAATTTAAACTTAATTATACTTTAGGTTGGATTGTGATCGTGGCTATAGTATAAAGATTTGGTCTTAATTATAACCCAAAATTTATTTAAGTGGGATTAAATTGGACTTATGCTGAAAAAACTAGGCTTTAAGTCGAGTTGGATCTAAAGATGGCAATGGATTATATTTTAATCTGATTTGATCAATTGTTTCAAATATTCATTCTGATTTGATCTATTTTGACCCATAGATAAGATAGATCAGATTAGATATTAATCTATAGGTTAATAAATATTCATAAATCGATAGGTCAATAAATATTCATAAATAGATATGAATTTTTTCATTTTTTTTCTAAAACTAAAACATTATTTGATGTGATATATTATATATATTTAATTTCATAAACTAAAAAAAAATAAGAGAATATTACCTATCGTAAGAAAACACTTTCTTCCTCTTTTTTGAGACTTTCTTAATTATTTATAATAAATATACTTTAACTTTTATTTAACTTTTTTGTTAAGTTATAATCATAAAAATTTTAAAAAAAATTAATAATTTTATAATAAATTTTTTTACATAATTAACTTGATACCATCTAAAACTTTATATTGAATATAATATACACATTTATTCTAAAGTTGAAAACATTTCTTTTTATTTACAAATAAAAATAAAATTTGAGTTCATTTCTCAATTATTAGAAAAGAAAAATACCGTTTATAATAAATATAAAAAAAATAAATAGTTATTAATACGATGAAATTTAAATTTTGGTTTAACAAATTTTAAGTAAAAATAAATATATTTATAAAAATTGTAAAAGAGAGAAATTTAGATTTATATAAATTTTAAAAATGATTATTCCTAATGTAAATTTTTTCAAATAAATAGTTATAAAAATTAGAAAAATATGTTAAAAATGTATGATTATTTTAGTTTTAAAAAGATTTAGATCTGAATTGATTCGATTTGACCTAATCCATAAATCATCTATCCTGCTTTGTCATTATCCGATCCAATTCATTGATTATATATATGTATCATAATCAAATTTGATCTAAAATGATCCATTTTAAATCAATTCCGAGTAAATTACATGGTACAAATAGTGGATCTTTTTTGACATCACATAAGCCAGCCTAGCCATTTTATATAAGTTTGCTGAGAAACTAATACAGGATCATTGCTTGTAGCAAAAGCGCAAAAAAACCCTGAAGCAATCAAAACATGCTTCATTTAAAATATTTTGTATAAAAGACCTCCAAAAATTTGGGTGTAGTGACACTACAACATGCCATTATTTCCAAAGAAGCTCAAAGAAACGTACAAAATACAAAAGAAAGTCACCAAGCTAGAAAACTTTCAAAGAATAGTGGTACTAATTTATAAATTAAAAAAAAAGGGATAAAACTTTTCAAAGACTAGTACTTCATTTGTGGAAAAATAGACATTAGGCTAAACAATGTCCAAAAAAGAAAAAACTTCCCAAAAAGCTCAACCATTTCATTGAAGGATCAGATTTTGAAGATTCTTGGTTTGATTGGATTACTTTATCAACTGAAGCATTATTTCAACTTGACTTCTTAGAAAACTTAGAATCAACAAAGTCTTCAAGTTTAGATTTTGATTCTGAAGAATTTGTTAACTAAATAATCCAAATAGCAACCAAAACTTAGGTAAATGATGTTTTCTATTACCAAGGATAATCATTTCAACCATATATTCAAATAACCATAATTGCACCTTAGTCTCAACCCATATAATTAACAACATTAGTAGATACATGAGCATCAATACCATCTCCATAGTAAAAGCCTATCAAAAGGCCAATGGATCCCAACAAGAACTTCATTTACAACAAACAATGGAAAAAGCTTTTGTAGCCCTGCTTATTCCAAGTCCATTGAAATTTTCTTATCTGATTCATTATCCTAAAGACACTATTTTTATATGCATAATGAATCAGAAGAGGATGCTATCCTATGACTTGATTTCCTAACACTTTGTTCCCCATTTACTTTTCTCCATGATATATTTTCTCCATATACCAAATATAAATTTCATTCGGAATGATTTTTTTTTGTGGCATTAATCAATAAAACATTTACAATAAAAAAGGCACTTTTTCTCTAATGATATGCTAATGTCGAAAATAAGTTTTGGATAAGGAACAATACTTTATGTCTCTTTTGTATAATGAATGACGAAAAAGACCTCATCAAACAACATAGCATCCAAAAATGCCCCATGATAAAGAATTGTGTAAAGAAGAAATACAAAAACTACTTGAATTGGGACTAATTAGTCCAAGCCCAACCTTCTATGTGAATAAGCATTATGAGCGGCAAGAAGAGATAATCATTATCCAATCCCTCGAAGTGACCAACTTTTGAAGAAAATGAGTAAAGTCAAAGTATTCAAGTTAAGATTTTGACAAATTGGAATTACTCTTTAAGATAGACATAAAACTGTCGTCGTTGTGACACATGGACACTGTGAATAGAATGTTATCCCTTTGGACTAAAAAATATAACATTAGAATTTCAACATAGAATGGATGAAGTTTATGCTCCATTCTCTTCAAATTTTCTTATCTATATTAATGATGCCATAATCTTCAGTAAAGATGAAGAACAACACAAAAAACACATTCGTCTATTCCAAGAACTGACATACAAACATGGGTTATTTCTCTCAGAATTTAAGATGAAGCTTAAATTAGAAGAAATCAATTTTCTTGGGTTAAAAGATAAAGGATGAATCAATCATTTGACAAGATCACATAATAGCATAAAAAATAAAAGAATTTTCTGATGAGCTACAAGGAAGGAAAGCATTTACAACAATTTTTAGAAATTGTAAAGTATGCTTCACCTCACATCCCCCATCTTACTAGCATCACCAGCAAGTTCTCCAAGCATTTAAGAAAGAATGCTGACCCATGGTCACCTGATGAGGCAACTCAGTGAGTCTTCTTCCTCTCAAGATCCTAGGAGATGGTCAACTCATACTACATACAGATGCTTCAGAACAATTTTGGGTACCAATAATGATTAAAAAATGCCCAGATGGAAGTAGAGAAGCTTTTAGATACAAATATAGCTCCTTCAATACCTCCTAACAACATCATCCTTCCTTAAAAAAGGAAGTGAAATTTCAATTTTTCTTACATAAAATTCATTGTATTGAAATTTCGTGCAAATACTTTGAAGGACTACCAAGGAAAAGAGAAGGAGAACTCCCTAATCCTAAATTTCTCAGATAGTCAGAATGACTTTCAAAATACCAATGGATAGTCAGGCACATCAAGGGAGAACATAATGTGTTAGCATACTATTTATCAAAAACCCTTCCAGACAATGAAGTGCTAATGATTCAGCATGGTAGTAGATCCATTAACCCAAATTCAGAAGACTGGAGAATTCATATTCTTCCAATAACAATTCTTTTTCTATCAGGTTGTCTCTGGGAACTTAGGTGTGATACTGAAGTAATGGCAAGATTTATCAAAAGACTCTTAGAAGGAATTCAAGATATGATACTTGAAAAGGTTATAAGTAATCCTATAGATGATGGAATATCAGAAAGACTAATTAATAACCTTAACAGTATCAAAAGAAGAAAAAGAATATTTCCAAGAATCTTTAAATTGATCCTAATGCATATAGTGTCAAGTATTCCTTATTTGCACCTATGAGGTATTGGACAATAAGGGACATAGTAGCAAGTGGATATCCTTTCTTTGAAGAAAATGATGATCTAGTAACTTACTATGTGGCTTGGTTGTGCATCAACTTATATCATGATTGAACCTCAATTCTTTCCAGATCTTTGGAATGAAGAAAAAGAAGACATCTCAAGAGATTACTTAATCCAATTTTCCAAGACATTGACCATCTAATTCTTATTAATGGTCAAAACATTGAAAGAGATACAACAGTTATTGTTTAGTTAGCATATATGTGGTACATAAGAGTTCCTCTAAAATTTATTCCAGTAGATCACTATCATAACAGTTCATGTGAAGAAAATGAATAATAATGGAGTTCATGTACAACTATGAGGAAGAAACTAGCCAAATATTATGCAAACCAGCTTTATATCCAGGGCCCAATGCTCTACTCTTTGGAAGAAAGAATAATAATTCGAGATGCTAATGATAGCATCCAAACACCAGAATTGACTTGGATTGAGAGTACTCATAGTGACATTTCTTCATACTCAGATATGAATGAAAATTATAATGAGGAAGAATTCTGGCCAGACGATGGATGTGATTAGTCATGAACAAAGTCACGGAAGCATGGTGGGATTTGACATAAATCTGTAAGGAAAAAATGAATGATAATATGTAATTTACTAAGGGATAAGATAACACGTATCAAGATATAATGTAACGTAGGGATTCTGATTAGAAAATACAAAGACACATGTCAACTTGTGGTGTAAATAAGAGAATAATAGAGATTCTCTCCTTCTCCATAAATAATAGATATTATAATGAAGGAGTACACACTTAGCCTCCACTTTTGTAATAATAAGTGATCTCTAAAAAAAAGATGCGGAGAATAGATGATCTTAGCACTATAATAATTGGTTTTTACTTCTACAGCAATGGAGACCAGCCGTTTCTCCACATGCTTTCGTATTTGCTGAGATGTCAGTGTGGATACAATTTAGTGGAACACCGATAGATTGGATGACTTCCAAGCTAACATCAATAGCATAAATGGTGGGAAGAGTTTTAGTGGTTGAAGCGAATGATGATATGGGTTTTGGAAAGAAGTTTAAGACAATTCAAGTAAACTTCAATGTCGAGGATCCAGTATTGCTAAGTGGATCTTACCAATATTCACTTGATGTATTTTTCTATCCTTCTATTATAAACTCCTATAATGTCTTTTTCTGATCTATCCTTCACTTGATAATATATGATAATTGCTAAATATTACGAGTTCGAGAGAAAGAGAATATGTCTTGACTCTTGACTATCTCTTGTGTTATATACGTAGATATTACATAGAAGGTAAAATAAAATTTTTAAATTTACTTGTTGGGAAATAACGCAAATTCCCGATAAGTCAAACTTATGAGAAAGCAAGAATATAAAATAACACACAAATTTGATAATCTGAGCCTGGCCAATTCTGTACGCCTCCTGACCGGCAGATCTTTTATCTGAAAGCAGTAGAAATTACACAAGCTGGTTATAACGCCACAACCCACAACCCAATTACACTCAAGAAAATTACTCTCAATTTTCTCTCACAAAAGCTTGCTCTCTAAGCTTTTCTCTCAATGGAATGAAAACTTTGGATGATTAATTCATTACAATTACACATCTATTTATAGGAAAATTCACTCCTTCAATTACTCCTTAAATTAATGGTTCCTTAAATTGCTCCTCAATTAAGCTCCTTGTTTTGCTCCATTAACCGCTCCATGCTTTTGCTTCCTTGTTTTGCTTCCATGTTTTACTCCACGTTGCTTCTGCTTTCGCTTCCTAAATTAAGCGAGCTTTATAACAATCTCCCACTGAAGACCGATTTCAACTGCCTTCACACCTTGATCAATGTAGCAGCCTTTTCTAGTCTTCATGAAGAGACCAACTGCCGAGCACAACTTCATTTGTCAATATTACTACCACCTTGTTAACATATCTACCGGATTTTTGCTTCCTCAATCTTCTCCAGATAACACATCATCTTCCAATGTAGACCACGAAGTGATAACGTCTAATATGCTTTGTTTCTAGAATGAAATGTCAATTCTTCATGTTGTACAGACTTCGACTATCACTACGCAGTAACATTCTTCTTGTTTGAATCCCACCAATTAACAAACCTCAAGCCATATCATCTCTTTACTAGCTTCGCCATCGCTACATACTCAAATTTCCAGAAGTGGATGAGCGACAATTTTCTCGTATTTGTGACATCCAACTAACAAATGTAGTCCAACAAGAATATATAACCGGTGGCTTCTTCAAGGATCAACTTCACCTCCAAAGTCTCAAGGCTTCACGTACTCCTTGTACTTTTAACTCTCCTTTACTAAAGTACAAGCACTTTTCCACAGGCCTCGCATACCTCAAAATCCACTCGATCGCTTCCCAACGAGTTTTCCCTGGATTTGACATAACCGCTAACAACTCCCACCGTACGGCCAATGTCTGGTCTCGCATGCACTATCGCGTGCATCAAACTTCCAATGGCCGAGTGTACAAGGAACCTTAGCCATGAATTCTCTCTCTTCTTCGTCTCGAGGGGACCGATCCTCGGATAGGCGAAAATGACCTGGCGCGTGTGCTTAACCGGCTTCGCATCGCCCATGTTGAATCTTTGCAAAACACGATTGATGTACTCGCCCGAGATAACCGCAAGGATCCTTTCTTCTTATTTCTCGTGATTTGCATTCCAAGAATCTTCTTTGTCGGACCAAGTCTTTCATGTCAAATTCCTTCGACAATCCGCTTCAACCTTTAATATCATCCATATCTGAACCTCGCTACTTAACATATCATCAACATAAAGTAGTAAAATGATATAACTGGACCTATATCTCTCAAGTAGCAACAATGATCAAGCATTGCACTTCTCGAAACCTTCCTCAGGTAATTTGCCAAATTTTTTTGTACCATTGTCTCGGGCTTGTTTCTGTGCCATACAAACTCTTCTTAAGTCTCGCACACCATGCTCTTTCTTCCCCCTTTCTCGAAAACCTTGGCCGGTACATGTATATCTCTTCATCTAAATCTCCATGAAGGAATGCGCCTTTCACATCCAACTGTTTCAAGATGAAGATCTTCGATGGCTACAATGCTCAATACCGATCCGATAGTATTAAGCTTCACAACGGGAGCAAAAATGTCCAGTGTAGTCAACTCCTTCCTTCGTTGAAACCCTTGACAACTAGGCGGGCTTTGTATCTCTTGGAACCATCACGCCCTCTCTTTCACCCTGACACCCATTTGTGTGAAGTGCCTTCTTTCCCATAGGTAACTCACTAGTTCTCCCATGTCCGTCGGAGATGAGAGATTTTATTTCTTCTTTCATAGAAGCTCCCACTTGTTGGAATCTCGAGTCCGACAAGCTTCATCATAAGCATTCAAAGTTCTCCATCACCTCAAGAACATATAGTTCATACGTATCTCCGTTAGGCATTACGAGGTCGGTAAGACCTTCTCAATACACGTGAGCCGGAGTAAGAGGTCAGGTGTGTCGAAATGACGTGTACCGTTTGTCCAACAAGTTCCTCCGGGCCGGGACTTGTTACAATTGGTTCTCATTGCGGAAGTATCCGGGACATCATCCGCATCTGCAAATACCGACTCATTCTCGCTCCGAGTCATTGGCGCTATTTTATGCATGTCCTTATACATCACCCTTCGTTGAAAATCACATCTCTCGCTACTTGATAACTTTCTTCTTTTCGTCATCCCAAATGCGGTAGCCAAACTCATCCTCACCATAGCCAATGAACGTGCATTTCTTGATTCGGGATCGTTTATTCCCGCCTTGATCACCGATATGCACAAATGCTACACAACCGAAAACTTTTAGATGTGATAGTTTCACCTCTTTCCGCTCCATACCTCCTCCGGTATTCTATGCTCCAATGGAATGTACGGGCCTCGTTTGATCAAGCACGCCGCCGTGTCGACCGTTTCGCCTGCACTGTTTCCTAGACCTCGACCGTATATGAATGCTTCGGCTCTTCGTCAACGTCGGCTCATACGCCCGCCTACACCATTGTGCCGAGGCGTGCCTCGCACAATTCTTTCCATTCTAATCCCGTGCTCATAACAGATTTTGAATCCGTGTCTTCATATTCACCACCATTATCTGCCTCGAGCTTTTTGATCTTTAAACCCGCCTCATTTTCCACCATAGCTTTCCATCTCCCGAAAGCCTCAAATACTTCGACTTACGCTTTAGAAAGTAAACCCATACCTTCCGAGAGCGATCATCAACGAAAGTCACGAAGTAGTGTTTCCCACCAATAGATGAGACGGGCCGTTGGTCCCCAAACATCGAGTTGAATAAGCTCTAGCCTTTCCTTCTTTGGGATTCCGCAACTCGTCCGAAAGCCGACTCTCTTTTGCTTTCCAAGTATGCAATCGCACATGTCTATCTCCGCACCGTGGTACTGCACTGAAGTTTTCCCTTCGAGTGCATAATCTTCATCCCCTTCTCACTCATATGGCCTAGTCTCCGGTGCCACAGATTTGGTGTTTCATTGCTTGCCGCAACCGTAATTGAACAACGTGCCTCCCGCTCGTCATGTAAAGAGTGCCACTTTTCTTGCCTCGAGCAACCGTCATTACACCCTTTGAAATCTTCCAATCATCACCATGGAAGATCGTAGTGTAGCCTTCACCGGCCAACCGCCCCACCGAGATTAAGTTCCTTCGAGATCGGGAATATGCCTCGACATCCTTCGCTCCCAAACAGATCCGTTCAATTTAATCTTCACTACACCTTTGCCAATAGCACATGGTTGATCATCACCAAGATATACCTTTCCAAGGTTTCGGGGACATATTTCTCGAAGAATTCTTTTGCGGAAGTAGCAATGGAACGATGCTCCAGAGTCTAACACCCAAGATTCTTCCTCGTTCTCCAAAGAGCATATCAATGCATCATCTCCTCCCGGCGTGGAAGTAACATTTGCCTCCGCCTTCACTTGTTTGTCCTTCTGCATTCTTGCACCGATTTTTGTAGTGTCCTATTTCTTCCACAATTCCAACACTCGATAGTCTTCGAACTATGGGAATTATTAGGATTCCTAGATTTGGGACCTCTCGTCTTTGATCTACCTCAGGTAGTCGGGCTCTACCACGTCCATTTCCTTTGGTTGAATTTCTTCCTCTCGACTCGTATGCAAACCGAAGAGGTTAACGATTCACTTGTCTCTACGTCCTGGATCTCTTCACCGAGAACCAAATCACGAACATCGTCAAATTTCAACTTATTGTCTTCCCGACGAGCTACTCACAGCCCGCGACAAGAGGCATTCCAAAGGTAGTAGAAGACAAAAGTATCAACGTGCCGCATTTCTTCATCGACCAATTTCCACCGAACTCAACCGGGTTGTAACGTGTCGAGTTCATCGAGATGTCGAGCTACCGACGCGCCTTCCATCATCCGCAAATTGAACAAGCGCCTCATCGTTGCACTTTGTTTCCGAGGCCGACGGCTTCTCATACATATCGGGAGAGCTACCATGCTAAGACCCGCCGTGGTCTTTTCCCTTTGCTACGTTGAAAGCAACATTACGGGATAACGTCAATCGAATAACCTCGAGGGTCATTCTGTCCTGTAAGATTCCAATCTTCTTCCTTCATAGCCTCCGGCTTCTTCCCCGAGAGAGGTTGATATAGATTTCTTTGATACGTATAATCCTCCATCCGCATTTTCCAAAACCCGAAATCCGTGCCATCAAATTTCTCGAGTTTCACCCTTCCTTCATCTCTGCGTCATCGCTCCCACTAAAATCCGACTTCCTCCGGATCAAGCTTCGATTATTTCTTGCGTAAAATTGACAGTAAATCACTACCAATAGCTACATACTACTTGTCGTGGAAATAACGCAAATTCCCGATAAGCCAAACTTAAGGAAAGCAAGAATATAAAATAACACACAAATTTGATAACTGAGTTCGGCCAATCTTGCTTACTGCCTCCCGACCTGGCCGCATCTTTTACCGAAAGAGTAGAAATTACACAAGGTGTTTACAACGCCACAACCCACAACCCAATTACACTCAAGAAAATTACTCTCAATTTTCTCTCACAAAAGCTTTGCTCTCTAAGCTTTTCTCTCAATTGGAATGAAAACTTTGGATGATTAATTCATTACAATTACACATCTATTTATAGGAAAATTCACTCCTTCAATTACTCCTTAAATTAATGGTTCCTTAAATTGCTCCTTGAATTAAGCTCCTTGTTTTGCTCCATGAATTGCTCCATGTTTTGCTCCTTGTTTTGCTCCATGTTTTACTCCATGTTTTGCTCCTTGTTTTGCTCCTTAAATTAAGGAGCTTTATAACAGTACTTGCATTTGATAAATTCATTAAATAAAAAAAATGTTTTTTTTTACTAAAATTTGGCTAGTTACGTGGCCAATTTTTGGCTGGGGATGGATAATATTTTTGTCTCAGAGACACACACCAAAAATAAGAGAAACGAAGCAAAACATAACCAAATAAACAATTGCATTTGATGAAAAATAATGTTGTGTGTATTTTGGAAACACTTTTCTATCATTATTCACTATTTGGGTTTTTCTCAATTTATTATATTACCTCTCATTTTGTATCCACTAATTTTATTAGTAGAAGAAATATTTTTCGGAGTTTATCATGTGGACGTAGCCTAAATTAAAAAGTGAACCACGTTAAATTATCGGTGTCATTATTTTACTCTATTGAATTTACTTTATTTTTTACCCGTTATGCCCCAACAACTGGTAACAGAGCTGGTTTAGTAAAATTCTTAATATGATCTGTGATTGCAGCATAGACTACTCTGTCATATAAGAAAATATTTTATTAGACATAGGGCGTATTTATTTGCAAAAAAATAAACACAGTGAAAAAATAATAATATCAAGTCAGAAGATAGATATTGAGAAATTTAATAGCATTAATAATTTCTCTTTTATGGCAAAGGAGGATAACAGATATTCTCATTCAATAGAAGGTCCATAAGGTATTGTTGGGGAAAGAAAAGAAGGCAGCAACTATCACTAAGGAACATTGGGAGGAGATAGATGAGATTCTAGCTAGTACAATCCATCTAAATCTCTCAGATAGTGTCTTGCAAAATATTGAATAAAAAAATTACAAAACTATAAAAGAAACATGGGAGACTCTAGAAAACGTGTATATGTCAAAGAACCTTGCCAATAAATTTTATTTGTGAAATGAGCTATATTAGATGAGGAAGGAATATAATGTGAGGATGATGCAGCACGTTAGTGATTCAACAAAAAACTTTCTCACTTGGCAAGATTCAATGAGTTTTAGTGATGAAGAGAAAGTTTTGATGTTGTTGGCAATACTACCCTCATTATATAATCATCTCACAACAACTCTGACTTATACGAAAAATAAGATGGAGTTTGAAATTGTTATAGGATCCCTATTTTCATATGAGAAATATAACAAGGAGAGAGATTCAGAAGCAAAAGCCCTTATCACAGAGTCCAAAGGAATGCGATAGTACAGAGAATAGAAACCCATAGACAAGAATATAGGCAAATAAAAAAATATGCCAATGTTGAATGCTATCACTGTAAGAGAAAGGGTCACATCAAGAAATTTTGTCGGGTGTTCAAGAAGAAATAGGAAATGAACAAAGGCAAAGTAGCGAAGAAAGATGATAATAGTGATAATGAACAAACAAATACTATAGATGAGTTCAATATTGTTTATGATGAAGATTTTGTTAATCTTGAATCACACGAGACCAGTTGGGTGATTGATAGTGAAGCTACAATTCACGCTACATAGTGTAGATAATTGTTTTCATCATACACATCTAAAAGTTTTGGTGTTGTTAGAATGAGAAATGAAGGCATGTCAAAGATTGTTAGCAGAAGAGATGTTTTCTTTGAAACAGAGAATGGAACCAGATTATTTTTGAAGGATGTTAGGCATATTCCAAATATGCCCCTGAATTTGATTTATGTGCGTAAACTTGCAAATGAAGAATATTGAAAATCCTTCATTTATGGCAAATAGAAACTTACAAAAGACTCCTTAGTAGTGGCTAGAGGTGAAAAGCATACAACTTTGTATATAATGCAAGCGGAGCTTTCCACCGACATAGTAAATGCCATGGAGAAAGATAGTGCAACTAAATTATGCCATAAAAGACTCAGTCACATGGGTGAAAAAGGTCTGACAAGTTTAGCCAGTAAGATTATACTACCCAGATTTGATGAAATTCATTTGGAGAAATGTGTTGATTATCTAGCAGAAAAGCAAAACATAGTTGCTATCAAGAGTTCCCCTTCTTCCAAAATGAATAATATTTTAGATCTAATTCATTAAGATTTATGTGAACCAATGCCAAAGTCCCTTGGTTGATGAGTAAAATCGACATCAGGTAAGCAATACCAATTTTGCAGATACTTTGGTTTTATATTTGTAAAACTCTCGCAAATGCATAAATCATTTTATAAAAAATGACAAGTATACTCCCAAGGTCGATCTAAGTAAGGAATATACATGGTTTTTAATTTATTATTCAATCTTTAAAAAAAAAATTAAATTCTAAACATCATGTCACGATATTTTGAGTTTTTGTGTGTTTACTAATCTAATAACATAAAAAAATAAACATAGATATAAATTCAATAAATAATTATACAAATTTTTATCATTCATAACAGTGGATTATTTATGAATATAATAATTAAGTTAATTATGTTTGTTCATATTATTTAAATTATTAAAGATATAAATTAAAATTTATTGATTCTATCTTTTTTATATAAATATCAACTTTGGTGGAACTAGACATTGTTTGTTAATTAAATAAATCAATTAACACCTATGGGTGGGGTCGATAATTAATTTGGTCAATTAAATTAGTTATTTTTTTCTAAGAGATTGAAAATGAACCATTTAAATGCCACCTTTGGTGGGGTTAGGCATTTTAAACTTTATTCAAGCTATCCAAATTAAACCTAAGAATTCAATTATCTGAGTACTAACATTCAAGTTTTAAAAACATTATTGAAAATGTATTGTCAATACATTTTTGAATAATAGTTCTTATAAAAACTTTTGAAATAGAGTTTCACTTTAACTACCAAGCAATTGTATCAACAAATAAAATAACACTACTCTAAATAAGATAGGATAATTAAAATTTAAAATTTAATTTCATATTTAAGTTTGTAATGAAAAATAATATATTTTTATCTAACATCTTTAATATAAAATCTTGAATAAAAACAAAATAACTTATTTAATAGAAATGTTTTACCTATTCAATATTTCAAAAACATAAAAACGTTATTATTATATCATTTTTACAAACAGACAGCCAGCCATGCGAACTTTAATCACAGATAAATTAAATATAACATATAAGAATAAAATATAAAAATAATTGTAAAAAATTAATTTTAAAATTATACCTCAAAAGAATTCTTATAGAACTTTGATGCTAATTTTGTTTTAGGAAAAACTTCCAAACGTATTTGCATTTCCGTTTATTGAATCAAAAACTAGAAATCTATAAAAGTATAATTAGTTCTTCTAAAAAAGAGAAGAACTTTAAAACTAAAAAAACTAAGAAAACTTTCTAAAAAGAGAAAGATAGAAAAAGAGAAAAGAGTTGAGAAATATGTGATTTTGGGGATTTGAGAGATGATTTTTACAATAGGGGAGAAAGTTCTTTTATAGGTGAGGAAAAAGTTAAAAAAGTGGAAAAATATTTCAAAAATTGATGGAGCATTTAGAGAGGTTGGCACGTGTGTGAGGCAAGATTTACTATGGGACATGCGCTAACACACGTGGGATTTATGGCAAACGGGTGCTGGCGCACGTGAGGTAGGCTGGACTCGGCATGACGCATACAAGACTCAGAGTAACATATGCGTAGCTCAACGTGGTGTGCACGGGACTCGATTTTTTCAACCTTTTTGACCATTTTTACCATTTTGTCCAATTTTTTCATTTTTTTTACTTTTCTTCATTTTTTATCAACATATTTGTGATGTATTACCTCTAGTATTTTTCTTTGAGTCTTTAAATTACCTTTGAATGAAAATAGAAGTAAAATAATAAAATTAATCGTTATTCCGAAAAGATAAATTTATATAAAAGTATAATAAAATCATATAAATATAAATCTAATTAATCAATTAAAGTACATTAAATCATGATAATTTTAGTGCCTTTTAAGCACTAATCAGTGGTGCGTAATACTTTATGACTTTCATTGATGATCATTCAAGGAAGACATGGGTATATCTTTGAAGACAAAGGATCAGATGCTAGATGTCTTCAAAGAATTTCATGCCTCAATTGAGAGAAAGACTAGGAAGAAGCTGAAGTGCGGACAAAAAATGGTGGATAATACACACGACCTTTCCATGCTTACTACAAAAAACATGACATTCGATATTAGATGACACCTCCAAAGACACTGCAGTTGAATGGCTTAGCTGAGAGGATGAATAGAACTTTGATGGAGAGAGTCAGATGTCTACTATCACATGCAAAGTTGCCTAAAACTTTATGGGGTGAAGCCATACTCATAGTTGCACATGTGTTGAATCTTTCACCCTGTACTCCTCTCAAGATGGATCTTCCAGATAAAGTGTGGTCAGGAAAGGTTTTTTCCTATGATCATCTGCTAGTGTTTGGCTGCAAAGCATTTGTTCATATCCCTAAGGATGAAAGATCCAAACTTGAAGCCAAGATAAGACAATATGTTTTTATTGGCTATGGTCAAGATCAATTTGGCTATAGATTTTATGATTTGGTTTCAAAGAGACTTGTCAGGAGTCGTGATGTTGTATTTGTTGAAAATGTGACCATTGAAGATATTGTCAAAATGAATAAGGATGTTTCTAATTCCAATGGTGACTCATCATATTTGGAATTAATATTTCCAACATCAGCGCCAAGACAAGTTGTAGATATAGACTATATTTATCCACCTGATGAAGATAATGCTCCTATTGAAGTTGGTTCTGAAGATGAGGGATATGATAATGTTCATTATCCTACACTAACACCTGCGGCTTCATCTATTTCGCTAAGAATATGTGATAGATTGAGACGACCCTCTACCATATATCCTCTTTATGAGTATGTAACTTTCACTGATAGGGGAGAACCTGAGCGTTATGAAGAAGCCATGGACGATGAATCCAAACAAAAATGGATTGAATCCATGCAAGATAAGATCATGTCCTTGCATGAGAACAAAACATTTGAGCCGATGAAGCTACCCAAAGAGAAGAGGGCTTTGAAAAATAAATGGGTATTCATGGTGAAGCTTGAAGAACACAATTGTAGTCTACGATATAAAGCCAAGCTGGTTGTCAAGGGATTCAGCCAAAGAAAAGGAGTTAACTTTGATTAGATTTTCTCACCAGTTGTGAATGACATCCATCTGTACCATGTTGGGATTATCAGCAATTCTTGACCTGGTGGTTGAGCAAATGGATGTCAAAATTGTCTTCCTACTTGGTGACTTGGAAGAAGAGATATACATGGAGCATCCAGAAGATTTCAAGCAAAAGGAAAAAGAGGATTATATTTACAAATTGAAGAAAAGCCTCTACGTCTTATGAGTTCTTAAAAACCACTAAAATTACCATGATTTAATACTTTAATTGATTATATAGATTTATATTTGCATGGTTTTATATCACAAATATTGGACGTAATATATCACAAATATGTTGACAAAAAATGAGAAAAAGTAAAAAAGATGGAAAAATTGGACAAAATGAGTCAAAAATGTCAAAAACATCGAAATTCTACGCACAACACACGCCCAACATATGCCGCATCAATTTCTACGCACGCCAGCACATGCGTGCCAACCTATCCAAACGCGTCCAAAATTAATTTGTGAAATATTTTCCCACCTTTTTCGTCCTCTTCCTCATCTATAAAAGGACCCTCTCCCCCATTGAAAAATACACACAATTTTCTCAACACTTTCTCTCTCTAGAAAGCTTTCTTTTTTAGTTTTAAAGTTCTTCTCTTTTTGAGAAGAACTATTTATGTTTTTATAATTTTTTAGTTTTTGATTCAATAAACGGAAATGTGAATCCGTCTGGAGGTTTTCTAACAATAGAATTAGCATCAAAGTTCTGTAAGTATTCTTTTGAGATATAATTTTAAAATGAATTCTTTACAATTATTTTTTATGTTTTATTCTTATATGTTATATTTAATTTATCTCTAATTGAATTTAACATAACTGGCTATTTGTAAATATGATATAATAATAACATTGTTATACTTGCAAAATATTAAATGGGTAAAACATTTTTATAAAATAAATTAATTTTATTTTTATTCAAGATTTTATATTAAGGATGTTAGAGAGAAATATCTTATTTTTCATTAAAAACTTCAATCTAAAAATTAGATTTTAAGGTTTAAATATTCGGTCTGATTTAGAATAGTATTCTTTTATTTTTTGGTACAATCGCCCGGTAGTTAGAGTGAAGGTCTATTTCAAAAGTTTTTATAAAAACTATTATTCAAAAATATATTAACAACATATTTTCAGTCATGGTTTTAAAACTTGTAAGTTAGTACTCGGATAATTAAATTCTTAGGTTTAATTTGAAAACCTTGAATAAAGTTTAAAATGTCTAATCTCACTTAAAGTGACATTTAAATGGTTCATTTTCAATCTCTTAGAAAAATATGAATTAATTTAATTAACTAAATTAATTATCGACCCCTACCCATTGGTGTTAATTGATTTGTTTAAATAATAAAGAATATTTAACCCCAACAAAGATGGTATTCATATAAAAAAGAGAAAATCAATAAATATCAATTTATATCTTTAATAACCTAAATAATATGAGCAAATATAATTAAATTAATTATATTTATGTTTATTTTTTTGTTATTATATTAAGAAACACAAAAACCAAAATATTATGATAAAATGTTTAATATTTAATTTCATTTTTAAAAGTTTGAATAATAAATTAAAATCTATATATATTTTTTAAAACCACAAAAACAATTAAAAAAAATTTAGAAAACAAAAAAAAAATTAACTTTAACTTTAATTTTAATTTTAACTTAAAAAAAACTTTATTTATTAACTTAATTAACTTAGACTTTTTCTTAATTTAATTTATTAACTTAAGTAACTTAGACTTTTTCTTAATTTAATTTATTAACTTAATGAACTTTAATTTTCCCTTATTTAATTTAATAACTTAATTAACTTAGATTTTCAATTACCTTAAATTTTAATAGCATAAAAAAGTAATGATTTAAGTGAGTTCTGTCTAGAAAACTAATTTAATTTTGGAAGTCTTTGTGCTAGTAGTCTTTTCTAGGAACCTTGCTCTGTCTAGGAGGATGGTTTTTAAGGAGGTTTTGCTCCACCATTATTTCTTAGGAGTACTATTGGTTAATATTGATTATATTATTTAACTTAGAGATTATAATAAAATAAAATAAAAAATTACTGAAATTATCTCCAAAATTTCAAAGTTTTCAATTACAATTTATGATAAAATGAGGTACTTATTTTCTTAGATCTAAGTACAAATGTGTTTTGATGCCTTAGTTATTTGACTTGCACATAAAAGTGAGTTATCTAAAACCCACAATCATGTTAATGTTTTAAGTAAATAAAATTTTAAAAATCCATAGGGTATGATTTAAAAAGTATAGATAAACAAACTTGTTCTAAGTGTTGGTTTGATTGACTCAATGATGTAGGGATATTGAGTTTACTTAAAATGAAATTTCCCCATTTTTGCCTTGTTAAGACGTTAAACTAAGCCCTGAATGGAAGGCAACCTATCATTTTAGGTAATTTTCTTTTATTTCTTTTATTTATTTAATTTGTTTTAGTTTAATTGCATGTAAATAATTTTAGTATTATTAAAACTAAAAATATTTGTTGAGATATTAGAAGTTTACAGTGATTTGTCTGTGTGAACATTAATGATAAACATGATGGATGTACGTGCATTTTTCCATCATTACTTGCGCATTCTCACGAAATATGTAATTTTTTTCTCTTTTCTCTTTAACTTTAATTTACAATTGTTACATTGAGGACAATGGAAATTCTAGGTTGGGGTGGTGAAAAGTTAGCATGCTTAATTTCTAAAACTTAAATAATTTTAAAAAACTTTTGTTCACATTTTCATTTTTATTGTGTTTGATTTTATTTATGTGGTTTAATAATTTTTAGAATTTTAAAATTAGTTTGAAAAATTTTATCAAAAAAATTTATCATTTCATTAAATCAAATTTAAGTAAATAATTAAGTCTTTTATAATATTAGATTAATTTTTGAAAACATATCATAGAGTATATGGTAATTAGTTAGTTTTTGTCATAACTAGTATTTCTTGATAATGTGTGGAAATTATATTAAACTTAAAATCTGTGTTTAGGAATCAAACAGTGGAGACTACCCTTGTGAGAAATATGTTTAGCCCATTATCCTTTATTCTGAGTGATAAATACTATTTTTTTTTACTCTAAATACTTTTCTTATTTTTTTTTCCAGCATTATTAGATGATCTTTATAGGATTTAGCATTGAATGTCTAGATTTTTACATCTTAATGAAGTGTTATATATTTATTTTTCATTTTCTTAGATTAAATGATTTAAGTAAAAATTGATATTTTACGTCTTTCTTCGTTCATGCAATACTTTTATTAAAAAAAGATATATATCTTGAAATTTTTGCTTAATGAGTTTGATTTATGCATGAAAATAATATTTATGATATCATTATAATTTATACATTTGATTCATTTCATGAGATATACGTTAAAATAACACTTTAAGCCTTTCTTCTTTATACATATGTGAACATATTAGTTCCTTTCTATACATCAACTCTTTCATATATAAATTAGTATGAGTGTTTGAACTTATAGGTTCAATATTTTTGAGAGTATTGACTTGTAAGGAATAGAGTAGAAGTGAATTCAGATTCCTAACACTAAGTTTGAGTAAAATTAAATTGATACATTTTTTATATGAACTATGGAAATGATTTTTAACTAATTATTATAATAAATCATGAATACTTAGGAAGTTGAAATAATCTATGCTTAAGATTTTAATTATGAAATTTAAAAGAGATTATAAGCATGAGATATTTTTGTATTTCATATCTTTATTTTATTTTAGTGTTTTTACTTTATTTTAAATTTTAGTTAACTTTTTATTTTAATTATTTTATTTTGTTTTTATTTTTTTGTTAATGTTTGTGGGTATTATTACTGAAAACTCTTACGAGACTTAAACTCGTTCACTAGGGAAACTTAGGGATTTAAAGGCTTGTTGCATACGCTAAATGCAACCGTGTCAATCCATGGAAGCGATTTAGGATAGTTTTAATTTTTAGTTTTTACTACTTTTCTTACAAAGGGACTAGTAAGAAACTAGTTGAGGGTTACGATGAGTGCTTAAAAAGTACTAAAATTACCATAAATTAATGTACTTTAATTGATTAAATAGATTTATATTTGTATAATTTTATCATATTTTTATATAAATTTACTTTTTCGGAATCACAAATATTTTTATTATTTTTCAAGTATTTTGGTTCAAAAATAACTCAAAGACTCGAAGAAAAATACTAAATACAATACATCACAAATATGTTGAGAAAAAAATTGAGGAAAAGTAAAAAAGATGAAAAAATTGGATAAAATGGGTCAAAACGGTCAAAAATGTCAAAAATGCCAAAATTCTGCTGAGAGGTGCCCATTCATGCTGAAGTCCCACATGTGCACGCTTGCACGCAACCGGCACATGCCTAACACACACCAGCGCACAGCCAGCACACACCCAACACAAGCCGAGCCGATTTCTATGCACACCAATACACGTCTTGTTGTGTCCCACATATGTCAGCACACGCCTAGGCCATGTCCCGTGGGCACAATTGTAAAAAAACACACCATTTTCTCAACTCTTTCTCTCTCTAGAAAGCTTTCTTTTTAAAATTTTTTTCTTTTTAGTTTTAAAGGTCTTCTCTTTTTGAGAAGAACTAGTTATTCTTTTATAGATTTTTAGTTTTTGATTTAATAAACGAAAATGCAAATCCGTTTAGAGGTTTTCCAACAATAGAATTAACATCAAAGTTCTATAAGGATTTTTTTAAGGTATAATTTTACAATGAATTCTTTACAGTTATTTTTTATGTTTTATTCTTATATGTTATGTTTAATTTGTCTGTGATTGAATTTAACATGACTGAATGTTTGTAAATATGATATAATAATAACATTGTTATGCTTACGAAATATTAAATAGAAAAAACATTTCTATAAAATAAATTGATTTTGTTTTTATTCAAGATTTTATATTAACGATGTTAGAGAGAAATATATTATTTTTCATTATAAACTTAGATTTGAAAATTAGATTTTAAGGTTTAAATATCAGGTCTAATTTAGAGTAGTGTTCTTTTATTTGTTGTTACAATTGCCCGGTAGTTAGAGTGAAGGTCTATTTCAAAAGTTTTTATAATAACTATTATTCGAAAATGTATTGACAACATATTTTTAGTCATGGTTTTAAAAATTGAAAGTTAATACTCGGATAATTAAATTCTTAGGTTTATTTTGGATACATTGAATAAAGTTTAAAATGTCTAACCCTACCAAATGTGGCATTTAAATAGTTCATTTTCAATCTCTTAGAAAAAAAAAGAATTAATTTAATTAACTAAATTAATTATCGACCCCTACCTATAGGTGTTAATTGATTTTTTTAATTAACATAGAATATTTAACCCCACCAAATGTGGTATTCATATAGAAAAAGATAATCAATAAATATCAATTTATGTCTTTAATAACCTAAATAATATGAGAAAACATAAAATACTTAATTATTATATCTATAAATAATCCATTGTTATAAATGATAAAAATTTGCATAATTGTTTATTGAATCATATCTATGTTTATTTTTTTGTTATTAGATTAAGAAACACAAAAACCAAAATATCGTGACAAGACGTTTAGGATTTAATTTTGTTTTTAAAAATTTGAATAATAAATTAAAACAACATATATTTATTCCTTAGATCAACATTGGGAGTATATTTATTATTTTCTATAAAATGATTTGTGCACTTGTGAGAGTTTTATAAATATAAAACCAAAGTATTTACAAGAGCAACATTTCCGATTTCGTTCATCAATTTCTTAAAAATGGCACTGAGACAATAATACAAGAAGTTTGAGTCCGTTATGGGAAATGAAGGCTACAAAAAGACTACTTTAGACCATTTTCTTTTTGTGTAAAAATTCTCTTATGATGATTTCATTATTCTTTTGCTCTATGTAGATGATATGTTGATTGTTAGCTAGAATATTTCTAGAATTAACAACTTGAAGAAGAGGTTGAATAAGTTTTTTTTATGAAAGAATTGGGGCTAGAAAAGTAGATTCTTGGCATGAGTATTATTAGAGATAGAGGCACCAAGAAATTATGGTTGTCACATGATAAGTACATTGAGAAATTAATTCAGAGATTTCATATGGACAAGGCTAAAGCGATTAATTTTTCTCTTACTAACTAATCACTTTAAGCTAAGTTCTAAGCAGAACCCTTCTACAAACAAAGAGAAGGATGAGATGAAAAATGTTCCATGTGCTTCAACAGTTGGAAGTTTGATGTATGCCATGGGTTGTACATGGACATATATCACTCATGCAGTTGGAGTTATGAGTAGATTCCTTTTAAATCCTGGAAAGGAACATTGGGCTATAGTAAAATGAATTTTCAAGTATCTTTGAGGTTTTTCCAAAATAAGCCTATGTTTTGGAAATGATAAATATATGTTAGTTGGATACACAAATGCAGATATAGCTAGCAATATGGATTTCAGAAAATTCACTTCGAGTTACCTGATTACATTTGTAGGGGGAGCTGTGTCATGGCAGTCAAAGTTAAAAAAATATGTTTCACTGTCCACGATAGAAGCAAAGACAATTACCAGTTCTTTTATGATAGTCAGCGTGCGATCCACATTGGAAAAAATGTCTTATTTCATTAGAGTTTTGGGTTTTGAGTTTTTGGGTTTTGGGTTATTTTTGGGATTGGGGTAAAATTAGAACAAAAAATAAATATAGGAATGAAATCATGATTCCTTAAGGGAGGAGGAGCAATTCTTATTCCTTTTTTTTTAAGAATCGATTTAATTCCATTGTCACTTTCAACCCAATCAAATATAAAATTAGAATGAATCAATTATGATTCTATTCCATTCCGGTGAATAAAACAACTCCTTTATGTCTAAACTTTTAAAACTTTACATATGTGTTATCTAATTGACTACTAAAATACATATTTTTTATTCAAAATTGAAAAATTACTTCAAATAATGCCCCTAAACCTCACACCAAAAAAATAACACACTCTTCGTAAATTTCGAGGGGTATGATTTAGTATTAGGGGTGTTACTGTTATAGTTTTAAGGGATGTTAGATTTTTTTTCCATCAATTCACAAGTGGAGTTCTGATGAACAAATTATAAGATTTTATAAATTTAAAAATTTTATAAATAAATTTTTGGGGGCAAAGATATGGTATAGTTATGCCAAAAAACAAAATTGTACTTCCATACAACCAAATTCGATAGAAGAAAAATGAGGAGTTATATATAAAACTAGTAATAATGTAGCAGTTCCGTTCCAGCCATAACCATCATGCATAAACGACTAGGACCAAGCTATTTCCTTCTCATTAAACTTTGTTTATTATGTAAGGGGAAGAAAATAAAAAAACTTAGGTGCAACTACATTTAAGAAATTCATCAAATAAAACAAAAATTTATGGCTAAAATTTGACCAATTACGTGGTCAATTTCTAATCACATAAGAGATAGACAATGTTTTTGTCTTAAAGAGAAACACTAAAAAGAAAGAGAAACAAATGAACAATTTCCTTTGATAAAAAATAGTATTGCGTGTGTGAGAAATTGTGATAGTATATTTTAGAAGAAAAATATTTGAGATGTTTTTCTAAAAGAGAAGTGACAAAACAGTGAGTTTGAGAAATATTTGTGTATCAATATTTTAGATTTATCTTAATTTGTTGTATTCTCTTACATTTTGTACCTATTAATTTTATTAATGGAGAAATATTTTTTAAAATTTATTCTGTGAACGTCGCTTAAATTAAAAGGTAAACTACGTTAAATTATCATTATTTTATTTTACATTATTAAATTTATTTTATTTTTACCCTATCTCATACCTTTAACATCGTCCATCATACTCAATGAGGTAATTGTGATGTTCCTGCAGTATCTTGGAAATTGTTATATTCTCTGGCTTGATCCTTAGGCATTTTCAATGTCATGCAGTAAAAAATAAGTCAGATGCAAATCCTGTGACTATATATGTCATATATATACAGGTGTTCCTGCTGTATCTTGGAAATTGTTATATTCTTTGGCTTGATCCTTTAGTCATTTTCAATGTCATGCAGTAAAAAAGAAGTCAGATGCAAATCCTGTGACATATATATGTCATATATATACAGGGAATGATCTAAGCAGTACAATCTTTCATCCACATGTAAAACAATATCACAGTGCATTAAAATTATGTCAAGTGCAACAAACTCTATCATGCCATACATTTGAGTCATGCAAAACTTGTAAATTTCCGGAAGCTGAGGCAATTCTAGAAGATATGAATCCTTCCCTGGTACAAGTGCTAGGGTATGGTGTGGTAAGATCAGCTGTGACGATCATTTCTTGATAATTAATTAGAAATTTTAGAGTGTATACTTCCTACTTTAAAAACAATGATTAGTAACACTTTTGGATGAAATCTACAGATTTTCTACCTATCAATTTCTTGATGTAATTTAAATTAAAGAATGAACCACGTTAAATTATCAACATCATTATTTTATCGGTGAATTTATTTTATTTTTTATCCATTATGTCTTAATACTATACACAAATATACGTTGTCAAGCAAGGGGAATTTATTTGCAGTTGATTCAGAAATTAAACTTGTTCATAGATGATTATAGAAACATGGGTTCTCCTGTGTTTATTGTGTGATAATTCGATATTGAATGAAACATATGGTAGTATTGTTAGTGTTCATGAAATGAAAGTGGGATGTTTTTCTAGAGAATGTTGTGGAGGGCTTTAGCGCAAGGTCTTATGGACCTATTTTGCAACATAGCTTTTCTAGTAATTTGTTTAATAATCATTTTCAATTTTAGATAATTTCTTCTCAAATCTTTCAAGACCATTCTTAAGAAATAGCATCGGTTCATTGGAGAAATGAGGTTCTAATTATTGAAACAGTTTGATAAGTGTTGATTGGCTTCAAAAAGGTACAAGCTAGTACGATTAGATATAATGATATATTGCTTTGCTTGTTATATATGGAATTGTAAACATATTAATAAAAATTATAATTATATTTGATTTTAGTTTTCAATTACAAAATAGTGACCAAATAAAAAGTAACAAGTAATTATAATATTATTGAAGTTTAAAATTATCTAATCAATAAAATAGTTGACATATTTGTATTTTAAGGGCAGTATGATTTTTTTTATAGCATACTAGTTTTTCATGCATCATGCGGTCCAACCATTCACAAATAAATGAATACATTATTTACTAATTAATTAAATTCTATTATTTAATTATAAACAATATCATTGACCTAAAAATCATAAAATTGCTTAATGTGAATTTGTTTTACTAAAATTGAGAGTTAAAATTGCCTAGGAGAACAAAAAAGGATAAATTATACACAATTTTCATTAAATTCACACTATATTCAAATTTTTAAAACTTAAAATTTGGTCCTTAATTTTTTTAAAAATGACTCCCTAAACTTTTAAAATCATATATTTTAGGTGTCGTTTGGTTACAAAATGAATTGAAAAAGGAATTGAAAAAGGAATGAAAATGAAAATGAAACAGTATTGTTTGATTTGATAACTTGAATCAAAGTAAGAATCAGTATTACAGTGTTTGGTTTACAACTGAAATGGAATAAAAAATACTGTATATTACCTTAATACTCCTATATTCAGTAAAGTTTAAATAATATCATTTAATTATTACTTTTTTGTTAGACAAAATACATTATTGAAATCATTATTTTTTTAAATAGGGTTTTAAGATATGAGATTTGGGATTTAGGGTTTTGAGATTTGAGATTTAGGGTTTAAGGTTTAAGGTTTGGGTATAGGTTATAGGGTATAGGATTTAGGGTTTAAGGTTTATGGTTTAGGTTTAGGGTTTAAAGTTTATGGTTTAGGTTTAGGGTTTTTAGGTTAAAATTATTATTTTTCTAAATAGGATTTAGGGTTTTGGGTTTTAGATTTTGGGTTTTAGGGTTTAGGGTTTAGGATTTATTATTATATCTGTAGATTAAGGTGTATGATTAAAATTATTATTATTTTAAATAGAGTTTAGGGTTTAAGGTATAGGATTTAGGGTTTTATTTTTTGGGATTTAGGATTTAGGGTATAGAGTATAGAGTATAGTGTATAATGTTTAGGGTTTAAGGTTATATTTAGGGGTTAAGGTTTATGTTTAAAATTATTATTTTTTTAAATAGAGTTTTGGGTTTTGGGGTATAAGATTTAGCGTATAGGATTTAATATATAGAACTTAGGATTTAGGGGTTAAGGACAATGAATTCTTATTCCTTCTCTTTTAATAATCGATTTAATTTCATTGTCACTTTTTACTCAAACAAATAGCTCCTAAATTTTTAAAACTTTAGATATGTGCTATCTACATAACTACTAAAATACATATTTGTTATTCAAAATTGAAAAATTACTTCAAATAATACCCGTAAACTTCACACCAAAGAAAAATAACACTCTCCGTAAATTCCGAGAGGTATGATTTAGTATCAGGGGTGTTATTGTTATAGTTTTCCGGGATGTTAGATTTTTTTTTCCTTCAAATTCACGTGGAGTTCTAAAAGTTTTATAAATAAATTTTTGGGGACAAAGATATGGTATAGTTTAGCAGGAAAACAAAATTGTACTAATCCATACAATCAAATTCGATAGAAGAAAAATGAGGAGTTATATAAAAAACTACTAATAATGTAGAAGTTCCTCTCCAGCCATAACCATCTTGCATAAACGACTAGGACCAAGCTTTTTCCTTTTCATTAAACTTTGTCTCCTTATGACTTCCATTTGATTTCTCTTACGAACTTGCATCATAGCTTCTTCTTCCACAACAAATCTTCTCATTAAAACATCATCAGTCAATGATTTTCCTCTGAATACTCTTCTCCCTTCAGTACTAGTACTATGTCTCGCCGCACTTGACATTAATCTTTCCTGTGTAGTGGCTACCAAAGACTTATTGTTATTATGGATACTTGATCTTGGATAACTATAGCTTCTTCTTGGTGGAATGTTATCATTTCTAAAAACGTCATTGTAGGAATATAATGGTGCGCAAAGGCAAACTCTTGTAATTTTAGTAGCAACTTTAAGAGAGGTACATTTTCTCAACTTTTGCGATCTATTTGATGAATTTGGTGTTGAAATCTCTGTGGATTTCGATATTGTTTTCCATAGCGTTGTGTTTTTGGTTGGAACTTCTGTTGACTTGGAAATGCTTCTCCAGAGTTTTGCCATCTCAATTGCTCTTTGATACCACGGCTTCCTGTATAACAACACAATATCAAGTGTCTTAGCAATAATAATAACAATAATATAATAATAATAATAATAATAATAATAATTCCTTAAAATATAAATTTTAAAAGCCATTTGATCAAAAAACTAAAAAAAAAATATATTATAATGTTATATTAAAATAAAATGATAATTTTATCTCGTGAAATACACTTTCATAACATTTTATTGATAAAACTAAAATGTCTTTTTTTTAAGTGACTTAAATATTCTTGTAAAAGTAAATAACACAAACAAAATTGCTTTAGATAAACCTACACATTCCTAGTAAAATCTGTTTTGTGCTTTGAATTATTAGCCCAAACCTGTTTTCGTCCAGAAATCCCATTAAAGTTCTAACATATATGACCCAAATGTACGTACAGTCCTAATTAAAATCAAATAAAAATTCTACTAACATCCCACGAAACCCTACAAATACATATTTTTAAAGTAGATATCTCTAATAATTTAAGACATTGGGGTATATATTTAGAACATTTGTGGGATGTAATTAGAATTTGACAAAATCAATTCTCAAGCTAAATCTATAGCCTTCTTCTATTGCATGCATTTTGTTATTTTCTGCGGACCTAAAACTAAGGGTAGGTTTATTACCAGAGTAGGTTTTATTAGTCTCAAGATCAATCATTTTTAAAAATCCTAAAATATTTAATTGTTTTGATGTTAGTATTTCTTAATATGGAAATATCAATTCCTAAAAGTAAAGTTCATTTTCTTAAGTTCTTGTTTGAGTTTGATGAATATCATTGATGATTTGATAAGATTTTACTTATACTTGATCTTAGAAAGTTGTGACAAATCAAATATCAGTTTGCAGTTAAATTTTTTTTAAAACAAAAAAAAAAAAGGTACAAATTTTTATTAAGCTCAAATGTTGCTACAAGGTCTTAAAAGGTGATTAAATATTGACATACCTTGCTTCGGAGTTCTTTGAATCTTGCATGAACAAAGGAAGCTGAAGATAAGAGAAAGAGCTAAAGAAAGAGAAGCAGCAAGAACTAGTTTCATTTGGTTGAGATAAGAAGAGAGAAAGCCTCTAGTTTTTTGTTTGCTTTCAATTTGTGAATGAAAGATGATGAGGTTGTCAATGTACTTGTTTTCCTTTTATTTCCCCTTCTTTATTATCCCAACCCTTCTCTTTTGCTTTGGCAGGCATGATTCCTCATGATTTTGTGAAGAGAGAGAGAGAGAGAGAATTTTAAAATTCAAAGGCAAAGTAAATTGGTCACTTTTATTATCAACTATTACTGAAATGCCCTTGATTATAACTTTTAGAATAAAGTGGAATAATAATTAGCTGCTAGCTAGTAGCTGCTCTAAATATATATATGTAATTAATCCTAATTATTTTACTATGTGCAGGGCATGTAGACATTTTAAAGTATATAAGACCTTGTTGTAATTGTAATGTTTTCTTTTCTTAATGTCTTATGATTGTTAGCATGGAAGATAATATACTTAGCACATTAATATATTAAACACATGCATGTCTGGCCGCCCAATAGACATGACTGGCCTGCCTTTGTGACGGTAGAATCATATAGTCTAAGACCATTTTTATAAATCATTTCATTAATTTTTATCTCAATTATTAATTTATAGAGAGAATAGGATGTATAATACTATTTTTTTTAACTAAATAGTATTTTATGTGATCTAAAGAAGTGTAATTAAGAATAGTTTTTTTTTTCTTTTTTACTAATAATTTATACTCCATAAAATATTAAAGATTATTTTAATGTCATTAATCCTTTTGTAATCATAGTATATATAATATTAAAAAGAGAGTAATTTTTTAAAATATAGAACCTAAAAATGAGTACTATTAAATAATATAATATAAATAAATTATTCGATGTATATTTTGTTCATTTAATTTTTTTTTAGAAAATTGATATAGGTTAAAAAATTTAAGAGAATTAATATCTTATATTTATTTATGATATTAATTTTTGTTATCGAATCTATACCACAATTCTAAAAATTATTTAAATTTATGAATTAATAAAAAAAAGTATTTTCGAATAAAATTCAAATGGTAGAAATTTGTAATTAGCTAGAGTATTAAACAAAATAAATGAATTCTACCTCTTGCGAGCTTTACATTTAAGGAGAATTTGTGTCTTCCACTTGGGTAGGTATATAGGGGCATATATGAAAGATCCAGTCTGTTTATAAATAATTAGCCAATGGATGGCATCATGATTCCTTTGTGGGTGGTGTTATATCCAGAACTCCCAAAAGCTGCTGCATACGTAAAAAAGACGTGATCATTGCTGATGTTGGATTTATTAATTCTTCTTTAAAATCTGGGTTCCCTTAAAATATTTTGGAAATTATTCTGATCTTGTGTGGGTTTATATGTACCCTTCTTCAAGAAATATGAACAATCTATGTTAAGGCCAACAATAAATTTAAGAAATTAGTTAAGCTTGTTTAATTACTTCATATAGCTCAAGATTGTTTCACGTACACCAATAAATCGATTATTCATGGCCTCATTGGCTATTTGGAAAAGAAAAATAATGCCTTCCACAGTGCAGCTTTTTTTTTTCTGAAATGAGTCACTTTAAATTTGCCTCTTCCTTTATATATACAGATTACTCATTTGACAAGATATGTTGCCTAATGGATTTTTTTTTCCAGTCATTAGTTAAGCATAACTTCAATCACTGAAATTCAAACTAATTTGCAAGAATAGCTCACTCCAGTGAGATAGCTAGCCTCATGGGTTCAATTATTTTGAGGTTTTAGTCATACCAGTAAATTTCTGTAAATTATTTAAAAAAAAATCTATTTATCACAAATTTACCATAAATTACAACTGTTATAATTGATAAGTATAGTTAAGATTATTTAAAAATATAACCGTAATTTGATAAATACTTTTTAAGTCAAAAGTATGCAATGTTTTCTGTCAACTTGCTTTTTTTTTTGTTGTAAATTGTAGGCCATAGAAATCATTTTGTCCACTTTGTACTGGATTGTAATGAACTACTTCCATTAGGAGGAAAGCTAGGGATAGTCAATACACAGTGGTAAAAGATAATTTTTGAAACCAGTAACTTATCTTTCCCAGGAACTACGTACTAGATCTGGCAACTTATTCAGATGCAAATGAAGCTTTCAATTAAAGCATGATAACACATAAGTTGGTAGAAGAAAAATTTATGTTCCTATTTATTGTTCTTAATGCTTATGAGAAAGACTACTAATCATCTATTTTTTGAGTGTGCTAGTTCTAAGCCGATCTTTCTACAATCTCCACTAAAGCTGGATATGATTCAGTTCACTAAGGAATCATTCTCTAGTAGTTTTGTGTCTATTTTTAATTTTTTTTATGGGAGATCTAATGGGATTTTGGAGCTGCTCTTCTGGATTGTATTTCCTTGCAGAATTTGGAAAGCCCAAAAATGGAAGAGTTTTTAATCATTGATAGTTCTATTTGTTTTCCTTGCTTCAAGACAAGTTCAAGAGTTTCTAAAAATTGTTGGTTTGTAATTTCTTATTTTTTTAATAATGTGGTTGTTAAGATATTAGTTTTCTTACAAATTAAATTCATTAGAGAATTTTAATATTATTGTTATTTGTTATTGATATCCTTTCTTATCTATATTCACGATTCAAAACTTCAATTTTTTAATTATAACGATCTCATTATTATTATTTTTTATCTTAATTATAACGAACTTTCTATATTAATAAAAATCATTTATCAATTGAGGAAGAAGGAAAAAAAAGGGGGGGGAAATGATAACACTTGATCTTGGCATTTTGATTCTCCATCAAATTAATATACGCTACTTGTTATCACGTGAGAGACAAAGTGTCATATCAAATCCAGAATAGAGATGAGCAAAATGGTTCCAACCAATGCCAGCTTGGGCTTTGAGGAAGCCATGATTACGATACAAATATATATCATTGCGTTGCAGACAGAGAACTTGTAGTTGACACACAAATATTAACTTTTATCATTTTGTTTTCTTGTTTATGTAATTTGTTCATTACTGTTAACAACAATTTTCATTGTTTGCAATCAACAAGGCCAAGGAAATAAACTAGTAATACAGTTTTAGATCTTGTTATTGTTTATAGATTTGTAGCTGTGAGCTATGTTACAGGAATTATTTTAAGATTTAAATTTTAGTTATGTATTCGAGTCAAAATGCACTCAGTTTTCTTAATTTTATGATTTTTTTTTACCAAATTGAAGTACACGTTACCTACAACCATGTCCATATCATATCACTTGGATATGGATACTTTACAAAAAAAAAAAATGATGAGTCTATGTAATTTATGAGATAGTTACACACCTTTTTGGGTTAATCTGTATTTAGGAATTGGGTTGGGGAATTGATGGAATAAGGGCTGAATTTACCAATTACTGCATCCACTGGAGGGAAGCCGTATGGCCCTATAGCTTAAAGGTTACTACACTCTGAACCATTTTCAGTCTCAACTCCATTCCTTTTATACACCACTCTGCCTATTCACATGACCACCAACTGCATCACAACTTAAGAGGAAAGCTGATAAATAAAATAGACATGAATTCTTGAACTAGACAAAGTAAATAATTTTTAAATCATTGGCTATCAGGCTCGCCGGAACATTTCTTGGTCCAGACAACTGAACCAGCTTTGCGTTCTCCTCGTTTTCTCTTATTCCTAGGAAAATTAACTTCAGATCCTAGACATGATTCTGTTGAATTCAACAAACACTGCAAACACAATTCAACAATCACTGCACCGACGCCAAACATTTTTTCCAATATACACGGCGCCTACCAATCAAGTTCTAAATCATACAATTCAATCACATTTTAGCGAAATAAGAATTAAGATTTGTCTATATAAACAATGTAAATATCCGATACAAATCAAGAAATAAGATTAATAAAACGTTTATTTCTTCCTCCGATTATTTCTTCAAACATTAATTTCTTCTACAGACGAGCGCGTTGCTTTATACAAATTTGAAACCCTTGTTTTCTAAAAACAGAGATTTCTTTATCCGAAAAATATTTTTTTCTACCGAAAAAAAATTTTCATTCCAACACTCCTTACAAATATTAATTACAAACATCAATTTTTAAGATTTCTCCCACCTAATTTTACCAGACATACTCTAAACACAATTTCAACATTTTGGTAAAAACAGACACAGGTAAAACCGGCTCCACGCGCTCACGCACGCCCGTTGGAGGGTGAGTTGTACACGCGCCCCACGCGCCCCACGCTCGCGTCTGGAGGTCAAGATGATGACGTGTCATCCTGGCTCTGGCTCGGTTTTGCTTGCCGTCGGCTCGGTTCCAGATGCGGCTCTGGCCCGGCCATGGGCGTAGTCCGGCCTCGCGCCGTCTCCAGTCACCTTTGCTCGGCCAGTTGGTCCCACAATGGTTCTATGAACCCTGCTTTCTGCTGTTCGTTCCATATTTTGACCTGCTTCTGGCCTATTTTAAAGGTCCAAACCCTAGTTTTTTTCCTGCTGATTTCTAACACTGTCCCTTCATTTTTTTCAAGTTTTTTAAACCATATTTGATTCGCTTTATGGTTTTTATCCTATTAGTATAAATATATATTAAAAAACACAAAATATATATATATATATATATATATATATATATATATATATATATATATATATATATATTCTTTAGCCCTAAAATTATTACACCATTTTCTAGTTCGTTACCATAATATCACGACAGTAGGTATAATTTCATTACCTACGAGCAATCAAATCCAAATTGTTGTACAACTGCTCACTGTGCTTAACGCCGGAATTATTCTTAATGACTAATTATGATGTTTCGTTCAAATAATAGAAATGCATATCGTAGAGAGAGAAAACTCTCTTATATTCATGACAAAAATTTGCAACCCGAAAAACATCAAACAATTATAACAAGTGGTATGCGTAAAATCAAAAAGTGAAGAGATGGCTACTATGTCAATGAAGTCCAGAATCACAAGCGATATTTACGCATACCCATCGCTCTTGAAATTGGGTGCTCGCGAAAGCATTCTATGATGGAAGTTGATGAATTACGTATTTATCTTAAACCAAAAAGCCTTTACTTCTAATAAAATGGAAAATCACTTTCGTAGTATTACAGAGAGTTAACCTCAAATTTTCCAAGAGCTAGACCATCGTGATAAGTGATCATGAAAGACTCACATTTAATATCATATCAAGAGTCCGTTGAAAGACTAAGGATACATATTTTCCTTTGGATTAGATGATGAGTTTGGAAAGGTGTTCGTGGCAAAATTTTGCTAAAAGAAACTATCCCGCATTTAAGGTTGTTATTCCTTGATTCGACGAGTGTAGTACGTCAATCTCATCAAGGAAAAATCTTAGAGATGTCGACGCTCCGCCATGATATCTAAAAATCGCTCTTTTTCCAATCAAAGCCAGTTAACGAAAGTGTGACTGATAAATCATCATTTAAATGTACCCATTGTCATCAAAAGGGGTCATACAAAAGAACGATGTTTTGAATTGGCGGGATATCCTGATCGCAAGGATCACAACCGTGACTCTGAAGAAAATCCACGAGATGTCTATCGTCACCATTGCCGAAACAACAAAGCGATCACGTTGCAAACCTCCTCAAAGACACGTTGGTAAAGATGCTTAAAGTTTTTTCTCCTATTTTTAATAATACATGGATAATTGATTCAGTAACCGATCATACGACATTCGATTCTTGACAAAACTCAAAACCATCTTCACACAAAACCGCTTCAGACCGCCAACGGTAACACAACCCCAACACAGGGAAAGATCTTTCGTCTCTCACTAGTACTTTGAATTTAGACTCAAGACTAGTTGTTCCTCTTAGTAGTATAACCTTATATCTATTTCTCAAATAACCACCGCTTTATCTTGTTTTGTTATTTTTTGGCCCGACTTTGTGGTGTTCAAGGCGACATTCAAACAAAGCAAACGATCGGGTCGTGGTGTTAGGCAAGGAAACCTCGTATTATTTTGGACTTGGATTCAACAAAACATGCATTGGTTAAAGAATCCTGATCTAACAAGGATGAATCAAATATATGGCTTCGGCATAAGAGATCGGGTCACAGCTTCTTTTGGATATTTGAAAAATTATTTCCAAAGTTTATTTTCGAGCTTAGATCTTTCTACTTTAAAGTGCGATGTCTCAGTGAACTAGCAAAAAGTCATCGTCTTCATTTCCGTAACCTTAAATAAAAGTCCATCTCCGTTTACGGTTATACATTCTCATGTGGCTGGTCCTTCCAAAGTCTCTACGTGGGAGTGATCACGTTGGTTTGTTACATTTATCGATGATTTTAGTAGAATGACCGGGTCTGCTTAATGAAATCTAAAAGGAGGTAAACTTTATTTAGAAAATTTCATAAAATGGTTCGTACTCAATATAAAACACAAATCCAAGTTCTAAGAAGTGATAAATCGAGGAGAATATAAAAGTTCTCGAGCTTCAAGAATATCTTCAATCAAGGCATTATTCATCAAACTATCAGGTTGATACACCTCAACAAAATGGAGCTGCAGAAAGGAAAAATCGACACTTGGTTGGAAGTCGTCCGTGCCTCATTGATCGAAGCTAATATGTCATTATCTTATCGGGGAGAAGCAATTACTGGCACGTATATTTAATCAATCTGCACCTTCCTGGCCCCATTAACTTCCAAACACCACTACAAGCCATCATCAAGCAATTGTTGCACCAAATGTTCCCAATCTACCTCCTCGTGTCTTCGTCAGGTGGGCATTTGTACACCTACATAAACAACAACGTAGCAAGTTGGATCCACGAGCAATACGTTGTGTTTTTAAGGGATATGCCATACAACAAAAAGTGACTGTTACCATCCTCCTACAAAACAAATGATTACTACTACGGATGTTATTTTTCATGAAGATACAATGTATTTCTCCTCTACACCCGAATTTCAGGGAGTACAACCATGTCAGCTCAGACTTACATATAAATTGCTTCCTTTACGAAGAAAGACAAATTATATGTGAGGAAAATACAAATAACTTGAATCTGGGGATAATAACTCTCAATATAGACAAGCATCAAGTGAAATGGAATCAAGTCCTCATCAAATTCAAGATCATCAAGGAAGTTCCTTACTACCACTAAATGAGTACGAGATTCCTTCTCCACAAACCGCCGATATACCTAACCAATCGTTTTTGCAGGATGTTCTAACTATTGAACCAACCAAAAATACTTTCCATCACGTCCTAACAGGTATTCCTAAAGCCATGTATTTAACTCAGATTTCTAGTAAAGTCAAATATCCCATGAGTAACTATATGTCTAAACATCGTTTGTCAAAATCAAACGTATCATTTAGAATCAATTATCTCCGTCAGATCTATTCCTAACAATGCAAGGCGAAGCTTTAGTCGACCAAAAATGGAAAGATGCTATGAACGGGTTAACTAAAATCTTTAGAAATAAATAGAACTTTGAGTTGTCGATCATTCCACCAACAAAGAAAATTGTTGGATGTCGATGGATTTTTTCAAGAAAATATCAGATGGTACGATTGAACGATATAAAGCAAGATTGGTGGCAAAAAGGATACACTCAAACATATGGATCGACTATACGTAAACATTTGTAAATTGTAGCCAAAATTAACACTGCTCGGTCTTTAGATTTCTACCGCAAATTTAGATTGGCTATTATATCGCTTGATGTAAAAAATGCCTTTCTACAATGGAGATTTAATTGAAGAAGTCTACGGATTTACCACCAGAATCAAGAAATCCACAATCCATGGAGAAAAGGTGAAAATTAAAAAATCATCGTGATTGGATCAAACAATCCCCAAGAGTATTACAGGTTCACAAGGTCAACGAAGGCATTTGGCTACAAGCAAAGCAATTCAGCACTATACTTTATTTCTAAAAAGGGTATGGTAAGATCACCGCACTTATTGTATATTGACGACAATGATAGTAACAGAAATGATCTTGAAGAAAGGAAAGCGCCACAAACTTACTTATCCAAAGAATTTAAATGAAAGACCTTGGTTCCTTAAAATATTTTTCGGATCGAGGTTTCTTGATCAACGTAAGGAATCTTCTTATCTCAAAGAAAGTATGCCTTAGATTTATTAAAAGAAACCCAGAGGTCAAGATGTCAACCATAATACACCATTTAGAGAGAAGGATTAAAGTTATGTATCAAGGTTGGATCAAGTTCCAACAAACAAAGAAAGATACCAAAGGCTTGTTGGAAGGTCGGATATTTGGCACACACAAGACCAGACTTTGCCTACGCTAAGTATTGTCACCAATTTATGCATAATCCCGATAACAACATATGAACGCTTATTCAGATTTTCGAGCATATTTAAAATCGCTTCCTGGAAAAGCGATTGCTCACTAAGAACTCAGTAGTTTTCAGTAATTGAAGCATATATACTGATGCCTGATTGGGACTGATCAATAAATGATGTATTTCTACATCTACATTACTTCACTTTTGTGGGAAATCTTGTAACATTGGGAGAAGTAAGTTAAACAAATACGTTGCAGGGTCTGCTAAGTCACAGAGGCCGAATACGAGGGAATGGCACTTACAGGCCATGAGCCAGGGTTACAATCTCTTAAAAGATTTGACATATCCTCGCGAAAGAATCAATTAAGTTATTTTGTGACAATAAAGTTAAAGATGATATCAAGATAATCCGGGCTCAACACGATCGTACAAAACATGTCAAGTTGCCGATGATTTTTTATTAAAGAAAGTTAGAAGAAAATTCATCGAATTACCAAAAATCAAGTCAAGATCAATTGCCGACATCCTCACTAAAGCATTCTCATATCGAGTATTCACAGAGCATGTGCTGGGCATAAGGAAAGACATCTACGCACCAACTCGAGTGGGAGTGTTGAATTCAACAAACACTGCAAACACAATTCAACAATCACCGCACCGACACCAAACATTTTTTTCCAATATACACTGCCTACCAATCAACCGTAAATCATACAATTCAATCACTGTATTAAATAGTAATTAGTATTTGTCTATATAAACAATGTAAATATCCGATACAAATCAAGAAATTAGATTAATAAAACGTTTATTTCTTCCTCTGATTATTTCTTCAAACATTAATTTCTTCAGATTCTAGAATTGATTGCTCCTGAGGAATAACATTTTTCACTGAAGTATCAGGCTCCACTGATGCATTTGGACAAGGAGTGTCTCCTTGTTTGCATCTCTCTGGTTCTGGGTGCTTGTCATCTGTCCGGTTAATTATCCTTTGTAAAGTGTGCTTTTCTTCTTCAGCTGCCTCATCATGCATAAGGATGTTGTCTAAACTCTGCACATTATAAAATAGTATTTTGTGCCAGGTAAAGTACACTTACGTTTTCGCTTAAGTCTCCAAACTGTGGTTGGTGAAGTGTGACATCAGCATCAGACAGCAATCCCAAATTGTTTTCAATAATATCAGGAGCAGGGATAGCCTCCCCAAAACTCGAAACAACACTTTCAGGCATGACTGTATCTCCAATATCATACTCTGCTATATGGTCAGCTGAATTGTGGATGGCTGCTGCAGAAACTGCTTCTCCATTGCCATCAGAGACTCCTAGACTGTGAACTGAACTGGTCTGAACATCTAATGGTGCAAGGCTCAAGTTCTCCGAAGAAGAGAACCTGGCAGCATTTTCGGTCATAACGACATCAATTTTACCCTTTAGTTTTGAACCCATGAGTGAACTCTGTCAATCTTCTGCAGCACCTGTTCCAGGGAAACATCATCTTCTCTTAAGTCATCAGGCAAACCAAACTTGTCATTCCCAGTTGCACTCAGCTCTGGGATTGCTGCCAATTAATGATACTCGTAATCATTAAGTTTGATAAAAGACAAGATAATCTAGATGTATCATTATAGGTTGGCTAGTCAGACTAACTTTTGCATGCTTACACAAATTAAAAAAGAAAAAAGAACTTTTGATTTCTATTTTCCTTGTTAAAGGTAAGTAGAGGTGTAAATTGAGATTAATGAAACAATCCATTAATTTGGAAATCAGTCTCATCTTGTCTCACTTGATTTTTAATGAGATGACTTGATTTTTAATGAGATTAGATGGTAATGAAACGATACTAATTGATATATCTCATTTATACTTAATTAACCTAAATGAGACAAATAAGAATACAAAAATAATAAAAAATATAATAAATGATAATTTATAATGTAAGTTTAATAAGAAAAATGATACAACATATGTTTAAAGTTAGGTCTATTAGGGTTACAATTTAAATGAGATGAAATAACATTTAAATAAAATGAGACAATATTGCACCATAAGTTTATTAGAGACAACAAATAAGATATGAGATGAGACAACTAACTTTACATCTTTAAAGGTAAGTAATGAGAGATAACAAAATGATTGAATACTTTATGGAGTATAAGTAGCTTTACAAGCACTGCAAGTTATGCAATGAGTAATAATCAATTCACAGCAAACAATATCTGCAGTGCCCAATTCATCCTCCATAGAAGTGTTATCAGGATCTGACCTATTTTCTGCAATATATTAAAAAAAAATGTCAAACAAAGATTAATTGGATGTGAAGATATGAAATATACAAAACAACGATGAAATTGTCACCAATGTAAGAGAAAAGGTTATGATGTGATGCATATGAAGCTAAATCAGTTGTGTCTTCAACTCTCTTTCTTTTTCTCCTCTTCATGGCCTTTTTCCTATTATGACTCGAAAACTGCAGTGACTTTGAACACGATTCTTCAGAATTAAATTGATCAAATGCTGAATGTTTTATTTGATCACATGCAGCAAGCTCTCTGGAATACCGTAATGCTTGTGATTCAATTTCCTTAATTTTCAATTCCAACCATTTGCAGCGCCACATCACAGGACGTATAAAGCTCCTCCAGTGATCCGTCAACTTTTTCTTCCTGAAATGGAAGGCATGCGACCACAATGAGTATTTTGAAATAAACCTATAGGATGATAGTCAACAAACCAAGTTTAAAGTCCTCTCATTTCCCAGAGCAACAAATTAGGTATAACATCCCATCACTCTCACTATATAAGTATGTAAAGAGATCTGGAAGAGACAAATGTAAAGTTCAAATGATCTAAGAAAAACTTAAAAATATCAGATCAGATAGTTTGAGCATTTCAACCTGGATAGAAGAGAGACGGTATTGTCCTTGCACCAACTTTTTTATAACATAACATCCTCCTATAAGCCATTAATTAATTTTTTTCTTTTTTTGTTTGTAAGTTTCTTGTATGCTTTGAAAACATAATACAATGGCATTGCCTGAAATCACGTAAAGTGATAAAGATTTCAGGCACCAATAGCCTCTCCTGAGATAAATTTATTGGATTCATATATCAACTAAGCTCATTAACGTTATTTTAGAAAGAACCATAATCATTATACACTAAATAAGAAAAAACTAGGATACATTAGATTTCACACAACCAAGATAACAAAAGCGAACTACTAAGAGGAAAAATGTGTACACCTCATCTGGAATACACAACTAAATGCATCAAATGCATATCCAAAACTATTATCCTCAAAGAACTGCGATTCAACTTCACCTTCACTAAATCCAGTACAAATCTCAGCATCAGAGATCGTGTCAGCAAATGAACTTGAGTATTCAGTTGCATCCGGATCCTCAATTTCAGCAATTCTGGTGCTAGAATTATTTTTACATTGAATTTCAACATCCCTATTCTGGGGGCACTTTTTGGAACCTTATTCTTCTCGTTCATCAAAATTTCTGTCTTAATAACAGCATCCTCATGGTTAATAGTGCAATGAAACCCCTTCATGGGTGAAAAATCCACAGAATTCTTATTATGGCCAGGTGCAACTTCTGCACTAACAAGCAGTGTATAATTGGCACCAATATTCCCCAAGGGTTGAGCAAGAGGCATGCCAGATTCTGCTGAACGCTGCTTGCTTTAACTATAATTCTGAAAACATTAGCATTAAAACTTAGGTTCCGGGGTTGCAAACTGGGTGAAGTGTTCCCATCTTTACACAAGCAAAAGAAATCTCGTGATAAAATTAGAAATCAACACTTCAACAGTTCAGCTACAAGTCTACAACCACTTATTCAAATAAGGCATAACTTATTCACCAAAGAAAGAACCACATTTATCCAAAAAAATGAAAGTTAAGATAAATCACATATGCAGCATGTTTACTCCGTACTCACAAACTTGTAGACACATAAAAACTTGAGTGTTTCCTAATCTAATTTGTAGTAGATACGAGGACCTGTTGTTAGCTCGTTGAAGAAAATTACTTTATAAGGCCAATGACCTTTGCACGCCTCTCAAAATATTACCATGATGTTTTCAACATTTATAAGCAATTTAATCAGCAAAAAGAAACTAACTTGTTCTCTAACTTGTTGGAAAGGAAAGTTCAATTCTTTAAGGAAAAACAACAACAGAAACAATGATAATAAACCAAACTATAGGCACTCAGAAGCTGCAATGATTGAGCAACACAACTGAAGACCACTTCAGTTTAATCAGCACTTCACTTGTTTATTCATGTGAGGCTGTTAGCATGCAGTGCTATTATAATTGAAGCAATTATCAGGTGCGGCTCAAGAGTTTACGAGGCCCTAGGCCACAATTAAAAATTAGGCCCTCGAAATCTAAGAAAAAAACTTGAAATATATTGAAAAGTTGATGTAACACTTTTGAATTATTCAAAGGTTCCTAAAGGACATATGAGACCACTAAACTAGCCAATATTACAGTACCATACAACGCCGGAAATTAGAAGCATAAAGAATAAAACTGAAACCATTACATTAAATCAAAAGCTAATACGACAGAGCCTAGTTACATAGATTACCTATTACTAAAAGCCAACCAAGCAAGATATTGAAAATTACAAGCTGATGACACAAATATAACATTAATAGACTTAGAGGGATTTTGTTGATTTGCGAGAATAAAGCTAAAAAGAATGGCGAGAATAAAGCTAAAAAGAAGAAATCATTCAACGACAAGCTCATAATAAACCAGATATGAAAATCACAAACTGAGAGGGAGGTATCTTACATTGTAACGGATATGTACTGATGGATAAAAGAACGGCAAGAGAGTGGAGGAGTAGACTGTGATGAGTATTGGCTTAGGGACTAGGGAGTGCCGGCAATGGAGCTCTAGGATTTTTACTGGCGTTGGTATGGTAAAAGGAGAGAATCAACTCAACCGAATAAAAATTTGGGTAAAGTGGCTTTGGCGGTTTATTTATTTATTTATTTTTTTGAATTAACGGTTTCAGTTTCTTTTTGATAGCTTTTTTTTTAATAAAAAATAATTTATATTCTTTCAAGTCAATTATTTTGATAGCTTTAAACATTTTAGTTTGAGAAATATTTTCTTTTTTAATTATATACCATAATCATGTCAACACAGGCAAACAAATAGTTTTTTTATAATGGAAAACATATATATTTAATTTAAAAGGTGTGGTATATTTTTAATCTAAAAAATATTTTTTTATATGCTTAAAAGTAAAATTATTTAAATAAATTAATTATATAAAAATTAAAAAAATATCAATAACTTTTTAAAAATATCAAAGCTGACATTCCATTTTATCAAAAGTTAAAATCAATTAATAATACATTTTTGTAACATCTTTTAAATTTAAAGGTATCTTTAATTTTAAACTAAGTTTTATTTTCTCTTTTATCTTCTAATGTTAAATAACCAATATTACTAACTAATAAAATAAATAAAAATAAAATATTACATTTTATTTTATTGTATTGATGTAATGCATAACGATTAAAAAAAATAAATAAATGTACATAAATTTTAAAAATATAAACACATGCTTATCAATTAAAAAAATAAAAAAATGAAATACGAAGAAATTATTTTTATCTCCCAAATAAAATGTGTTAAAGATGATTAGTTGTGTGTATTATGTGTCTAACACTAGGTGAATATATTAGTTGTGTATTACGTGTCTTAGTTGTGTATTAGGTGTATGTCAGCTAAGATTATCTCTAACTTTGTATATAAATAGGTAGTGTCTTTGAATAAGAATATAAGAGTGAATTCTAAGTTTTACATGGTATCAGAGCATTTGGGTTACAAAATTTGAGAATTTTTTTTTTTCGTTCAAATTAGGACTGATTTTGGATAAACACAAATTAGTATTTGGTGCATTTTTGAGTTCCAACTCGGAACACCCTTTTGGAGTGTACATTTTTTCTCACCGTCGGCACAGGGAGGAAGATCAGCCGCCGACCAGTCAAACCTTGATGTCTGGCCACCAGACGAGCCGCGAGTGGGCTACATGCGCCACCGTGACTTTTCGTCAAATTTTCACACGTCTCACCGCCGGCACAAGGGGGAAGAAAAGTTGTCGACCGGCCAAACCCCGAAGTCCGGTCACCAGACGAGTCGCGAGTGGGCCACACGCGCCACCGCGACTTTCTGTCAAATTTCCACACGCCGGCGCGTGACAGGGTGTCCGTGCAGAATTCTTCTCCGGCCGACCTCCTATCGCTCTCCGCCGTTCCCCTGTATCATCTGTGGTTGTTTGGCACTCATCGCTTATGATTGTTCAGGTTTGGGTTTTCCAATTTTGTGTTCTTGTTCGCTGCGTGTTTGGTCGCTGCTGATTGTTGGTTCGTTTGCTCGCTATCTTGTCGCTTGTAAGAGTTATTGCTGAAAAGAAATATAATGTTGTAACGGATATGGTGCTGTGATGTCTAAAATCACTTTAATTACAAGCTCAATGGCCTGAATTATTTGGCTTGGAGCAAGACCATTCGAATTTATTTGAGAAGTATCGAAAAAGATACTCATTTGACTAATGATCCTCCTAAAGATGATTCAAAGCAAACATGACTTAGAGACGATGATCGCTTATTTCTGCAGATTCGAAATTCTATTGAAAGCAATGTAATTGACTTAATCAATCATTGTGAATTCGTTAAACAATTGATGGATTATTTGGATTTCTTATATTCTAGTAAAGGAAATCTTTCTCGCATATATGAGGTATGCAAAGCATTTTACCGTGCAGACAAACAAGATCAGTCACTCACAAATTATTTTATGGAAGTTAAAAGGACTTATGAGGAGCTCAATAGTTTGATGCATTTTAGCCCTGATGTCAAGGTTCAATAAAGCCAACGGGAACAAATGGTGGTCATGAGTTTTCTTACCGGTCTTCCCTCTACTTTTGAGACTACTAAGTCCTAGGTTCTTTCTAGTTCTGAGATCTCCTCTTTACAAGAAGTGTTTAGTCGAGTACTTCGTACAGAAGGCACTCCACCTCCACCTACTCAATTAAATGGTGCTTTGGTCAGCTGAAGTAATAATTATGAACATGGACGGTCAACTTATATGAACAGAAATAAAGGAGGTGGCTCGCACGGGTTTGAAACTCGACCACAGGATCTCAGAGGTATTGTATGTCACTATTGTCACAAACCAGGACATACAAAACATGAATGTAGAAAGCTTCAGTACAAGCATCAGAAAGGTCACTCGGCTCATATTTCATCCACTTCTGATACTTCTAAAAAATTGGTTCTTATCTCTGCAGATGAATTTACCAAGTTCTCACAATATCAAGAATCACTAAGGTCTTCATCACCCTCTGTCATTGTTATTGTTGATTCAGGTAAATCAAATGCGTGTCTCATTTCCTCATCTTCCAAATGGGGTATTGATTCTGGTGCCACAGATCATATAACAAGTAATTCTAGTCTCTTTTCTACTCTTCAGTCACACACTTTTACCTCTACTATTACCTTAGCTGATGGGTCACCATCTGGTGTTCTTGGGTTTGGCACAATTACTCCCACTTCTTTGCTTCCTTTGTCGTTTGTCTTACATTTACCTAGCTTATCCTTTAATTTGATCTCTATAAGTCAGCTTACTCGTTAATCTTAGTCACAGATCTCATTTTTTCCCGATTGTTGCTTATTTTAGGATCTTATGACGAAGAAGACTATTGGTAAAGGACATGAGTCTGGAGACCTCTATATTCTTGACACACCAATACCGAAATCTGTCACTTGCTCTAGTGTAACCTCTCCCTTCGAGGCACATTATAGATTGGGTCATCCATCTCTTCCTTTACTGAAGAAACTTTGTCCTCAGTTTAATAAGGTGTCTTCATTAGATTGTGAGTCTTGTCAATTTGCAAAACATCATCGTCTTAGTTCAAATCCAAGAGTTAATAAACGTGCTAGTGTTCCTTTTGAATTAGTTCATTCTGATGTTTGGGATCCTTGTCCTATTTTGTCTAAACCTGGGTTTAAGTATTTTGTTACTTTTGTGGATGATTATTCTCGTGTAACTTGGTTATATTTTATAAAGAGTCATTCTGAATTATTTTCTATTTTTTGCGCATTTTGTGTTGAGATTAAAACCCAATTTAATGTTTCAATTCATACTTTACGAAGTGATAATGCCAAAGAATATACATCAGTTTTGTTTCAATCTTATATGGTTCAAAATGGCATGCTTCATGAAACTTCGTGTGTTGATACTCCATCTCAAAATGGAGTGGCCGAACGTAAGAACAAACATCTTCTCGAAACTGCACGTACCTTATTATTTCAAATGAATGTTTCTAAACCTTTTTGGGCTGATGCAGTTTCAACAGCATGTTTTCTTATTAATCGCATGCCCTCATCTATTTTTCATGGTGAGATTCCTTACCAAATTTTGTTTCCTAATAAGTCACTATTTCCAGTTGACCCTAGGATATTTGGTAGCACTTGTTTTGTTCGAGATGTTTGTCCGCATGTTACTAAATTAGATTCCAAGTCTTTGAAGTATATGTTCCTTGGTTATTCTCGTCTCCAAAAAGGTTATAGATGTTATTGTCCTAGTCTTAACAAATATCTTATCTCCATTGATGTTACTTTCATTGAAGACATATTTCGTCTTCTCCTCCTCCTCCTGCATGGTAGGAGGAAGATGATGATTTGTTAGTCTATTCTATCACATCATCTGAACCTATCTCTGATCCAGTTCCTATTAGGCCTCCTATAACTCAAGTCTACTCTAGACATAGACCTTTTGATTCATGTCATGCACCTGCTCCTTCGTCATCAGATCCAGTCCTGAAGGATGATCTTCATATTGCATTACGCAAAGGTAAACGTCAATGTACTTATCCTATTTCTTCTTTTGTTTCGTATAATTGTTTGTCGTCTTCCTCTTGCTCTTTTATTGCTTCTCTTGATTCTATTTCTACCCCTAAAACTATTCATGAATCCATATCTCATCCTGGTTGGCATCATGCAATGATCGAGGAAATGAATGCGTTGGATGACAATGGTACTTGGGACTTGGTTGATTTACCTTCAGGGAAACGGGCTATCGGATGCAAATGGGTGTTCACAGTTAAGGTTAATCCAGATGGGTCAGTTGCTCGATTAAAGGCCCGTCTTGTTGCTAAGGGATATGCTCAAACCTATGGAATGGATTATTCTAACACTTTCTCTCCTGTTGCTAAATTGACATCTGTTCGGTTGTTTATTTCTATGGCAGCTACTCACCATTGGCCTTTGCATCAACTAGATATCAAGAATGATTTTCTTCATGGTGATCTTCAAGAAGAGGTGTTTATGGAGCAACCTCCTGGTTTTTTTGCTCAGGGGGAGTCTAGGCATGTTTGTCATCTCCGCAATTCTTTGTATGGTTTGAAACAGAGTCCTCGTGCTTGGTTTGGAAAATTTAGTCAAGTTATAGAAACATTTGGTATGATGAAAAGAAAGTATGACCATTCTGTGTTCTACAAACAATCAAAAGCTGGTATCATTCTTTTAGTTGTGTATGTAGATGACATTGTTATTACTGGAAGTGATACTAGGGGAATTTCATCTCTTAAGTCTTTCCAACATACTCAGTTTCACACGAAGGATTTTGGGGATGCTAAAGTATTTTTTGGGTGTTGAAGTCACAAGGAGTAAAAAAGGTATCTTTCTATCTCAAAAAAAATATGTCCTAGACTTATTAACCGAGACAGGAAAATTAGGAGCAAACCCTTGTAGTGCTCCAATGACTCCAAACATCCACCTTACAGGAGATGGAGAACTCTTTAAAGATTTCCGAGAGATATCGAAGGTGGTTGAAAACCGAATTACCTTACCGTGACTCGTTCGGATATTGCATATTCAATCGGTGTTGTTAGCCAATTTATGTCATCCCCAAGCTCATCATGGAAAAGATTAGAGCAAATTTTGTGTTACTTGAAAGGAGCACCTAGATGTGGCATCTTGTATGCAAATCATGGACATACTCATATTGAATGTTTTTCAAATGCAGATTGGGTAGGTTCCAAAGTGGATAGAAGATCAACATCATGCTATTGTATTTTCATTGGAGGAAATTTGGTCTCATGGAAAAGTAAGAAGCAGAATGTTGTGTCACGATCGAGTGCATAGTCAGAATATAGGGCTATGGCACAATCTGCATCTAAGATAATATGGATATATCAACTCTTGGATGAAGTAGGTCTTAAAACTTCAGTACCAGTGAAATTGTGGTGTGATAACCAAGCTGCTCTTCATATTGCTTCTAACCCTGTGTTTCATTAGCGAACTAAACACATTGAAATTGATTGTCATTTTATTCACAAGAAAATTCAGCAAGGTTTGATTTCTACATGATATACGGTTTGGAGAACAACAGGAGATATCTTCACGAGAAGCTTTAAGCCGTGGGTTCGGGTTGATTATCTTTGTAACAAGTCGGGCATGATTAATATCTACGCTCCAACTCGGCGTAGTTGTTAAAGATGATTAGTCAGGCGTGATTAGTGTCTAACACTAGGCGAATATATTAGTTGTGTATTAGGTGTCTTAGTTGTGTATTAGGTGTATGTCACCTAAGATTGTCTCTAACTTTGTATATAAATAGATAGTGTCTTTGAATTTATTATATTGATGTAATGCATACCAATTGGAAAAATAAATAAATGTACATAAAGTTTAAAAATATAAACACATGCTTATCAATTAAAAAAGACATCATTTAAATTGAATTATGTTTATTTAAATTCGTGTATTATTAAATTACACTCTATTTAATATTATTATGATATTATTTTTATTATTATAAGTTTTAGGAGTATTATTTTTTATAATTTCTCAAAATATTTTCCTTTTAGTTTTCTACGTATAATTTGGTCAAGCATTTTTTCTTGAAATTTATTAGATTTGATTATAATTGTTTTATAATATAAAATTAGAATTTTACAATCTAACATTTTAAATTTAATTATACATAAGTATACAGCAAAAATTTAAGTTGTATTTGTATGGTTAAATAGTACTACTTGTAAATTTATCACAAATATAAAAGATAGAGCAATTTCACTTGTGGTTGAAATAAAAAGTTATTTTAAATTATTAAAAATAGTTTACACCACAACAATTTAATAATTTAATCCATTGGTAAAAATAAATTGAATAAACAAATACTCTGTATATGCATTGGACATCAATTTTTTATATGTGATATTTAATTACAGATATATGTATATCTTGAAAAAATAATATTATAAAAATTAGGTAAAGAAAATATGTTACAATTAAAGAAAATATTGAAAGAAATGACAGGTATGAAGAGGCTTTGAATGTTATCACTTAAAATTGATTCACCTGATCAATATAAAATTAAAAATATTGGAAAACAAAATATTCATTTTTATTTTATGAATAAAGTCATATGCATTATATTATCAGATAGAGAACAAGGTACTTACCAAAAGTCTAATAGAGTTAGCCAAACATGAGACTGTACATCAATTAATAATACGTATATATTATAATATTTTAAACAAAACTTAAAAATAATTCTTAATTTTATAGATATATAATATGTGATTTATTTTTAATAAATATATTTTATTACTCTATTTGAATATTTGAAATTATTATTGTAAAAAGTAAAACACAATAAACAAATTAAAAAAATTAAGAAGTATTCTTAAGTTCTAAAAATATAAAATATTATAGATTAAATCATTAAAAACATTATTACAAATATTATAAAAAATAAGTCAAAATTTAATCATATTTAATTTGATACTTTTTTATAACATTAAAAGATACATTTCAAAATAGAAAAAATAATAAAATTAAGTATGAATATAATAACCAATAAACCAAATTACACAAACAAGACAAGCCAAATTGAAACCAATTTTATGTTTTATAAGATTAAATAGATTAGTTTTGATTTTAAAAATGCAAAAATTCTACTTATGTTGGATCAATTAATGTTTTAAAGTTTACAAACCAATATCTAAGTGGACCAACATATTTACTACTAATATACATATATATTTTTAATTTTATACATTTATAGTATATATATAATATTAATTATTTAATTTTAATTAAACGCTTATGTCAATGGAGAATATGAAACAACTTATTTTTTTATGTTTATTTTAAAATTTTTTATTAAAACTAATAAAAAATCAAAATTATTTTTTGTTCTCAAATTATCAATAATTTACTCATTTTTAAGAGTTCTTATATACTTAAAAAATGGATGCATATTTCGAGTTTCAATACTAATATATAGTTTTTTTAATAAAAATGTTAATTAAATAATAAATTTTATTTATTAATTTAACATTAACATAAAATCAAAATAATTTAACTTCACTTAAAAATAAATAGACCTAAACCACTAACTAAACCTATTAAAAAGACACAAATAAATTAATCCAATGTTCTATAACCAATATTTTACTGATGGATTTTAGTTTGTGATTTAAAAAATTGATAGAAATCAATTTGGTTAGTATAATAAAAACAAAGTTAGGAATAAAATCCACCTATTTTTTCTTATATAATCTCAAAATAAATTTAAGAAAAATTCATGGCGATATTTTCTAATAAGGTAGATATATAATAATAATTAATATTAGATTAAAAGCAATAAAAATATATCAAAATAACTATACGTGATCTTCGACTATTTTAATTTTATAAAGAAAAATAAGAAAATATGATTAAATAAAACAAAATTGACTTTCTTAGTTATAAATTTTTATTTATTACTAAGTAATTATATATGTTATTTAATATTTATTATTTTATAAATAATTAATTTTAATTAAATCATCAAAATTTAGAAGAATTTTAACTAAAATAACTACATAAAATATGCAATTATTATTTTTATATTAAAAAAGTTATAAAATCATAATTAAATAATCCAAGTTAAAACTTTTTACCGTTCTAGTTTTTAATGATTGTTATTTATTATTTTACAAAAAATAAATTTTAATTAAAAACATTAAAATTTTGAAAAATTATAAGTAAAATAATTAGATACAATCTATAACTTTTTTTAATTTTATAAAAAAATTTAATTAAATAATCTAAACTGAATTTTTTTAAAAATTATAGTTTTTAATGATTGTTATTGATTATTCTTTGAAGAATAATTTTAATTAAAATCATTAAAGTTTTAAAAACAATATAACCAAAATAAAATTATATGAAATATATAATTTTTTTAATTTTATACAAAAATAAATAACATGGTGATTAAAATAATATTAATTGAATTCTTTTGAAAAATCTAGTTTTTAATTTTTAATCAAATATTTATATTTATTATTTATTATCCCAAATAATTAATTTTCATAAAAAATAATAAAAATAAAACTATGCATGGGTGATTAAATAATAAATTTTTAAAAATCTAGTTTTTAATTTGGAATTAAATCATTATATTAATTGTTTATTATTTAAAAGAATTAATTTTAATTAAAAATATTAATATATATATATATATGAAGAGATGGTTAAATAAATTAAAGTGAAATCTTATGAAATTTTAGTTTTTAATTTTTAACTAAATCATATTACATATTAATTATTATTTAAAAAAATTACTTAAAATATTAAAGTTTTCAAAAATGCTAATCATAATGAAATCTAAGTCCTTAAATGTAATCGCATCATTTGGATGGTCGAAACCAACATCCAACTAGACTCACTCTTGGTCACCAATGCATGGACCCAAGTCACTTGAACCACCACTGTCCTAACCATGATCAAATAAACCATGGTCAAACAAACCATGGCCAAATACACCATGACCGAATAGACCATGGCTAGACAACTCATGGGTTGACACTCATATACTCACCCTTCATTCAATAAACACCTCATATGAATCATCCTAGCCCATACACGCTAGATCCGATAATGGTCATGGTCATCCCCTTTCATTAATCACATTATCCTCTTTTACTACCTTTGCAATAAATGATAAGTTAATAAATGATAAGTGTAAGTGTCATAAGGTACAAGGTGTTTGGAGAGTGGGAGAATAAAATCCTATGTTTGCTATAAGATGATAGGAAAGTAAATAAATGAAAAAGGTTAAAAGAAATAATAACTTATCAACTCCCTAGTTTTCATTCAAATGTTAGCTTTAAAAAGTCGAATTAAGAAGTGAAGATGAGAGGCTCCTTTATATAGAGAGTGAGAAGCAATCTGATCCATCCATCAAAGATCCCATCCAAGGGTTCCAAGCTTTTAGGTATCTAATGGGCTCTTAAGCTCATAAGTTTGAACTTTTCCTTACCTTAAAAAAAAAGAAGAGTTAATCTTGAGGGCCAATTTTAATATTGAGAATTTGAAAAAAAATACATGTGATAGGATGTCATCGCATATGTTTTTAACATCTAGGTTGAGCAAGAAATTCATTGAATGAGTAGATAATGATCACATAATAATTGGGTTGGCATCGTTAGTATATCACAAAGGGTCGTGAACCGAGATGACGATATAACCTAACCCATGTTTCCAGGCCTTATAAGCCTAAGGATTAATGTTGAGTGTAAATTAATTATATTGCATGATATGAGAGATCTCAATCTACAAGTGGATTACAGACTAGTCCAATAGGCTCTAAGTCAATAAATGAATATCATTATCGGATAAATATTTAAGAGAATAAATGATCAAAATATAATCTTTTAATTATTCAAAAAGAAGACAAATAAAAAGAGATAACTTTAATATTAAGATAAATCTAATCACTATAGGTAAGGATTATCAATGAGTAATGTGTTCACCTATATATATTCATTATGTATATCTCTCATATAGAGTGTATTTAATAAAAAAATTGATTCATGATTTTTAATATTCTTAAGTGATTTAGATCAGATATGTTTGATAACGATTTTGAATTTTGAATTTTATATTTTTAATGAATTATTACAAAAAAATATGTGTTGATTCATGAATATTTAAAAAAAGAAGATTTTTTTAATGAGATTTTTTTTTTCACCAAATATTTTTCTAAGGAGTAAATAAAGTATTATAATTTTTGTATGCTTAATTGTTGAAAGAAATAATTAAAACATAAAATTTGTTTACCAAAATTTATCTTATCTTTTAAGTTTTTGAAAAAAAAAACATTATCAAATAACTAATAGGTGATTTTTATTTTTATTATTTTGTTTTTTGAAAATCACTAAGTAGAAATTGGTATCAAACACATTGACGATTACTTTTATAAAAGAATCAAAAATCATAAAATTAATTAATCATGAATCATAAAACATAAATCAAAATTATTATTAAAGACATATGAATTAACCTAACTTTCAAAAATAGTTCAATTACAAATGTCTCTAAACTCTCTAATACTTTAATATTGAAAATTCTTTCAAAAATTTCCAAAGAAATATAGGTTAAATAGGTATGATTAACATATTATTAATTATATATTTTTTATAAATATGAATCTTATCCGACTTGAATTAAATTTAAAGATTTTTAATCTGAATTATATCTAATGATGTAATCAATCCTAATCAATTTGAATATGATAAAATTAGACTTTTTAAAAATCGATAAGGTCGAATTAATGTTAAAATTTATTTATAAATTATTTCTATACATAATATCTTATATACATGATATTCAAATTTTAAATTAATATATTTTTAATAAAATTTAGTATTTATAATTATAACTAAAAAAAATCAAAAAAACATAATAAATATATTTAGATAATTATTAAACTATTATAAAGATTTCACATTTATATTTATTTTTAAACTTATCAAATCTTTATCTTTCTACCTTGTTGTGCGATGTGCCATCTTAAAGAGGTATTACTTTTCAACCATGCTACTAGAGGGAAATACAACCATTGCACACATTCATCCCTTTCATGGAAGGACTTCCTACTTACGTACATGTAAAAGAATAGAGAGATTATTATATACAACGATGTACATTTATTCAAAGGTTCACATTAACACGCACACGTCTACACGATGAACAAAATATTGATCAATCTCACCACACCAATATCGATCACGGCAATCGTCTACTCATTCAAAGTAGCATGTCCAATTGAAATGATTATAATACATAACTGCATCACAAAGTAAGATCAGAGTCATGTTTATGAACAGCTACATAATTACGATAATTGCCCTTGCTTTGCTTAGTTGCTGCCAACTCTGCAATTACTACTGTAATTGATACCATTATTATTACTTCTCTTGCATTAATTGTGAAATCCATGACCCTCCATTCGCATGCATTTTTTACTTAAGCTAGCTGATGATGAATAACATATACACAGGGAAAAATACAAATATTTAATTAATCTATGAAGCGACCTTTCATGTCTGAATACAGCCTTTTTAACTTCGACTTTCTAATACATATGTTAAGGAACCTAAAATCTCTCGTCATACATAAATTTTGTTTTTTGTGTACTTATAAGTTTATGACAACTTTTATTCTTCAAGAGTTTAATTGACCATAGATTTTTACACAATATCAGAGTTGGATTTTTGGTTTTAGGACATCCTTGAAACTCACCCTGTAAGAAATGGTTTTATTAATGATGAATAAACGAATGTTTACAACCTATTTATACAAAAGAAAAACAAAATTATAATAATTAAAAACAAACACAATTATAGAGAGGCATGTTTTTGGACAGTCTATCATTTCCCACCAAGCTGTTAGTGGCTGCTTCCAACTGATGTGTTGGTTGTCACCAGCTGAATCTCAAGTTCTTTAACATTTCCCCTAAAGTTGGAATATATGTTAATTATTCTTAACTTGTTAAGTAAGCCCGAAAACCGTGGAAAACTCAAGAATTTGGTAAATATATCTGCTCGTTACTCTAATGTAGAGATATGATAAGTTTTGATCATTCCAGCTTTAATCTTTTCTCTTACTAGATGGCAATCGATTTCTATGTGTTTGGTTCGATCATGAAACACTAGATTTGATGCAATGTGAAAGGACTAGATGATTATCACAATATAACTTGGTTGGTTGGGAGTGTTTGATACCCAAATCATTCAAAATGTATCGTAACCAGGTTACTTCGCAACATGTTGCTGCCATAGAGCGGTATTCTACTTCTGCACTTGATCATGAGACCGTATTTTGTTTCTTAGTCTTCCAAGAAATTAGCAAATTTCCAAGAAACATACAATATCCTGTGGTTGATCGTTGTGTATCTGTGCATTTTGCCCAATCTGTGTCACAGAAAGCATTTAGTTGTAATGAACTAGTTGCTGAGAAAAAGAGACATTGCCCTGGTGTGTTATTAACATATCATAGTACTCGTTGAGCTGTCTCCAAATGTGGTTTATCCATATATTGACTGAGAATGTGCACAACATACACTAAGTCGGGCCTTGTGATAGTCAAGTATATTAATCTCCCAACAAGTCTTCGATAGGATGTGGGATTACTAATGAATTCCCCTTCAACCTTACTGAGGGATAAATTTTGTTCCATAGGTGAATTGGCAGATTTGGCACCAAGATAACCCATGTCCTCCAATATTTCAAGTGCGTACTTGCGTTGTGATAGAACAATTCCCTTCCTGGAACATGAAACTTCTATGCTCAAAAAATACGTTAATTCATCGAGATCTTTAAGCTTGAATTGTCTCATGAGATGATTCTTAGTTTCTTCAATGTCTTGTACATTGTTTCCTGTTATGATTATATCATTTACATAGACAAGAAGAGCAGAGAAGGAATTACCACGGGTTCGGACGAATAGTGAGTGATTATACTTGGATTGGTTAAAACCAGCTAGCTTAAGTGTTGTTGATAGCTTGATGAACCATTGTCGTGAGGCTTGTTTGAGTCCATACAAAGATTTGTGTAGCTTACATACTCGTGTTTCCCCCTTTCGTTCGAATCCAGGTAGAAAGGACATATAGACATCTTCATGAAGATCACCATAGAGAAAAGCATTGTTGACATCAAGTTGTCGAATATGCCAATTTTGAATAGCAGCAACGGCAAAAAGAAGTCGAACAGTGACAAGTTTGGCTACTGGTGCAAAAGTTTCTTGGTAATCAAAACCTTCAATCTGATTGTATCCTTTTGCCACTAACCGAGCCTTGTATCGTTCCACAGAGCATCGGGATTATACTTGATTTTGTAGACCCATTTACAACCAACAGGTTTCTTGTTTGGAGGAAGCTGTTGAAGCGTCGAAGTGCCATTAGTTTCAAGAGCATCCAATTCTTGTTTCATGGCAAGTCGCCATTTTGGATCGTTGAAAGCTTCAACAAAGGTGGTTGGTTCCCTGAGAATGGAAATAGAAGTAGCAAAGGCACGATGTGTAGGTGATAATTAGTCATAGGTAAGTACACGAGATAAAGAATGAGAAGTACCTTTGTCATTGGACGATGCTGAGTGAGACGAAGGGAAGGACCGAGAAGGCAAGGAAGCTTCTACATGATATTTTTGAAGGTAGCTAGGAACATTGGTGGATCGACGAAGCCTATGTGTGACTGGTGTTGGAGGAGTCATATGTGGTGGAGAAGTTGATGATGATGTTTCTGGAGATGAATTTTGAAGATAAAGAATGTCTGAGTTGATTATTGGAAGGACAGATGGTGTATGATGAAGTGATGTATTTGGATTGGTTGATTGACGAATATTAGGTATGTCATCATAAATAGTATTTTCTGATGGAGTGAATAGAGTTGGAGTGTTGACAGCGGAAGTGAGATAAGGAAATACATGTTCATGAAAGATAACATCACGAGACACTAAAGTCTTGCTTGTTTCCAGATTGTAGACACGATAACCTTTTATCCCAAATGGATACCCAATGAACATGTATCTATGTGATCTAGGATCAAACTTGGTGAGTCGATCATGATGTGCAGACACAAAACAAAGGGAACCAAAAACACAAAGATGTTCATACCTAGGAATTTTGTGAAAAAGGACTTCAAATGGTGTTTTACCCTTGAGAACAAGTGTTGGAGTACGATTTATAAGGTATGTGGCTGTAAGAATGGCATCTCCCCAGAATTGTTTAGGGAGATTGGCTTGGAAGAGCAATGAACGAGCAACATTGAGAAGATGATGGTGTTTGCGTTCAGCAACACCATTTTGTTGAGGGGTAGAGACACAACTGGTTTAATGAAGGATTCCTTTGGTAGAAAACAACTGGGTCATAGAGAATTCTGGTCCATTGTCGCTACAAATGATTTTAACTCTGGATGAAAATTGTGTTTCAACAAGATTAATAAAGGTGGTAAGAAATGTGCATGTATCAGATTTAGCATGTAAGAGATAGACCCATGTGCATCTTGAGTAGTCATCAACAATAGTGAGGAAATAACGTGCTCCATTAAGTGTTGGAATGTGATAGCCATTCCAAATATTGACATGAATAATTTCAAAAGGTGCTTTTGTATTGATGGAACTTAGAGGAAATGGATTATGTGTTTGGTTAGCTAATGGACAAATAGAATGATCACTAATGGAACAAAAATGTGTGTTTATGGAAAGAGAAATTACACGCAAACTGTTATTAGATAAATGACCAAGTCGTTGATACCATAGATGAGAGTTGGTGGAAGCAGTATTTGAAACGGAGAAACATCCAGCCTTTTCAGAAATAGTTAGGTAGTAGAGTCCTACTTTCTCAGTTCCCATCCCAATCGTCTTCCCTGAGCATTTGTCCTGAACAAAGCACATACTATTAGTGAAGGTGACATGGCAAAATGTAGTTTGAGTTAGTTTGGCTACTGAAACTAAGTTTAATTTGAAGGAGGGAACACACAATACATTATAGAGTATGAAATTATTGAAGAAATGTACAGTGCCAATATGTGTGACACGAGCAAGAAAATGATTAGGTAAATGCACATGCCGATTAATGACTGGAATGTTGGAGCTCATAAGGTTTTGGGAATATACCATGTGATCAGTTGCTCCTGTATCAAAAATCCAACGAGTTTCTGAATGAAAGACAGTTGCACATAGTGTGTTACCTGAATAAGTAGTCACTTGACTTGTCATGCTACTTGATTTGGATTGATTGAGAAGTTTAAAGAGCTCTTGATATTGGACAGATGTAAGGTTGTAGGATGATGTCTTTGTGTCGAAGCAGCTTTCCTGAAAATCAGTATGATGAGCTTTGGAGGGGAAGCTATAACTTGTATTTCTCTTATCTTCAATTGCTCCTTTCTTCTGACACATGTTGATGTCATGTCCATTCAAACCACAAAAATTACATTTGAGACGCTTTTGGCAGTTTTCAAAATTGTGTCCATTGAGACCACAAAAATCACATTTGAGGTGACTTCGGCATCAGAATTATGGCCTATATTGTTGCATCGATTGCACTTGAGATGTGGGTTCCTTGGTGGGTAATTTTTGTGAGGATATTGTGGACGACTATCTTTGGCAACAAGTGTGGCAGCTTCTGGCAACAAGTGTGGTAGCTTCTGGCATCCTTCCTATGGTTTGCGTGGAGACAACTCTCTACTTTTCATCTTGAACAATGAATGAATATACCTTATTTACTGTAGGTAAAGGTTCCATGAGAAAGATTTGTCCACGTGCTGATGTGTAAACCGTGTTAAGCCCCATGAGGAACTTTATGGTTCGCTGCTTTTGTTGATATTCTTGTAGTTCCCTTCCGGCATTTCCTCCACAATGTGGAAGAGGACATAGTGCATCGCGGCTATCTCATAAGCTTTTCAATTTGGTATAGTATTCTTCAATGCTTACACCTTCTTGTATGCAATCATGGATCTCTTGCTCAATGTGGAATAGGTGCACGCTGTTGGTGTGCGAAAAGTGTTCCTTCAATTCTTCCCATAGCTCATATGCAGTATCATTATACATGACACTTTCTGCAATTTTAGGCGATATGGTGTTGAGAATCCATCATTTGACAAGAATGTTGCAGCGAGTCCATTGTTTGATTTCTACTTCAAAGTTTGTTGATGGCCTTTTGATTGTGTCGTCAATAAATCCTTCTTTGTTTTTGGTGATGAGAGCTATGAGCATCGCATGACTTCAAATGTGATAATTTTTTTATTTAAGAATTAAGCTACTAGAATCATACCTGATTGGTCTGAGTGGTGTAGATATAATGAATGGCTATGGTCATTATACCACTTTGGTAAAGTAGGTTGGTATTGGTAGTTATAGACATTATTGTTGAGTAAAATAAATCGAAAGAACGAGATAGGTTTAAGTGTGTTTTAGACAATAATGACTATTTATGAAACAAATAATGAACTGAAATATGCTTTATCTTATAGAAAATGAGTCAAGGATTACAGAATTGGAAATTTTAGCCGCAAAACCAATCAGAAAGTTGGTGAACTGGTGTTTGGAGTGGCTGAAACAGCAACTGCAACGCTGGAGCATTGAACCGGAAGAAGACCAAACCGGATTGGATGGAGGACCGAATCGGATGAACGACGCATCATTTGCTTCAGAGACGTATGAATGACGTGTCGTTGGAGTCGTCTTCCTTAGCAGCTGGCACGTGTGACTCCAGCGAGGCGCGTGGAACACTGGTGAACTCAGGGAAAGCGCGTGGGAACACATGGGATGATATTTTGGTTTGAAATTAATTGTAGATTACTCGGATTTTTCTGGATATTATAATGGGATGAAATTGAAATTAATTTATGAATCGAAATTGATTTTAGAACAAAACAGAATGAGAAAAAAAGAAAAAATTTATGTGTAAGTTGAATTTTCTTAGAATTAATTAATTATATAAATTAATTATTATATTTCTACTAATAATTATAATATCATATTATTATAAAAAGTTATCATTAATAAAAAATTATTATCTTAATAATGAAATAACATAATGTATAAATGCTGTATTCGTTTTCTTTTCTTTTCTTTTATAATTTGTCATCTTTGTCAATTAAGTTAAATGAGTAGTCAATAACATCGACCAAGTACCTACCTATATTGTACGTGTCCCTGTACGTCAGGTATCATCAAACCACACATTTTTACTGGTTTGATTTTAATTGAAAACGATATTTTATTTATGATAATTCTTTATTTACTTTTTTTGAGAAATCTTTACTTATTTTAAGTAAATTATAACCTCTCTCAAAAGCAGCTTCAGAAGCCAAAAGAACGCCATATTTTTTTTATTAATTTCACAAAAAAAAAGCCATAATTTGTCCCAAAAATTATTGAAAATTAGGTTTTAGGATCTGTTTTGTTTATGATTCAAAAATAAATAATATTATATATTTTTGAATTGTATTAGAAATTTTTAAAATTTGAGTTTATGTGTTTGCTCTAGAATTAAAAAAAAACATTATCCAAATATTATTTTGTTTTATTTTGATAAAACATATACAAAATTGAAATCAACATTTGATGATTGTTTAAAAACATGAGTGCTTTTAATATTTTATCCAAAACATATATTCCTTATGTTTTCTATTTTTTCAAAAATAAAAAATTGTTTTCAAATCCTTATACCAAGAGACCCTTTCATTCTCATTGCTGAGTACTTCTGTAATTTTTATTAGACTAGAGAACACTTTCACTACAACAATTTCATGTAATCCTCACTTAAATACTATTTAAGGTGTCTCGTAGAAGTGAGTTCAACATATTATACTAGATAAAGAGTACATGGAATCTTTTTTAATTATAATTAACTATTAATTTTTTTATACTTATAAAGATAACGAATTCTTTTATCCTTATAAATAAATAGATTAATTAAAAATAATTTAATTTTTTATAATATTAAAAAATAACTAAATTTAGATATAAAAAAATACAAAAATAAACACACAACACATACAAATACAGTATAAACACGCAAGAATACCTACCCCTACATGCAATTATTATATTGTAGATTTTCCAGTAAACTATTAATACTTTGACATGCCATAATAGATGAAAAAAAAATATTCTTTAAACTAAAATTTGTATGTCAGGCATTTTTTTGGGGAAAAAAATAATACTTTAATCCATTTATTTATTATTTTCTTATAAAGAATGGAATCTCATTAATCAGCAAAATTTAAAGATATGTTTAGTAGTAAGCTCAATCTTGAGGTACATATCAAAGCATTAGATAATCTCACTAAAATGAGCATTACATCCTTATAAGAATTACTGTGAACCCAATCACTTACTGGTGGCAAAAAATGAGCATCCCTTCCATGGAAGAAAAAAGCAAAATGCTTCTAAATTTTTTGTTGCGAAAATTGAGCATATAAAAGCAAAATGTTTATATATGTTTAGAAGAAAAAAGCAGTTTATGCATGCAAATTTTCAACCATGATACATGTAGGTACTCTTCTCAGTCTTTCATGAACTTTTGGTAGATCTTAGACATGAACTAATGGTAGGTCTTAGACATGAACTAATGGTAGGTCTTAGACTAACATATGAATTTAAGATGAGAAAGACAAGAAAGTGGGGAGAAAAAATTACACGTTTTATCTCTCTTTTCTAACTTTCATTATTCTCTCCTCTATATTAATATATTAATTTGTTTGGACTACACCGATTTAACCATTTGAGAGCCCAATTACAAGAAGATGCATTGACAGAGATAAGTAGTGGTATTCTTATCAAAAGCAATAGAAAATTTGGACTCTCATGGTGTTCTTATGTATGCTATAATGCTATTGTCTATAAATATAAATTTAACCTTTTGAGATTAATTTCTTATGACGGTTGTTCTCTACACAACGGTCATTAGTTGAATATGTAGGATAATACAAATTACATGATAGGGAGTAGAGGCCTATCCCACCATATTTAAAACTTCGGTTACCATTAATATATGCCTGAAAATTAGTCCCAACATCAGAGCAAAACTGGAGTCCTGACCATTTTAATCCTACTTTCCCCCACAAACCAATCCTTACGGCTTGTCATTCACTGATCATGTTAATCAAATTGTGAGAAAGACTTATCAAGTTTGGAATTAGTAGTCTTAATGGGAGCCCAGATATCAGCCCCATTACTTCGAGCCACTCCGGCAGTGCAAGAGACTGGAACAATGCACAAACCCCTGTGTCTCAAGCAGTACGATTCTAATTCCTGACACAAGCAAATTATAATTCAGTGTTGTTTAGTTGAAACAAAGCATCCAAAGGTAGTACTTCCGCCAGATATTTTGTGAAAAATGGGAGCTCAAGAACCCAACAACTGCGTGTCAAACTATAACTTTTGGAAGCATTAAAATTGAATGTTTTCAACACTTAAGCACAGAAAGTTACTATTGAAATGAAAATACACATAGCAAGTATCGACGTGGGACACTAAACATCCATTCCATCATTAAAATTTTCTATCCAGAGATATGTAATTGTAGCTACAAATGTTCAAATGTATCCAATCTTTAAGCGTAAGGGTTATTTAACTAACCTCCATCTTGGTAGTTGGTGTGCTTTGGAGGTAGGGAGCACTCAAAACCTACAATAACAATAAAAAAGGATAAAAGGGTAAAAAAACCGGTATCATCAAAGTCAGAACTATTGCAGAAGTACATGTACCTCAAAAGAATATTCATAATGTATTCACTACTATGACATAGAACTTTAACCATACAGAAGACACAAGATAATAGACCATTTACATCTAGCCTCTGTCATGGTACTAATAAAAAAGTTGGTTATTGAGATAGTTATAACACAAACTATGGTGAGGTTCACCTTAGCATGATAATAGTTAATAAGAATGCCAAACCTTAACTTGTTCGTGAAGGAATTGTATGTAATCCATTGCCTCCTGAAGAACCGAGGCGGTATCCGTCTGCAGAGCCATAAATCATGATTATGGTTAAAAAGCATAAAGCAATGAAAAACTGTGAAGAATTGTACCTCAAACAACACTTGTAATATGATTATTAGATGTCTCAAAAGGCATTTAGCATGAGATGTAAACCAATGTTTTTCATAGGAGCAATAACAAGAACAAAACTATATCCAAGTCCAACAACTAGATGCCTAAGAATTGATAGGTCAAGTCCAACAACAAGGTTTTTACTTTTGTCTAGATAAAATATATTTAAATGAACCTTTCCAAATGGCGAAACCAGCTGCTGTAAAGCAACAATTCGCTCCCCAAATTTCTCTTTCCTCTCCTGGTGCCAAACAGAACAAAGGAAAAATTAAGCAACACGAAAAAAATGAACATGAAAACATGGTAAACAACTGCCCTAGAATGCATATAGCAATCTTATATTCATTCGAGTATGTAGTTTCTTCCAAAACTAATCTTATAATTATATTTAAGGAGTATAAGATTTCCATTACTTCAGTTTATTGTGACTTAGTTAACTTTTCACTCTGAAATACAAAAAGCTAAGTAATTCCAAAATATGTCAATCATTTTAAAGTTCTTCTTAAGTGAAATTCAAGAATCTACGTTGTTTATGTAACCCTTCTAAAAGTTAATGAAAATGGATGCTTGGAAGCTAATTGTGTTCTACATACTTGAAACAATTTCTAAATTCCACGGCATGCCTCAAAAGTATAACAAAAATAAAAGAAACAAATAGGAAGATGGAAAACCTTTGAAGAGATAGATAAATCAGCCTTTTGTTTTTTTGGTGCAATAGATGAAAGACTACTTTGATCTACAGAGCAGGGTCCCCTTTTGTGTTCTTCCATCCTTTGCACATCTATGCCCTCTTCTTCCTGTTTCCAAAAGGCATAAAGATTAACCTCAAATATAAATTGAAATTCAATTATTTAAAAAAATTCATAAAATAACTTTTGAGCAAATAGAGGTTGTTCAAAGATAGTAATTATATTTAGTGTAATGCAATCTGAATAAAAGCCCTAAAACAAAACGGAAAGGTAACAGTTCATCATTGGATATAATTCTTTGAGTCTAACTGTATCTACAAATAACATAGCATCACATCATTTGAGATAGATAAGATTTTTTTAAACAGAAAAGTTTGAAGACTCCCTTAGATTGATAGTTCCTTGACCACCTCACAAAGGTTTCATTATCATTTTCTTGCCCAACTGAAGGTAAGAAAATAAACCACAAAAAATGCAAGTTGCATAAAACTAACGGTGTGACTATATCTAAAGTAATAAACAATTAATGGGTTGACCAGATTATAGGTTTTGAATCTTTAGGATATATAAAAAGATGCATCCAAGAACAACAGCACCACAAACCTATTAACAACTCCAATGCTCTCCTACTCTCATTATACCTTAAAATAATCAAATATTTTAATATAACCCACACACAACAGCATGCAAAAACTCGTATTGTATGACTAACAAACAGTCATTCACTGTTCCGATTAGAAACGTAATTGTAAATAATATTATCAATTATATTAATATTAGTAACACGCTTAGAAAAGGACAAAATTTCATAAAATCAATGAAATAAAGAAACACCAACTCATAATATAAAAAGACAACAGAAATATTTTTTTACACAAACATAACTCATATTGTACCAATTGGCATAATTATTTTACAAAATTGAGAAGTAATTCATTTTTCTAAATAAACATAAATGGTACGTGCATTGTAATTCATTTTAAAACTTTAATCGTGTTGAAAAAATAAAAAACAAGTGCATTGTAATGTCACTTTTTCTATAACAAATGTAATAAACTGCTCAAAAAAAGTAGTAGCTAATAGATCACAGTGCTACAACTGAATTGCAAGTTGCAACTAGTGTAGTGTGCGGCAACCTACCCTAATAAAAAAACATAAATGATGCATAGAGTTGCTACACATACTTGGTTAGTAAGGCCTAGAGGTCAATAATATATTAAATTAAACTAATCAAATAAATAGTATCCAATAGGATTTTTGGTATATGAAAGGGACAACCTTTTTATTTTTCTTTTTACCAAAACGAATATGATAAGAATTTAAACAAAGTTGTGTGGGAGTAAATGGGAACAAATTGAAATAGTTAAATGATATTTGAGTGGGTGGGACCAGATCAGAAATCTTATGACTCATGCATGAATTGAACCTACAACCAAACAAATCTAATTTAATTTGCGTACACAATCTTCCTGCTCCAGTTTCATTTAAAAGCAATTAACATTTATTAAGGGAATTTATATTTAGCAGAAAGGACGATAATGTTATAGCAATTTATTTATTTTACCTACTACTTTATAACTTCAAGTGTTTTTCAAAAATAGATATACCCTTTTAGCATTAGCAAAAAGAGTTGTTATTCATTACTCATAAGATACATACATACATACATCATACTCACACGAAGATTAACAATAAAGATAACAGAATCCCACAAGGAATAAGAGTTTTCCAATAAATGCCATGAAAATAATCAGAACTCTTAAATAAAGAGTATTTGCAGGGATCATAAACTGAAGCAATTATAATTGACATCAAAATCAATCTAACATAAAATAGAAAAAGAAAAAGCATATCTCATACTTCAAGAAAAGAACATTTACAGAAATAGAGAATAAGAACAGCAATTGAAGAAAATACAAGAACTTTACGCAACTCACTGAAAACTTAGTTCCTGCATTGCAAACAGAGCCCGCAATCATATCAAAACTTTTCAAGCCATTATCCACCATGAAAATCTACGAAACAAAACGGAATTTGGGTTCAAAGCCAACAAAATGACTGACCCAAGTAAAAAAAATCCCCTCTTTTTGCTTCTCTCTGTCAGTTCCCTCATCCAAAAATGCTATAGCTTCTTTTTCCCCTAGCGATATCCAAAGAGCTATTTTAATACGTAAAGTTGGAAACTTTACACATTATCGACCTTTTGTTGCTGAATATGACCGGAAAATTGTTAAACATGAAACAAAGGAGTTAGAAGCTTAATCTCTCAGCACAGTTAAAGCCAAATACAGAGCAAGTTTCAGACTTTAGATGAACGAAATTAGATTAGTAGAAAAATAAACGCGTTGCAATAGTGAGGACTCTGCTTTGGAGAGAGAAAGACAGATAGACCGAGAGTAAAGGAGAAGAGGGGAGGGGAAACAGAGAGCGAGACAGTATGCCTCTGAGTCTGACTGAGTGTTGAAAATTGGGGAGGGGAGGGAAGGGGAGGGGAGAGGTAAAGGCTTTTGAAAGTCTAAATATAGTGATGAAAATGCTCTCTGTTTTGTCCTTTTTTATTATTTTATTATTTTTTTAACGCTTTATTTAGTATGAATATTATTCGCCAGCTAATATCCAGCAAGAGAGAGAATGTGAGAGAAGAAAAATTCTGAATTAACCAAAGATGAAGTCATCTAACCATGGTTATATGACTATTTTTGACTTTTGATATGTGTTTTTTAACGAGTGATGGAAATGGTTTATTTGTATGAAGTGAATTTAATAAGATTAAAATTTTTATTTTATTTTAATCGTTTAAAATTTTTATTTATTTTTTTTGTTAAGTTTTTAAAATTTTATATTAGATGAAATTTTATTTTTTATTTTTGAGTATATTAATGTATTGTATTTTTCGATTCAAACATAATATTCGTAGAAAAGCATATTATATAAAAGTATTTAAAAAATTTTAAAATATAAAATTTTAAAAAAAAAATTGATAAAAAGAATGAAAGAAAAATTATAATTTTTAAATTTTTAAAATAAAATTATAATTTTATCGCATTAAATTTATTTTTAAAATTTTTTATTAATAAAATAATAATTTATTTTTCAAAAAATGACTAAAGATTTTAAGAGATAATGACTTAAATATCTCTTATTAAAATAAAAGACCATTAAATGTCTCAATTACATAAATAAAATGATTTTTAAGATATTTAATTCAAATAAAATCTTTAAAATTTATAATAAATATAAAAAAAATTAATAAAAATATAAGCAGTGATGTAATTGTTATAATTATAAGTTTTAATATTATTATTTTTATTATATTTTAATTTTTTTTTAATAACATATAATAATTAATATCTTATAATTGACACATTCAATTATAATAAATAAGTAATTGAATTTAAACAATTAAAAAAATTAATTTATGAGTTCAAATAATTTTTTTTAAATTATTTTACAACTTGTAAGCAATCAAAAGATAATAATCATAATTATACTATAAAAAATTAATATATTAAAAAATGTAACTAATATAGTATTTTTATTTCTTCTAATTTTAAAAAAATATAATTAAAAATATATTTTTTATCTTTCTTATTTTTTATAATTAAATATTAACGTATTATATTAATTCATTTAAAATAAATATAAATTCACATAAAATTTAATAATAACATGTAATTTGATGTTGCAAGATGTATCAAACATTTCTTTCTCATAAGAGAAGTAAAGAAACCAGATTTTTTATTTTTATTTTTAATAATATAGTGTGTGTTGGGTTTGGGTGATATTTTTCTTTCCAAATTCATATTTTCATATATTAACAAAATAAAAAATTATCTTACCTTTAAAGTTATTTATTTATTAACTTATTATAGTAATAAAAACTATTATTATATCTATGTTGTGTTGTAGTCTAGATTGCCAGTCCAATTTCTTCTAAAGTTCAATTTTTTTTTCTTTAAAGAGAGAAGGATGAAAAGATTTTATGTTATGATGATATCAATGCTTTAAAGGTTTTAATATTTTATTTAAAAAAGTTAATCGAGAAATCGTAGAAATTATTGCAACAATGTCAAGAGAACATCCATAAAACAATTTTTTTTTAATATGACAAACAAGATAGATAGTGTCATGATATTTTTCAATAATGTGTTGATATAACGTTGTTTTTTTATTTTTCATAAAAAAAAATGTTGTTTTTGTTTAACTTTTATTTATTTTATATTTTAAAAAATAAACATTAAGTATCACTTTGCCTAACATTATGTATCACTACTATTGTGAGTCAGAATGGTCTATTTTTGTGCTAAATATGCTGTTTAATATCATAATTTAATAAATATATTTTTAATTTTATTTATTTATGAAAAATATTTTAGATAACGATAAAATTAACTTTTTATTTTATTTTTCGTTTAATATAATGAAATAACATATTTAACACATATATATTTATATTTTTGATAAATATACAAGTAAAAGAATTAATATTTCGTTAAAAAATTTCTCAATTTTTTAAGAAATTTGTTTCTTTTAAATATAAATAAAATTTTCATTACCAAATATTCAAAATCATATATTAGATTATTAAATTTTTATTTATATTTGATTGAAAATTTTATTAAAACACTTAATTATTTTTTTAATTACAAATTGGATCATTAAATATATGTCTATCAAAAAATATAAATATGCATATATCACATGTACTATTTCATTATATTTAACAAAAAATTACATAAAAGATTAATTTTATCGCATATTTTTCACGAAAAAGACTTAAAAAAATATTTTCTAAATAATGATACTAAACAATTTTAGAGACCATAATTTTCTCTTTTTCTTAATTAAAAATAAGATCCTCTATAGTTTTTAATTTATTTTATTAATAATATTTAACCTTATACACAAAAGTTTAATGTCCATAGATTTAAATCGTCGTCCTCTTCTATTTTCTAAAAAAGAAAAAAAAAATCCTAGTAATTTTTTATCTTTTTCTTCTTGTTGTTGTATTTTTTTTTTTTTTTGGGTCAGGGAGAAAATTTCTTTTGCATAAAAGCTTTATCTTTCATAGATAATCTGTCATTTTTTTATTTGTTTTGAGTAAATATCACAGCAAATACTTTATGATTTATTTCAACCACATAAATTTAGATATTCTGATAATTTTTTCACTTGAATCTGATTTAGGATAACATTAGTAATATTTTGATAAGTTTTATTCTCATATTTAAAAATAGATATGATATTTTTGTTCAAAGTTTCATTAAGATTTAAAAATTAAATAACTCAAGCCATTACATATTAAACTTTATTAAAGATTATCATACCATCAATTAAAATACTCAAACGTAGATGAAAAGATGAAATAGTTAAAAAAAATATTCTAAAAAATTTACTCTATATAGATATATTGTTACGGTTCTTATAATAATTCGATATTTTTTATTTTTTTTTTATTTAAATGTTATTCATATATTTTTATTTTGAATCAATAAAATTATTTTCTTTAAAAAAAATATTTAACCATATAATATCGTATTTCACTTAAAAATTTACACACATTTTATACATTTTAAATAATAATTTAGATGATTATTTTTAATATTTTAATTACATGTTTTATAATTTTTTCATATAATTATCAAATAAATATAACATGTATTATAAATATGTAATAAATAAATAAAATATGTAAAGTATAACTAACTAATTTGTTTTAGGGAAAAGAGTCCTAAAGGTTTTATAGGTTAAACTTCAAAGTGATTATTAATTATTTATGGTAAAATTGGATTTTTTTCTGTTAATGTAAAAGAGTTCATAGAAGATAAAAAATCAAATTTTAATAAAATTTAAAAAAGGGCTTAAGGTATCAAATAAATCTATTAGATAAGTTAATTTGTGTTATTCAATCCTTTAAATTAGAAATTATATCATTTAATACATTCACAGAGAAAAAATATATTATTTTAATGATTTTTATATTAAAATATTATTATTTTTTACTTTAAATGATTAGAACGCAATTAAAATATAAGTGTTTAACAAAAATAAAAATTAATATAAAATTATTTAAAAAAAATCAACAATAATAATATTCAAACTTAAAATTATTTAAATAGATATTTAAATTTAAAAAAAAATTAAAAAAATTAAAATAAAGTGGTGACAATTAATAAATATTTAACGAAATGTTTTGTAAACATATTTCATATTAATTAACATCTTATTATTTTTAAAGACTTATATTTTAATCAAGTTTAATAACTTAACAGAAAAATTATTAAAATAATAGAATTTATACTTAATTGATATTTTATTCATAATTAAGAGATTAAATGACATAATTTTTAATATATGGACTAATCAACACAAATAATTTAATCTAATTGATTTTTATTGTATTTTTCTCAAAAACATATTATTATTTGACATATGTAATTAAAATATTATTATATATTTAAATGAGGATAAAACAGATAATAAATTAAAAAAAGAATAAGATAGAAAAAAAATGACACAATAAAGTGATGGGAGTTGTTAAATAATGATAATAATGATTAAAATGATAATTCTAGTTTTTATTAATGAAGTCATATGTAAATCATGTTATATATATAATTAAAAAAATATTCAAAAATTGATTTTATTTTTCTTCGACCATTTTCATAGAAACAACAAAATTAAAAAAGCCTAATTTTAAAATTACAATATTAAACAACCTAAATAAACTAACCTAAGATACTATGATGGCTCTTCTTCCTTTGTTTGAATGGGCAAGAACGTATAGCTAAATGACATATAGTCACGTAAGCATGTAGAATGTCAATTGTTTGAGTCCCAATTATAGATATATAAATAGTATAATTATTTTAAAAAAAAGTTAATTTTTTTTACATATTTCAAGAAAAAGAAGATAATACCACCAACATTTCTCATAAAACTTAAATCTTCCATCACATTGTTATCAATAACATTTTAAACTTTGGTGGTGACGTTTATAAACTCCCAACTGAAGTCTGAAATAACCTACATATTTTGTTTTTGGCTTGTGTCTTGGTAAACTCTTATAATATTTTCCAATTGTAAAGTTTATGTCCTCTTTTTTTTTATTTAAGTTTCTTTTTATACTTTTGGAAAGAAGTAAAAAACCAAAAACATGTGCACGTTGACGTTGTTTAACTGCTCGAAACATGATTGGTTTGGTTAAATTTCTCCACCTAAGTCCTAACTAATTTGAACCTGTCTTAGTTCAACAATATATAGAATACTAGTCTTTTTTGAGGAAATGACTGTTTGCAGGGAAGATTTGGTTTTGTTCAAATAAATAATAATATTTTGAAAAGATCTAGTTATAATAATTTTGAATATTCATTAGACAAAGCCAAAATTTTCATTAGCACAAATTATTTCCGTTTCTTAAACCTAACTAGTGCCTTTTTTATGACTTTAAATTCATGTGATAATTTTAGTTATATGTGAACAAGATGCAAATAAGTAAACAAATATCATCAATTTTAAGCTACTTTTTTCACTTTCTTTAGCATATTTTGTCAATATGTATGTAGCTTACAGGTGTTATATGCAATGCTTAACACCTAGACTGGTACAAAAGAGTTGGGCTACCTTTTTTATTATAGTATAATTTTTATGTTACATTCTTACTTCATATGTCATAAATATATGATAAATACGTATTTAAAAATGATTAAAAATATACATTTTTATTACATAAAAAGAAATCTTTTGTATATGTATCAGACAACTATTAATGACACATAAATTAACCAAATAAAATGATAAATATGATTTCATTCGTTTTAATATCCCAATTTAAATGGAGATATCTCCTTAATTTTAAAGATTAGAATAGTAAATAATGAAGTTAATTATTATTGTTTAGAAAAGTAGTTATAGTTATTAAATTTATTTCTTTAAGATAATTGCACATAATTAAATTAAGCTTCTAATTTAAATAATTAACAAGGACTTAGTGAAGATGATTAGGCCAACTCATGGAATCTTTACATAAGCTCTATTTCAACTCATCTACGCATGGGGAAGCTCTACCCATTTGATCCTAGGCTTTCTCGGTTCATTTTGGTTTGTGTTGGTCTCCTTTTCTTCTAAGTATCAGTTCCGAAAAACACTATGTCATTTATAGGATGTATGACATTATAAATGAGTCTATGTCATATCATTAAACATTGAGTTGAGTGAAAGAAAATGTTACATTGAGACATACACCAAAGTTTACCAAGATCGAGAAGGAGGACTAAAGGGATACACTAAGGTAAACCTTAAACTCCTTCCAAGAAGAAACTCTTTAGAAGGAAAAGGTCCAAAGATAGATTCACCCCACGGGTGATCAAGGAAGGGTAATGAAGAGTAGTTAGAAAGCAATAGAAGAACAAAAGACAATGGTCAGAATGATCAATCCAGTTAGATCAATAGTCTCATCGTCGAGAATGGCAACTAAAAAGTGACCATGAATAATAGTCACAAGAGAAGCATGAGAATAAGGATGGACATTGAAAAAGTCTGCAATCTAGTTCACTACCAAGATAATGAGACAATTACTCCTAAAGGACTCGTCCCACAAGCAGTGGATTAACAAATAACAAAAATAAATAAAGAACTCAAGTAGTCAGATCACTTTAATCAACAGATATATAATTCAATAAGCAGAAGGATGTAAATATAATTAAAGTGTTCTAATTAGAGTTTAAACTTTAGTATGTGATAACATATACACTTCAAACTCAAATTATACAAGAATAATAGTGAAGCATGCATAACATATGATATAATAAGGTAAACCCACATAAAAACCTTATCTATGTAGTAATATTCTCGGATTGTTTATGAAAATCACTCGGTAACAAACAATCCACCAAGCAATAAAAAAAATTACAGCTCTAATATAAATAAAACCACCAATACCTATATAAGTTAAAACTTATGTCCAAATTGCCTACTATTGTCCTCGCTTGCTACCTCTATAATAACTTGATTTGAAACATGAATCCAGCTCCCATCTAAAGCCAACACCACCCAATGTGGTGTGATCAGGAACCTAGATTAATGACATGATGAATATATTATTGTAAACCTTGAGGACCACCCTCAATCACAAGCCATCAAATTTCAGTGTAGGACTTACAATCCACACAAATCTCAAATCTTGTATGGGAGACACACACAAATCCACATATGCACACAGTTAACGAGTTGATCTCTCAACACAATAATTTATCCCATATAACTAATAATATGAGAACTCGAACTACTTAGCTCAAACCATTCTCATAGAGAAGTTCTTATAAATATAGTAAAATAGCTTACCATACTATTTTATGCTCACATAGGCGTATCATTATTATTGAAACACAATCAAGATAATTAGTGAAAACATAATTCAATATTATCAAAAAAAATTGGTAGAGTTTCGATATGTTTTTTGAATTAATTACAACAATTAATAAAATGGGTATGTATAGAACATTCCTAATGACTGGAACACCTCTCCAAGGGTTTAGCGAGGGGTGTGTTGAGATGCCAAAAATCGTAATTTTTTGTTTTAAAAATTGTTGGGGTTATTTCTGTAAATACCTACACCCGAAATGAACCAAAATCCCGTACTCATAGCCTAGCAAGTATACTTGACAACCAATTTTATGGTGTGTGAAAAACATGCTTTCAATCACAGTATTCTTAACTATATGCATGTGTGTATTACTGATCCATATTAGTTAGCCTAATATAGAGGAAAACAAAATACTAAGTAAAATAAACAAACATTGTATTTTACACAAGAAAAGCCAATACACAGATACAAAGTACAAACATACTTACATTCTCCTTTTGGCTTTCCATGTGAAAACATTGCATAACTAAGTATAAACATGCAATAATCATAAGATGATCATGAAGATGACCTATAATTGTTTGTTCTCATGAACAAAATAATGATGCACACCTCAACGAAGTGCATCCATCTTGTGCACTCTAACAATCTTCATACATCAACTCATCTAACCTCCATCAATTTGAAACATAAGAATCTCAACACCACTACACCTATCACATCCAAAGTTCGATGACTTCAATCTATATATGTTACCTACATATACGAAACCATCACATATCCCGTGAAAGTGTCATGTAGAAACAACGTGTAGTTTATCCACATACTATTTTGTTACCCCATATAGGTACACACGATAGGAAAAACACATAAAAGTATGCAACTTCCCTTGACTATATGCAACACTCCCCTTAAGTGTATGCAAGTCAAAAAATCATGTGCAGTGTGATTGTACACTCATAACCCATCAACACATAAAGCATAGTAATAAACATATAGTTATGCACACAAACTTATCCCTCTTATTGACATAAAAAGTCAAACGAACACCCCTAGGTGAGGGAGAGAAGGGATACAAACATGCAATAATCCTAACATTCAAGCAAAGAACAAGAAACATAAAGAAAAATAATAACACAAAAAGTTCTTCAAGCTTAACAAAAATATGAAGAACATAAGAAGCAGTCTCTTAGGGAAAGATGTACACATTAATAGCCTTTCTTAGGGATTCAAACCATTGAAAGTCTCGAGGTTTAGTAAAATATTAGCTATCTGACAATCAATGCTAATATGATTCAAGGACAAGGTGTTTGATTCTATAAGATCTCTTATGAAATGGTGTCATCTATCAATGTGTTTGGTCTTTGAATGTTGTACCGAATATTTAGATATGCATATAACATTGATGTTGTCATAAAGTAAAAAAAGGTTTTAACCATAATAACATGGTCTGATAACATTTTCTTCATCCAAAGTAATTGTGAATAACACCATCTAGTAGTAATAGACTCAGCCTTAATAGTGGAGAGGGATATCCAACTTTATAGTAGTATCTCAAGGATATCATATATCAAAATAGCATACTAGACAAAGGAAGAGTCTTACAAACTCCAAGAGGGTAACTAGAGCAAAGGTTTCATCAAAACCAATTCCCTCAATCTAAGTATATCCTTAGGCGACAAGACGAGATTTGTTTCTATTAATAACCCCATTTTCTTCTTCTTTGTTTTTGTACAGCTAATATGTACCAATAACATGTTTGTTAGTAGGTTTGGGAAAAAAGTACCAGACATCATTCCTCTGAAATTAATTAAGTTATTCCTATATATAGATGAAATAATGTACATCCTTCAAGGCTTCTTTTACATTTTTTAGGCAAAATAGTTGATGTGAAACACATATAGTTCAAAGTCTCTTGTAGCTAACATCTTGTTTAGTACCTCCTTCCACATCACCAATGATGTTATTAGTAAAATGAGCCTTCTTAACCCCACTTAGGAAGAAATTGGTATTCTTAATCATCATCTTTCTCATCCTTAAGATTTCTGGGAGGATCAACAGGAGGTGTTGTAGAGGGATTATCAACATTATTTGAGGCATTGTCTAAAGAGCTCTAATCACCAAATATATCATTATCATCAGACTTTATAAGTAGTAGTACCGGAATCATCTATCACGATATTAATTGATTCTATAATAGTGGAAGTCCTTTAGTTGTAAACCTGATGTGCACGATCATTTTTAAAGTATCCTATAAAAATTCCAAAATCACTTTTTACTTCAAACTTGTCTAAATTTTCTCGATCTCTTAGCATATAGCAAGTGTTCCCAAACACACAAAGATATTTAATATTTGGTCTTTTTCCATGCACAAGTTCATATGAAGATTGATATGTGTCGGGCCTCAAGAAACAACAGTTCGACGTGTAGCAAGTAGTGTTAACAACTTTAGCCTATAAATATTTTGCTAAGTTTTTACTGGTCAATATGATTCTTGCCATCTTTTGAATAACTCTATTTTTCCTTTCAACTATGCCATTTTGTTGAGGGGTTTTAGGCGTAGAAAATTCAAGTTGAATTCCCATTTCATCACAAAAGGCATTGAACTTAGAATTCTCAAATTGTCTTCTATGGTCACTTATGATTTTGGTGATTATACCAATGGATTCAAACTTTTTATTCTGTATTTTGATACACAAGGATTTAAACTTATCAAAAGCTTTAGATATTTCTCTCAAAAATAGAACCCAAACATATTTAGAGAAGTCATCAATAATAACGAGAATATACTTTCTCCCACTAATACATGGAATTTGAACAGGACCTATCAGATCATCAATACCCACCAAGTGTTGATTCTTTTTGTGATGGATCCTACTTTTCTTATCCAATTAATAAGAACCACATACATGCTCAAGAATGGAGGAGATAGATCTAAGATGTCAAACTTTTTTAAGGCTTGAAATTTTCTTCAATAATTTGTAGTTGACATGACCTAGTTGATGATGCCAAAACTCTTTACTACACAAGCTTAACCTATTACATACAACCTTAGGAGGGGAACCACACAGTAAAAATCATCTTCTAATATGATGCCTCTGAACAAGCCTAAATAGTCATACACAATGTAGTCATTTTTAGTAAACTTAACAATTTTTTATCACATATTTGGCTAACACTGATAAGATTCGCTTTGAGTCCTTCCACATGAACATCTTCAAGCTCAAAAATTCCAAGAGCACTAATAGAATTTTTGACTCACAAATTAATGTATTATTTCCATCACCAAACTTAATAGATCTATCATTAGTATGAGTTAAATTGGTAAAGAATAATTTATCCCCAATCATGTGTCGAGAGCATCCATTGTCAAAATACCAAAAACTGGATGTGTGAGCCTTCAATACATTATGAAAACATTATAATTGAGATTTTTGTTGTTAGTAATAATACTAAAAGAAGACTCAAACTCATTTAAAATCATTATTTCATCATTCTGTAAGTATGTGGCTTTATTCGTTAATTGACAGAAAGATTCAAAAGTTCTTCTACATAACTCAAAATATCCCTATCATGGTTAAAAGAATATTTAAGAGAGGTGGAGTAGAAGAAATAACAAGAATTGTAAGAAATAAGAGAAAGAGACAAGTTTTGTGCACTCAAAACATCGATGTTGGAATCATCAAAAATCTCAACAATAAGATAAGGCTTCTAAACAATAGTTGTAGTAGAGGAGGAAGCATGAATATCATTGATCTTTAATAACTTTTCAAAAAAATTATCTTCAATAAATCACGTATTACCAACTTTATGAGATTCTTTAATTTTTCTCTTGAAATTATACTGCTAAAGTGGAGAGTCTCAACCATTTCATGTTTTTCTAGTAGGCTAATTCAAGAAGTATAAATTTTGTAGTACCTTTTTCAACCCGAGTATGAAACTTAGTTTGTTCAATATCACAATCTTCTAATAAGGGCTCAAGAATAGCCTTTTCATCTTTTAAGGTGCAAACATCTTTCTTAAGTTTGCAAATGACATATGAATTACATGAATTAGAATCTAAAATGGATTGATCTTTAAGAGCATTGGATTATATATCCTGAATAAACTTTTCAAGGTCACGTATATGAGCAAAACACTTCTCATTATCACGAAAGAGAATTTGAAAAGACTTAATGTAGTTATCCAAAGATTACTTTAAGTTGTTCACATCCTTTTCACCATCTAAGGTGAGATTGATTAGTTAAGAAGAGAGGTTCAAATGCTTCTTATCTTTTTCTATAATATTGTTGTGGATCTTGGACATAACTTTCTTTAACTTGAGGTTATCATACACAAGCTGGTCATAGGATTCTTGAAGGGAAAACTTGTCATTATCACTAGCATCAGTCCAATAAGAGGAATTAGAAGAGGTAGTCTCTGAGTGGGAATCCATAAAAGTAGAGCATTCAATGATGGTAGTCGTTATATTTTTTGAAGATAAAACACTCGTCTAAAGAGTGCATCCATCATATGTTTTCTAGGGAGTCCCATAATTCCTTGGCAATCGTAAGCTTAGTAATTAGAGAAGAATATTCTACAATAATTGAGCTAATTAAGAAAAGGTGTAATCCTTAATAATTTAGATTGTGGAGATGAAACTTCTCTTTATTCTAGACATTTATCGTTTTAGGTTCAACAACACTAGGTTTAGATATGTACATAGGGCACGTCTAGCCATCCTCGATTCAGAACCAAACATCATTATTTGTAGATCTCAAGTAGGAACACATATGAAATCTCCAGTAAAAATCAACCAAATCCATTTAATTGAGATGACCCACTAATTGAACCTCCCATAACATCCATTAAAAGAGATTAAATAGAATTAAGCACACAAAAAAAGGAGAAAGGATTAACACCTGAACAGTTAAGCCCTAATAGAGTGTACCTGCTCTAATACTAATTGAAAGGGTCTATAATCTGATTCACTACCAAGTTAAGAAGATATTGACTCCTAAAGAACACATCCCTATAAGCAACAGATAAACAAATAACAATAATAAGTAAAGAACTCAAGTAGTCAGAGGACCTTAATCAATAGATATATAATGAAATAAGTAGAATCATCTAAATATAATTAAAGCATTATAATTAGAATTTAAACTTTAGTATGTGGTAACATATACACTTCAAACTTAGATTATACAAGGACAATAATGGACCATGCATCACGCATGATATAACAAGATAAACTTACATAGAAATCTTATCTATGGGATAACATCTTCTGGTTGCTTATGACAACCACACAACAACAAATAATCCACTAAGTAATAAAACAATTACAACTCTAATAAAAATAAAAGTACCAATACCTTTATCAATCAGGACCTTAATCCTAACTGCATATTACTACTCTTCCTTGCTACCTCTATGAATACCTGGATCGATATACGAACCCAGCTCTCCTATAAAGCCAACATCACCTAATATGGTGTGATTAGGAACCATATATCAGTAACGTGAATAATATAGTACTATAAAATTTGAGGACCACTCTCAATCACAAGCCACCAAATTTCAGTACAGGACACATAACCCACATAAATCCCAATCGTGTATGGGAGACATATATAATTCATGTACATATACAACTAGTGTTTTTATCTCTCAATACAACAACTTATTACATACAGCTAATAATATGAAAACTCAAACCACTCTACACAAAGAAGTTCTCATATATAGTACAATAGTCTATCACATTATTTTATGCTCAAATAGATGTATATGTATCATCAAAACACAATTAAGATAACGAGTGAAAAAATAATTCAAAATGATCAAAAATTGAGTTATTTATAATAATTAATAATGGGTATTTATAGAATATTCCCAATGGTCGGACAACCTCGCAATTGTCCTCACTGATGAACGAAAACCGGTATCGCCGATCCTGTCAATACTTTGGTTTTATATTTATAAAACTCTCGCAAGTGCACGAATCATTTCGTAGAAAATGATAAGTATACTCCCAAGGTCGATCTAAGGAAGGAATGTATGTGGTTTTTAATTTATTATTCAAACTTTTAAAAACGAAATTAAATCCTAAACATCCTATCACGATATTTTGGGGTTTTGTGTTTTTAATCTAATTACAGAAAATTAAACATAGATTCAATAAACATTCATGCAAATTTTATCATTTATAAACAGTGGAGTATTTATGGATATAATAACTAAGTTAATTATGCTTGCTCATATTATCTAGGTTATTAAAGATATGAATTGATATTTATTGATTCTCCTTTTTGTATGAATACCACCTTTGGTGGGTTAGATATTTTTTGTTAATTAAACAAATCAATTAACACCTGTGGGTGGGGTTGATAACTAATTTGGTTAATTAAATTAATTCCTTTTTCTAAGAGATTGAAAATGAACCATTTAAATGCCACCTTTGGGGGTTAGATTACTTTAAACTTTATTCAAGGTGTCCAAATTAAACCAAAGAATTTAGTTATCAGTACTAACTTTCAAGTTTTAAAACTACTACTAAAAACGTGTTGTCAATACATTTTCGGATAATAATTCTTATAAAACTTTTGAAATAGAGCTTCACTCTAACTAAGGCGATTGTACCAACAAATAAAAGAGCACTACTCTAAATCAGACCGGATAACTAAACCTTAAAATCTAATTTTTAGATTTAAGTTTGTAATGAAAAATAATATATTTCTCTCTAACATTCTTAACATAAAACCTTGAATAAAAATAAAATCAATTCATTTTAGAGATTTTTACCTATTTAATATTTCGCAAGCATAAAAACGTTATTATTATATCATGTTTACAAATAGCTACGCTTAAATTTAATCACGGCATAAATTAAATATAACATGTAAGAATAAAGCATAAAAAAATAACAAAGAAAATAAAATCCATCTACTTGATGCCATTCCCCTTGCTAGAAAACCTCCAAATGGAATTTGCACTCCCCTTTATTGAATCAGAAAACTAATAAATTATAAAAAAAATATAACTAGTTCTTCCCAAAAAGGGAAGAACTCTAAAACAAAGAAAAATTAACTAAAACATAAGAAAAACTAGCTAAAACATAAGAAAAACTAAAAAAAAAACTAAAAACTAAGAAATGGAGAGAAAGAAAGAAGAGAGAAGTGTGTTTTGAAGTGAAGGGAAGGGGAGAGAAAAAATGAGTAAAAAAATGTTAAAAAAATAATAAAAAATTAAAAAACGTGTAATGGAAATGCGGAGGTCAACAATGACGTCAAGATGACGTCATAAGCGGCCGCACATGGAAAATGGGGCAAAAACGCATTGGGCGCGGGGCTAGGGCGCGCGCGCATACGTGTGCCACAAGATGTCTGCCACAGGTCGTCTGGGGCCAAGATACAAGGCTACTGGTAATGGGGCGCGATTTCCGTCTTTTTGACATTTTTGACCTTTTCGACCCATTTTGTCCAATTTTTCCATGTTTGTTGACCTTTTTCCACTTATTTATTAATATATTTGTGATGTATTGCTTCAAGTATTCCTCTTTGAGTCTTTAAATTGCGTTTTTAAGCCAAAATACTTGAAAAACAATCAAAATACCCGTGATTCCGAAAAAGACAAATTTATATAAATATATGATAAAACATATAAATATATATATTTTTAATCAATTAATGTACATAAAATCATGATTATTTTAGTGCTTTTTGAGCACTCATCACTCACCATGGACCTCTCCAACCACCTTACCAAGGGTGTGGTAAGTGGTGTGTCAAGGTGACAAAAATAATAATTTTTTTGTTTCAAAAATTGTTAGGTTATTTTTATAAATACTCGAACCCAAAATGAACTAAAATCCTAAACTCACGACCTAGTAAGCATACTAAAAAACTAACCATGTAATGTGTGAAAAATATATTTTTAATCATAGTGCTTCTAACTATGTGCGTGTGTGCATTACTGATCCATAATAACCAACCTTACACAAAGGAAGACAAAACACTGAGTAAAATAAATAGACACCATATTTTGCACATGAGAAGCTAACACAGAGACACAAAGTGAAAATAGAATTATAGACCAAGCGTTCATGATATCGTTAAGAAGACGTTCAAAATAGGTATTTTTTAAGGAGATAGCACTTCTATCAAATTGTTATTGACTACCAGTCAACACACTAACCATCCTAGTATTGTCTTGAGAACTAAGGTTATGGAGTTTGGAAGGAAAGTTGGAACAAATGATATTCTCATACTCAAAAGGAAAGATAGATAATGGTGGATTTTGAACATTTAGAAGAGACATTATTCTAATAATATATTCCCTTGAGAACATGATCCTTGGAGAGTGAAAATAAATATAACTCATGAGTACAAAAAGGAGAAATATGATGATAGGATTCTTGTACGTAAGCATGATGATATGAATAAGAAAGAGTACAAAGTGAAAGCCAAAAAAAGTAAGCACATTTTCCCAAATGAGAGGAAAGTCGTTAATTTGTATTGCTTACTCTAGGAAAAATGGTGCAGCTCCAGAAGTAGTAAGTACCCTTCAACACCAACTTAAGTCTTTTCAAGAATATCATATGTAGAAGCATTATTATTCTTCGGGATCTCTTGAGGGTCATAACTTTTGAGAAGGTAGGAAAATAAAGTAGGCTAAAGTATTTAGGAGATAAGTTGAGACATGGTAAAAATGTATACGAGGTACGATATAAGTGGCTAAAAATTGAAATGGATTGAAACATATGAGGAAGAGAGTATATATAGGATAAATAGTGCCTTGTTGAAGGGTTGACGACACCTCAAGTAGTGTTGAAAACACCCATTCAGCGAGAGGTGAGCAAAGAGTCAGCGAAAGGGTTGACGAGTAGTTAAAGAACAGAGAGAAAAATATAAAAAGAAGCAAATCAAGTTTTTTAACTATTTTTCTTGAAATAATTTGATAAAAATAACTTAAATAAAGGCACAAAACACAAAAAAAATTACAAAATAGGAAAACATATACATAAATACTACACAGAAAGAGATAAGAGAAACAAGAATCTTCATCACAAACTAATCATCTTAGGTTGATGATCAAACATAATTTATCCTTTTTGAAAAGAACTTTTAAGGAAAAGTTGCACCCTAAGTTGTTCACTTATAAAAGCCGTTGGTGATTGTGTCACAACACTTGATGGTAGAGCTCTAAATGAGAGCTTGATCTATTTAAATCATAATTTTTGTGCAAACAATAGTAAAGGTAACTTAGGTGTAGTTGAACTTGATATATCCAAGTGGTTGAGGTATTGGGTTTATATTTCTTTCAGTTATAAACTATTGATTTTCTTATTATAGAGAATTGTTTGTTGTCGGTGGTCACCCTAGCAACCTATAGATATTATCAAATAGGAACCGGTTCATGTATGGGTTTAGCATGCTATATCGATGTGTTACAGATTCACGTATGATTAGTTAGTATAATTAGAATGATTACCACATATGTTCCCAGATAGAAAGTATTGAATGTGAATGGAAAGCATTTTCTTTCTTTACTATTTTCTGACTTTTTTTCTTTGTGACTATCTGACAAATGTTTTGGTAGATTATTGATGTTGTTGTTTGTTTCCACTATGAGTGATAGTTTTTGAGTCTTCTTGGTTGTATATTTAGTGCAGACTTTGACCTACATTTAATTCCAGTGGTTTAAAATTAGGATTTAATTGGATATTTTAGCATATGTCACGTATATGGGCAAAACATGAAGGCTACACTCATCTTTAAAAATGTTTCCCATCAATGAACCTCCTCTCAGTCTTCAATTTCTATTTTAAAGGGTATTAAAGTTGCTATAAAGTTTTGTAAGACTTGTTGTACTTTGTGTCTTTGTGTTGGCTTTTTGTGTACAAAACACGGTGCTTTTTATTTTATTTAGTGTATTTTCTTCCTCTGTGTAAGATTGGTTACTGTGGATCAGTAATTCACATATGTACACAGCTAAGTGCGCATTATATGCAAGCATATTTACACACACTAGAGAGTTGATTTTCATAGTATGCATATTAAGTTAAGGGTACCACTTTCTCCACGCTTGCTCCCCAATGTTGTTACTTATGTTTTTAGTTCCTTTTTGGTGCGGGTATTCATAGATAGTACTCGATAATTTTTGAAATGAAAAAATGTGAATTTTTAGTACCTCACCAAACATGCTTGCCATGGACCTTGCCAACACGCTCACCAAGGTGGGAATCTGAGATCTATAAATACCTCTTCATTTCTCTTGTTTCTTACCTATAGTTTTAGAGCCAAAACTATACCAAAATTCATACTAAGATTTATATTTATTTTTGAAATTATTTTGGAGAGCTTACATTTGAAAGTGGGTCATTTTGTAGTTAGTTATCAAATAATTATCTTTATGAATATGTAGTTTGATTGTGTGTGCTTTATACACAATTTGATATTTATAGTGGACTATTTATCCTATGAGGTTGAGAGTAGTTACACATCTAGTTACTGGTCAGTAGTTTCCAATCATATCATATTGGGTGATGTTGGTTATGAAGAATAGTCAAGTTTATGTGTTGAACCAAACAGTTGTGAAAGCAACAAGTAAATAGGAGCAATAGGCAATTTAGATGGAGGTTTTGGCTGATAGAGGTAATATTGGTTTTATTGTATATCATAGTTGTAACATGTTTATTGTTAGTGAATTATTAGCTATTGAGTGTTTGTCTTAAACCAGCTGAGAATGTTACCACATAGATATGATCTTTATATGGGTTTACTTCGTTACATCGTGTGTTATACATGCTATGTTATTGTGCTAGTATAATATGAGCTTGAATTGTGTATGTTAAAACATACCATTGTTTAAAATCTTATTAGAGTGCATTTATTTTCTATATATGCTTGTTAGTTTACATATAATATATGTTATTAAATGTTCTCTACTGAATTTATATTATATTGTTATTACTTCTACTGAGTGACCTGTTCTCACTATCATTTTGTTTTCTATATATGGAGACGAGTTTATTATGAGTCTATATCTCATTACTTTGCTTGTGTACCAGGTCATAGACTATTTTAATTTTATTAGGTGCTATTTTGAGATAAAAGCCTTAAGTTTTTCTCACAAAGAAATCCATCTTCTTTCGATTTTATCGCAAAACCATATTTTTCAACAAGAATTGATTCCTTAAGGATTTTTTTAAGATTGTTTCTTGATACTTTGTGATTTTGTTTTATTTTGGGGTGAAATTAAAATTTCTTTCGATTAATAATGGTTAAATAGATTTTTTTTGTTCTTTGCTTATTCTAAAGATGAGTTTCCCTTTATTTGTCGCCCATGTGATTGACACATGTTGAAATCTTCAATTAAATCATAATTTTGAATTATTAATGTATCTAATTAAATGTATAAATTATTATTATACTATTGTGAAAATGTAGGTTAACATGCACTGGTAGAATAAGCAATTAAGGAGGTGCACGTACTCCACTTCAACTCTCAACAACTAAAATTTTAATTTTAAGTATAATATTTATTAAATTATAAATAAATTATATGCATAAAATATAATTATCTTATTTAAATTTTAAATTTTAGACTTTTAACACTTAATAACTTATTATAAATTTAATAATTTATACATATTTTTACTAGAAAGATATATATAATATTTTTTTATAATTAAAAATAATTAGTAAATCGAAGAGTGCTCGTTACTATTTTTTAATGTATATACGGTGTCACATCTAGATATAAATTCTAAATTCAACGTTATTAAAATATGTAACTTTTATTAAATAAGATGTACCACACAAATACCAAACCCCTTTTTGTATCTTTATTATTATTTATCAAGGAAAACATTTCCTAAAAATTTCAATAAACTCAAATTATTTCTCGCCCTCTCATCCTTATTAAGTAATATAATATTAAATATAATCCATGTTTAATTTTCTTAATTTTTAGAGTTATTTATCTACGAATAATGTTATTAATAAATAAATTGTATAATTGTTTTTGGATTTACTTGTGATTAATGTGATATGACTCTTTAGTTTTACTACCATAGACTCAAATTTAAAATTTATTTGTATAATATATTTTTTATTTAATAAAAAAAAACTTACATATTTTTTGAAAAAAGGTAAATTGTATGAAAAAAATCAAAAACATTATTTTAATTAAATATCTAAAATTAAAAAAAAAATAGTATTCTTTTCATGTCTTACGAACATAATTTGTGTTAATTAACATGGACTAATTAACATCCTCCGATTTTCTTCATCAGTAACTATCAATAAATATGTATTAAAACCTATTATCCCTACATTACTTCAAACTTCAATTTTTTACATGAGAAAAAATAAAAATAAAACTGAGAATTGAAATTCTTTTTAAAACAATAATAGTAAAAAACAAAATCCTACATATTTTATTAACAGAGAGATGATCCCAATTCAAGTTGATAGAGAATGTTTGCTTCAAGTGGACGGAGAATAGAAACATTGAGAAAAAAGGAAGGAAAAAAGAGGTGGATTCTTACATAGAGAGAGCGATAAGAGTGAAAATTAAAAAATAAAAAATAAATCTACGTAAATCTTCTCGGGGTGAGTTGTGGTACATTCTTTTTTTTTTTGTTTTGTTTAAAAGATATCTAAAACCGGACAAAAGGTCTCGAAGGTGCTTTAATTTTTATAAAAGTACATGTTTATTAGATTTTTTAGTTAATTGTTGTAATTTTTTAAAATAAAAATTTTAGTTTCTTAATTTATTAGCTTAATCATGTTATTATAAAAAAGAAACAATTTTAATTCTATAATCATTAAAATAAGTACTTTTATTCCGTTACAATCCCATAATTTTTATACTATAATACCTAATTTTTATAAATAAAAAAAATATCGATATATTTTTAAAAATTATGAGACTAAAGTATTTATTTGTATATAATTATGAAATTATTGTTACATTTTTTCAAAAATTATAAAATATATGATATTTTAGGTAATAATTCCGAGATTAAATCGATTAAATTAATAAGTATGAAACATTCCGGTGAAACATCTCTAGCCTCCTTTCCTTCTAAAATCTATAAAAGGATATGATTAATTGAATTTTATAAAAGTCAATAACATTATGAATACCATTATATTTTTTTGTATATATTTTTAAAAAATAATAATCAAATACATATAAACTTGTATATATTTTTATAAAAAATTTAAAATTCTTAAAAATATTTAATTGAATATTGTTAAATTTTTATAGATTTTAAAAGTCTTAAATTAACATATAAAAAAAATTTATATATATTTATAATATATTAAAATCTACCAAAATTCTATTTCATAAATTTGTTGATTTATAACCTATAATTTATAATCCAAGTGAATGTTATTTTTGTTTTTTATTCAAATGATATTTACATTTTAAAACACAGTATTATATATGATGGAATATGAACTCAACAATCACAGGTTTAATAGAAAAAAATGCCTTTAGGACTTAGGAGTGTGTTGCTCCTCCCACATCTAAATGTTAATTTATCTGAATTTCCGCAGGTAACTGGAGTCCGTAAAGGCACACCGGTAATTGTTGCACAAAACATGGGAATTTGTTTTCTAGTAAGATTTCCGGAAAATATCGTTTATTATGGAACGAAAATGACACACTAAATCTTGGACTTTGCTTTCTAGTAGTGACCGATACTGGAGCCATTTTTAATAAAAGATACTATGTCTTATGGGATAAAAGTTACTAGTTCTCATGAATTTTAATAAAAATACATAAAAATTCTTTAATTTTATTGAAATTGAAAATTAGTTCATTGGATTGTTGCATGACTAGCTACTTTTAGAGAAAAAAAAATTGTAAATTGTTAATTTAAGACTAATTTATGTCTTTTTTAAAAAAAAAATTATAAAACTTTTGTGTATCAGTAATAACGACAAAGTTTTTATGCATTTTTATTCAAAGTTATAGTATATATGGAGTCCATCATCCCCATTTTATGTTTGTGTAAGTCTACGAATAAACTGTCAGATTTTTTAAAATTAATCTCATTCATCCTTTTTTTTTTTTTTTGAAAAATATATAATTTGAAAACCACAATGTGATGGAGGCCAGATGTATATTATAGAATGTATAAGATAAAAAAAAATAAAAAGAAGAAATTAATAATTTTTTTCTACTAAAAAAAAGTAATTAATTTCATTAGTTTAAATATCATTCTTTTGCGAAACTATGATTCTTTACCTTGAGTTCGTTTGTTATATATTTTTACAGTTCGTACGCTTCCACTACAAGTCTAGGAAACCTTTAATGGGTATTTATTGAAAAACTGTGAAGGTTTTGGAATCATTAATGTCCTGATTAATAATTAAGATTGACTTAAACAGAAACAGTGCTTAATAAATAGGTGCTGGATTGCTGGGTTCACAGGAATTTAAAGAAAAATATCGAAACACCAGTATCAATAACCATGTTTAAGTTGTTTATTTATTTATTGTTTTTTTCTTCGCCCAGTGTTTTAGTATTAAGATTCACCGAGTTTCTTTTTAAGTATGTATTCATACCATACAAAATAAGGGTGGATAGTAAAATGTTAATTATTTTATATTTTTAACATATTTTATTATATTATGTTTTATTTAAATTATTAGTTTTTTTTCTTTTTAACCCTATTTAATTTGTTTAAGGGAAATTTAAGGTTTCTTTTTTAATCAATTAACTGAAACTCTCATATGTCAAAATTTATAAGAATTATGAATCTTTCCATACCAAAAGTTTAATACAATTGATAGAGATACTCACAATCTTTATAATATGTCCTTTTTAATCAATATGAGACTCCGTTATCTTAATATGATGTGCATGCACACGGAGATGGTGTCATTCATGGATAAAAAATATAATTTAAAATATGTTATGAAAATGAACACCTAGTTAATGCAAATATTGAATAGTCCAAGCAAACACATATTTCAACAAACCTATTACCGAGCTCTAGATCAATCATAATGGAAATATAAAGCAAAGGTAATAAAATAAATAATGCATTATATTTATAGCAATTTAACTCTACTAATGTGATAAGTCTACTTCAGTTCTTACTTCCTCCAATGGAGAGGATTTCACTAGCTTCAACTTTAGATAATACAATAACAAATAGGAGAATAAGGTGAAGAGAAAACCCTTACACAAGAAAAAGTATTCAAAGAGACTTCACAAATATCTCAAAATTCTAACAATAGTGAGAACATTTGTCTCTCTTTTCTAGCTCTTCTCAAGCACATAAATGAATTCTCTTAATGATCTAGGGCATATAAGAATTTAGGGGTGTGTAAAAAATCCGATCCGTTGATTTTTCATCCAATCTGATGGTCGGATCGGATGAAATTTTTTCCATCCGTTAAGTGCGGATCGGATGGCAGATTTCACTACGATTCATCCGATTCGACCGAAATTAATTATATATATATATAATTAATATATATATATATATATATATATATTATTTTTTAATGTTTTTTTTAAATCAAATAATTTTATGTTATGATTTATGTGAAAATTTAATTTTTTTATTTAAAAATACAAAAAAATAGAGTTAATTAAGTTTATTTGTCGGATTGATCGGATTGATCGGATGTCATCCGAATAATTTACAGATCAGATTGAGCGGATGTGAGAGATGATCGGATCGGTTGCGGATTAGGATGTTTCAATCCGAGCGGATGGTCGGATCGGATCGAATGAGTATAAAATCAGCGGTTTCGATCCGATGAACAACCCTATAAGAATTCTTAAACATCCTTTAGAAAACATATATAGTAATGACCATTCAATTTCAAGCCCTTTCGTTGAAGACCCATGCCCTTACATGTCATTTCGTAATAGGTTGCACAAACTAAAAGCAGTAGACCATTTCTACATATATAGGTTACACGAAATAAGAACCAAACTGAATATTAAGCAAGCTAGATCATTTTCACGCATATAGGTTGTATGAATCCATCTTGTTCATTCCCGACACTTGTAATGCTTCTAGTCCAACCTTTGATACTTGATCACTCAAATTGATTCTCAAACTTCCCCATTGATTTGTATCACAATATTAAAATTATTCACCATATCTGTTTGGTTATCATTTGTATGCATTTTTACCAATTCCACTAAAGCAAATTGCACCTTGATTGTCATAATGCACCATAACTTTCTTTTGCTTCAAATTGAGCTCATTAGCTAAATCCTTTAACCACATAGCTTCCTTCATCTCTTCTATTGTAGTAACAAACTCTGCCTCTATAGAAAACAAAGTCACTATTAATTGTAAATTTTCCTTCCAACTCATCAAGTTTCCTCCAAATCCAAACAAGTATAACATGATAGATGTCCTCTTGTCATGATCATCAGAAAAGTAGAAATTCACATAACCCATCACTCTAATACTTAACTCTTCAGAGCATTCATAGAAAATACCAACTCCAGTTGTATCCCATAGATACCTTATCACCCATTTCACCACCTCCCAATAATTTTTACTTGGATTAGCCATGTAACGGCTCTCCAGACTTGCACCATATGCAATATCCAATCTTGTACAAATTATTAAGTACATCAAGATACACACCACACCTACATAGGGAACCTTATCCGTTTCTTTCTTCTTTTCCTCCTCCGTTGAATGAGAGTCTAGGGCTGACAACTTGAAATGTGATGTTATTATAGTTGTGATTTGTTTAGCATTAACCATCTTAAATCATTTAAGTATCTTCTCTCAATATCGCTCTTGGGAAATAGACAATCTATCTTTTTCTTTATCTCTTATAATCTCTATTAGAGATGTCAATTGGGATAGAGTATCCCATTAACCCATTATACAATCTATGAATTTTAAAGGCTAATCCTCTCTTATCCCACTTATTTTTTGGTGGTTTGAGATGAAAATGAGATATTTAAATAATGAGATGTCCTATTTATCTCAAATTGGGCCTAAATAATGAGTACAATTACAAAAATAATGAAAAAGGAAACATGATTATATATAATAACCATGATTATTTATCATGAGTCCATCGGGGACAATTTTAAATGGATGGGATGAGACTTGAATAGGATGAGATAACTTTAACGGATAAATCTATTAAGGACATTAAATAGGACATGAGATAGAATGTGATAACCCATTTGACATCTCTAATCTCCATCCCAAAATTTTCTTAGCACACTCAAGATTCTTCATCACAAATTCTAAGCTAAGTTGACTATTTAACGGGGTAATTTGATACTGATAATAACAAGCTATCAATATATTATCTACATATAATAATAAATACATTGCATATGAGCTATTTGTATCTTTCAAATATACAAAATAGTCATGCTTGCTCTTTTTGAATCTGATTATCAAAACATAGTCGTTGAATCTTTTATACCAACGCTTTGTAGATTACTTCAGACTATATAATAAAATTTTCAACAGATATACCATGTCACACTTGTTATTTTCAAACAAACCCCTTTGTTTGTTCTGTCAAATGTTTTTCCTCAAGGTAACTATTGATGTAGGTTTTTGCTCAATTTCTTTAAGGCCTGAAAAAGAGTAGCATATGTTAGAACCCAATGGAAGACCAGATGAAAGGGGAGAAGTGCTTCCAATTGGACTCCAATGCTCAAGTTAGTTAGGTTATCAATGAAGAAAAAGGTAGAGCTAAGTATGTCTCTTTGAGTTTTGAGTGCTCATTATTGTATATGAAATCAAAGTTATTGTAACTTAATTAGAGATTGTATTAATTTTTTACAATGACTTGTATGAGCGACTTTAGAGATAATCCTAATCCACTGTCAACTAAGAATGCTAGCTGTTTGAATTAGAATTAGATAAGAAGTGGGAATCCTACATAATTATCCAATTAGGAACAAAGAGTCCTTTTGATGAAAAAACTCTAGAGAAGATGTTGAACAAGATATAAAGAGCTAATATGCTCCTTTTTGGTGGCAATTTAGATGTTAATCTATTTAAATGAACAACTTTGTGGTGATTTCCATTTACTCTAGGATCTAATGTCTTACGTTCTTTGAGATCCCTAAAACATTAAAGATTATTATGCAAGTCTATGGAGGTCTTATGATATGTTAATGAGTTGTTCCTGATAGATATGTGACTGTTAGAAGCTCTTAGGAGATCTTTATCAGTATCTATCAAGGTCTAAGCCCATTGAGGCTCATTCTTAATGATAATCAATGTATTTGGAGAATTTAATCCATTATTAGGAGCTATATGGTATATCTATAGAGATATAATAATTCTCAATCAACATCCAAGAGCTCTTAGAGAGCTTCTAATTAACCTGTACTGTGCTTATTTTAAGGATCTTGGAAAATCTTAGGGTTTTAAATGACGTGGAAGGATGCTAGTGATTTTTATCATCTAAAGTAACCATGAAAAAAAGCTATTTTTACGTCCATTTGGTGAACTTTCAAATCATTATGTACAATAAGAGATAATAATAATAATCTAGTGGAACTATGTTTAACAACAAGTGAGAAAACTTCTATAAAGTCCATACCTTTTCTTTGGAGGAAACCCTTTGCAATAACTCTACCCTTGTTAGTAGACCCATTTATTTTCCACAACTTTCTGACCTTTTGTCTGAGGATTTAATATACATGTCTTGTTTTTGTATAGATAACTCATTTATTCTTCTATGGATTTTCGTCATTTATCAACATCCTTCTTACTAATGGCTTCTCATAGAACCTTGGCTCAAGTCCCAAGATATTTGACTTCATACTCATTACATAGGCTATGAGATTCAATCTCGTAGAGCTCTAGTCATGCATAGACTCCAATCTTATACTAATAAGTAATCATTTCCTAATCTAGATGGATAGGGTTTAGTGGTGTTTTACTCCAACTCTATACCATGATTCTTATCATTAGGAGTATCTTGTATAGTATGCTCTTTTGATTGCCTATACCCACCTATGAGTTGATTATTAACTACCAATGGTTCCACCTCAAAACTAATATGTCCATTTTTAGACTCTTGGGGTGAGTCCTTTGTTTCTTCAAAAGATCCACCCATATAATTATCATCCTACTTGAAGGTTACATCTTTACTATTAATGTCCTTCTTAGCATCACCATACCATAACTTGTACCCTTCACACCACCAAGATACCTCAAAAACATTAAGATCAATAACTTTGGCTCTAATTTTTCTTACCTCACATATACATATGCAACAAAACCAAAAAATAGTAAATGATAATATTTAATAGTTTTGTCAAACCATACCTCTTTTGGTGTCATAATGTTGAGTGACACCAAAGGACACTTATTGATAAAGCATCTAGCCATAACATTGAATTTCCCCCAAAATCTTTTGGGAATTTTTGCATCAGAAAGCATACACCTTACTCTTTCCAATAGTGTTCTATTCATCCTCTCTACCAAACCATTTTTTTGAGGATTTTCAAGAATGATCATATGCCTTGTGATATCATTCTCTCTATAGAATCTTAAGAAAGCTTCATTGCAAAAATTCAAACCATTGATGGTTCTCAAATACTGCACCTTTTTTCCAATTTGAGTTTCTACAAGTTCCATCCACTCCACAAAATTCTTAAAGTTTCATCTTTACTTTTCCTTTTCAATAAGTAAACTCACAACCTTCTAAAGAGATCATCGATTATAGTAAAAGTATGCCTTACACCATCCATGGACAATGTTCTCTATAGCTCATATAAATCCAAATCCACATAGTCAAGTATGTCACATCCCTTTAGCTTTATTGGTGTAAACTTCAACTTCTTCATCTTACAAGAATGTACCTTCTAGAGAAATCATTCATTATAGTAAGAATATACCTTGCACCATTTATATGGATCCTATAAATCCAAATCTACATAGTCAAATATGTCACATCCATTTAGCTTTGATGGTGTGAAATTCAACTTCTTTATCTTGCAAAAAAAATACAAGGGTCACAAAATGAAAGTTTATCAAGCTTACTATCACCAAAAATCTTCCTCTTGGATAGTTCCTCCAATCTTCTCTCACTAATGTGACCAACCTTTTATGCCAAAGGTTGACATTCTTCTCTTGGTGGCTAATAGCATCAACATTGGTCTCTACCTTGGTATACAAATAATAAAGCTCATTTCTTTGCATACTTTTTAAGTATATCAAATAACCTTTATAAACCTTCAATTTGTCATGCTTACCCTTGTAGTTATACCCCATGTTGTCTAAAGTTTCCAATGAAATCAAGTTCTTTTTTAATACCGACATATGCTTCACATTTTTCATCACAAATGTTGAACCACCATTGAGTTGAAGCCTTGACGACCCAACTCCTGTCACATTACAAGAATGATTGTTTCCTCTATCAATAATGCCACCATTCATATCTTTATAATCAATAACCCATTCATTATAAGACATCATTTGAAAAGTACTCCCTAAGTCCATGACCCATGTATCTTTATTTTTTCTTGAATAAATTGCAAGTACCTCAACACTATCATAACTTATCTTATCAACCGTTTCCATTGACGCATCTCCACTACTAGTGTCTTCCTTGGTGATTTTATCTTTTTGGATGCGTCCTCTTGAAATGTCCCTTCTTGTTACACAAGTAGCATGCCCTTCTTTTTTTTATAATCCATAAATCCTTTTGGAGTCTTCTTTAATGCTTGAGCCATTTTTTGTTAAACCAACAAACTCTATATTTTACTCTTCTAACTATAGAAGTCCTTTGCCATCTCAATTTTCAATTTTCACTCTACTCATTTTCAATAGCAAGAAATTGTGTCTAGAAACAACTTCACATCACAATATCAAACCTAGAAAATTCACACACAATAACTACATAATATTCTTAAGCTAAAACAAGGCTTTCATACAACTTGTTATGAAAATGAACCCCTAAATGTTGCAACTATTGAACAATCCAAATAAAATAAGAAATATTCAAGCAAACACTCAATGAAGATATTACCACAAACTCATTGTCAAGCTCTAAAAATAGATATCAATAATAATGGAAATATAAAGCAAGAGTAATAAAAAAATAACAAACCAAATTTATAGTTGTCAACTCTACCAATGTGGTACGTCTACTCCACTTCTTCACCCTTCCAATGGAGATAAGTTTCACCAAATTTTACTTTAGAGTGTACAATTATAATAGGAGAATAAGCTGAAAAGAAAAACTCACTCAAGGACAAGCACTCAAAGAGGCCTTACAAAGTTCTCAAACTAACAATAGTGAGAACACTTCTCTATCTCTTCTAGCTCTTCTCAAGCACTCAAATGAACTCTGTTAATGATCTAGGCCACATATAGATGCATAAATACCACTTAGAAAACACTTACAGTAGCACTCATTCAACTTCAAGCCTCTTAGTCCAAGACCCATGCCCTTACATATCATTTTACAATAAGTTACATGAACTCAAAAATGGTATATTATTTAGAAACAAAGAGGTTATATGAAATAAGCGATAGATCAACTATTAAGTAGGGTAGACCATTTCTATGCATAGATGTTACACGATATAAGTAGTAGATCGATTATAAAGTAGGGTAAACTATTTCTACTTAGAGAGGTTGCTTGAATCCATCTTCTCCATTTTCCACACTTGCAATGCTCTTAGTCTAATTTTTTATGTTTGATTACTCACATTGATTTTCAAACATTACGCATGAATTTGCATCACAATATTACAAAATGTTAATTTTTGAAATTTTTATAAAGGCTAAACTATATTTAACATATAATGCCAATTCACAACTAAAATTAAGCTCATATTTAGGTGTATGATGTTTTAAGTTGAAATTTTATGTGTAGACTTGATTATTTTTTAACTAAAATCCAATAAAAATGTAACAAATCTCACATTTTGATACTTATTTGCTCAAAAATAATTTCATTTTAAATTGTTTAGCTATAATGATTAATTTATTTTTTATTTGTTAATTTTCCATGCGAATATTGTATTATTGATCGTTTATCAATGCTCTGCCACTGGCACCAAGTATTAGGGGTCGGTGTGGGATGGTTAGATTGAATTTTGAGTCATTTTATAAGTCGATCTTATCTTGATGGTTTTAGGAAACCCAAAACCTTAACTGATCTATGATCCCTAAAATAACCAACTTTCAAGCCAATTTAAGGGAGGTTTGTTTGGTAGTTTTGAACCTATAATCATAATATGATGTAAAAGCCTCATCTGATTGAAATAGAAAAAACATATCATATAATTTAACTTAAAAGTTATTACATCACATATTCTATTTATTTAATCTATTATCACTAATAAGAGATAAGATGGTTCTAGTCGATGTTATACAAGTATAGAATTGTAGTTGTTTTTAAAATTGATCATTAAAAACTTCATATAGAATAATTATTGAAAAATTAAAAAAATTAGAGTGTGTTTAATAGCTTATTGAACATCAGATGGAGATGAAGATCCAAGTGAAATCTCATATTATCAATTGGGAACATGTAGTTTATATAGTAGCCTAAGAAAAAAATTATTAATTTAGAGATTTTGGACCAATTTGAGAGACTTTAATGAGACTTGAAATGTGAGTGATGAAAGTGATTGTGAGTATCTAAGTGAAAGTTGTTACTGATTAGATTTAGATTTTATAATTTTAAATAAATTCAAATTATAACTATAATATATAAAGTAATAATTAATTTTAAAAAAAAATTAGTATATATAATATTATAGGTTTGGTTCTGTTTTTATAACTTCTACACTTTCCTCCTAACCAATAAAGTTAATTTTGATATTTTTGAAATTATTTGGACTAATCAATCTAGAAAAGAAAAAAAAAATATGTTTGATCTTTAACTCAAGTTGGTTGGCTAGTTTTTGAAAAAAAAAAAATTCACACCCCTGCCTAGTATCATTTGATATTAAATTTTTTTATGGGATTTTAAAATTGTTTTGGGTCCTTTTCTTTTGATATGAGAAATGTATACATGTTTTTCATAAAATTAGATTCTAGACTTCAAAATCAAATTAACTGTAAATACGAATTAATCACATTAATCTCAACATGTTTTTTAGGTAGGTATTCAATTAAAAAAAAATCTAAATAGATACTTATATTATTTGGACTAATTTAAAGGTTGATCACATGTATGTATTTTAAGAAGGATGTATTGTATAATGACATGTAGCGAATAGCGATGGTCTTATACAACTACAAGGGTGATTTTTGTAATTAGACATTTAAAAATATGAGGGACGTGATGAGATAAAACGCGTGTAAGAAGAACGATACTTGATTGTGTGGATATAAATTCTTTGGGTGACAATTCATTCTTTATATTTCACATCTTGATTAAAGAGATTTTATTTTCTTATATTAGCATATCCATAACCCTATGATATTATTTTAAAAATTTACTAACAACTCATTAAAACTTATACCATTAAAAATAATATCTAATAATACTAAATAAATTTTAATGCATGGAATTCAACATTAAACGAATTTAAATAATTATATTTTAATTTTATCAATGTTTAATTAGACGACGTTTAAAATAAAATAACGTATTAAATTTTTATTAATAATAAAAATATGAACATTTGTATGATTATAAATTTTAAGAATACTATTTTTATTATTTTTTACTTGAAAGTAACAAATTAAGCAGTGAGGAAAAAAAATTCAAATTAGATTTGAAACCCAAGAGAGTGAGCAGGAAAAAACTAAATGAAACATAAATTTATTTAATAGATTTTTGTAAAAAATAAAATATAAAAAACAAAAACTTGGTTAAGGGGAAAAAATTAAGAGTACAAAATAATGAATTTTAATAATAATTATTTATAAAACACATGGCATCATATTAGTTATCCCAGTTTGAAACTGTGATTTTATGTGACCATACTATAGAACTTTACTTTTAGGGGAAAAAAAGAAGGAATTTTACTTAATAATAATAATAATAATTAATACGTAAATAAAGTAATACTCAAATTTTAATCAAAACAAAATTTACTTAATTTAACCTTTTTAAGTTACAATTTATAAAGTACTATTTAAAACCAAATATTTCTTTGATTAGAAAAAAATGGACCTGTTGCATGAAGTAAAATATAAAATAATCGTATGTCAAAAAACTTCAGCAAAATAAAAAAGTTTTGGAAATTTATAAAAAAAATAACACCACTATTATTATCATAATAAAAAAAAACATTTTAATAAAATTGAATAGGATTTAATTGAATGTCATCCAATATTAAATGCATCTAAATAATCGTAATTTAATTTAAACGGTTTTTAAAATAAAATAATGTATCATAATTTATTTTAATACTAAAAATATATGATGTAGATATAAAATATGCTATTTTATTATTAAAAATTTTAAGGATATTATTTTAATTAGTTTCTAATATTTTTAAATTAAAATAAGATTTGATATAATTTGAACATATAATTTTAAAAATAATAGAAATAAGGATCATTACGTAAATAACATAAACAAAAATATTTTTTAAGCTAAAAGTGAATAATTTGGAAGAAGAAAAGAGAAATCATTAACAATAGATTTTTCATATCATACTCTAATGGGTAAATATTTTCATGTTGTATTTGTATTTATGTTTGAATTTTTTATCACAAATTCAAATATTTTTATAATATAGTGTTAAATATCATGAGTATCTTATACTTATTATAAAATTTTAAAAAATAATAGAAATAAGTTTTATCAATAGATAATTATGTGAATAACATAAATAAAAATATTTTCAAGTTAAAAATGAATAATTTGGAGGAAGAAAAGAGAAATCATTAACAATAAATTTTTCTTATTATACTCTAATGTGTAAATATTTTCATGTTTTATTGTTGGTATTGTGTGTATTTATGTTTGAATTTTTCAACACGAACTCAAATATTTTTAAAATATAGAGATAAGTATCATCATTATCTTATATTTATTATAAAAGTAATGCTTGGATCATATGTATATATATATTTATAATAGTTTATTACTATTGTTATTAAAAGTGATCGAACAAGGATAATGTAATTTTTATTTTTTTTATTTTTGAACTTTTTAACTACATTAGATAAAAATTGTTATAATTTAAATAAACTGTAACTAAAAAAATTGAAGAAAAAATTAAATAAAAATAAGAAATAAATAAATAAAAGTATTAAAAATAATTATTTTTTATTATGTAGTTAACTTTTGATAATAATTGGACTAAATTATCGTAAAAATAAATATATGACTTAAATAATATTTTTGAAATAAATATATTAAGTATACAGTGATTCTCCCTGTATTATAATGCTGTAAGCTTTTAAACAAAAATAAATAAATAATAATTAATAGGTAATTCTAAGTAAAAATAAATTCTTATCTAGTAGAGTTTTATTTGTAATATAAAGTTTAGCATTTTATTTGTGAGAAAATAAATTTACATTTATTTATTCAAATTGTAGTACATTAAAATATCTAATAATAAGACACAAATAAATAAAAATTGATACACACATTAATACACAAATATTATTCTCCATTATTTTGGTGATAACAAGACTAATAATCACTTATTTTACAAACTACTATTTATTTGTCAGGATTACTTCTAATATTTTTATATCTTCAATTAATCTATTTTAATCATGTTTTTAATCTACTCTGCAACAATAATTCCAATAAAAAACTAACAAAATTAGGTCTAGATTTAAAAACATGTTAAAAATTAATCAAAAATATGTCAAAAATTGCATTAGAATAAGTCTAAGCGAGAAATAGATATACTTAAATTAAAATGGTTAATTATGTTTTATGTCTACATATTATGCAATTTGTAAAAATCTTGAAAATATTTAACTTATTGTAATTATGTCCACAATATATAAATAACAATAAAACATAACCAACATTGGATACAATTGTATTATTATCCTTACGTTTTGAATATAATTATAACTTTAAAATGCATATATTTTGACATATTTTTATCGTTATTTGTAAGTTACGATCATAATTGTAACAAAGTAAAGGTTTTTGGATGTTTTTGTAAATTATTCATATATTTTGGACATAAAAAATAATTAATTTTAATTAAAATATAACAAAAAATATTTATCAAATCTAAGGAAAAAGGAAAAAAATTAATTATTTATGACAAATTAAAAGCAAAATCAAGCAAGAAAAAGGTAATAAATTTATATACGTTTAATAATTCTCTTTACGTTAAAAGTAAAATATATGATCAACAGTCTTTTTGATCTTTAGGAAGATTCAAAAAGGCCGAGTTTCTGAAGGTGTAAAGATAATTGTCAAGCTCAGAGCTTTTCACAGAAAAAAGACAACCAAATCAGGTCACAATTGGTTTTATCTTCTTCTTCTTCTTCTTCTTCTTCTACTCTCTTAATGATAGATGGTGATTAGATACCCTTCACCCACATTTATTTATTTAATTGGTTTCCTGGATCATTTTTCAACATAAGAAGATGTATCTATCATTTCTTTTTATTCAATCGATATAAACGTAATTATTTAATAAATATAATAATTTTTGTATATTCCGATATCAATGAATAATACTTCATATAATAAATATAGTGATTATCGTATCTATCCTCCTTTAGGTTTAGGAATCATTGCATTTCCATCTAATTCGTTGACAATTTACGTACCTTTCATTTTCTCATGCCCCCCATTACCAACAATATCATATTTATGCTTTTACTTTGTCGGTGGTCATTTTGCTAGTTTTCTTAAGTGGCTAGGACTTTATGTAGTGGTTCATAAAAGAATGTCCATTTTTTTCTAATACAGATGTGTATTACAAATCTTTTTGGATAGATTTTTTTAACAGAAAAAATATATATATATATATATATATATAATAGGGTTTATAATTTCTTTATTATTTTGAAAAAATAATATTTATGATGATCTCAAATAACTTGTGAAAATGTAACTTATTTATCAAATATTTAATATTCATAAATATCAAAATCATAGGCCCAATCATTTGAGATTATCACAACTTTGTGGTGTAGAGTACTACTATGGACGATGAGAAGACTTGATTAAGGGTTTCATGGATTCAAGAATTTGGGCCGTGGGTTGCCTCTTACTCAAAATGTCACAACTCAAGTTTTTGGACTAAATAACATTAATTTTGATAAATATATTAATTTTTTTAAGTAGCAATAGTTTCTCTCAAAACTTAGTTTTAAATCAAACTACTTAAAAATATACCAAAATACTCTTATTTCATAATTTAAATAAAATAGAACTAAGGTAAAAGTGCATCATTTCTCCCTACTATCAATGACCTCATAGAGCTCCACCCACCCAACTGTGATCTCATTAGAGCTCCAACCACTTTACTAGTGACTTCACCGGAGTTCCGATGTATGTAATATGTTACATACAAATACAAAATTGCATGTAATATATTACAAACAAATATATATGTGGACGTAACATGTTATATACAAAAATAAAGATGGATGTAACATGTTACACACCAATATATAGGTTAATATAATTCATTAAATATTGGTTATGATTGGTTTTAATACATTTTTTAGCCACAACAAAACAAATGCAACTTGTTAATCTTTCTTTTTATCATTGTATATCATTGGGAGAACTATGATTGTAAACTATTTTTGTGGACAAAATATTTGCATGAAAACTTGTTCTTAAGCTCACTATCAATTCTATCAAGTAAAGTCAAAGAAACATTAAAGTTTCAAATATTCGTAATTCAGGTATATCTTTCATAACTATCACACATAAAATTACATATATGTTTAAGTGCATTTCATATAGGCTCTTGATTTGATCAATTTTAATATTACATGATAAAAATATTAGCCTTTAAGATAGAGGGATCGATCCCCTTAATAGACGGATCGATCCCATTATGGATCTATCACACTTCAATATTTCTCTCTCTGTATAAAAAAAATGAGCACACTTTCATATATAGTGGGATCGATCCCTTTTGTTAGATAAGCTTAACTTATTTTTAGAAGGAATCAATTCATCTCATCGAGGGATCGATCCCACTATTAGAAATTAATGTATTTCTTCCCTTTTAATTCATTTTTTAATTTCAGTTAGTAGCTAATTACCTATAGAATTATGCCACATCAGATATATGATATCTTGACTCTCTAGGTTTTCTATATATACGTCACTCTTCTCTAACAGTTATGCACACAATTATAGAGTAGATTTTTAGAAGCACATGGTTTAACAGTTAAGTTTCTTTTCTCATTGCTCATCTTTAATTAGGTCGAACTTCATCTCTTTTTATATTTATATATATGATTATGCTAGTATAAATCTAAGCCTATTTGTTTCATATTTTTCATATTTATATAGCATTTTCTTGATTAAAGTTTTGCATATTTAAATCAAATAATTGCACGAGTGATCATGATTATTTGGATTTAATTATTAAACTTCAAAAAAACTATTTTTATTGAACTTGTACTTAATCTTCTTGCTCTAAGATTTTTTAGTTAATTTGATTCCATTGATATATGATTTGAATCATCTAGTTAGGATCATTCATTATTAACTTCATTCTATAACACACACCGGTACTTTTGTTTTTGTGGTAACCAAGATTACAAGTTGGTATGTGAACATGTCTAATTAGTGAGGAGTTAATCAGAATATTGGTCTAGATACTGCTCATGTTAATCACGAAAACTTTGAAAAAGAGTAGTGGCACGTAAGTTAAGTGGAACATTTGAGACAATATCTTATGAAGGGTAATATCCTAGGAAGGATACATTGGGATAATATCCTAAGAAGGGTAGCATAAGATCAAGTTTATAGTTAAACATTTGGTTTTCATAGTGAAAAATTAGGTGATCCAGTAGACTGTTGATTTTTCTCTTAGGTCATGGTAGTGACTAGGTTGTTTTCACCTAAAAATATAGTGTGTTATTTTTAATTTTTGCATTTTACTATTTATATGCCATTGTATATATGACTACTTTATTTAGGCTATTAAATTATAAATTTGTAAAATTCAAAAATAAGATATTCACCTTTTTAGGTTAATTAGGTCTATATTATAAACTTTCAATTGGTATAGCTACACTAGACAAAATTAGTGATTTTGATTTATGGGGACACATATTCACTAATGGACCTAATGAAAGAAGGTGGGTCATTTGCTAGACCCTCACTCTTTGATGATATCATGACCATTACTAGAAGGCTTATATACAAGCCTATCTCAAACAAAATAAAAAAGTCTAGGATTCCATTCTTGATGGTTGGGAATCATCTTTTATTACCAAAGATGGTATAACAACCACAAAGACTAGAAAAGAATGGACGATTGAAGAAATAACCTTTAGTGAATAAAATAAAAAAGGTTTAAGTATTATTTTTTTTATAGTTTAAATGGAGTAGGTCTATCACATTTCTAACTATGAGATTGTAAAAGATGCAGGGAATGCTCTTGCTCTTGCTCTTGCTCATGAGAGAATTTCTCAAGTGAAACAAACTAAACTGAGATTGCTAACATCTTAGATTGTCTCTCTTAAAATGAACAACATTGAAGCTTTTGATCAATTTTATGCTCTTTTTTATGTTACTAATTCTTGCTCTACACTTGGTGAGAAAATTCCTCAGCCTATAATTGTATGCAAACTACTACATTCATTAAAAAGATATTATAAGATGAAGATTAATGCTATAGAGAAGGGTAAAAATGTACACCCTGAATATTGATGAATTAGTTTGGTCCATTCAAACATATGAGCTTACTCTTAAGCCACCCAAGAAGAACAAGGATATGGCATTTAAAAGCTCCAAAATGATAACTTTTGATAGTAATGATGATTTAGATGATGAAGATATTATTTCATTTGCTCCTAGGTTCAAGAAGTACCTTATTATAAAGAATAAACAAACAAACCAACTCACCAAACAAGGGACAACATAATCATTTCAAGGACAAAATTTCAAAGGAACATAACCCTAAGGATTCAAATGGTAAGAAATCTACACCTACTGGTCCTCAATGTTTTACTTGTAGTGATTTTGGTCATATATCTATAGAGTATGCAAATAATAATAAAAAACCTGGAAGAGCACTCAATACTATTCTTAGTGATAGGAAGAGTGAACAAGAGAAATAAAATAATTCAAAAGATGGCGGAACCAACTATTGTGCCTTCAATGCAAAAGTCAATGTATTTAAGGATTGTATATTTTTTTAGCTAAATATAATGCATCTAGTTTTGAAAAATTATTTAATGATTGCATAGAGACTAAGGAAGAAAAAGACAAATTTTTAGTTGAAGTGGTAAAGTTGAATGAAATAATTAGTGTTCAAAATCCAATCACTTTTGCTTAAAAAAAATTCAAATATGTTTAAGCATATTAATACTATTAATCTAAGTCTTGTAGGAACAAAACAAGAAAACTGTATATAAAAGAAGAAATTTTTATTTCTAAGGAGACAATAAAAAGCATGACATTAGGCACTAGAAATTGAATAAGGTTTTAAGTTATAGCAAGTCAAATGGTGATGTATGTGGTTTTGGTTATAAGAAAGAGAGCTCCACATCTTTAACATCAAAAAACCATATTTATAAGCCTTTCTAATTTTACTCATATTATTACTACTTATGCACAAACAACCATTGCATCTATGGTAGAAAAAGCTGTTAAATTTATGTATTCCTATAATTACTATAGTAGGAAGGGTCATATAAGATGAAAGTGTAGGTTTTTGATAAATACTTATAAATTTAATATTTTTTTCCATGTTTCACATTGTAAGACTGATAATCATAATTTATTTATACATGTTGCATCATATTTTAGGATGAATGAAACTTATAGTAACATGTTCAAAAACTTACTAATAAGCATGAAATCTTAGGTTCAAAGAGGCAAGTAAAATTTAATACTTTTAATTTTAGGATTAAATTTTAGGACTCATTATCATCATCATACTATGAATATTGGATCTTTATTTAAGTTGAATTGGAAAAGTATAGCTAAGTCCAAGAACATGCCTATGAAACCTAAGGTAGTTGAGTCCTAACAAAAAAAATAAAAATAAAAAAACCAATATTCAAGAAAATTTGGGTTAAGAAAGATTTTTTTTTCAATCATCTGATTGTCTTTTTATTATTTCACCAAGGTGCTTTTGATAAAGTGCTTATATGACCCTAAATGAGCAATTTCATAGTATTGCATTTATTCTATTTCTTTTTCATTGTTAAAAAAATAAATTAAAAATGTTAAGTAGAATCTTTTTTTGGCCAACAAAGTAATGGATTTATTCAACCCTTGTACAAATACAAACATGCCTTTAGTGGATTATTTCATTTTGATGTATATTGTATAAATGGTTCTACAATTTTGACTTATGCATACACACATACTTTTACATGCAATGATCGATGTTGACATGAAATTAGTCATATATTCACGAATACACATGTATGTTATGCTTGAATTTTATGATCTCTCTTAAAAGACTATACGAATTCAACTAATCTTGATTGTAAAATTGTGTTAAGTTCTATTTCTTACCTTCTAAATTTTTATCATAGGGAGGCACCTAGTATTGAGAGGACTATCTACTGTAATGTGTGAAGCTATCACAATGAGTGAAGAAAGCTACCTCATAACAAGTGTGAAAGTCATCATGTAGATTTATGGCTTATGCATGTAAAGAAAATTAAAACTATCATGCAAAAAGTGATTGCTTATAAAAAATGTACTTAGCATGCACAAAAAGAAAGAGCCTGTAGAGGTTAAAAAGAACTAAATAATCATGTGCCTCATTTATAAAATGACAAGAAATGAAAATTTTAAGTCTTCTCTTGGTAGATATATTATATTTTGTGATATTAAAAACTCGATAGAAATTTTACATGACATGTGATACTTTTTCGCTTAAGTCTTTCTTGATTGATCATAAATTATTTGATTTGCATATTTGTGGCGTTCATATACTACTTTTAAATAAATGTCAATATGTCATTATATATGTTAAGTGTACTTGTATGTCTCTTTTATCCTACTTATTTATTTATACAATAGATAATCAAAATTTGAGTAAAAAATAAATTCTCAATTGGTTATGTGCTTATTTGTAGTTAAATGAGTTAATACCTTATGTGGCTATTTATAAAAATTAAAAAAATAAAAAGTTAATTTTTATATATTTACACCTTCTCTTTATTTATTAACTTTATAATAGGTTTTACAGTTAGAAAATCATAAAGGCTTAGGGGGGGTTTAAACCACATTGCACTTTTGTAATGATATGCTTTTACATTGCTCTTTTACCTTTAAGAGGATTTTAACTCTATGGATTTTGTCTAATAATTTGTCCTTAAGTTTGTAATTTCTCCAATGATTTTTCATTTTCATATGTCAAAAAGAGATAGAGTGATTCATTGTATCATTTTCATTTTCATATTATTAGGCATATAAAGGGAGAACATATTTAGGGTAAGAATACTTTGCATCGTTTTTCTTTATATTAAGCCTGAATGATATGAATGCATGGACTATATGATTTCTCTTTACATTTCTTTTATTTCTATGTAAATTGAACCAAGTTGTTATATGCTTTATCTATGTGATTTTAGTGATATAAAAGCTTGTTAAGAAGCTTGTTAAGTTCTAGTGAAGATGAATTCATCAGACCATAAGATAATTTACTATGAAGTCTAGGACATCAATGTATATTTTCTTAATTTCTACGAGTGTTATGTAGTAAGAGAGATGTTTTGTCATAGGAAAATACCAAAGGATCAGTTTGTAAGGACTATTAGCATTGACTATTTTTGAAGACAAAAATATTTATATGTAAACTTGTTTTTAAGCTCATTATCAACTCTATCAAGCAAAGTCAAATAAACATAAGAATTCTAGATAGTTGTAATTTAGGTATATCTTTCATAATTATCATACATAGGATTGCATACTTGTTTAAATTCATTTCATATAGGATTTTGATTGGATCAATTCTGATATTGTATTATAAAGATATTGGCCTTTTAAGATAAAAGGATCGATCCCACTATAGACCGATCTGTAATCGATCACACTTTGATCCTTCTCTTTGGATAAAAAATTGAGCACACCTCCATACATAGAGGGATTACGTAGGCGTAACTTATTTTTGGGAGGGAGGGATCGATCTCACTATTAGAAATTGACATATTTCATCCACTCTAATTAGTTTTTTAATCTTAGTCAGCAGCCAACTACCTATAGAATTGTGCCACATTAGATGTGTAACGTTTTGGCCCTCTAGGTTTTCTATATATACGTCATTCTTCTCTCACGATTACACACATAATTAGAGAGAAGATTTTTAAGAGCACAAGGTTTAATAGTTAGGTTTCTTTTCTCCTTGCTCCTCTTTAATTAGGTTAAACTTCATCTATTTATATATGATTATGCAAGTATAAATATGAGCCTATTTGTTTCATATTTTTTATGTTCAAGTAGCTTCTTCTTGATTAGGGTCTTGCATATTTAAATCAAATAATTGTATGAATGATCATGATTATTTGGATTTAATTATTAAACTTCAAAGAAGCTTTTTGCTCTAGAAGTTGTAGTTGATTTGATTTGAATCATCTAGTTAAAATTATTCATTATTAAATTCATTCTAGAATACATACGGACACTTATATTTTTGTGTTAACCCTGATTGTATATTGGTATGTGAACGTGTACGTCTAATTAGTGTAGAGTTAATGAGGATGTTGGTCTAGATATTGCTTATGCTAATATTGAAAGTTGTGAAAATAGAGTAGGAGCTTGCAAGTTAAATACATGAGGACAATATCTTAGGGAGTGTAACATAAGACAGAGTTTGTAGTTGAACATTTGGTTTTCATAGTAGAAAGTTAGGTGATTTTATAGACCGTTGGTTTCCTCTTACTCATGATGATGCTTTAGGTTATTTCCACCTAAAAATATCGTATATTATTTTTAATTTCTACATTTTACTATTTACCTACAATTGCATGTCTTGCTAATTTATTTAGGCTATTAAATTATAAATTGGTAAAATTTGTACATAACATATTCATTTCTCTAAATTAATTAGGTTTGTATTATAAACTTTCAATTATTAACTTACGTTTTCCCCCTAAGGTGGTTATGATTTTACAACAAAATATAGGTGGAAGATTTACTAAACACTTTAATGATTATTACACACAAATATATAGGTGGATGTAACACGTTATATACAAAAACAGAGATAAATATAATATATTACATACAAAAATGAAAGTGAATTTAACTTATTACATATAAAAATACACGCATATATATATAATGCTTTACATGTAAAGATATAAATGTATTTAATATTTTACATGTTATCAAATCAAAAAATGATAAAATTTGAGTTACATTAAAAATTTATCATTATATATATAAAAATAAAAGTGATATAACATAATATATTGAAAGATAAGAGATAATATGTTAGTTTCAATTATGATAATTTACATTCAAGTTAATCCGTTCCTACTTTGGATTGAGTCCTCGAAAATGTCCTCATTTTCGGTCATTTTATAAGATCGGGAATTCGAGAATCACAATTGAGCACTTTAATTATAAGTACAGGGTAGAAACATGTATTATTTATCTTCAAACAAAACATTAAAAAATTAGAGCCAACTCAACCTTTGGATGAAATTCTCAGTTTTGTTTGACCGCTAATTGTGTCCTTTACATTGTATAGCCATTAAGTACAAGTGAGGAATCACTATTCTTAGAAATAAAATGAGCCAAGCAGAAAAACCCAATCATTATTCGCGACTTTCATACCTCAATTTGAAGAATATGGCCTTGATTCCCTTCAATTTCGTGAGGATATCCAAAGTGCAATTTATCTACGAGAAGACTAGAGTTACTATATCGATTTTGAGTAGAGGTAGGGTGATACAACGTGTTAAATTCATAAGAGGTGTTTGACATTAATCCCTTCTACTAATGATAATTAATAGCATTTTTTTTAAATTCATAATAAATAATTCAATACTCTCCCTCAAATTGGTATATAGATGTCTCATGTATTCAACTTTGTTTAAAAACTTTAAGAACACTCGATTTGTGACAACTTTGACGAGAACGTTAGCCAACTGATTATCTAAAGAAATCTTAAGTAAATCACCATCTTTCCATCTAATTTTTCTTTTATATGAAAATCTGTCTATCTCGACTTGCTTTGTACAATCATGTTGAACAAGATTATGTTGGATATTACATGTTACTTTACGACTTAACTATAATGCCTCACAAAGCATATTTGCTAAACTTCTGAATTCAACTTATGCACTTGAGTGAGCTACAATGTTTTTTGTCTTCTCTATGTCACAAGATTATTTTTTACAAAGGTGAAGTAGACAAGAAGTAGATTTCTTATCATTCTTATCACCAGCCCAATCGGCATCAATATATGCTTATATACTTTGATAGCCTGATTTTTTAGTAAATAATACTTCTTTTCTTATAGCATACTTTAGATATCTCAAAATGGAATAAATGTATCCACATGTTGTTCTCTAGGATTATGCATAAATTTGTTAACAATACTTAGAGCATAAGCTAAATCTAGTCTAGTATGAGACAAATATATCTATCTCTATACAAGTCTTTGGTATCTTCCTTTGTCAACTAGTACCTAATTGGACTTAACACAAAATTTTAGACCTTCTTCTACACGTCTCTTTCAATAGATCTAAGGCATATTTTCTTTGATGTGAAGAATACTTTTATTGTGTTGTTGTGTAGGGTATCTCTACTTATATCCATGTTTTGACCATTGGGATCCAAATCACCTACATTTTGATTAGATACCTTCACCACATCTTCCTCAAGGTTGTATATGAGACTGAATCTCTTCAAGATACTTATCTTGAAAGTCATACTTAGAGAAATACATAGTATTTTCATGAAAGAAAACATCCATAGTGATAAACATGCATTTAGTAAGAGGATGATAGTATTTGTATCCTTTTTGATGAATTACATATTTGAAAAAGACATATTTTAAAGCTTGAGGCATTAACTTATTACGTTGGTGTTTATAAAGATGAACATAGGCAACATATCCAAAGACATGGGGGCAGGTTTGTGAGTATTGGAGTAACAATAGCCTTTTCAAGTGTATGAAAGGTGTTTTGAAGTTGATAGAACAAGATGGATCACAATTGATGAGATATATGACAGAGAAAAAAGCTTCACCTTAGTAATATAAGGGTATGTGAGCCTTAATTAAGGAAGTGGGAATAACTTTCAATAAATGTCTATTCTTGCGTTTTACCGCACCATTCTACTAAGTTGTATCCAGACAACTAGTTTGATGAATTGAGCCATGAGATCTTGAAAATTGTTGAAGTTTAGAACTATGATATTCCCCAGCATGATCACTTTATAACACTTTTATTCGAGCATTATACAACTTTTAAAATAATAACGTAACTTTTGATTTGGATTTCATCAAAAAATATTGAGTCATTCGAGTATAATCATCTACAAAGATAACAAACCAATATGATCCTCAAAATGTAGGAACTTTAGATGATCCCCAAACATTAGAGTGAATAACCATAAAAGAACTAGTCTTTTATTTAAAATAACAGGAAGTGAAGTGCAATTGCTTTTTACAAGTTCACATACATTACATTTGAAAATAGAAATATCCAAATTAGTAAATAAACTAGGAAACTACTTTTTTAAATAACCAATGAGGCATGTCCCAAATGTCAATGCCAAAGCTAGATCTCAGTGATCTTCTTTGGTAAACAAGTACTCTCTACTACTAAAGCTTGTTGTAATCTGATGAAAGTTTTTGAATCCAAATCCAAGTAATACATGTTCCTTCTCTTAACACCATAACCAATCATTTGTCAAATCCGAATGTCATTACACATAATATTTATGTCAAAAAATAATAACACAAGATAAAATAATAGTGATTTGAGAGACTAATAGAAGTTTATAATTTAAGGAGGAAACAACTAGCATACAATCAAGATGTAAAGTATTAGTAAGATATGATGGCTCTTCTCCGATAACTGGGATGACATTACTGTTGACCATGGAGACACAATTTTGAGAGGATGAGTTAAGAGTTAAGGCTTGTTTAACATCAAATGTCATATGATCAATAACACCATAATCAATTATTCATGCATTATTCAAAATAAGTATAGAAATATTTAAGACTTTACCTTCATTGTTTGTAGTAGTGACCAATGCTTATAACGTAATAATGATATCGTCTTCATTTGTTTGAGTTATCGTTGCAATAGGCAGTCACTTGGAATTTTGATGTCATGTTGGATCCTATCAATATGGATATCCAATAAGTACAAACCAACGACTTTTTGAATTGCATGTTTGATTGTAGTGAGTGCATTTGTATATAAGTTTGTCTAAAGTTTTAGAATTCTTTGGATTGGTGGATTTTGGACAATATTATGACGTCTGATTGTGTCAATGGCGAGAAATCATAGCAGAAGCTTCAGGTTTTTCAATGTCTTCACTCAAAATAGTGAATCTTATGGCCTCACGACGGACTAAGGAATAATACTCTTCTAGATTTAGGAGTAATCGTGACATAAAATTTCTAGTAGAAGTTGATCAAAAAATTATCGAATCCTATAAGAAATAGGTGTACTTAGGTTCACTCAATGGATTGTCGGTATGTTGTAACATTATCAGGATTTTAATTCCTTTTTTTCTTTGGAACTGCAACTTTGAAGTTGTTGCTTTGATGTTAATCTGAACAGCGATAAGGTCCTTAGAAGTGATCAACCTATTGGTCAAAGATCATTTTTCATGTAATGTAAACTTGTACTCAATGGATTTTCTGCCATAGCCATCAAGAACATAGTCAAGGAGATCAGCAAAGTCTAAAAACAAGTAAGCATTAACTTATCTGTTTCTGATTTTATTAGGGAAAAATCATTTGAAATGTTATCAAAATTTAGGTAAAGGGATGGATCGTGGATGCGAATGATCAATATTGCGATTTCTTGGATCCATTGAGTGCGAGTTGTACATTCCACGAAAATGTTCTACGACCAATAGGCTGATCACTTCTAAGGACCTTTCCACTGTTCATATTAACATCAAAGCAACAATTTCAAAGTTTCTTTTTTGAGGGGAAAAAAAGGAATTGTGTTTCAAATAAGGTGTTTTGGGTACAGATGGATCAAAGGAGCTAGAGGCTTAGACACCATGTTTAATTGACGAATTCTATTTTTTATTGATATTTGGTATATATCTTTATATGATACATATATAGAAGGTCGTAATATCTATTTGACATTAATTCTTCTACTAGTGAAAATTAATGGTAGCCTTTTAAATTCATAGAGGGAGACTAAGAAGTTCAAGCAAGGGAAGATGAATATAACTAGCTTGAAGGTTGAAATGGCAGTCCAGTTGTTGGACAAAAGAGACGATCATAGATCTCATCAAGGTCAAACTTGGAGATGGAATTCTAGGCGTGGAATAAGTCTGTGGATGAACAAGAGTTAAAGAAAACACTCGGTAGGTAAGGGATAGAATCATAAATATTTCCTCCAAAAATGTTGTTGTAGAGCGAGAAAAGAAAAAAGATGCATATACGCTAGAAATTAAACATGTAATAACAGGGGCAATATTCTAGTCACAACTCAAGCGAAACCCAAGACTATTATAAACTTCTCCAACTTCTTCAGTAGATGACCAGGTAAACTCTTTCACAACACATTTTATCAATGTTGTTTATGTTTGACAAAGGGCATGATCTGTTGATTATATTATACCAATCATGGAGTAACTATTCATTTTCTAGCTGCTTAAAATGAGAACAATATATACTAAGTGAGCAGAAAATATCATCACCAAACAGAAACTATTTACATGCCTTGACATGTCAATTCCCCAAAAACAATAACGATGAACTCTCAAGTCAATAATTATGAACTATACTGTTAGAAACTCAGACCTAACTCAACCCAATAAGATCTCATAAAGTTAAGGGTTGCCCAAGCTTATAAGCAGCATTGCTGTTTTATTCATAGTCGATGTGGGACAAGGATACTTAACAGCCTCCCTCCACATGGCGGACAAAGGTGGACATTAGCACCACGGTGAGACTGTGGTAGAGCCCAATTAGGTCCAAACACATAGATGCTAGGCTCAGCTCTGATACCATGTTAGAAACTCAGGCCTAACTCAACCCAATAAGATCTCATTGAGTTAAGGGTTGTCCAAGCTTATAAGCAGCTTTTCTACCTTGTTCCTAGTCGATGTGGGACAAGGATACTTAACATCTCCCCTCTACACGGCGGACAAAGGTGGACATTAGCACCACGGTGAGACTGTGGTAGAGCCCAATTAGGTCCAAGGATATAGAGACTAGGCCTATCTTTGATACCATGTTAGAAACTCAGGCCTAACTCAACCCAATAAGATCTCATAAAGTTAAGGGTTGCCCAAGCTTATAAGCATTGCTGCTTTGTTCATAGTCGATGTGGGACAAGGATACTTAACATATACAAATCAAGAATAAATGTCATTTCAGATTTAATAGTAACCATGTTTTTAATAGACATATACAAATATTTTTTGGACTAAATGAATTAGATGACATGTTAGAGGTAATATCCCAAGTTGATTACAAATAATACTATAATAAAATTTATAAGAATTATAAGTATCTTATCCATTGTGTTATATTTTGGGATTGAAACACTGAACTTTCAGATGGCATTCTAAGATAAAATGTTCTATGATTTAATGCACCAGGAAGAAGAATATAGCGATGCATATCTACTCTGATTCTATAGCATATACCACGAGCGAGCTGATAAGAGCTAAATTATTGCATTTTTGTTATGATTTAAATGTTGATATTTGTGTGAAAATTGTGTTTATTTGATTATTTAATCCACAAATGTCATTTCATGGGTATTTCGTGTTTAAAGTGCAATTTCAGGTAAAATCATGATTTTGGAGAAGTTAAGGACAAATTACAATGATCGGGATTGAATCAAAGAAAAAGAAAACAAAATTTCAAAATTTGGAATTTCGCCGCCGGCGAAAACCTTACGGAGAAAATGTTGAAAATCTTCCCGAGAGCACGGATTTTGGCAAAGCAATCTCGCCGCCACCCAAGTGCATCTCGCCGCCGGCCACAATAATCCCGCCGCTGGCGAGATTTAGCGGAACCGAAATCATAAGTTTTCTAGAAATCTCGCCGCGGCGAGAATAACTTCGCCGCCGGCGAGTTTCGTTCGAAAACATTTTTTTATGCTGTTTTGTTCCAAAATTGCCCTCCAAAACCCTAGACCTATATATACATTATGATGGAGAAGGAGGCCACGGCAGAAAGCAGAGTTCAAAGGCATTTTTGGAGAAGAGAAGGAAATTTTGGAGAAACTTGAAGGATCTTCACCATTGTTGCTACCAAGCCTTCATCTTCTAGAGTTTTTCATCTCTTCTCCTTAGTTTTTATATTCTGTAGTTTATTGATATTTGTTATTCATGGATTCAATTGAAATAATGTTTGTTCTTATTTTCGTTATGAACTAATTCATTTTTGCTAAGGCTATGATGTAGTTGAATCATGAAAATTTGATTTCTTTTGTTATGGTTATATGAATTCATTGTTTTCAAGTCGAGTATTTATTTCCATGCTTAATGCTTTTAAATTTCTGATCAAGATTTAGATGATTTGTTGCATTATATTGAGACCGAGATGAGATGTGTAATGAATGCTTCTTGTGATAAATACCGTATGTTGAATGCAAGTTTGACACCTAATGCATGATGTATGTGGTTATTCCAGAAATTCCATAAATCGTAATGTGCTTATTTGTGATTAAATCTTCAGAGAAATATAGTCAGTTTTCATAGATAAGTAATTCTAATATAACTTGAGAAAGAGTATTAGATAAGTTTGGGTTTTTCAACCATCACTTCTAACTTTGATTTTCATATAACATAACTTGAAATTGGATTGAATTGATTTAGCGAAATCAAATGCCTTAGCGTTTTTTTAATCATTTGTGAACAACATTAAATTTTGTTATTTGCTTTAGTTTTATGTTAATTTGCTTTTAAAACAATTTCAACAATTCGGTTTTCAAATAAAATTAGGGTTAGTCAATTTCGGTACTTAGTAACGCCATTCCTTGTGGTTCAATATCCGTACTTTTGTACACTTTATTACTTGAACGATTCGTATACTTGCGAAAATACGCATCACGAGCCATTACTTAGCATGGCGAAAGAAAATCAGCAAACTGAAGAATTGAAACCTGAAATTGTTGATGGAAGTTAAGACTTTAGTGTCTTTAATGCATGGAAAACAGTGGAAAAACAAATCTTCAATAAATGTTGAGGAAATAAAAAAACTACAGAATTTCCAAATGAGCTAGGAAAACAAAAGCAAGTCGAAGCACAAACGAAATATTGGTTTGGTATAAGGGAACAATCTTCTTTAGTTTTCAAGTTATCGATATCTTAACTTCATTTAGAGACGATGACAATTGCTTTAAGTTTTTGGAGTCAATAGTGTTCTTGTTAACGTATAAAAAGAATGCCTCTCATATTGATTAAAAAAATATAATAGTGTATTGTTTACGAGTATCATAATATTCATCTTATTCTAAGGTTAACTTTTAAAGGTTGGATGATTCGTATTGTTTATATACTATATAGGGTACAAATTAATTTGCTCTTGTTTTAGTCTCCACTCTCCTAATCTCAAGATTAGACCAACGGCTTCTTTTTGATGTATCACAATGTAATTTCCATGAACATAAGTACCTAATACCAAAAAGATGTTGTAAATATAAAAACTTACTCTAAAGAACATCGACGATTCTGGCACGATCTCTGAGTATCTGGTTATAATTAATGTTTGCCGTATGAGCAATAAAATAAGCAAGTGTGAAATGAGTGACATTCATTAGCTTTCTAAAGCCAAACTAAATGAAAAGTAAATAATTTGTTTGTATCTGTTTCCGTACAACAATAGCAACATAGCAAAGACAAGCAATGCTATTAGAATTTTCATCAGCGTTCCTTCTATTCTGACTGCATTAAGTGAGGCTCAACAGGTAAGACGATTTCTATGTAATGGAGTAAAGAAGTATAACAACTATTTTGGGTAGAACTCATTCCTACAAAACCGGCTTGTAAGGAAAAGGTGTCCAAATAGTTTATTAATCCATCCACTAATTCATATTTCAATAATGTGAGATTCAATTGTGTCATTACATGAAATTTCTCAAGATTACTTTATATCAATTGTCATAACGTCATTGGTCGTAGGTGGTGAAAGTTAATGGTTTGGTGAAAAGACCTTTAAAAAGAGGACAAAATTAATGATATTAGTAAAACAACAAGAATGATAAGACACATACGAGTTTACAAACAGCAACCTGGTTGCAAATTTTACAGGTTAGGTCTACACCATCTCTGTATAGAACTCCTAAGAGCAAACTATACGCCAAAATGCAAACCTTTCAGCACAAAAGTTTGTTGACAAATTGACATCTATATTAGTAGAATTAAGGCCAATCTCCAACAATCAAATGTGATAGATGTTTACCAAAAGTGCAAGAACATGATGTCCTGAGGACAAATAAAGCCTAGAAGTAATTTAGATTTTATTGCGTTTTAGTACGTGGAGTATAAATATATAAATATGGTAAGAATTCAGAGCCATTTTTATTGCATTTTATATATTCAAAACACAATAAAATCTATCAAGGATATCAAAAAATAAAACCCAAGATTAGTTAAATCAAATGTAATTGATTATCCATCGATTGAACCCAAAACTTCGATAGATATACTCCATTTAAAAATTAATTTCAAGAGGATTTTTAATCAAAGTAGATTAATTCTCAATCAATCTATTTCCTTGATCAATCCAGACGTTACTCGATCGGTCGAGTAACCTATATGTAAAATGTTCTTAGATGTTTAATATGAAACCTAATGTGCATAAGAAAAGAGATATATTTGAAATATGTTTGTTTGGAGCTTAATAGTTTCTTCTATTCGAAAAGTATTCTTTTAAGATTTACCTAGAAATTAAATTACATTTCAATGTTTTGTTCACGAATATCACCAACACATATAAATCTTATACGCTCCCCCTTTGGCATATTCGTGTGACAAAACTTCTATCACTGCATAACACTCGTAAGAAAAGTAAATTTACATAGTAGAACTATTCCATGATCCGGTGAAACCATCTTCGCTTGAATCTTCATAGCTCATATGTACACTCAAAAATAAAAACATAAACAACCACGCAATTTGTCCTGAAAGACTCATTGTTCATTAGTTTAATGTATATAACTATTAATAAGTGAAGAACTAGTAAGTAAACAATAGATAGGAAATTTTTAATGTTACTCCCCCTCTGTGTAATCTCTTCTTCTCTTAAATTATCTTTCCCCCTTTTGTAGATTTTGAATTAGTTCTTAATAATTTCATCCCCTTTTTTTCTCATGCAAATAAACAACATAGAGAAAAAGTAAAGAGATTTATTTTTAACGTAGGGTAGTATATTGAGCTAAACGTAACTACAAAAGAACACATAAATGAGAAAATTAATTTTTGTTCAAGATGTGACTATTCATTAATAATATAGACATATGTAGACAAGACACATAAATATACTAACACATATAGTGACATACCGATAGTTACTAAAAGAGATAAATATTGAAATTGCAACATTATGTCAATCAGTCCATTCATAATTTGTTATGAAATATCTAAAGAAAAGTGCATCACCTATCATAAAAAATTACAATTAAATTTTCACTTGTACATAATAAAATTTTACTTACCAAGAGAGAACTTAATTAATTAAATTTTTATGTATTTCATTGTCATGACCATTTGTTGTACTTTCTTTTTGTCTACGCAATTTATTTTGTATTTATTTATTCTAAGGAAATATGCATGAGCCAAAAGACCTAGCATAACAACTTTCATATTAGTTGTGAGGTATCCATTTCCTCTCATTGTGAAAACTTCACACATCACAGTAGATATTCCTATTAAAACTAGGTGTCTCCATAACAACATTTTATAAAGTGAAATTTAGAACTCAAATACAATTTAGTAGTGACTGTTATCTTAAGCCTTAAAATCTTACATAATCATTCGTAAAATTCAAGCATGACATACATATGCAACCAGTGAGTGTGTGAGTGAAAAATGTAAGTGTACAGATCAAGATACTAACTTACATGATGAACACTCAATCAAGTTAAATCAAGTTATAAAAATAGGTAAAAAATTTGTGTATCAAAAAAGTATTTGAAGTTTATTTCATTATTAGAACAAGTATACTTCCTTTATTACCATTTTAAATATATCAAATTTTAAATGATCTGAAATAAAACTAAAAACCAAACAAGTAAATTAAAATTAAGAAATAAACAATAAAAAACAATCAAAACAATCAAACTAACATGCTCATTTAGGATTAATTAAGCACCAAATAAAAATACCTAGGTGAAAAAGAGAGACAATTAGTTTACTAGGAAAAGTAATCTTTCATGACCCAAATTTTCTTGAATTTTTATTTCTTAATATCTTTGGGTTTAGGATCAATTAACTTAGTTATATTTGGTATGTTCTTGGATTTTCCCTTATATTTTCCTTTATTTTTCTTATTAGTCATTGGACGAGATGCAACATTCATGTATGGATGATGAAAATTTATTTGAGGGTATCGAGCATGAAAGATATTGTTAAAATAGGGAGATGCCACACTAAATCTACAATTAGGTCTGGTATGATCTTTTCTACTATAGTTATGACAAACATGTATAGATTCAACATGTTTTTTCAATCACATGTGCAACTATTATTTATGTATAATAAGTAATAGTAGGAATAGGGTTAGAAACCTTACCAAATCAATTCTTGATATTGAAGGTGTAGCGTGTGAGAAGGATATGTTTGAAGATTTTACAAACTTAGTTGATTCTGAAGAAACTAGCATAGTATACCCATCTATATATCTTAGTCCTCTCTTGTCTCCAATAGGCTTTCCATAATCCAAAACCTTATTTATCCTTTTAGCTCTAATGGTTATAATTTTTACAGCTTCTTTGGGTTGGTCAAATTCCTGAATAATATATTGGTTTTCTTATTTTAGATCTTTAAGGCTTGAATTCAGATCATTAATAAGTTCACATAAATAAATTTTTTATTATTCCAGTACCAAAGAATTTATTTCAATGGATTTTAGTTTGTTATTAAGTTTAGTTTCTTCTATAAGGAACCTATCCTTTTCCTTCTTTCGTTATACTAAATCTATGAATAATTCATCAATACTAGTGGCATTACATTTAGCTAGTAAGAATTTAGAGTCATTTTCCTCACTGTCTGAATCAATATCAAACTTATTAGAGTATTTACCAATTGTTGCATAAAATGCTAGAAAGTTGGTGTCCTTTTCAGAGTTAGTAAGTGTAGTATTGAAGGGTTCTTCCAGTTTTGTTCTTATTATTGGCACACTTGGCTGAAAGTAACCATAACCCATACATTGAAAATATTGAGGTTTAGTGGGTTTAGTTTTCTTACCTTTCGAACTCATAGATTTAAGTAATCTTTAATTTTGATCTTTTACATGACTTAATTGTCCTTTGCTTTGAGGATTCTTTTGTTAAAGATTTTCTTCAATCTTTGGCTATGAGTACCAATTCTTCACCATCATTGTCATCATCTTCAATCATGGCTATTTTGAAAGCAAAACCTTTGTTCTTTGTAGGATTTCAAAATTTCATTTTAAAAGTAAAGAGTGAGCCCACTAGTTCCTCAATTTTAATAGTGTCCATATCTTTGCTTTCATTTATGATGGTGAATTTTACACGGAAGCAATCTAGTAAAGAGTACAATATATTTCAAACTATTCTAAATTTCTCAATTTTCTCACCAGGATTAGCAAAAGAGTTAGCAATATCACATGATTTACTATAAAATTCAAAAAATGGTCCATACTTTTCCATTCACAATTTTTCAAACTTAGTACCTAGCATGCAAAATTTTGTTCTTTTAACTCAAGTGATGCCCTTATACAGTTACAACCAATTTTATTTTCACTAGTTCACTCATTACATTATCTTTGTTAACCATAGGTGTTTCCCAACAATAAATAATAGGGTTCCAGACACTCTCATCTATAGATCGTAGAAAGGTTCTCATATGAGCCATCCAATATGGATATTTAGACACATCAAAGACGTGAGCATGATTTGTATATGAACCCTCTATCAAATGATGCATAACAAGATCCTATGCAGCATTAAGTTTATTTAGTGACTCGCTTTGATACCAATTGAATTTTTTTATGCTACAAATCTAATTAGCTAGAGGGAAGTGAATAGATAATTAACATAAATATGTATAATTAAAATTTCATAGACTAGCTAGACATGAAATTATGTGTAAATAAGATAATACAGAAAGATAAATTGATATATGAGATTTTTAGGTGAAAATAACGTAGGCTACAACAATTACCTAAGGGAAAACCCTTTGGTTCATCGGATCACCTAACTTTCTACTATGAAAATATGTTTGATAACAAGGCTAGGACTCAAACTACCCCTCCAAGTAATCTACTTATAAGGCTCCACTTTTTTCATAGTCTCCACAAGCAAGGTGTTTGGATCATAACCAATGTTATGATAAACTCGAGTCACCCGAGTCAATGAACCCATTCATCTAGCACCTAAAATGTTAGCATAAAAACATAGTTGCTACATGCCCTTGAACGGATTAAACAATGAACAACCCTATCCAAATAATTTAATAAAATAGCAGAAAAACCAAAATCACTAACAACACTAGAATAGATGATTAAGCATAATAACACAAATATTATAGACTTGTTAATCAATCAAATACAACCAAAAAATTTTGGATAGATTAACCATTGAAAAAAATTCAAGCAAAATAGGTTTTGCAAAATAGATTTAGAGAGAGCATAAGTTGCAAAAGTTAAAGCAATTATGGTTCATATAATTGTATGCTTTAGGTTTTTTTAAATATAATTTGACGAGGACCTAGATCAAAGGTCTATTATTATTCTGTACATAAAATCAATTAAAAAATATTTAAATAATGGAGATAATATAGTAATAAAAAAATTTGGTTCGAGTAAAATATTAGGCTAAAGTTGAAACCTTCACCACTCGATCGATCTAAATCTAGCTCAATGATTGAACTACTAAGATCGATTATTTGAAATCATTTTTAGTTGATCCAAGCAATGATCAAAAGATGATAAATCAATCTAACCAGATCTTTATTGATCTAAGATATAAAAAAACTAAGACTAGGTAGATTGAATGTGATCGATTCTTGATCGATCTAGTCCTCCATCTATTGAACCCAAAACTTCAATTGATATTCTCCATTTAAAAATTAATTCTAAGAGGATTTTTAATCAAGATAGATCAATTCTTGATTGATCTAGACATTATTCAATTGATAGATAACCTATATGCAAAAAATGTTCATATTTATCTAATATGAAATCTAAATTGCATAAGAACAAAGATATACTTGAAATGAGTTTTTTTATCTCGATAATTTCTTCAGCTTGAAAAGTATTTTTTGAAAGACTCACCTCAAAACTAAAAGACATTTATATGTTTAATTCACGAATATCGCGAGCACTTATAAACCTAAAAATGTTCTTAGCTTTCTATAATAATTTTGATTCAATAACATTATAGATCGATATTTTAGAGGTTTTTAAAATCACAAATAGTTACAAAATATCTATATACTTTAGACTACATTGAAGTATTTATTTTAATTATATTTGATTACTTATAGATTCAATTTTTATTTATATTTTTGAATGCTATTTGTAATTTACTGACCATTCATTAAATGTGAACATGTCTGGCTAATTATTATTATAGATATTAGTTATGTTGTCATTTTTGGGAAAAAATAATTTATGTAAATATTTTTATAAAATAAAGTGACTTGATTTATTCATTCAAGATTTTGACAAATTTTATTACAGATTAATATATTGACGAAGTATTTTTCATAACAGATTTAAAGTGTGAAAATTAGTTTTTAGGATCTAATTTTGACACTTTAAATAAGAGTTTAATTTAAGTGCTATGCTTAAAACAATAATTTGGATGTTTGTTATTTTCTTGGAAATTAAAATAATTTAATTTAATCAGTTGGTGATCTCTGCCTAATGATGAGCATAACCAACATCGCCGATCCTGCCAATACTTTGTCTTTTTAATCTAATAACATAAAAATAAACATAGATACAGATTCAATAAACATTTGTGCAAATTTTATCTTTTATAATAGTGGAGTATTTATGGATATAATAACTAAGTTAATTGTGCTTGCTCATATTATTTAGATTATTAAATATATAAATTGATATTTATTGATTATCTTTTTTATATGAATATCACCTTTGGTGGGGTTAGATATTCTTTGTTAACTAAACAAATCAATTAACACCTATGGGTAGGGTTGATAACTAATTTAGTTAATTAAATTAATTCATTTTTCTAAAAGATTGAAAATGAAACATTTAAATGCCACCTTTGGTGGGGTCAAACATTTTAAACTTTATTTAAGGTGTCCAAATTAAACCTAAGAATTTAATTATCTCAATACTAACTTTCAAGTTTTAAAACTACTACTGAAAACATGTTGTCAATACATTTTCATATAATAATTCTTATAAAAATATTTGAAATAGAGCTTCAATCTAACTACTGGGAGATTGTACCAACAAATAAAAGAGCACTACTCTAAATCAGACTGGATAAATAAACCTTAAAATCTAATTTTCAAATTTATGTTTGTAATGAAAAATAATATATTTCTCTCTAACATTCTTAATATAAAATCTTGAATAAAAAAATCAATTCATTCTAGAGATTTTTACCTATTTAATATTTCGCAAGCATAAACAACGTTATTATTATATAATGTTTATAAACAACCAACAAAGGTAAATTTAATTATAGAAAAATTAAATATAACATATAAGAATAAAGAATAAAAAATAACTGTAAGAAAATAAAATCCTTATAGTACTTTGATGATATTCCTATCGGTGGAAAATCTCCAAACGGAATTTTCATTTCTATTTATTGAATCAAAAAGCAAATAAATTACAAAAACATAATTAGTTCTTCTCAAAAAGATAAGAACTCTAAAACTAAGAAAAACTAAAAACTAAGAAATGAAGAGAGAAGAAGATGTTTTTGAGGTGTGGTTTGATATGGAGAGAATGAGGGTATTTATAGGTGAGGAAAGGAAGAAAAAGTGGGTGGAAAATGATTAAAAATGGAGGAAACGTGTAGTAGGTGAATGATGATGTCATTGGTAGGTGAGGTGTGGTGGTGCACGCAGACTGGACGATGCGTACACTATTTCCTCCTTTTTGATATTTTTGACCCATTTTGTCTAATTTTTCCATATCTTTTTGACTTTTCTCATTTACTTTATGAATATCTTTGTGATGTATTGCCTCTGGTATTTTTCTTTAAGTCTTTAAGTTACTTTTTTAAGCGAAAATACTTAAAAAAAATTAAAATACTTGTAATTCTGAAAAGATAGATTTATATAAATATATGATAAAATCATATAAATATATATCTTTTTGATCAATTAACGTGCTTAAAATCATGGTAATTTTAGTACTTTTTGAGCACTCATCACCTAACAATATTAGTTGGTTTTATTAATAGAGAATATGATCCATGTCTAAGTATATTTTAATAAAAACAAATTCAGTAATCTTAATTTATATCTTTAATAGCTTAATTAACTTTAAACAATCATGGTTAACTAACTAATAATTCACTTAAATTCTCCATTGAGTGTTAATTATTGATCTGTCTAGAATTATTTGAATGAATTCTATTCATATCTTTTAATTTTATGTTGTTAGTTTAAACTTTTTAAAACACAACTATTGTGATAGAATATTTAGGTTTTTTTATTATTTATTTTTAATAGATTTTTTGAATTATTTAAAACCACATAGTTCCTCCTTAGACTTACGTTGGGAGTATACTTGTTGGTTTTTACAAATGATTCATACACTTGCAAGTTTATTATAAATTTTACAAAATTTAACCATCAAGGTTGTGTGCATCAGGACCCACATTAATCCACACCATGACATAAAATGTTTAACGTGTCTAGTGAATGCTCTGAAGAGGAATGTATTAAGGCACACATAATCTTCATCGCATCATGAAATGTTTTGCTTGAGTTTTTATCTTGCACCCCTTACACACTAGTTAGGTCTTCTTGTAAGGCTTACATGCCTTATTCTTTTAAATTTCTAGGGTGCAAATTGGGTGGTTCAAGTATTGTTCTTCATGTTTTGACAAATTTATATATTTGAAGTTAAAAACACCTGAAATGAAACAGAAAATACTCGTAATTTTGAGCATATAGATTTGCATAAATAATGATATAAACATACATAATTAAATCTATTTATTCACATTGAAATAAAAAAAATCACATAATATTAGTACTTTTTAAGCACTTATCAATCATTAAAGGAGGGAGAGAACATGTATGCTTATTTATCCACGTGAATCAATTAAATTTTTTTATAAGAATAAAGTTAAAAATGTATTGTAAAATTAAAATGTTTAAGTTTCTCATAATTTTGTTTTTAAAAACATATTTCTTATAACAATAATATATTCTCATGTTTTCAAATGTATCGATATGAAAATATTTTCATATAGAACTATACATTTCCTTATTTATAATTTTTTTTGTCTCTTATAAAAGTTTGATTCATATGAATAATACTACCAAAAAATTAATATTTATTACCCTTTTACAATTAATGTTTTCTATATAAACAAATGATGGGTAGATCTATTGCCTATTACATTTAGAGTACTTAGATCCACTAGCTTTTTTGTGATAGTTTATTCCACTAGCTTTAGAAAATTAAGATGTCTTTGTAATTTTTTCTAATGATCCTCAAATGTTAAATGTTTATTCTACTTATAATATTAAAGTAGTAATATTTTTTGAATTATAATAATATCATGCTTTTTTTTTACGAAGATAATTGATTTTTGATAATAGCATAAAAATACATATCTAAAATTGTAAATTAATTGATATTTATGATTCATAGAGTTTAAAATTAATAATTATCTATATATATTCAATAAATAATATTTTATTAAATTATGATTATTTTATGCTTCTCAACAATACGGGGAAAATTATATTAAATAAATTAAAATTTTATTTTAGCAACATATCTTCAGAATATTTCATAAACAATTTTCTTTTAATTTGGTTCATAACTTTTGATTTTGATATGACTGAAATTATATGAAAAGATAAGAGATTTTTCTATAATTTCATATTTCATAAAGAATATCCAAATATGATTATTTAAAGCCCAAAAATAAGTTGAGATATGAAATATATTGCATTTCAACATCTATTAATTTTTATGATATACTTTTTTTGTAAAACTCTAAATTAAATAATTTTTAATCCTGATACAATATAAAAGATTTACCTACAATAAATATTTTGAAAATAATTTTTTAAATCAATTATCTTTAAGGAAAAAACATTATGATATTATCAGGATTCATAACATCTTTGTAGCCCACTACTACAAATAGATAGCCCACTACTACAGATAGATGGGCATTCAATACTTGAAAATCATCATAAAATTGCAAAGTTCTCTTATTTTTCTTCCTTCATTCTTTAACTTTAGAATTTGTGGAAAATATTTGTAGGCTAGGTTAAGGTTAGTGCAAGATGAGAGAGGAGCTTATTTATGTAGTTTTTTTTATTCTCTTCTTATATTCTTATATGTGCTTTCTAATTTACAATTTGTTTTAAGAAATTGATTTTCTCATCTCTTGCTATATTCAATATATTATATTCTTTAGTTTTATATAAATTTAATCATGATTTTTTATGCAATTTTTAGTTTGTAATTGTTATATTTATTTTATAAGTTGATATTTTGCTATGATATTACCGTTTTTATATATTATCGATTTGGAATAACTTATAACAATAAATCTTATTTGTTCTTCAATGAAATTTTTTCAAAATAAAAAAATTAGTTTTTGTTATTTATCTTTAACTTTATATATTTTATTTATCTATTTAAGATGTGAGATAAACAACTTAGTACTAAATAAGAATCAAATTTTGTAATATTAAAATGAAGCAATTAAATGAATCACGAAGCCTCATTATTTTTATATTGATTTTATTTTCTTTCGAAATTCTTATATTTAATTATTATCTTTTTTCTATGTTTTTTAATTATAAAATTATTTTTATTTACTATTATTGATAACCTTTATGTTGATTTTTTTTTTCTTTATGGATTGGACAACAAAATCTACACTACATAAATCACTTAACTAAAGGTAATAAATTTGAGCGTGATTAAAATTTGGTTCCTTTGATAGTAAAGTGTCACAACAAGGAGGTTTTTCTCAATTCAACATAAAAATCAATATTTTTTTAGATTTTTTATTTTTTAAGAATTCTTTATAATTTTTCTATAAGTAAAAAAAAAGAAGGTTATATAATATATTTAGACACAAAAGCAAATATTTGAGCTGATACTGAGGATCGAGCACTACATTAACATATACCAACTTGTTCATGGTGTCTGATCTCTCTAATATTTGTAAAACTTTAATTTCATATTATCAGCGAGCATTTTCAAATGAAAATTAGTGGAAGTTAACATCTCAACCAAATCAACCTCAATACTATGCAAAAAATGTGCATATTTTTCGACAGTGACGTGCAAAAGCACTAAGATTCAAAGTGGTATCATAAAAATTCTTAAAACAATTTACAAATAGTGATGCACTCTTCCAATCAATATCCATTAGAGCACCCCATGATTCTGTTCACTACTATTAAGGAAATAACTAGTATATCCATCATGAATAAAGGTCAACCTATCAAAGGCTTTCCTAAATTTTATTACAAAATCTAACATTAAATAGGTTGAATTTCATTTGGTACTTACATCTAAGTAAACAATACTCTTAAACTCAAACTTCATATATTGCACAATCTTTAATTTTTTTGTAAACAGTGAGGTGATGATTTCATATGCCTCACTGCATTTCTTATATGCTTGATTGAGCTGTGCAAATATTTCAAACCATCACCAATAATTAGATTCATTATGTGTGCAGCACACCTCACATGCTAAAAATCACCACCCAAAATAAACCACTTCAAGTCTTCAATCAAATTTTCAACCACTTAATAGGAACCCCAATATAGCTTGCATTATCAGTTGTGATAGTGAAAACACTTTTAACTCTCAATTCCTTCAAACAATTGTCCATTACCTTCCCAATCGATACACCTTTATGGTAAAAAATTTGATGATACATTTTTGTAATTTCCAGTCACCATGTATGAAGTGAACGATGACAACCATGTAATAGTTGTTTTCCATAGATGTCCAAATATCAGATGCTAAAGAATCATTTATCTTATTTATACTCTATAACAACTTCAAATATTTTTTTCGCTCCAAGTAAACTTCCATGACATCTTAAGCAATTGTACTACGATAAGGCATTTGAAATTGAGAACTACCTACTCTACAAAACTTTTGAAATCCTTTATCGTCAATAAATTTGAACGGAAGCTCATCTATAATATTCATTTCAACCAATTCCTACCTTGTTACTTTTTGATCAAGCTTCCAAGAAAGTTAGGGTGTTGTTACCACCCGCAATAGCTTAAAAATTCAACAACTATTGTCTCTTTAGCTTCACTCGATAAGGGTTTTTCTTACATTGATTCTCTAGATGATTCCAACAATTTGATGTCACATTCTTCTTAGGCTGAACCGTATAAGGCCTCCCACAATAATTACATGTTGCTTTTGGATACTTAGGATCACTATTTTTAACACGAGTAAAATGCATCCATATTTTAGAATTTCTTCTATCTTTCAATTATCTAGGATTCACTTTCTCTATGGCTACAACTTACTTTTTTGGTCGTGATGATAATTGATGAGTGCTTGAAATACACTTAATATTACATCATTTATTGACACTTCAATGTCAAAAACAGATTTGTATTTACATAATTTTCTCATTATTTTTATAAATCTATATTTTCAATGTCACAGGTATATTTTATTGTTATTCAGGTATATTTGGCTTCAAAATGATTTAAATTAAAAATACTTCAAGAATTTTATCTAAAAGCACTCAAGTTGCAACCTAGAAGAAGAATGAAAGAAATTACTTATGTAAGCTTTACATATGTATTAACCAAATATAAAGGGATTAAATACAAAGAAATTTGGAGACAATCAAAACAACACGGGTCATGACAGTGAAACTTTTCCGCCATGGTGCGAGCTTCTCGGATCAGAATTTTATACTTTCCAAAATCAGTACTCTCCACCTATAAACACCACCATTCAACCCCTTTGTAAAGAAACTATCTTAGTTAAGAAGTTCTTTCAACATTAGTTTTTATTTGTTTAGTTTTTTTTCAAGTTTATGAGAGTTACAAATTCTATTTTGTGTTTAGTTATTAAAAAATTTAAATTAGGCTAACACAATTAAGAGTTAATAATAAAATTATTTTTCATATAATAGAGCAATGTAGAAAGTTATTTGTAAGAATACATTTGGAATATTAGTTTTAATTGTATTCTATTTGTATATTTAACTTTATCTATTGTTCTCAATGTTATTTTTAATATATTAACCATTTATTAGATCGAACATGTCTCGCCAATTATAATAATGTGATTTTAGATACTTTGATATAATTGAGAAAATTATTTAGGTGGGCATTTTTAATAATTATTAAATACAAATTATTTTTTCTTCAAGAATTTTATAGTTTATTATCGAAAAATATTATGATGACATATTTTTCATAATAGATTTAAAATATAAAAATTTTGATTTTATAAATATGAATCTAGATCTAATTTAAAATTCTACTCTATTTCAAGTTTTCCTAAGATTTTTTTATTGAAAAATATATTGATATCATATCTTTTATTTTAAATTTAAAACACGAAAATTAGATTTCAGATCTGACCAAATTCATTAAGTGATTTAATTAATAACAAAGAGTAGATCTGATAGAATATGCCATTTATACATATAAGAAAGAATTAATAAATTTGTTTTTGTATTTTATTAATCTAATTAACTCTACCAAACATAGTTAATTAGCTAAATATTCTATTAGGTATCCATTGAATAATTAGTTGTATATCTATCTATAATTTGTGTAAACTAACCAATCTTTTATCTTTTTTATTTTACATTATTAGTACATACTTTTTCTAACCCAATCAATTGTTATCGAATATTTAGGTTTATTTTTCATTTTTAGAATTTTGTTGAATTATTTCAAATCACTTAATTTCTCTTTAGATCAACGTTGTAAGTATACTTGTTACATTTTACAAAGTGAATCTTGTACTTGTAAGTTATTATAAACATTCAAAATCTGTACATCATGTGTTTTGGTGCTGCTATCCGAGAGGAATGACACTTTAAAATTTTATTATCAAAATCTTTTTATTTTGTAAATATTCGTGATTTGTTTTTATTTAAAAAAATTGAAAATAAATTAAAATCTAAAAATTAATATTTACTTATTAGTTAAATTTTAAAAAATAAAATTAAAAAAAAATTATTTAGGTAATTGGCCTTAGATACTTTAAATAAAAAAAGTATATATCTTGGGTATTAATGGACTAAAGTATTTTAAAAAAAATTAATTAATTAATTTTTCAAATAAAAGAAAATAAAAGAAATAAAAATAAAAAATGGCTTCTTCTTTTGTTTTTACTCAATTTTTTTATTTAATTAATTTTACTTTAGTGTATTTTGTTCTTATTTTTATTAAATATTTTGTTTAGTATTTTTGTGTACTAACATGTATTTCTTTATGAGATATCTTATTAATTATGTATTAAATTTGTATTATTGTATCATAAATTATTCATATTATGAATTATTTGTATCATAAATTGTTTGTATCATAGATTGTTTATATTATAAAATGTTTGTAGTATACATTGTATATTTAATTTATCTTTTTATCTACTTTATAGATGATTTTAGTTTGTGTTTTTGTAGTTTATGCAAGGTATGAGATTCCTAGGGTATTCTCTTACACCTTATATATATAACATTAACAGACCTAGGAAACTGTTAAAAAGGTTGAATATTAAGATCCAATAGCCTTTAATTGAAAAAAACTTTGAACCAAATCTAGACCCTCATGTTGAACTTAGAAATATGGGAAACAATACACAACCTATAGGAACTACCATAAAGGAGTATGCAATGCCAATTAATTGCATTGCTACTACCTTAATCCAATTTGATGAGACTACAAAGAATTATAGATTGACAAATATTCATCTATCTTTCATTAGAAACTTCTATGCAATAGTTCAAACTTTTCCTCTCAATGTACTCATCGAGGACTAACTGATAATGTAGTGTCTTCCTACACCCTTAAGGACAAGGCCAGGGCTTGAAGAATGTCACTCCTCTTAGATTTCTTAATAACTTGGGAGGATGTATATTACAAATTCATAGGAAAAGTTTAGTCTTATTTGAAAACATTAGAGTTGAGAGCTAAGATAACTACTTTTTTCTCATATGGAAGGAGAACCTTTGTAAGAAGCTTAGGATAGGTTTAAACTATTTTTTACTTAATGCCTTCATCATAACTATCCATTGTAGCAACATAATTAATTTTTCTACGATGGATTGATAAAATAATGTAAGTTCATTATCGATGATGTTGCGAGAGGAGCCATGTGTGAGAAAACTATTACAAAGAATATAATCTTTTTGAGATGTTGGATGCTAATTCCCAGCAAAAAAACTCCTGAGTTAGAAGAGTTGGAATCCATGAAATAGACTTTGGTACAAATGTGTTATTACAACTTACATAGTTAACAAAGCAACTTGTGCTTCACGCTACATAATCCATTCCTAATAAAGAGTAATGTGGAGTGTGTAGTACATTGGGGCATGGTGTTGATACTTATCCATAGCAAAGAAAAGTTACTACAAGACATGCATAGGTTAATGCAATATAAGGCTACTAACCAAGACCCATGTTTGGTCCCAATGTAAGAACCTACAATCTATGGTGGAGAAATCATTCTAATTTTTCCTAGAGGTAAAAAAACTAATCCATTTGCCCATATCTCTAATCCATAGAATCCTCCCAATAGATCATCCCTAGAGGAAAACTTGAATTTTTTTCATTCTAGTTAATAAGGATAACCAATCCAAGACCAATCAAAGGTTGTACTCCTTTGAAGCATCCTAAATACGGGTAGAGATACAAGTAGAACAATTGGCTGAACACTTGTGAAAACAAGGGAAATAACAATTGCTTAGTCAAAGCAAAAATTCAACTCAATAATGTGGGGATATTGAGTATACTAAGAAATGAAGTCTCTCAAGCAACGTCTTGCTAAAGATGATAAACAAGGTTTTGAATAAGAGGTAACTCATTATTCTCTTTTATTTTGCTTTAATTTGGTTTATTAAGATTTCATATTTGTTTTTATTTTACTTTATTTGTTTCGTTATTTTTATTTTCATAATAATTTTTAAATGCTTATTTGTAGTTATAATTATAGTTATTGTTATATATTTTTATTTTATATAATTAATTATTATTTAAATTTTAATTTAAAGTATTAAGGTAGTTATTATCTATAAACCAATTTAGGAATGAGAAGAATAGTTACATGCCATGGCATAATTTAATCTGTATTGTGATACAAGCAATTCTACCCTATATTTTCTCTGGAAGTTTAAAAGCATGTCATGACATGAATATAACTGGGCCATGATCGATTTGTAATTTTTACACTAAAATACCCAAAAGGCACTCCAAACTCCATTTTCCCTTATTTTCTCTCATTTTCTTCACAAAATCCAAACATTTTTTTTCTCTCAAACACAAAATAACCCATAAAAATCCCATATGTTCCCCACAATCTTTCAAATTTCTTCACAAAAATGCTATTCCTATTCATTTTCTTGCCATTCCATGGAATACTTTTTGAAAAATTCATCAAGAAATCTTCAAATATTCATCTATTTCAAATGGATATACTTCATAAGATTCATATTTTTTTAACAACACAAGTATGTAACCCAAATTTTTAGAGTAAGTCTTGAAAACATTTATTTGATTTTTGTGGATTATTTTTAAAAATTTTGGAATAAGAAAAGTACCAAACCCTATCTACACAAAGAGAGGGTGAGGTTAGTATGGTTTTGTTTGAAATATCTAGATTATCTATCAAATTTTGTCATTTTGAGATTTAGTTTATTTTAAATGGCACCTAAGAGGAGTAGGGTTGAAGAATAAAAAGATGTAGAAACCTTTATAGAGTACAATAGGGAAAAATTTTGAAGTGCAGAAGCTAAACTTAGATTTAATAAGGCCACAAAGATGAATAAAACTATTGCAAAGGAAGAGAGTATGGATTTTGAAATGAGGAAAAATTTCCAATTTGAGAGCATTATTGATGTAATATCGACTTTAGGATGCAGATGGTTCTTTAAGGTATAAAATGTCACTATAGAATCTATTATTCGGAAATTTAATACCAATATTCCCAATGTTATCGATAATAAGGTTAAAGTACGAGGTGTACTAGTCCTATTTGTTCTATAAGATATAAACACTTACTATGGTTTGATATATATAGGGCAGGATGAGTATGAGACTTATTTGAGTAATGTAGATTATGTTGCAGTAATAGAAAGCTTAATAGTAGAAAGGGTTGAGTAGGGTTATGCTAATGGGAAACCAAGAGGCTTTGAAGCTAAATATTTGGGTAAGGTTTTCTGTATCTTGCAATATTTTCTTTACTCAAGAATTATGCCTAGTACTCATTATAACTATGTGGAAAGAGAGCAAGCAATATTACTTTATTATATAGCATCCATAATGGCTATGGGCATTGGAACAATAATTCACAATTAGATAAAATTGTTTATTGACAACCATCAATTGAGTGAATTACTAAATATGGAAAATTTTAATGAACTCACATCGGTCGGGTACTGATATTACCCAAAAAGACATAAGGGATGCTTCTACAACAAAAATGAAAACAAAGGATGAAATCCATAGCTTAAGTGAGAATTTTGTACACGAAAAAAGATGTTTGTGATAACTCTATCAAAATAGAGTCATTAGCGCACTTTTTTTACTTAATATTTTCTTTTTTTATTCAATTAATAGTATTTTAGGGGCTAAAAATATTAAAATATAATCTTTTTTGCGAAAAGGGGTGAAAATATAATTTTTGGAATTTTTGGAATCTTTATGGAATTTTATGTATTTTTTATGAATTTTTAATGTAGGATTAATCAAGAGCTATCACGTTGCATGTCACGTAAAAGAATGAGCTGACTTGGTAAGCCACATGGACACCATACCAATAGAGACGATAAATCGTAGACAGCCACGTGGAAGGAGTGACACAACGCATGCCAAGTGTTAGTATGACGTTCAATCCGAGTTTAGAGAGAGGTCGAACCCCTTTGACAAGAGTCATCACACAATTGTTAATCGCTATCCACCAACGTTCCACACCATCTACTTTCACTAATCACAATATGCCGCGTGGCACTGACTCAGCATTCGTTGACTTGGACCAGTCTCTCCTTCCATGCGTCATGCTCTGATTGTCCTTATAATTTTAGTGTGTCAAGTGTTTGATTCTAATTGGCTGACACTATTAATTCTGCTTGTTTTGATCTCAACCCTTGATCTGAAGTTGATCTGGTAGTCCAGATTCTACTTGATATATATTTAAGCCCTTAATCACCCTATAAACCCTAACGAGTCGTCATTAGCATAATTTTGATTAGTTTTAGAGATAAGAAGGGAGAAAAAACAAAAAATTTCAAAAGGAGATATAATTTTAATAAAGATTGAAGAGGAGATTAGCACTACAATTAAGATATTGATTGTATTTCTTAAGAAATAATATGAGCTTTATGGAAAAATTTATGTCTAGTTAATTTATTAATATAGGGATCTTATTGATGAGTGCTAAAAAAATAATAAAATTACCATGATTTGATGTACTTTAATTGATTAAAAAGATTTATATTTATATTATTTTATCATACATTTATATAAATTTATATTTTCGAAATCAAGAGAATTTTTATTATTTTTTAGGTATTTTTGCTTCAAAAATAATTTAAAGACTCGAAGAATAATACTGAAGGTAATACATCACAAATATATTAAGAAAAAATTAGAAAAAGTAAAAAAAAATGGAAAAATGGAAAAACTGCCCCACATTGCGCGAACCATGCTAGAACAACGCCCGCAACTGCCCTAACCAAGTTAGAAATACACAAGTAGATATACCACGTCACGCCAAAAATTCTGCATGCATCTATGCACAGTTGCGCAGTATCATGCGGAAGTCCTCACACATCTGCAGCCGTATCACGCCATAATCCAGCGTGCATCTAGACAGATCATATCGAATTCCTACGTGCGCCACTCCCAGTGTTAGCACCCGTCCATTACACGTCTAAGGCCATTTTTTATCATTTCTTCCCACTTCTTTACCCTTTTCTCACTTATAAATACCCCCTTTCCCCCATTGTAAAATATACGCCCTAAGAAACATTTTTCTCAATTCTTTCTTTCTCTAACTTTCTCTCTCTAGAAAGCTTTTTTAGTTTTTTTAGTTTTAAAGTTCTTCTCCTTTTGAGAAGAACTAGCTATACTTTTGTAGAATTCTAGCTTTTGATTTAATAAAAGAAAAATGCTAATCTGTTTGGAGGTTTTTTAGTAACAAAATTAACATCAAGGTTTTGTAAGGATTCTTATTCTTTACAGTTATTTTTATATTTTATTCTTATATATTATAATTAATTTGTCTATGATTAAATTTAACATGTTTGGCTATTTGTTAATATGATATAATCATAATATTGTTATGCTTGCGAAATATTAAATAAGTAAAAATCTCTATTAAATGTATTGATTTTGTTTTTATTCAAGATTTTATATTAAGGATGATATATAGAAATATTTTTTATTTTTCATTACAAAATTAAATCTGAAAATTAGATTTTAAGGTTTAATTATCTAGTCTGATTTAGAGTACTGTTCTTTTATTTGTTAGTACAATTTCCTAGTAGTTAGAGTTAAGCAATATTTCAAAAGTTTTTATAAGAACTATTATTTTGAAAATGTATTGAAAACATATTTTCAGTAATAGTTTTAAAACTTGAAAGTTAGTACTATGATAATTAAATTCTTAGGTTTAATTTAGACACCTTGAATAAAGTTTAAAGTGTCTAACTCTACCAAATTTGGCATTTAAATGGTTCATTTTCAATCAATTGAAAAAATGAATTAATTTAATTAACTAAATTAATTATCGACCCTACCCATAGGTGTTAATTGATTTGTTTAAATTAACAAAGAATATCTATAACCCCACCAAAGTTGGTATTCATATAAAAAAGAGAATTAATAAATTTCAATTTATATCTTTAATAACATAAATAATATGAGCAATTATAATTAACTTAATTATTATATTCATAAATACTCAACTATTATAAATGATAAAAAAATTTGCATAAATGTTTATTGAATCTATTTCTATGTTTATTTTATATTATTTGATTAGGAAACACAAACCAAAATATCCTCACAAAATATTTAGGATTTAATTTCATTTTTAAGATTTTGAATAATAAATTAAAAACCACATATATTCCTCATTGGGAGCATACTTATCTTTTTCTATAAAATGATTAGTACACTTACAAGAGTTTTACAAATATAAAACTAAAGTATTTCCAGGATCGGTATAGCCGATTTTGCTTAGTTTTTAGCGTCGTTGCTAGGAAAGGAATAACATTTTTAAATTTTTTATCAAAATTTTGAAAACATTTTGTGTTGTAAATAATTGTTATTTTTTTATTTCTTGTGTGTAAAAAAAATTAAAAAAATATATTTAAACTTTATTTTATTTAGTTATTTTCTTTTATATTAAATTTAAAAAAATTTATAAAAATTTAGAAAAAATTTCATGACATTTATTTAAGTCTTAATTTTCATTTAATTTTTAATTTATTTTTATTTTTAAATTATATTTTTTAAAAAAATTTAATTAATTTTTAGCTTCATTTTAATTTTTAAAAAAACTTAATTTACCAACTTAATTAACTTAAATTTTTACTAACTTAATTAAATTAGATTTAATAGCATAAAAAATAAAGATCTATAAGAGTTATGTCTAGGAGACTAGTTCTTGAAAGCTGTTGAGTCATTGCTTTGTCCAGGAAAAATATTTTTTAAGGCGGTTTTTCCCCACCATTCTTTCATGGGAGCGCTCTTGGTTAATAGTGATTATGTTATTTAACTTAGAAATTATAATACAAGTAAAAATAAATTTTTTTTCTAAAACTATCTCCAAAATTTTAAAATTTATAATTACAATTTATGATAAAAGAGTGTAGTTGATTTGTTAGATCTAGGTACTAGGGGTGTCCAAAAACCGGGCCGGATCGGTTTAAACCGAAAAACCGGTCCAAACCGGACCGAACCGAGCAGTTTTGTAAATGAAACAGTCCGGTCCGGTCCGTATTAAATAAAACCAATTTTAAAACGGTTCGGTCCGGTTATAAAATATTATAAACCGGCCGGACCGGACCGGACCGGTTTTATTAAATAAATAATTTTTATTATTTAAATTATTATAAAACCCTTGTATATATATAGTTTGTTTTCGAGTTTAGGGTTAAGCCGTCACTCGTTAACGCTTAACCCTAACCCTCAAAAAAATTCTCTCTGCTCTCTCCTCTTTGCTACGCTCGCTTTCGCTTGATTCTTCGCCTTCACGCTCGTTTGGCCATCTGCCGTTCCACCCGCAACTAGAACTAGCCATCGTTCCTCGTGTTGATTCCACCGCACTAATCACCGTTCCTCCGTTGATTCCACCAACAACAGCCATTGTTCACACGTTACTTCAACCAAACCGGCCACCTCTCCGCGTCGCGTCGTGTCGCGACAACAATGGAAGAAAATCATGAAATAGGTATGTGGTCTAATACCACTTTAGTACCGGTTGGTAGTCCGGTAGTAGTTTTTTCCGAATAAACCGAACGGTAAGTCTAAAGTCCGAACTCAAAAGTCCGAATGGTATGTCGTTTTTGTTAGTGTGAAGTTTGAACCGTGAAATCTAAATGGTATATCATTTTTTGTTAGTCTAATATCTGAATGGTAAGTCGTTTTTGTTAGTCCGAACTCGAAATCCGGGAATAGTATGTCATTTTTTGTTAGTCCGAACTCTAAACTCCGAAATCAATAGTATGTCATTTTTTTGTTACCTGGAGTGTGAATTTTAAAATCTGAATGGTATGTCATTTTTTTGTTAGTTTGAATACTTTGAACCGTGAACTCGAAGTTTGAACATTTTTTCTCTGAGTTCATTTTTTTTAAATGGTGGAAAGTGGAAACTAATTAATACCGTTATAACTTATAACTTCGATTAAATTGTTCGTATGTTGTCCCTCTTTTTTTAAAGCTTAATTATTTTAATTAAGTTCTCTTTATAGATTAAATATATATAGTTTATTTTATTAATGTTTGATCATTATGAATTTCAAGAGGTACAGTCTACCCCGAGAATGAAAATCTATGTCATCAAGAATACGTATACGTACATAACTCATTTTTCAATTTAAGCTAATTATAATCATCGTAGATGCATTCCACCTTTCTTATACCCACTGCGATCTTGTTAAGGTAGAGAGTTATTTTTTACTGTTGGATCCGATTCCAATTCCCATAAAATTCTTATAGTATTTGTTTGATCTAGAAAGTTAATTAAACTTGAGCTCAAATTCATGTAGGTAGCCTGGTAGTAGTTTTTCGATTAAAATGAATGGTAAGTCCGAGTCCGAATTCTAAAATCCGAATGGTATGTCTTTTGTTTGTTAGTCTCGAATACTTTGAACCGTGAACTCGAAGTTTGAACAATTTTTTCTCACAGTTCATTTTTTTTAAAAATGGTGGAAAGTGGAAACTAATTAATACCGTTATAACTTATAACTTCATTGAATTGTTAGATGTTGTCCCTCTTTTAAAGCTTAATTATTTTAATTAAGTTCTCTTTATAGATTAAATATATATAGTTTATTTTATTAATGTTTGATCATTATGAATTTCAAGAGGTGCACAGTCTACTCCGAGAATAAAAAATCTATGTCATCAAGAATATGTATAATGTACACATAACTCATTTTTCAATTTAAGCTAATTATAATCATCAAGCATGCATTCCACCTTTCTTATACCCATCATGATCTTACATGAAGGTAGTTATTTTTTACCTGTTGGATCTGATTCCAATTCCCATAAAATTGTTACAAGTATTTGTTTGATCTAGAAAGTTAATTAAACTTGGAGCTCAAATTCATGTATCGTAGTCCGGTAGTAGTTTTTTCCCGATTAAAATGAATGGTAAGTCTGAGTCCTCAATTCTAAAATCAATGGTATGTCGCTTTTTGTTAGTCTGAATACTTTGAACTGTGAACTCTGAAGTTTGAACAATTTTTTCTCACAGAGTTCATTTTTTTTAAATGGTGGAAAGTGGAAACTAATTAATATTGTTATAACTTATAACTTCAGTTGAATTGTTAATATGTTGTCCCTCTTTTAAAGCTTAATTATTTTAATTAAGTTCTCTTTATAGATTAAATATATATAGTTTATTTTATTAATGTTTGATCATTATGAATTTCAAGAGGTACAGGTCTACCCCCGAGAATAAAAAATCTATGTCATCAAGAATACGTATACATGTGACATAACTCATTTTTCAATTTAAGCTAATTATAATCATCAGATGCATTCCACCTTTCTTATACCCATCATGATCTTGTTAGAAGGTAGAGTTATTTTTTAATGTTGGATCCGATTCCAATTCCCATCAAATTGTTACGAGTATTTGTTTGATCTAGAAAGTTAATTAAACTTGAAAATCAATGGTATGTCATTTTTTGTTAGTTTGATATCTGAAATCAATCGTATGTTAGTTTTTTTTAGTCTCAACTGATCTTTACAAATTGCCTTAGTATAATCACAGTCACGTAATACACGATCTTTACAATTAAATGTGTTTTTTATTAACATGATTTATTAATATAAATTTTTATATATGATTTATATATAAGTTTGTATTTTTGTCATAAAATGTACATAAATTGTTGTGTTTTTGTTTTATAGGTTCTTATTAAATCATATTACTTCTTAATTTTTAAATGTACATAAATAATGTTTAAATTAATATTGTTATAGATTGGATAAAGTTTGAATACTAAATCGTATTATTAATTCATTAACACCGATATCAAATATATTGGTATCATACTATCATATATGTAGGTAATGCAAATATAAACTAAATATTTACGCAGATAATTATATTTTAAATGCAATTAATCCAATAAAGTTAATAAATAATAAAAACAGCTTTTATTAGCATTCAATTGTACAAAATTACCATCTTTTTAATGTAGTGGCACCAAACATTTTGCTAAGCCCTCAAATTCAAGGTAATGTCCTAGATTGTTGTCCTATGCTAGAATGTTACACTTTGGCAAGCATCGATATTATGTTAGTTTTGAAATGATTTTTGATTAATTACAAAAAGTAATATTTTAATATATTAAGAATATGTACTAATCTATATTCTATATATGGTGATGATGTACACGTGAGGTTTATTGGACCAAGTCAATTTACGACTTTGCTATGTCTATGATTGAAGACATTGAACTTGAAATTCATCCGAATGAAATGGAAAATCCACCACAATTTAAATGACTCATCTTCAAAAAGGGGAATAGAAGTAAGTAATGTTCACCCGATAATGAATCCGATATGAAGAAACCAAAAAAATTTAGGTCTAAATATGGAATCATTTTTCATATATTTTACCCTATGACGTGGAAAATCCTAGAGCTACATGTCATTATTGTAAAAAAGTTATACGCTGCTCATCCCACAAGGAACGGAACTACTTCCATGATACATCACTTCAAAAATTTATGTAAGAAGATTCCTAAAGAAGTAGATAAAGGACAAAAAGATGTTAAGTTTTCAAACACAAAAAGAGAGGATGATAGGACAACTCATAAATTAGTTCAGTTTGTTTCATTTGATGCAAATCGTGCTAGAGTTGCTTTTGCAAAAATGATTATTATTGATGAATTGTCTTTTAGGTTTGTTGAAAAAGTAGGATTTAAAGACTTTATATCCGAAATTTGTCCTAAGTTTCATGTGCCATCTCGACAAACAATTTCTAGAGATGTGTTTCAACTTTATTTAGATGAGAAAAAGTTTGAAGAACTTTTTCATAAGTGAAAAGAAAAGAGTTTGTCTTACTAGTAATTGTTGGACTTCAATTCAAAATATTAATTATATTTGTCTAACTACTCATTATATTGACAAAGATTGGAAATTACAAAAGAGAATTATAAAATTTTGTCAAGTTGAGAATCATAAAGGTGATACAATTGGGAGAAAGGATAGAACCTGAGTTTGCGTGATCGGGGTATATGTAAGGTATTCACCATAACACTTGATAATTCTTCTCAACCGATACTGTGTCATACTTGAAAAGGAAGCTAAAAAATTGGAATGATGGACTTGTTATGAGTGGAGAGTTCTTTTCATGCGATGTTGTGCTCACATTTTGAATTTGATTGTGTTATAGGACTTAAAGATCTTCATAGTAATATTATGCGAGTATTCGTCATGTTAATGAGATATGTTAGATCATCTCCTTTGAGATTACAAAAGTTTAAAATGTGTTCTATTAAAGAAAATATTGAGTCCAAAGGAAGTGTGGTGCTAGATGTGCCTACAAGATGGAACTCCACATATCTAATGTTAAAATCTTCTTTAGAATTTCAAAAAGCATTTGATCGTCTTGAAGAAGAGGAAGGAACGAACTTTATTTCTTATTTTCATGAGGAGCGATCGAATGTTGGGCCGCCAACATTAGATGATTGGAAGAATGCTGGTGTTTTTGTCAAGTTTTTGAAAACTTTTTATGACTCTACTTTATCATTCAGTGCATCTTTATGCACCACTTCAAATTTATATTTTACAGAATTACATAACATTCAATCTCAAATACTTACATGGTGTGTTTATGATGACTTGTTGTTAAAAAATATGGCTATTAGCATGAAAACAAAATTTGAGAAGTATTTGGGGAAATGTAGACAAGACTAATAAGATGTTGTATGTTGCATTTGTACTTGATCCAAGGTAGATATTGGAGTATTTGGAATTCTTATTTGAAGAGATTTATGATTTACAAATTGTTCAAAAATTGAGAGATAATGTCAAAAATACTTTTATGAATCTGTTAAAAGCTTACTATATGTTAGTGCATGGAAAAGAGTTTCAATCTAATGTGACTCAATCACAAGATGTAATAGGAAGGATTCCATCATCTGAGGAAGCAAGAAAGTTGAAGTTTCTTAAACGCTTAGAGGAGAAAAATAGTTTGGAGTTGAAAACCGAGGTTGAGAAATATTTGAACACCCCATGTGAAAATGTCATGTTGGATAAGTTTGATATATTAAAATGGTGGAAGGCAAATTCTTTTAGGTTTCCTATCATCTCTCTCTACCAGACGTGACGTGTTAGCAATTCAAGTTTCAAATGTTGCATCGTAATCGCCTTTAGCACTGAGATGCATTCTTGATCCATTTAGGAGTTCTTTGAATCCTAAAATGGTAGAGACATTAGTATGTAGTCAAAATTGGTTTCGTTCTTCCATTAATAATGACAATGTTCTCTTACCAGAATACAATGATGACCTAGACATTTATGAAGATGTTGATTTTGTTTGATTGTAAAGTTCATTAAAGACACTACAATGATCGTTGATGATTAATAATGGGTAAGTTTTAAATATTATTATCTAATGATGTATCATTGCTGATTTTGAGTTTTGATGTTTGTATATGTTTAAGAATTCTTTGCAAATGAGATATTTGGAATTCATTTCTTCATGTCTAATCTTTTTTTTATTTTAGATTTTGATAACATCTTATTTATGTATTTAACAATAATATCTATCTATGTATGATTATAAATGAGCATTATATTTGATTTCATCCTATTAAATTATATCATATTAAATTGAATCATATTTATTTATTATTAATTGTTAAAAACCGTTCAAAACTGTTAACCAAACCGGACCAAACTATTCGGTTATAACATTTTAGATAGCTGAATGGTCCGGTCCGGTCCGGTTTCAACTATATGAACGGTCTGGTTTGGTTACATTTTTTTAGGCAAAACCGGACCGGACCGGACCATGGACACCCCTACTAGGTACAACTATGTTTTGATACCTTAATTATTTGAATTGTATCTAAAAGTGGGTTATCTAACACATACAATTATTTCCCTAGTTTTAAATAAATAAAATTTTTAAAATCCACAAGGGATGACTTAAAAAGTATAGGTAGACAAACTTGTCCTACCTTTAGGTTTGATTGACTCAATGATGTGGGGATTTTGATTTTACTTAAAATGAAATCCCCTAAGTTACGTATTGCTAAGGTGTTAAACTAAGCACTAGATGAGAGACAACTCATCATTTTAGGTCATTTTATTTCTTTTGATTATTTTAGTTTAATTACATGTGAATAAAACTAAAAATATTATTTGAGAAGTTAAAAGTTCACAACGATTTGTCTATGTAGACATTAATGATTATTGTGATTGATGCATATGCATTTCTCTATCACTACTTGCACATTCTCAAGAAATAAGTAATTTTTCTTCTGTTTTCTCTTTATGTTTAATTTATAATTGTTACATTGAGGACAATATAAGTTCTTGGTTTGGGGTAGTAAAAAGTTAAAATACTTAATTTAAATTTTTTTTACAATTTTAAAAAAATTATGTTCACATATTCATTTTTATTGTGTTTGATTTTTTTTGGGTGGTTAAGTAATTTTTAGAATTTTAGAATTAGTTTTAAAAATTATCACAAAAATTTATCATTTTTAAAATCAAATTTAATTAAATAGTTAAGTATTTTACACTGTCATAATAATTCTTGAAAACATATAATAGAATATAAGGTAATTAGTTAGTTTTTGTCATTACTAGTATTTCTTGATAAGATGTGTAAATTATATTAAACCAAAAAAAAATTTCTTTGGTGTTTAAGAATCAAATAGTGGAGACTACCCATGAGAGATATAATTTGAGCCTAATTTTCTTTATTCCGAATGAAATTTTTTTTTCTACTCTAAACATATTTCTTATTCCTTCAAATTTTTAGATGATCTCTATAGATATTAGTATTAAATGTATGAATTTCTTTCTCATCTTAATAGAGTGTCATATATTTTTTTTATTATTTTTTGCTTAGATTAAATGATTTAAGTAGGAATTAATATTATATGTTTTTATCTCATTCATGCATGACTTCTACCAAAAAAAGAGAGAGATATATCTGGGTTGCCTAAACCAAAATGAAATAGAAAAGCCATAAAATTAACCACTCACCAAAATCCTACAAAAATGTACAATCTGTACATGTGTTCATTCTTTAAAAAATATATATTGAAAAATCTCTTTAAAAAATAGAGAGATAAAGAATATATAGTATAATATACAAACTAGGACCCACATTGTCTACAAAGTTGTGATTTACACTTCTAAAAGGCATATACCTTGAAATATTTTTTTTAATGAGTTTGATTGATGCTTGAAAATAATTTTTTATACATGATATCTTTAAAATTTATACATTTTATTCATTTCATGAGATCAACGTTAAAATAACACTTTAAGTCTTTTTTCTTTATATTTATGCAAACATATTAGTTAATTTCTATATATCAACTCTTTCGCATATAAATTGGTATGAGTGTTTGAACCCATAGGATTTAATGTTTTTGAGAGCATTGACTTGTGAGGAATATACTCAAAGCCAATTCAGATTCTTGACACTGAATTTGGGTCAAATTAAATTAATATATTTTTGATATGAAATATGAAAATGATTTTCAACTAATTATTATAATAAATCATGAGTATTTAAGAAGATAAAATAACTTATGCTTTAGATTTTAATTATGATCTTAATAGAGATTAAAAAGTATGAGACATTTTTTTGTTTTGTTTTGTTTTTTTATTCTTAAGTTAATTTTTGATTTTGTTGTAATTTTAGTTTTTGAATTGTTATTTTCTTGTTTGTTTTTTTTTATTTTTGTTATTTCATTTAATTTTTACATTTAGTTTAATATTTGTTGGTATCATTACTAAAAACCTTCACGAGACTTAAACTCATCTATTGGGCCAACCTAGGGATTTAAAGGCTTGTTGCATACGTTAAATCCAACCGTGTCAATCCACTAAAGTGATTTAGGAAAGTTTAATTTATAATTTTAATTTTAGTTTTTATTATTTCTCTTACTAAGGAACTAGCAAGAAGTTGGTTGGGAGTTGTGATGAGTGCTTAAAAAGCACTACAATTATCATGATTTAATATACTTTAACTGATTAAAAAGATTTATATTTATATGATTTTGTCATATTTTTATATAAAATTATCTTTTCGGAATCATGGGTATTTTTATTGTTTTTAGGTATTTTTGCTTCAAAAATAATTTAAAGATTCAAAAAATAATACTAGAGGCAATACATCACAAATATGTTGAGAAATATATTATGCATCTAAGGCCCTTTTTTTATCATTTTCTCACTTTTTTACCATTTTCCTCATCTATAAATGCCCTCATTGTAAATTATGCACCCTAAGAAACAATTTTCTTATCTCTTTCTTTCTCTAGCTTTCTCTCTCTAGAAAAATTTCTTAGTTTTTTTAGTTTTTAGTTTTAAAATTCTTCTCTTTTTGAGAAGTTATGGTTTTGTAGATTTCTATCCTTTAATTTAATAAACAGAAATGCAAATTCGTTTGTAGGTTTTCCTACAACAGAATTAACATCAAGGTTCTATAAGGATTCTTATTATTTATAGTTATTTTTATGTTTTATTCTTATATGTTATATTTAAATTGTTTGTGATTAAATTTAACATGATTGGGTGTTTGTAAATATGATATAATAATAACGTTTTTATGCTTGCAAAATATTAAATAGGTAAAAATATTTATAAAATGAATTGATTTTGTTTTTATTCAAGATTTTATATTAAGGATGTTATATAGAAATATATTATTTCTCATTACAAACTTAAATCTGAAAATTAGATTTTATGGTTTAATTATTCGGTCTGATCTAAAGTAGTGCTTTTTATTTTTTTGATAAAATCGCTCGGTAGTTATAGTGAAGAAATAGACATATCTTGGGTCATAAACCAAAATCAAACAGAAAAGCTACAAAATTAACCACTAACCAAAATCCTACAAAAATATACAATTTGTACATGGGTTCATTCTTTAAAAAATATATATTAAAAAATTTCTTTTAAAAAAATAGAGAGATAAATAATATATAGTATAATCTACATACTCTAATCCACATAACCTACAAAGTTGTGAGTTACACTTCTAAAAAGCATATATCTTGAAATTTTTGCTTAATGAGTTTTATTGATGCATGGATTTTTTTATATATAACATCTTTATAATTTATACATTCGATTCTTTTCATGAGATAAACGTTAAAATAACACTTTGAACTTTTCTTCTTTATACTTATGCAAACATATTAGTTCATAGTATATATATTAGCATTAGTATTTGAACCCTTAGGATTTAATGGTTTTGAGAATGTTGACTTATGAGGAATAGAGTTGAACCGAGTTCGAATTCTTAGCACTAAATTTGGATGAAATTAAATTAATATATTTTTTATATTAAAAATGAAAATGATTTTTAACTAATTATTATAATAAACCATGACTATTTAAGAAGATGAAAATAATTTATGCTTTAGATTTCAATTATGATCTTAAAGAAGATTAAAAAGTATAAGACATTTTTTTGTTCTGTTTCATTTTGTTTTCTTTATTCTTAAGTTAATTTTTTATTTTTTTGTAATTTTAGTTTTTGATTTGTTATTTTCTTATTTCATTTAATTTTTACATTTAGTTCAATGTTTATGGGTATCATTACTAAAAACCCTCACAAGACTTAAAGGCTTGTTGCATACACTAAATGCAACTATGTCAATCCACGAAAATGATTTAGGATAGTTTAATTTTTAGTTTTTATTGCTTCTTTTGCAAAAGGACTAGCAAAAACTGGTTGGGGGTTGTGATAAGTGCTTAAGAAGCACTAAAATTACCATGATTTAATATACTTTAATTGATTAAAAAGATTTATATTTATATGATTTTTTCATATTTTTATATAAATTTATCTTTTTGGAATCAAGGGTATTTTTATTGTCTTTCAAGTATTTTTGCTTCAAAAATAATTTAAATACTTGAAATATAATACTAGAGGTAATACATCATAAATATGTTGAGAAACAATTATGAAAAGTCAAAAAAATAGAAAAATGGACAAAAATGCCTAGCGCCGCGTGGAGCATGGTGGAAAAACGTGCATAACCACCCCACACCATGCCAAAAAAATGCGCTTAGATGCACCACATCATGCCGAAAAGTCTGCACGTATTCCTAGATATTTTTAATTTCTTAGTTACCAAATCTAATTTTATTATATTTCTATTTACTTTTAAATATTTTAATTTTGTTTCCTTAAAATATAAAAACACAATTTTTTTATTTTATTTTTATAGTTTTAAAAATTAGTTTATAATAAAATAATATATAAGGACATTCTTCTCTTATCATTATATTAATTCTTACGATATGTATACTTATATATTCATTGCATATACTTTGTGTGTGGTCGATAAATTATTTGGTGCTATTGCCACAGATTATAAATATTAAAAATTAGTTTTTTTACTTTTATTTTTGCTAGTTTTCTTTTTTTATTTTTCATAATTTTAATTTTAATTTAAAATTTTTTAATTATTTATTTATTTTAGTTAATTTTCTTTACTTATTTAATTTTTAATTTTATTTAGTTATTTATTTTTACTTTTTATTTAGTTTCAATTTAGACATCTTCTTTAGTGATTTTAGAAATAACTTTGAGTCTATTGCATGAGCAGAGTTCGTAAGAGAGAAATCATGCCTTTAGATCTCGAAATTGAGCGTACTTTAATAAATAAGGAAACAAGTTGTCATCCAAAAGAAAGAAATGAATAATCCATTAAAAATAAATAATAATGAGCTAAATTTGAACAATGAGATACTTTTGGTGGATGATAGGGATAGAGCTATGAATGAATATGCAATACCTACATTAAAAGAACTGAATCCAAGTATTTCAAGGCCAAACATTCAAGCTAATCGGTTTGAATGAAAGCAGTGATATTTCAAATGCTATAAATAGTTGGAAAATTCAGCATATTATCAACAAAGGATCATCATCATCATCTCAGAATGTTTATAGAAGTAGTAGATTAATTTAAGTTCAGTGGTGCAACTGAGGAGGCATTTAGGCTAATATTATTCCCTCATTCTTTACTAGACTATGCTCGAGCTTGGCTAAACTCTTTACCACCTGATTCCATTACAACATGGAATGGTTTGACAGATAAATTCTTGATGAAATACTTCCCACCAATATAGAATGCCAAGGTTAGGAATAACATTACATCCTACCAACAATACGAAAAAATTCTTAATATTAAGCATAGGAAAGATTCATGGAATTGCTAAGGAAGTTTCCTCATCATGATATTCCTTCTTGGATACAAATAGAAACTTTTTACAATGGTCTCAATGCTCAAATAAGAACTATTATTGATGCATCTACTAATGAAGCTTTTTTAGCTAAATCTTACAATCAAGCATATGATTTACTTGAGAAAATGACTAGCAATAATTATCAATAGCCATGGATAGAATGAAAGTCACAAGAAGAGTAGCCAGAGTGCCTAAGGTAAATGATATCACAACACTTACAACTCAACTATCATCTTTGGTTAATCTTTTAAAGGCTCAAAACTCCATAGCGAGTATAAACTAGATCCAAGAGTTAGGAGTGTCATGTGTGTTGTATGAAGGAGCTCATTTGTTTGATAATTGTCCAAATAATCTTGTATCCGTATGCTATATGGGTAATGTGAATCAAAACAATAATCCATACTCAAACACATATAACCTAGGATGGAGACAACATCTAAATGTCTCTTGGAATAACAACAATCAAGGTGGTAATCAATTAACCATCAATCATTTCCACCATCTGGTTTTCAACAACCATATCAATTGCAAGCCCAAGAGAAGAAGCCATATACTGAGGACAATAAAAATTCCTTAATGAGGATGATGAAAGACTTTATCCAATCATTTAATGAAAAAGTGACAACTCAAGAGGTTTCAATTTGAAATTTGGAGAATAAATGGGCTAACTTGCTCAGGCTATAAGTGAAAGGCCTCAAGGTAACCTTCTAAGTAACACAATTGTAAGCCAACGAAGAGAAGGTAAGGACCATTGCAACACCATAGCCTTAAAGAGTGATAAAAATTTATAACATGAACATAAGACAGAAAAGGATGAGGAGAAACAAAAATTAATAAGGATGAAGAGGAACTAGTGGATAAAGAAAACACTAAAAAGGAAATAATTCAGCCAAAGAAAAACAACCTTCACAAACCCACTATTCCTTTCCCTCAAAGACTAGAAAAGAAAAATTTAGATATACAGTTTTCAAAATTTCTTGATGTCTTCAAGAAGCTGCACATAAACATACCATTTGTAGAGTAACTTGAATAAATGTCTTCTTATGAAAAATTCATGAAGGATATACTATCAAAGAAAATGAGGCTTGGAGATCATGAAACAATAAACTTAACTGAAGGTTGTAACACCATCCTTGATAGAAAACTACTACAAAAACTGAAAGATCTAGGTAGTTTTGACATCCCTTGTACTAATGGAAACATCCGTTTTACCACGGCACTATGTGATTTTGGTTTTAGCATCAACATTATACCATTATCAATCTTCTAGAGATTGGGAGTTGATAAAGCTAAACCCACTTTAGTAACATTGTAGATGGAAGATATGTAAATTAAAAGACACGGGGATATGGTAGAAGATTATACTTGGTCATCCATTCTTAGCAACCATAAGAACCTAATTGATTTACAAAAAGATGAACTTACAATGAGAATGCAAGATGAACAAGTAATGTTTAAAGTTTTTAAAGGAACCAAACCCCTTGATATTGATAATGCTAATGAGTTCTTAAGGATAAATGTTACTGATTGTAGGAAACCCTTAAAAGAGTATATTGAGTCATCCATACTTAAAATCTGTTACATATGATGCTATAACATAAACTCACCATAAAAAAGGTCAACCTATTTTAACTTTGAAAGTATGGAATAAAGGTTGATATTATGGACTCGGTGAACTTTTTGGAGGACGTGCCTCTCATATGTGTATCAAAGGAGATTATAAATTTTTTTGAGATAGGATGTAAGCTCAAACCATCAATTGAAGGGCTATCCAGTTTAAGCTTCACACTTTTACCCTCACATCCCCAATCAAGTAGGCAAGTGGAAGAGTCATATAGAGAGGTAAAAAATATGTTGAAATACATAAATTGGATGAGTCATGATGGAGTGCTTATAAGAATTCCAGAGTTCAAAAAGAAAACAAAAATATGGCATGAGAAGAGAATTGACCACCATGTTTGAGAACTTGAGCATAAGGTATTATTGAACAAATCAAGGCTTAAATTTTTTCTAGGAAAACTTAAAAGTAAATTGACACAAAAGGGATGTGCTTTAGGACTTGATATGACCTCCTAGTAAAGCACATTAAATGTGATGCTAGTTGGAAGGTAATGGTGAATAAATGTGGAGAGCAATGGTGTGACAAGATTGAGCATTTCAACGACAGATGTGATGTGTCAAGACTAAGGAAGTTTTATTTCCTTTTAATTTTTCATATTTATATGTGCACATTGGGGACAATGTGCAATTTACGTTTGGGGTAGAAAACTTCATTCCATACTTTAATATTTACTGTGCCTTTTCAATTTTTAGGGATTTTTTTGGATGTTTTTAATCATAATTTGGGTAAAAATTGATAAATATATGGAAACTGAATGCATGCATGTTTTATATGAAACATATGAAATCAATGATAAAAGTTGGTTTTCATGACTAGGATAAGGAATATAACATGCTCGTTAAGATATCTATATTAATCATATGATATGCTTACTAGTTTTGATTAAATTGATTCAAATTCTTATGCATATATTCATGGTTGATTTTGGTGTGCTTAATGAGAGAAAATTTGTTATGAGATATGCAAGTTGATGAGATCTACTAGGTTTTAAAATCTATTTGATCATCCCTTGAGGCAAAATTTTAAATAGTATTTAGCAAGATAACCATTACTATACTTGTAGTAACTCGTTTAAGCCTAACAAAGAACCTTTCATATCTTTAAGCCACCTTTTATGCCTAACTAATAAGCATTACCTTTACCCTTGCACCTTTTGCTTATGTGAAAAGAAAAAAAATGCAATCATATGTCATGCTATAGAGTAAGATGAAATGTAATGCATTCTACAGAGAAAAAAGAAGCAAAATTCACAATACAATTATCCTTCTAAAGAAAAAATAAATTGAAAATAAGTTTGGGGTTTTGTAAAGTTAGGAAAAAAAGGATGTGTAATAGAAGAATATGAAAAGAATGATAAAATATGGTACACTAAAATATCAAGTAAAAGCTCAATTACAGTTAAAAAGTGCATGATTGGTATGGAAAGAGCATAAATATCTTCATTTATTGACCTCCACCTAAGCCTTACATTACAAGTACATAAAGTCCTTATTGATATTTAGCTAAGTTCATATTTATATTAGTAGAAAGGGATATGAAAATAGACTTATGAGACTTGTTCTAAGATTGAATTGATTAGCATGCTCATATAGGTTGATTTCATGATTGCCTTGGATGATATCATGTGAAACACACATGCATGAATCAATTTGTCAAAAACCTTGTAAATACTTGTATTGATAGAACATTGATTGATGAATACATGAACCTCCTTGTCATAAAATTATACAATTTTTGAAGGGGATAGTTTTCATAAAACATACATGTATTAATAGATATATATATATATATTTATAAATATACTACCCATATTATTTTATTTAGTTAGACTAGGCTTTACTTGAGGACAAGTAAAGAGTTAAATTTGTAGGTGTGATGACTATATGAAAGTAGAGTCATTAACGCACTTTTTTTTACTTAATATTTGCTTGTTTTATTTAATAAATAGTATTTTTGGGGCTAAAAATATTAAAATATAATTTTTTTGTGAAAAGGGGAGAAAATATAATTTCTATAATTGTTTGGGATTTTTATGGAATCTTTATCGATTTTTTATAATTTTTTAATGCAAGATCATTCAAGAGTACCATATGATATGCCACACAAGCAAATGAGTTAGCTGGGCAAGCCATGCGAATGCCACGCCAATAGATACAACGAATTGTAAATAGCCGCGAGTGAAAAGTGTCACATTATGTGCCACATGTTAGTATGGCATTCAATCCAAGTTGGGAGTGCAGTCAAACCCATTTGACATAGATCATCACGCGATTGGTTATCATTATTGGCCAGTGCACCACTTCATCTATTTGCATGAATTACATTGTGCTATGTGGCACTAACTCAATGTGTGTTGATTCTGACTGGTCTCCTCTTCTATGTGTCATGCTTTGATTTTCCTATAATTTCTATGTGCCACATTTTTGATTTTGATTAGTTGATGCTAGTAATTATTCTTGTTTTTATCTCAACCCATGATTTGAAGCTGGTTTAATAGTTCAGATTTCATCTAAGCCATATTTAAGCCTCTAATCACCCCATAAACCTTAATGAATCGTCATTAGTAGAATTTTGATAAGTTTTTAGAGCTAAGAAAGGTTAAAAATATGGAAAAATTCAAAAGGAGATATAATTGTGTTGGAGATTCAATAGGAGATTAATACTACAATTTAAGAGATTAATTGTATTTCTTCTTCTACTCTTTTTTTTATCAATTTTTTTGACTTTCTTTATGAAAAATGTGAGCTTTATGGAAAGAATTATTACTAGTTAATTTATTAATCTATGGATTTTATGAACCCAATTTTCACCATGTGATTATCTAATATTTTAACTCAATTATGAATTCAATTTAATTATATTATTTAATCTGATTTTTATGTTATTAATTGTCTTGCTAACAATTTATCTATAGAAATAATTAAATAGATTTAAGAGAATAATTTAATTGTTTGTCTTAATTAAATAACATGCATAGTTTCTAGGTAGAGATGTATGATTCTTATGTATATGATCCATAATTGATGAACTTAATGAGTAGTATGCAATTTAATTAAAATGAGAGTGTGATTAAATTAATTACTATATGATGTATACTTTACTTGAGAGAGAAATACATGCTAAGTTAGATTCAATTGATTATGTAATTAATTGATAATTACATTTGAAGGATTTTAGTGATTCATATATTTAAAAAATTGAAGGATTAAGTATTTCTAGATATTTTCTATTTACTTTTAGTTATTTTAATTTTTCTTCCTTAAAATATAAAAACACAAAAAAAGTTGATTTTTATTTTTTTAGTTTTAAAAATTAGTTTCTAATAAAATAATTTGTGGGAACAATTTTTTCTTATCATTATATTACTTGTTACGATACGTATACTTGCGTATTCATTGCACACACTTCATGTGTGGTTATTAGTCCAATAGTATATTACCCAGCATGCTGCATTTACATATTGATAGCATCATGATTAGGTTGAATTTAAGTTATTTAAAAGAATCGATAATTAAGGGTATGAGTTCATCTTTACACCACCTGAACAATAACAACTTGAAGAATAAGGACCAAACCTATTCTAGGGTTTATGAGTTTTAATTGTTTTTATTTTTTTATGTAATTCATTTTAGCTTTTTTGTGTACTCTATTTTAATTGTTTTTTTTATTTTTGGATATTTCTTTTGCTTTTCTGTTATTTTATTTTTATGTAATTTTTTTTATTTTCGTTTGTTTTATTTTCTATTTATATGAACAATGTTTATTTTATTTAGAATTTTTGAAATTATAACTATTTGATGAGATGTGTAAAAAATACACATGGTTCTATTTGTATGGTTAAAGTGTTTGAAATGATGGATGCATTTGAATTTTTACATCAATACTTGATCACGTATAACATATGGATAGATTTTATTTTATGTATTCTTTATCTTTAATTTGCATTTGTTACATTGAGGACAATGTAGATTCTAGATTGGGGGTAGAAGAAAAGTTACATTATATAAATTTTAGGCAATTTTAAATTTTTTATTAAACATAAGTTGACATTCACACTTATTTATTATTTATTTTCTTTTCCTTTAGTTTATTTATTGGCTTAGGGATAATTAGGTTCAATTTTTAAAAAAATTCTTGTAAAATTATTATGTTTTTAGTTGATTTTAAACAAATGATTGAGTCTTTGCAGTGTTGGATTAATTTCTTGAACATATCATAGAGTAATGTGGTAATTAGTTTGTTTTTGTCATAAATCGTGTTTCATGATAAAAATTAAAATTGAGATAAACCTAAAATTGGTGTTAAGGAATCAAACATTGTAGACTACATTGTTAGAATGTTTTGAGCCTTTATTTTTCCATTATGAGTGATAATGTTTTTTCAACTCCTTTAAACACTCTTCTCATTATTTTAAATTTCTGGATGAACTCTATAGGTTTTGTATCGAATGTTAGAATTTTTATATCTGATAAAGAGTCATATACTTATTTTTATTTCTTAAATTGAATTACTTAAATAAAAATTGAAAGTGTATGCCTTCTTTATTCATACATGACTTCCACAAGAGAGAGAGAGAGAGATCTAGGGTTCCCTATATCCTTTTATTTGATTCCCTTCATAAGATCAAATATTATTCACTATTTTGAGCTTTTTTTCTTTTAAACATATTCCCCATTAATTCATTTCTTTATATAAACTCTATTCACATATAATTTTGATTTAGTATTTGAATGCATAGGATCAATGTAATATTAAGAGTATGACTTATGAGGATTAGAGTCCAAGCGAATTTTGATTCCTAACACTTAAATTGGTAAGTCAATATTGATATGGAATATGAATTTGAGATTTTAAACTAAATTTTACAATAAACTATGATTCTTTTAAATGTTATTTTAACTTATGATTTGGATTTTAATTATGAACTTAAAAGAGACTAAAACATGAAAAGTTTTTCTATTTTACGTTTTATTTTGTTATTTTTTGTTTTAATTTTAGTTCTTATTTTGTACTTTTTTAATTCTTTTAATTTTTTCATTTAGTTTGATGTTTGTTGGCATTATCGTTGAAAGCTCTCGTGAGACTTTAACTTATTCATTAGGGCAACCTAGGGATTTAAATGCTTGTTATATATATGAAATGCAATCATATAAATCTACGGAAGTGATTTATGGTAGTTTAATTTATTTATTTTATTTTTTATTTTTATTTTTTAGTTTTCCTTGATAAGAGACTAGCAAGAAGCTAATCTTGGTTGCAGTTGTGTCATGAACATTGATCTGGTTACAACTCATGCTAATTTTGAAACTATGAAAAAAGAGTAAAGGCTTGTAAGTTAGTTACATTGGTATAGCATCCTAGGGAAGACAACATAAGATCGAGTTTGTACTTAAACATTTGGTTTTTATAGTAAAAAGTGAGGTGATACGATGGACTCGTGGTTTTACTTTTAGGTCATGGTTACTACTTAGGTTGTTTCTAGCTAAAAATATGATATGATATTTTTTTAATTTTTGCATTTTATTTTTATACGCGATTGTATGTCTAGTTAGTTTATTTAAGTTATTAATTTATAAATTGATAAAATTTAAAAATAAACTATTTACCTCTTTAGACTTATTAGGTCTATATTATAAATTTTCAATTGATATTAGAGTCAAAATTATATACACTTAGTATTTCTCCTAAGGATTTTTATTATGGATCATTTCATTTTATTGAGGGTTATAGTTTAGATGATAAGGAACTTGAATTTTTCTCTCTCTAAATATAACGTTAAACGTTCTAAAGAATTATTTTTCTAAATGTATTATAGCCATAGAAAGGAATATTAATTTAAATTTAAAAATAGAAAAGCTAATTGAAAATTTTGAGTCCTATAAAAGCTTCTCTAATAAATTAAATGAAGAGAAAAAATATTTTGTAAGAACAAAATAATGCTTTCAATTTGAGTTTTGCAGGGTTGAAATAAGAAAATAATAAGTTGTTGCAAATAATAAAAAATTGGTGCAAGAGCTCCAAGAATCATATGAAGTAGTGGAAAGGCTTACTATTGGAGTTCAATGCTTAGATAGAATTTTGAGCATTAGTATGTCACACAATGATACATGCGGTCTTAGTTATATGAATAAGAGCTCCACATCAAAAACCACATTTGTAAAGATCTTTAACTCTACTCTTTCAGTTATTACTTATGCACAAAGAACTATTTCACCTATAGTAGAAAAAACTATTAAGTTTGTGATTGTCTATCATCAATGTGGCAGTAAATATCATATAAGACCAAAATGTAATTTTTTAATTAATGCTCCTGAACTTAATAATTCTTTTCATGTTTCATATCGTATAACTCATAACCATTGTCTATCTATGCATGCTGTATCATATTCTAGGATGAATAGAAATTGTAATAATGTGTTCAAAAATTCTACTAGGAAGCATGAAGTCTTAAGTTCAAAGAGGTAAGTGAAATTCAATACTTTTTTAATGTTCAGACTAATTATCATCATCCTACTATGCATACTGCATCTTTATTAGGGATAAATGTGAAAAGTATAGCTAAGTCTAATAACACACCTTTGAAACCTAAGGTAGTTGAGTCATAACCTAAAGATACAAAGAAACCAAAATGTAAGAAAACTTGGGTTAGAAACAATTATTTTTTCGATCAACTGACCATATTTTATTGTTCCAACTATGTACTTTTATTATATTGCTTAAATGACCTCAATTGAGCAATTTTTATTGTCTTTGTTTTACTTATTGGTTGAATTTACAAAAAGAAAGAAAAATAGAATCCTTCTTTCGCTAATAAGGTATTGGACTTATTCAATATTTTCACACATATAACTTTATTTTTGGTGACTTTCCTTGTTTTGATGTTTATTGTATAAATGATTCTACAATTTTGATGTGAGCACACACATATCCTTCACATGTGATGATCGTTTTTGACATGAACTTATTCACACATACAAACACATATATATGTTATGTTTAAAATTTATGAATTCTCTTGAAAGACACTAGGACTTCAACTAATCTTAATTGTGCATTATAATGTGTTCTATTTCTTTCTTTCTAAATTTTTACCAAAGGGAGGTACCAAGTATTGAGAGAGCTATCTACTATGATGTGTGAAGCTATCATAGTAAGCAGAGAGAGCTATCCTACAACTAGTGTGAAATTCATCATACTCTATTTATGGCTCATGCTAGGGGTGTGCAACAGTCTGGTTTTGGTTAAAAGACTTTAACCGGACCGGACCGTTTGAAACGGTTTTAAGAAATAAAAACTGGATTGGACCGTTTGATTTATAAAATGGTTCTGTCCGGTTTGGTTCGATTTTTTTATAATTTAATGAAGAATAATGTGAAATTTTTAATATATTATTAAACCGGTCCAGTCCGGTTCGAATGGTTTAAAATTAATACAAACTGGACCAGACCGTTTGATTTGTAAAATTGTTCGATTTGGTCTGATTCGATCCAGTTTTACGGTTTGGTTCGGTCCGGTCCGATTTATGGACACCCCTAGCTCATGCATGTAAAAAACAATTAAAAAGATTTATGTAAAAAGTGATTGCTTATGAAAATATACTTGGCATGTACAAAAAGAAAGAACCAATAGAAATTAAAAATAATTAAATAATCATGTGCTTTATTTATAAAATAAAAATTTTAAGTTTTCTCTTGGTAGATATATTTTATCGTGTGAGATTAAAGACTGAATAGCAAATTTACATGATAGATAATATATTTTCCCTTAAGTCTTTCTTGATTGATAACAAATTACTAAATAAGCATATTGTGGAGTTTAAACATATATATTACTCTTACGTAAATATCAATATGTTATTATATGTATTAAGTTAAAAATGATTTCTCAATTGATTGTATACTTATTTGTAATCAAATGAGTTTATTACCTTATGTAACTATTTATGAAAATTAAAAAGATATGTTCTTATATTTATATTCATTTTCTTCTTATTTATTAACTGTTCAATTGGTTTTCCAGTTAGAAAGTCGTAGGAGTTGAGGTGAGTTTAAATCACATTACACTTTTACATTAATTTGATTTTACATTGCTCTTTACCTTTAGGGGGAGCTTAGCTCTACGACTATATCTAATACTTTTTCCTTTTTGTATGTCAAAAGAGGGAGAGTGATTCATTGTTTCACTTTCATGTGTTTATGTTGTTATGCATATAAAGAGAGAACATATTTAAGATAAGAATATTTTTTGTTGATTGGTATGGGTGCATGCACTATATGATTGTGCTCTACACTTTCTATGTAAATTGAACTAAAATACAACGAGACCTAATCTGATTGGTTTATTAGATATAAATCCAAAATATTTAATTTAATTATCTAAATAAAATCTTTAAACTTATAACAATAAAAATAACATCATAATTATTTAATGTCAAATAATAAGCTAAATGTTTTTAGAAAAAATAAAAATAACATCCTTAAAACTTATAACTATAACAATATCATGCTTAAAATTTGTAACTATAACAATAACATCTTTTATTATTAGCTCATATATTTTCATTATAAAGAAAATCTGATATAACATTTCTTATTAAACATGGTTCAAATCGAAATATGACTACTTAAATCTATTCAATGTTATATTTCATCTAGTTGGATCTTATTCAATATTATTGGTGTACTATTTTCATTGTTATAAATTAAAAGTGTTAATTTTCTAGCATTTTCTTAGTAATAAAAAGGAAAAGGGTTGTGGACATCCCTTTATTTAGGGGTTAAATGTTATTTAGTCTTTTTGTTTAAAAATATATTTTTAAGTCATTTTGTATGTGAAAAGATGTAAGATATAGATAAAATTAACTTTGCTTAACTTTCATTAAATATAATGGCATGTATGTTTTATTTTTTTATAGATATATATCTAATAAAGTAATTTTTAATCAAAATATTCCTCAAATTTTTTAATAAATTTTTGAATCAAACTTATATTGAATTTTCATTGTGTAATGTGTAATTTTGAATATTAAAAATTGAAAAATTGTTTAATTTTGAAAGAAAAGTTTTGGTTAAAAATTTTAAATAATTTTTTAATTAAATATTAATTTTTTACTTATATAACTATCGAAAAACTTAAACATATCTATGCTATTTTGTTATATTAAAAAAAATAAGATGAAAAGTTAACTTTGTCTATTTTTTCTATAAATAAATGGATTTCAATTACACATTTTTAACAAATAAAGGGATTTAAAAATATTTTTTTAAAAATAAAGAGACTAAACAACGTATTTAACTTAAACAAAATAAGCCCCCTTCATCCCTAATAAAAATATATGATTAAATATAAGATATATTATTTTGATGATTATATATTTTAATATTGTTATTCGTGGACTGGTCAATATTGTTGTCCATGACCATATACAAGAAGACCAATAAAAGTCTAAACTGTATTTTGATTCTTAATGCAAATTAGAGCACATTCAATGTAAAAAGCTCCGTTCGAGTTTCTATTTTTGATAAGAAAATTAGAAATTAATGGCTGCCAAGAACTATGGAATGCAAATGCTAACAATTACGAACCATATTCTTACAGTAACAATAATCATAATATCGTTAGCAGCATTAGCAACAAGTATAGGACTCCCAGGTTGCAAAACGAAGTGTGGGTCGCTAGACATTCCATACCCTTATGGCCTCACTCAAAATTGTTCTCTCAACTTCAAATTCCTCATAAATTGCACCACAAACTCAACTCCAATATTGCACGGCAACATCATCGTTCAAGATATTTCAATCGTCGATCAAGAGCTCCGAATATTGTCGCCGGTTGCCAAGCGTTGTTATGCCAACGGAAAGTTCGATGACTCACCAAATAATAAGTACTTTCTCGAACTGAATTACTTGGCAATCTCAAGCTCCAAAAACAAGCTCACAGTCATTGGTTGTGACTCATACGCACAACTATATGGAAGCGATGGAGCGGGTTATAAAATTGGATGTTCCTCTGAATGTTCAAGGGTTGAAAGCGTGGTGTTAAATGATGGGACATGTTCTGGTGTTGGTTGTTGTCAGTTAAACATACCGAAACAATTGACATCTGTGGAACTGGGAATTTATAGCTATAATGATCATAACAAAACAGGGGCATTCAACAATTGTAGCTATGCATTTATTGTGGAGGAATCAAAGTTCAAATTCAGATCTGATTATCTTCGTGATTTTCCTGATCAGATGGTACCGGTGGTTGGAGAGTGGTCTGTAGAGAACAATACGTGTTTTGATCTGACGCCGTTTTGTCCTTGTGGGAGTAATGGCGCACGTCAGGACATTCAAGGAGGGAAAAGATTCGTTTGTAGATGCAAAAGAGGATATGCTGGAAATCCCTACCTCCCTAATAGTTGCTTTGGTGAGTTTTCTCCTTTCCTGGTTTATAAATATCAATACATGTGACCTAAATTGACGTACAATTTTATTTTCAATTAACTATCTTAAGTTGATTATGGCCTAGTAGCTCGGTTGGTTAAATCTATCATATAGAATATATGAGACAACTAATTTTTTCTCTATTCATAATTGGACAAAAATTATCTTTTAATAGTCGATTTGATCAACTTTGAAACAATGAGTAAAATGTGTGAGAACTTCAACCAGTAAATTGGAAAAACATGATTTAACATGTATGTCAAGTATATTTAAGGTGCACTTACCTATTCAAATATGGAGGAAGATATGGCAGTTAAAGGTACTTCTTGAGGTATGAGTTTTATCTAGAAAATTGTCAATAATTTTCTCGCTACCAAAGGTAATTTAGTGCATGAAAGATGTGTGATGGTCCTTATTGCCTTGTGTGTTTGAACTATGTTGAAATGGTGGAGCATTTCTTTTTTTTTTTTTTGTGTCGAGGTTTTTGGGTGAGGTGTACTTGGTTGGCTGCAGATTTATTTGTAGGGGATGGACTGACCGGCAAAGGTAAGAAATTTTGGTAATTGGTTGTTCGAGAGGTTAATTGAGTTAGAAACTGTTATAAATTAGCACTTGCGGAAGCGAAGATCGAGTCCAATTTTGATTGCATAAATATATAATTATGAGTAATAATAAAATAAAAAACAGTGAAAAAAATAAATGACACGTAATGATTTAAGTGGTTTAACTTTTCAATGTGAAAAGTCTACTTCACTGATGACGACACATCGAGAAAAATCCACTAATAATCAAATGGAGATACAAACATTAATTTTCAGAGAGCTTCATAAAATTATACCAAAATCCAAGTACATCGAGAAAATATCCTCTCTAATTTACTGGTAATATGTAACAAGATAAATTAACAAATATTGTTATTAGATCAAATATTACCATATAAATATTAGTAGTGGGCAGATTCCACAATCTATATTCGGGTAGGAGGCTAAAATATAGAGAGAGTGCACCGCTGGGTTTGGCGTCGCTAGTGGTGGACGAGTACTGTGTTGCGATGATACAAGAAACAACCCAGAGTGAAACTGCTCACAGAGATGGAAAAAAATGGTTGAGAATGGTTCTAGAACTGTCAAGTTGATGATCGACGCTAGAAGTGATTGGCCGAGTCATGTAGCTTCCCTTCGTTCTCAACACCCACTATCTTTTTCACTGTTCTCAACTTCTGAAACAAAAGATAACTTCACTTTTTGGAAAATTTCACAGAGAAGGCAAAGAGTAATATATATATATATATATATATATATATGACAAATGAATATAGGGTTTAAAGGCTCAATTGTTGTTTTGGTTAAATTTAACAAATCTCTACCTTAGCTCAAAACAGAAAACATGTTCATCAAATATGAAATTCCTCGGATTACCAAAGAATCATCGTCCAAAGCCCTAAAGGGTGATCATCTTCTACAAATACCAATCAAGTCCAAGCAATGCTTGAACTTATTAAATAGAACTGGTTTGGTTAACATATCAGTTGGATTTTCTGTAGTGACTATCTTATTGATAATAATAACACCCTGAGAGACAATGTCACGAACGAAGTAATATCTGACATCAATATGTTTAGTTCTTTCATGATACATAGTATTCTTGGTCAAGTGTATTGCACTCTGACTATCACAAAATACAACAGAAGTATCCTGCTGTAAACCCAAATCAAAGACCAAACCTCTAAGCTAAATGGCTTCTTTCATTACTTTTACTACTTTCATATATTTTGCCTCTATCGTAGACAAAGCAACCATAGACTGTAAAGTAGCCTTCCAACTAATGGCACAATGAGAAAGACTAAAGATATAACCTGTCAGAGATCTTATTCTATCCAAATCACCAGCATAATCGGAGTCCACATACCCAATAACACTGCAACTAGTATTAGAACTTCCATCATATACCAAACCAAAATTAGATGTTCCTCTCAAATATCAAAGTATCCATTTCACTGCTTGCCAATGACCCTTACCAGGATTACCCATATATCTGTTGACAACACTAATTGCATGTGAAATGTCTGGACGAGTACAAACCATAGCGTACATCAAACTACCAACAGCACTAGCATATGGAACCTGAGACATGTACCGCTTCTCTTTTTCTGACTGTGGTGACAAATCCAAAGAAATCCTAAAATGCACAGCTAATGGTATACTCATAGGTTTAGAATCTTTCATACCAAAGCATTCAAGAACTTTTTCAATATAACTTTTCTGAGTCAAATAAAGCTTGCTCGCTTGTCTATCCCTATAAATTTCCATGCCCAAAATTTTCTTCCCTACACCCAAATATTTCATCTCAAACTCACTATTAAGTTGAGACTTTAATTTCTGAATCTCAGACTTATTCTTAGAAGTAATAAACATGTCATCAACATAAAGCAATAAATAGACAAATGAACCATAATGAAATCTTTTATGATAAACACAACTATCATAATCACTCCTAGAATAACCATGATCAATCATAAAAGAATCAAACTTCTTATACCATTGCCTAGGGGATTGCTTCAACCCATATAAAGACTTCTTCAATAAGCAAACATGATCTTCCTTACCTAGAACAACAAACCCCTCTGGTTGATGCATATATATTTGTTCCTCAAGCTCACATGAAGGTTGTCTTGACATCAAGCTGTTCTAATTCCATGTCAAACAATGCAACAATAGCAAGCAACACACAAATAGAGCTATGTTTCACAACATGTGAAAATACTTCATTGAAGTCAATACCTTTCTTATGAAAATAGCCCTTTGCAACAACACGTGCCTTGAACCTAGTTGCTTCGACCTCAGGTATACCTTCCTTTTTCATGAAGACCCATTTGTTTTCAACAATCTTCTGGCCCTTAGATGGTTTCACAAATTCCCAAGTATGATTCTTATGAAGTGATTCAATCTCTTCATTCATAGCAACCAGCCACTGAACAAACTCATCACAAGTGACAGTTTCATGGAAACTAGAATGTTCATGCACCTTAATAGACTCTGTCACAGATAATGCAAAAGAAACTAAGTCTGCATATACGTACCTCTGAGGGCGAAAAATTTCTCTTATTCCTTTACCCTTAGCGATACTATATGGTTGCTCATGTTGCTCTTTTGCTACATCATGAGCAGAATAATCTATCTCATCCACATATGGCTGATCTAAAGTACCCTCTTGCACTTGACTAAGAGCTCCACCTGCTCACTAACATCGTGGTCTTTATCTGCAACAATAGACTCTTTTTTCTTCTGCAACATAGAAAACTCATCAAGCTTAACATCTCTACTAATCAAGAATTTAGGTGACTTAAACACACCATAATCTATAACCCTTCACCCTAAAAGGATACCCCAAATATATGCATTTCAATGCCCTAGGCTCAAGTTTACCATCATTAACATGAGCATAAGTAGGACAACCAAAAACTTGCAAATTAGAATAATTAGCAGGAGTACCAAAGAATACCTTAAACGGAGTCTTCAACTCAATTGCAGTTGATGGAGACTGATTCACCAAATAACAGGCATGGTTACAAGCTTCAGGCCAAAAGGATTTATCCAAATCAGCTTGAAAAAGCATACAACGAGCTATTGCTAAGAGAGTCCTATTTATACGTTCTGCTACTCCATTTTGCTGTGGTGTATAATGCACAATGTGGTGTCTCACTATGCCATTTCTTTCATAGAACTCATTAAACTGACTGTCACAAAATTCCAAACCATTATCAGTTCTCAAATGCTTGATTTTCTTGCTTGTTTGATTTTCTATACAAGCCTTGAATTTCACAAATTTTGAGAGCACGTCATTCTTGTTCTTTAGAAAATACACCCAAATATGACGAGAGAAGTCATCAATAAAAGTCAACATATACTGGGTACCACCCTTAGACACAACACGAGAAAGATCCTAAAGATTTGAATGAATATAATCAACAATACCTTTCGTTTTATGGATGGCTGTATTGAACTTGACTATATGATGCTTTCCATAGACATAGTGCTCACAGAAATCAAGCTTCCCAATTTTTTGACCATAAAGCAAATCTCGTTTGCTCAAAATAGACATCCCTGCCTCACTCATATGCGTAAGCCGCATATGCCATAATCGAGTAGTGTCTAAATCTTGATTTGATGAGGACGAAACTGAAACATTACCAATAACAGTGCTACCCTGAAGCATATATGAGACCACGCGACAATTTCCCTTTAATAACAAAGAGAGCACCCTTACTAACTTTTAAAACTCCACCTTCAGCTACATACTTGAAGCCTTGTGAATCAAGAGTACCCAAATATATCAAGTTCTTTTTCAAATCTAGAACATGGCGAACATCTTTCAAAGTCCTAACAATACCATCGTTCATCTTAATTCGGACAGTACCAATACTAACAACCTTGTAGGACATATTGTTTCCCATCAAGACAACACCCCCATTAATAGACTGATAAGAAGCAAACCAATCTCTACTGGAGCACATATGGTAAGTGCAACCCGAATCAAGAATCCAAACATCTCTAGGAGAACCAATAGATATTAATGGAACATTTTCACCATCAGAACTAGAACTATCTGCAACACCAGCAACATCATTAGTACCAGAAGACGTTGTGGCATATTTTCCTTTACCTTTGAGTTTTGGACAATTTACTTTCCAGTACCCTTCTTGACGACAATAGTTGCATTTATCTTTTCTTTTTCTAGATTTGGATCTAGACTTGCCTCTATTATTGCTTGTACCTTTTTCTTGATTTCTACCTCTAACAAACAAATCACTGCTATTATCATTGTTGCTAGTAAACACATTTTTCTTCAACTCTCTAGAATTCAAAACTATTTTGATATCCTCCAAAGAAAAAGTGTCTCGCCCATATAGTATGTTATCAAAAAAATGTTCAAATGAATGAGGTAAAGAACATAATAGAACTAAGGCCTGATCCTCATCATCAATCTTAACACCACCATTTTTTAGATCACGAATACTTTTAGTAAATTCATCAAGGTGATCGTGTAAAGGTATACCTTCTCACATTCTGAATATATATAAACGCTGCTTCAAATATAACCGACTGGTCAAAGACTTGGTCATATACAAATTCTCCAATTTAAGCCATAACCCAGCACGAGATTCATCATCACCAACTTCGTGTAATACCTCATCAGACAAGGTAACTGAATAAAACTGAGAGCATTTTTCATGAATGTATCGTTTTCTTCATCAGTCAATTTTTCTGACAATTTATCCTTACCTTCAAGTGTCTTAACGATCTATTCTTTAACTAATACAGCCTGCATCTTCATACGCCAAAGACTAAAATTATTTCTACCATTGAATTTCTCAATTTTATATTTTGTTGTCATGATAGAAAATTCAATATTAAACAAAGAGAAACACAATCCAAAAAATATAAAACCAATCAAATAACAAGAAGCTCAAAATAAATACAAAAGAGCAAACTTGATAAGTTCCAATAAATAGCAGAATAATTCAATGCTCTGATACCAATTTATTATAAATTAACGCTTGCGTAAGTGAACATTGGGTCCAATTTTGATTACACAAATATATAATAATAAGTAATAGCAAAATAATAAACAATAAAAAAAATAATAACACGCAATAATTTAAGTGGTTCAACTTTTCAACGTGAACTTTACCAATTTTTAAAAAATTTTACAAAATTATATCAAAATCTAAATATATCCAAAAAAATATTTTATCTAATTTAATGATATATAACAAGATAAATTAACAAATTTTATTATTAGATAAAATATTATCATATAAATATTAGTAGTAGGCAGATTCTACACTCTGTATTTGAGTAGGAGGCTGAAATCTGGAGAGAGTGCACCGTTGGGCTTGGCGTCGCTGGTGGTGGACCAGTACTATGTTGGCGATGATACAAGAAACAATCCAGAGTGAAACTGCTCACAGAGATGGAAAAAACTAGCCGAAGATGGTTCTGGAACTATCACGTCGACGATGGACGCTAGAAGTGGCAGGCCGACTCACGCAGCTTCTCTTTGTTCTCAACACCCACTATCTTCTTCACTGTTCTCGGCTTCTGAAACAAAAGGCAACTTCACTTTTTGGCAAATTTCACAGAGAAGCAAAGAGTAATATATATATGAAAAATGAATATAGGGTTTATTTAGATTTGGTTTTTGGGCTTGTTTTGGGTCAAATTTAACAGAAACACACCCTCTAGGGGTTCAAGCATGTGCTATTCTCTGTATGCTTTGCTGAAAACGTTTGCTAACCAGGAATAGTTGTGTATTTGATAACCTATACCCTCATGATATTAGAGTTGCTTTAATCGCTATAAGGCAGCTGGCAGTTTCTACTATGCACAATCAAAGAAAAATGTGAGCAACGTGTCTTGTAGCGTATGCTGTAGATGATGGTGGGGGCTCATGTGCCAGGCACATGCCATCAGCTAGGGTGTGTCAAAGCGAATTGTGATGCTTCATTTTTTGAGCATCATCGGAGTGGAGCTATTGGGATAATTGCTAGGGATAACAAGGATGAAGTATCATCGGTGTTGGGCAAAAGAAAGCTCGATTTGTTTGCTGTTCAACTAGAAGCAAAGGTGGTATGAAAGGGTGCCGAGCTAGCAATGCTCCATGAACGGAGATGTGTGACTTCTTTTTTTTTAATAAGAACTCTACTCTCGCACCCATTGGGTTTAAATGGAGATGGTACTGCTAATTTAGCCAGCTGGAGAGGTGGGGAATGTGAAACTGAGTATTGGTATTTAGAAGATATGGTCTAAGGCATTAAAATCAGTGTCACTACCATCCCAATGTGTAAGAAACAATGAGTCAATAGGAAGTGTAATAGGTTTGCAGATTTTCGTGCTTAGTTTTACTGGAAACAGGATTGTTAAGTTTTAACTGTCTTTACAATTCCTGATTGCCTGATTGCTGTTATCCATTAGGTGTGCAGAGGGTGTAATGTGGTGTAATTTTCCATTCAGGTTTGTTTAATAAATTTTCACTTTTCATTGGTTAAAAAAAAGAGTGTACTTAGATTTAGTTAAACCTAATTTTTCACATATTATAACTTTTCCAAGAATATTTAGTTAGAGCTATACAAAATTCAGAAATTCTAATATATAATTTTATTATGTTTGCAACGTTGTGCAGATGTTAATGAGTGTCAAAATTTAACATTAAGTAATTGCACTAGAGGTGAGGAATGTGTCAACACAGAAGGGAGTTACTTGTGTAAGAAGAAGAAGAAAGATCCCCAAATATTGCTTAAGGTTATCATAGGTGTGTTAAATCTTCACATAATTAAAGACCTATGATACAAAAAATATATCGACTACTTCCTGTACTAATTAAATATACTTACTTGAGTTGGTTTTCAGCTCTTAGCAGTGCTTTTGGAGCTTTTCTTCTTCTACTTGTTGGATGGGGATTCTATAAAATCATCAAGAAAAGAATCGATGTTCAACGCAAGGAGAAGTTTTTCAAAAGAAATGGAGGTTTGTTGTTACAACAACAGCTATCTTCAGAAGAAGTCAATGTTGAGAGAATTAAATTATTCGGCTCAGAGGAGCTAGAGAAGGCTACCGACCATTTCAATGTGAATAGAATTCTTGGCCAAGGAGGTCAAGGTACTGTTTACAAAGGCATGTTGGCAGATGGAAATATTGTTGCTGTTAAGAAATCCAAGTTAGACAGCAATGAAGAAGGCACAATCTCTGAAAGCAAACTCTCAGAATTCATTAATGAAGTCGTCATTCTTTCTCAGATCAATCATAGAAATGTGGTCAAGTTATTAGGATGTTGTTTAGAGAGTGAAGTTCCTCTTTTAGTGTACGAGTTTATACTCAATGGAACACTTTATCAGTACATTCATGATCACCAAAATGAAGAGTTTCCACTCACATGGGAAGTGCGCTTAAGAATTGCTTTAGAAATTGGAAGAGCACTTTCCTATTTGCATTCAGCAGCTTCCTTTCCGATTTATCATCGTGATATAAAATCGAGCAACATACTATTAGATGAAAAGTATAGAGCAAAGATAGCAGATTTTGGAACCTCAAGATCAGTTAACATTGAGCAGACACATCTGACTACACTAGTAAAAGGAACATTTGGTTATTTGGATCCTGAATATTTTCAATCAAGTCAATTTACGGAAAAGAGTGATGTTTATAGCTTTGGTGTAGTAATGGTTGAGCTCTTGACCGGACAGAAACCAATTTCTAGAACAAGATCAGAACAAGGAGAAGAAAGCAGGAGCCTAGCCACATATTTTATTTTGTGTATGGAGCAGAATCGTTTATGTGATATTATCGATTCTCGAATCATTAGTGATGATGGAAGTCAAAATCAGATCATTAAAGTTGCTCATCTTGCAAAAAGATGTTTGAATTTGAATGGAAAGCATCGACCTACTATGACAGAAGTTGCAATGGAGTTGGAGGAAATACAAAAATCTAGTAAAACTTATGTTAATATGCAGAGTTTCATACAACATGTTGGTAATGAAGAAACAGAATCTTTATGGGTTGCAAATTCAACTTCAGTTAGGTCCAGCTCATTCAGTGCTACAGCCTCATCATTGGATGCTCTACCATTATTGAAAAACTAGTGATGCTTTTTTTTTTTACTTCAATCCCATATCAATTGATTTGTACTAATGTATTGTGTATTGTACTGCTTTGTTATTCGGTAATCAAAACGTTCTCTTTTGTTCTTACGTCCGTCTTTTTCACTTTTCTGTCCCTTCATACGATGCTTAAGATGACTTTTTGTCCGCTTAGTTTAAAAGCGATTTTTTTATGTTAGAAACACTTCTATTGGATATTGCAAAATATTTTGACGTTATAACTAACAGACATGTTCTTTATTTTCTTACATTCTTGACATTCCATACTTGCTGGAGAATTTTTGGCTGAAAAGTCGAAGTTATATAGGCTAGAAATTCTCAAGTTGCTCTTTCCTTTCTTTTTTTTATTAGTTATCAAAATTGCTCTTAATCTGACGTAAGGAGAATGGTGACGGCGGTTTTAAAGCCACCACTAAAGCAAAAATAATGATTCTATTCCACAACCTTAATGTTACGAGCATATGTTTTTTTCACTACCAGACATGATGATGTTCTTTCATGTAATCAAGCAGAGTGCACGCAAATTAAGAAACTGAAAATATTTAAATGCTCTGTAAGGCAATGATATCTGATTCTTATGGACACTGTAACAACCTGAGTTTAAGCGTTAGTCGTTGTATATGTATGTATGGTAGTGTGTGACAATACAATAATATTAACTAGTCTTTAACTATTGGTATGGTCAAATTTGGTGTCCATGTATATGCAATAACGACTAAAAAGTCTACCATATATACTAATTTATTTGGTTAAAATAATGTAATTGTATATGCTTTTTGTGATATGTGAGACAACATACGTTTGAATTCATTATTGTATATGTTATATATTGCTTCTTAGTGAGAAAATTAGAAAAGTCCCACATTGGTTAGAAATGAAGATGGGTGTTGGATTTGGGGCAATAAATAAAGCCCTCCTTCACCATTTGTAAACATCCCAAAATTTGTAAATCTTCCTCTCTATTGTAAGGGTAATTGATTAGCTCAATTTTGCCCAATTAGTTGTAATATTTGAAGTTCATTCATTTGGAGATAGTGGAAGTGGCCAACGACGCCCGTGGACCTAGGTGACACTTGTACCGAACCTCGTTAAATTTCTGATGTTATTATTTTTCTGCTTTAATATTTCTGTTTCAATATCTGTTTTAGTTTATTTTAGCATTATATTTCCAATAGCATTATTTTGTCAGGTTAGTTTGAGTTCTATTCATTTAGAATAGGGAAAATATACCCAATTTTCCCAACAATTGGTATCAGAGCCAAAGGTTTTCTACTTAGGCATTTGTTTGTATTCCGTTTGTTTGCTATTGGAATATAGTTGCTAGTTGTTGTAATTTGAAGAAATGGAGGAAGAAAAATTTCTTTCAAACAAAGGCCAATCATCCACATCAAGCAGAACTATGGTGATGAACGCAAGATTCGAGGTGGAGAAGTTTGATGGAACCGGTCATTTCGGCATGTGGCAAGGCGAAGTTCTAGATGCTCTATTTCAACAAGGTCTAGACATTGCCATTGAAGAAGAGAAACCAGATGGAGCAGATGAAGTAGAGTGGAAAAATATCAACCGATTGGCATGTGGTACAATCCGTTCGTGTCTCTCAAGAGAACAAAAGTACACGTTCATGAAGGAGACATCCGCAAGTAAGTTGTGGAAGGCGTTGGAGAACAAGTTCATGAAGAAAAGTGGACAAAATCGGCTCTATTTGAAGAAGAAGTTGTTCCGGTTTGAATACCTTCCAGGTACTACAATAAACGACCACATTATTGCTTTTAATCAATTAGTAGCAGATTTGTTAAATATGGATGAAACTTTTAAAGATGAAGATTTAGCCTTGATGTTGTTAGCCTCCCTTCCTGATGAGTTTGATCATCTTATTACGAGCTTACTCATTGGGAAGGATAAAGTGTCTTTTGAGGAAGTTTGTACTGCTTTGTATAGTTATGAAATTAGAAAGAAAGATAAAAGAGAAAGCAGGAATGAAGCAGCAGAGGCATTGTCTGTAAGAGGACGTCCGCAAACACAACACAAAGGAAGGAGAGGTAGATCTCTATCAAAAGGAAGACTTGGTAAAGATGAATGTGCCTTTTGTCATGAGAAAGGGCATTGGAAGAAAAATTGTCCGAAGCTGCAAAAGAAAGGAAAAGCTGTGCAATCTGATGCATGTGTAGCTGAAAGCAATTCAGATTCAGATTTTGCATTGGTTGGTTCGTCAACAGCATCTCATCCTGGTGATTGGATTTTTGATTCAGCGTGTACTTTCCATGTCTCCTAACAAAGAATGGTTCTTTAACTTTGAAGAACTAGACGGTGGAGTTGTTTTCATGGGTAATGATTATCCATGCAAAGTTTTGGGAATCAGTACAATTCGTTTGAAGAATCAAGATGGTTCAACCAGGGTCTTGACAGATGTTCATTATGTTCCAGATATGAAGAAGAATCTCATTGCTGTGGGAGTCTTAGAATCAAAAGGCTTCACTGTGACCATACAAAATGGGGCATTAAAGGTTACTTCTGGAGCACTTGTGGCGATGAAAGGTGTTCGGAAGAATAACCTGTACTACTACCTTGGTAGTACGGTTATTGGGACAGCATCAGCAGCAATTTCAGATGAAGAAAGAGATTTAGAAACTACCAAGTTGTGGCATATGAGTTTGGGACATGCTGGTGAAAAAGCTTTACAAATTCTAGTAAAGCAAGGCCTGTTAAAAGGTACGAGAACCGGAAAGTTGGAATTCTGTGAGCATTGTGTATTGGGGAAGCAGAAGAGAGTAAGCTTTGGCACTGCTCTTCATAATACAAAGGGCATTTTGGATTACATCCATACTGATGTATGGGGGTCAACAAGAACTCCATCCATGAGTGGCAAACATTATTATGTCACTTTCGTTGATGACTTCTCCAGAAGAGTTTGGGTGTATCTCATGAAGAAAAAGGATGAAGTGTTAGGTATTTTTCTCAAATGGAAGAAGATGATCGAGACTCAGACTGGTAAAAATATCAAGCGTCTGAGGTCTGATAATGGCACTGAGTACACAAATGATCCATTTATGAAAGTTTGTGAAGAAGAAGGGATAGTGCGACACTTCACTATTCGAAAAACACCACAACAAAACGGAGTTGCAGAACGTATGAACCAGACTTTGCTGGAAAAGGTTCGGTGTATGTTGTCAAATGCTGGTTTAGGCAAGCAGTATTGGGCTGAGGCTGTGACATATGCATGTCATCTCGTCAACCGTCTACCATCGTCTGCTCTTGAAGGCAAAACGCCTATGGAGGTATGGTCTGGAAAACCTGCTAGAGATTATGATTTCTTACATGTGTTTGGTTCAATTGCATACTACCATGTAACAGAATCAAAGTTGGACCCAAGAGCCAAGAAAGCCATTTTTTGGGGATCCCTTCTGGTTCTAAGGGATATCGACTATGGTGCCTTGAAACGAAAAAGATAATCTTTAGCAGAGATGTTACCTTTGATGAATCTGCATTGTTGAGAAAGGTAACTAAGAAGATTGATGGCACTTTAGAGCAGGTAGAGCAAACTCCGAAACAAGTGGAGTTTGAAAGCAAAATTGTTAATCCAGTTAGTGAAGATAAGACGAAGTTGATCCTCGTTGTGAGAAGATGAATCGGATGAAGAGGTTTTAACCCAAGAACCTCCACAAAGAACAAGAAGAAAGCTGAGTTGATAGGCCACGATGACAAAATGTCAAGGTACACCTTTCGATACAAGGATTTTGAAGACCTACACCTTTCGGTTTAAGAATACGGTGGCTGTGCACTTTCAGTTGTGCATGATGATGTTCTTTCCATATATAAAGAAGCGATCAGAAGCCCTGAAGTTGAAAGATGGAAGGAAGCCATGGATGAAGAACTTTTGTCCCTTCAGAAGAATAAAACATGGAAGTTGACACAACTACCTAAAGGCAAGAAGGCAATTGGATGCAAATGGGTGTATGCAAAGAAAGATGGATTTCCTAACAAAGATGGTATTCACTACAAGGCAAGGTTGGTGGCTAAGGGCTACGCTCAGAAGGAGGGAATCGATTATAATGAGGTATTTTCTCCAGTTGTAAAACATTCTTCCATTAGAATTTTGTTGGCCTTGGTAGCACAGTTCGATTTGGAACTAGTTCAACTTGATGTGAAAACCGCGTTTCTACACGGTGACTTAGAAGAGGAAATCTATATGTCTCAGCCAGAAGGGTTTATTGTTGCTGGTAAAGAGAATTGGGTTTGTAAGCTGAACAAATCATTGTATGGATTGAAGCAATCTCCAAGGCAGTGGTACAAACGATTTGATCAGTTTATGTTGCAACAAAAGTATACCAGAAGCACACACGATCATTGTGTGTATTTTCGCAAGCTACAAAATGAGTCTTTCGTCTATCTCCTATTGTACGTCGATGATATGTTGATTGCATCGAAGAGTCAAATAGAAATTGAAAAGTTGAAGGCTCAACTAAGTCAGGAGTTCGAGATGAAAGATTTGGGAGAAGCCAAGAAGATTCTCGGTATGGAGATAAGTAGAGACAGGAAGAAGGGGAAGCTTAGTTTGACCCAGAGTCAATATTTGAAGCGGATACTACAACGTTTTGGTATGAATGAACAGACAAAACCTGTAAGTACTCCGCTAGTTCCTCAATTCAAGCTTAGTGCTCAATTATCTCCTCAGAATGATGCAGAACGAGAATATATGGCAAAAGTACCATATGCAAATGCAGTTGGTAGCTTGATGTATGCAATGGTGTGTACAAGACCTGACATTTCACATGCGGTTGGTGTTGTAAGCAGGTACATGCATGATCACAGTAAGGACATTGGTTGGCTGTGAAATGGATTCTACGGTATATTATAAATACTGTAAATGTTGGTTTAGTATTTCAGCAGGATAATACCATTGGTCAATGTGCAGTCGGATATTGTGATTCTGACTATGCAGGAGATTTAGATAAGCGTCGGTCAACTACTGGTTATGTGTTTACTCTTGCTAGAGCACCAGTCAGTTGGAAGTCTACCTTGCAGTCCACAGTTGCTTTGTCTACTACAGAGGCAGAGTATATGGCAGTTACAGAGGCTGTGAAAGAAGCTATTTGGTTACGAGGTTTGCTTGAAGACTTGGGAGTTGGTCAAAAACATATCAAGGTGTTTTGTGATAGTCAGAGTGCTATTCATTTAGCAAAGAACCAAGTCTACCATGCACGTACAAAGCACATTGACGTTCGTTATCATTTCGTGCGAGAGATTATTGAAGAAGGTGGAGTACTAGTTCAGAAGATTAGTACGACAGAGAATCCCGCAGATATGATGACCAAGGTGGTAACAGCAATCAAGTTCAAACATTGGCTGGACTTGATTAACATCCTACAAATCTGAATTGGCATTGGCGTCGTTGATCTAGCAATTGAATAAATCATTTAAAACCACTAAGTCGCTAAGGTGGAGATTTGTTATATATTGCTCCTTAGTGAGAAAATTAGATAAGTCCCACATTGGTTAGGAATGAAGATGGGTGTTGGATTTGGGGCTATAAATAAAGACCTCCTTCACCATTTGTAAACATCCCAAAATTTGTAAATCTTCCTCTCTATTGTAAGGGTAATTGATTAGCTCAATTTTGCCCAATTAGTTGTAATATTTGAAGTTCATTCATTTGGAGATAGTGGAAGTGGTCAACGACGCCCGAGGACCTAGGTAACATTTATACCGAACCTCGTTAAATTTCTGGTGTTATTATTTTTCTGCTTTAATATTTCTGTTTCAATATCTGTTTTAGTTTATTTTAGCATTATATTTCCAATAGCATTATTTTGTCGGGTTAGTTTGAGTTCTATTCATTTAAATCATAAGTGAATAGTAACTACTTAGAATAGGGAAAATATACTCGATTTTCCCAACAGTATATATGTATGTATGGGTGTATAAGAATGTAATTATAATTATAAAAAATAAAAAGAACAAAGAGAAGTTAATATAACGAAACAAGCACACACCTCTTGGGCATTATTTTGAGCATGTTGAATTTTTTGTACCATAGTGTGAAACAATAGGGTTTGGTCATGAGATCTCAAGTTGTCTTGTGAGGTTGATCAAACTCTATGTTGCAAAGAGAAAAATGTTGTAGCATGATGCCCAAACATAATTTTGACTTAAAAATTTAGCTTGTTGTCATGTAGATTATTTAAGTGAACATTTTTATAATAAAATAAACAAATATTATTTTTTTATTCGAGATTATTTATAAGATTTATTTATGAATAATTTATTTGCTATTTATTCTTCATAATAGATTTAAAATATGAAAATTATGTTTCAAAAATTTTATCTATATTTAATTTGGATAACGTCGAAAGCATTGATTTAAATGATTTGTTATTTTCGTAAACATACTGCATAATTTACTCAATTAGTTAATGATCCCTACTAAAATACAATAATTAGTTTGATTAATAAAGAAAATGATTCTTTCCAAAAAACTTTTTCATATTTAAAAGAGAAAATCAATAATCTAAATTTATATTTTAATTTTTTTAAATATTTTTAAGCAAGCATAGTTAATTAATGAAGTATTTTCTTAAATTATTCTTTGATTATTAAATATATATCTGTTTTAATTTTGTTTGAATAGAATCTATATTTTTTTATTTGCCATTAATTTAGGATTTTTAAAATCCAACTATTCTGATAGAATATTTAAATTTTATGTATTTGTTCAAGTTTTTAAAAAAGTTAGAAGAATATTTTAAAACCACTGTATTTGAATGGAAAGCATCAACCTACTACGAGATAAGTATGAATGGAATTGGAGGAAGTTCATAAACTTAAACAAAATCTGATAGAATATTTAAATTTTACTTTTGTATTTATTCAAGTTTTTTAAAAAATTAGAAAAATATTTTAAAACCACTGTATTTGAATGGAAAGCATTAACCTACTACGAGAGAAGTATGAATGGAGTTGGAGGAAATTCAAAAATATGCTAAAACTTCTCTTAATCTGCAATGTTTCTTTGTGGCTGAACGTGTTGGAAATGAAGAAGCATAAACATTATAGGATACGAATTCGATTTCACTCTATCCAGTTCATTTAGTGCAACTGCTTCATCATTGGATGCTCTACATCATTGAAAACCTTATGAAATATACTTTCTTTTGCTAAATCAATCCCATATCAAATTATTGGTAACTAATATATTGTCTATTGTGTATGTGTACTACTTTGTTATTCAATAATCTAAACTTTGCCTTTGTTTTGTTAATGCAATCCCATCAGTAGATTGCCAATAATATATGCATTTTGTATGTAAACTTGCTTGTCATTGAATAATCTAAACTTCGTCTTTCTTTATTAAGCTAGTGTTTCCCATTTTCCTTTTTCTTCAATAGATGCATTAAGATGATCTCTTCTTTCCATTTATATTCGGTTGTAATTAATATTAGATAATCAAATTGTCACTCTTTAGTATATACTCTTCCTTTATAGTAGACAAAGCAAATATGGACTATAAGGTAGGCTTCCAATAGACTGGTGTTCTAGCAAGAGTAAACACATAAGTAGTAATTGACCGACGCTTATCTAAATCTCCTACATAGTTAGAATCATAATATTCGGTTGTACATTGACCAATAGTATTATCCTACTGAAATACTAAACCAACATCTACAATATTTTAAATATACTGTAGAATCCATTTCACAACCAATTATTATCCTTTACCATGATCATGTACCTACTTACAACACAAACTGTATGTGAAATGTCAGATCTTATACACACAATTGCATACATCAAGCTACCAATAGCATTTACATATGGTACATTTTCCATGTATTTTCGTTATGTATCATTCTTAGGAGATAATTGAGCACTAAGCTTGAAATGAGGAACAAGCAGAGTACTTACAAGTTTTGCTTATTCATTCATACCAAAGCATTGTAATACCTTCTTCAAATGATCATATTGTATCTTGTGAAATACACACAATGATCATATGTACTTATAGTATACTTCTGTTGCAACATAAATTGATCAAATCGTTTGTACCACTACCTCGAAGACTGCTTCAATCCATACAACGATTTGTTCAACTTGCAAACCCAATTCTCTTTACCAAAAACATTAAACCCTTATGGATGAGACATATAGACTTCCTCTTCTAAGTCACCGTGTAGAAATGCAGTGTTCACATCAAGTTAAACTAGTTCCAAATCAAAATGTGCTACCAAGGCCAACAAAATTCTAATGGAGGAATGTTTTACAGTTGGAGAAAAATACCTCATTATAATTCATTCCCTCATTTTGAGCGTAGCCTTTATCCACCAACCTTGCCTTGCAGCTAACACTATCTTTGTTAGAAAATCCTTATTTCTTTGTATACACCCATTTGTAGCCAATTTCCTTCTTACCCTTAGATAGTTGTGTCAACTTCCATGTCTTATTCTTCTGAAGGGACATAATTTCTTTATCCATGGCCTCCTTCCATCTTTCAACTTCGAGGCTTCTGATTGCTTTATTATATATATAAGGAACATCGTCATGCATAACTGAAAGTGCACAAGCCACCATATTCTTAAACTGAGCAGGTAGATCTTCCATATCTTTGTATTGAGCAGGCACCTTAACATTTTGTTGGCATGGCCTATCAACTGTAGTTTCTTCTTGTTACTATGGAGGTTCTTGGGTTTAAGCCTTTTCTTCATCTGATTCATCTTCTACCAATAGAGGATCAACTTCTGTCTTATCTTTACCAACTGGATTAACAATTCTACTTTCAAATTCCACTTATTTTGGAGTATGTTGCACCTGCTTCGGAGTTTGCTCCACATGCTACAAAGTGTCACCAATCTTCTCAATTACCTTTCTCAGTAAGGCAGATTCATCAAAGGTAACATCTCTACTAAAGATTATCTTTTTATTTCAAGGCACTATAGTTGATATCCCTTAGAACCAGCAGGGATCCCCAAAAAATAGCTTTCTTGGCTTTTGGATCCAACTTTGATTCTATTACATGCTAGTATGCAATAAAACCAAACCGTGTAAGAAATCGTAATCTCTAGCAGGTTTTCTAGACCATGCCTTTATAGGTGTTTTTCCTTCCAGAGTAGAAGATGGTAGACGGTTGATAAGATGACATGCATACATCACAACCTCAGCCTAATACTTCTTGCCTCACCCAGCATTTGACAACATGTACCGAACCTTCTCTAGTAAAGTCTGGTTCATACATTCTACAACTCCATTCTATTGTGGTGTTCTTTGAATAGTTAAGTGTTGCATTATCCCTTCTTCTTTACAAACTTTCATAAATGGATCGTTTATGTACTCAATGCCATTATTAGACCTTAGACACTTGATCTCTCTACCAGTCCAAGTCTCGATCATATTTTTCACTTGAGAAAAATTCCTAGCAATTCATCCTTATTTTTTATGAGATATACCTAAACTCTTCTAGAAAAGTCATCAACGAAGTGACATAATAATGTTTTCCACTCATGGATGGAGTTCTTATTGACCCCTCACTTATCTGTATAAATGTAATCCAAGATATTTTTTTTATTATGGAGTGTAGTGCTAAATCTTACTCTTTTCTGCTTCCCTAATACACAATGCTCATAAAATTTCAATTTTCCGATTCCCTAATACAAGAATCTATAAAGCTTTTTTCAGCAACATGTCCCAAATGCATATATCATAGCTTGGTAGTTTTTGAATCTATTTCTTCCTCTAAAACTACTACTGATGTTATCCCAATAACCGTATTACCAAGGTAGTAGTACAAGTTATTTTTCCGAACACCTTTCATTGCCGCAAGTGCTCTAGAAGTAACCTTTAATGCCTTATTTTGTATAGTCATAGTGAATCCTTTTGATTCTAAGACTTCTATAATAATGAGATTCTTCTTCATATCTGGAACATAATGAACATTTGTCAAGACTCTAGTTAAACCATCTTGATTCTTGAAACGAATTGTATCGATCCACAAAAAAATGCATGGATAATCATTACCCATGAAAACAACTCCACCGTCTAGTTCTTCAAAGTTAAAGAACAACTCCTTATTAGAAGTCATATGGAAGGTATATACTAAATCAAAAATCCAATCACCAAGATGGGATGCTGTTGGAGAATCAACCAATGGAAAATCTAAATTTGAATTACTTTCAGCAACATATGCATCACACAGCATAGCTTTTCCTTTCTTCTACATAGTTTTTCTTCTAATGGCCTTTTTCATGACAAAAAACATATTCATATTTACCAAGTCTTCATTTTGAATGAGATATATCTCTTTTTCCTTTCTGTTGAGTTTGTCGATGTCCTCTTACAGATAGTGCATCTACTGCTTCATTCCTACTTTCTTTTTTATCTTTTTTTTCTAATTTCATAACTACACAAAGCACTACAAAATTCCTCAAAAGAAACATTATCCTTCCCAATGAGTAAGCTCGTAATAAGGTGATTAAACTCATCAGGGAGGCTAACAAAATCAAGGCTAAATCTTCATCTGTAAAAGTTTCATCCATATTTAACAAATTTGCTACTAATCAATTAAAAGCAGTAACATGGTCGTTTAATGTGGTACCTAGAAGGTATTTAAAAAGGAACAACTTCTTCTTCAAATAGAGCCGATTCTATCTGCTCTTCTTCATGAACTTATTCTCTAACACCTTCCACAACTTACTTGTGGATGTCTCATTCATGAACATGTACTTTTTTTCTCTTGAGATACACGAATGAATTGTACCACATGCTAATCGATTGATATTTTTGCACTCGACTTCATCTGCTTCATCTGGTTTCTCTTCTTCAATGGCAATATCTAGACCTTATTGAAACAAAAAATCTAGAACTTCGCCTTGCCATATGTCAAAATAATCGGTTCCATCAAATATCTCCACCTCGAACTTGCATTCATAAACATTATTCTACCTGACGTGGATGGTTGGCCTTTGTTTGAGGAAGACTTTTCTTTTTTCCATTTCTTCATATTACAACAACTAGTAACTATATTCAAATAGCAAACAAACAGAATACAAACAAATGCCTAGGTAGAAACCTTTGGCTATGATACAATTTTCTGGAAAAATTGGGTATATTTTCCATATTCTAAATAGTTATTATTCATTTATGATTTAAATGAATAGAACTCAAACTAACCCAATAAAATAATGATATTAGAAATATAATACTAAAAGAAACTAAAACAGATATTAGAGTAAAAAATTAAAAAAACACTAGAAATTTAACAAGGTTTGGTATAAATGTTACATATGTCCTCGGGCGTCGTTAACCACTTACACTATCTCCAAATGGATGAACTCTAAAATTACAATTAATTGAACAAAATTGAGCTAATTAATTATCCTTATAAAAGTGAGAAAGATTTACAAATTTTAGAATATTTTAGAAGTGGAAGATGAGGTTTTATTTATAGCCCAAAATACAATACTCACATTCATTCCTAATCAACGTGAAACTTTTTCAATTTACTCACTTAAAAGTTATACAACACATTTTGACCAACATTTATATATAAATATTTTGAATGCCAAAATATAATTACTTTCAGAAGCGTATCACAACCAAAGTCAAGCTTAATTGTCCATTTTGTTTTGCTAGAATTCTTGATGTTATATATGATACAAACACAAAATAATTAAACCATGATAGACGAAAATAGAATGATACAATTATGCCCAAACATGAAAAAATTGACTAAAGCTTAAAAAAAAATACCCTTCCAACAAAGATGAAAAATTCATGGTAAGTGTGTGTCTTTAGCGAAGAGATTTAAGAATTAGAAAAATGAGCTTGAAAGGCCGTGTTTAAAAGTAAAAGACAAAATAACTTTGATTTTTCATCAATTTGATATAATAAAACCATTATAATAATCTTTGATTTTCATTGTAGAAATATGTGAAACAAATTAATGTAATAATACAAAGTAACAACATATTATTGCTAAAGGCCAAAAAAAACACTGCGTATCATATTCCACACTAGTTAAAGTTTTAGAAAAATAAAACCACAAGAGTAATTAACCGATTTAAAAAAACAATAAATCTAAATAGACTACATCTATTAAACATCTTATAGACGTTTTGTATTACTAATATTACTATTCTCAAAATTATGAACTTTAAAAAATGGTATTATAATACTCTTATTCTTCTTATTCTCCGTATCCAAAATCATAATTAATTAAGAGTCTAGAAAACGTAAAAATGTATGAAATTTTTAATATATATATATAATTAAATTACATTATATGAAAAAATATATTGATAGTTAAAATACCGATCAAGTAATAAACTAATAATTAATAGTAAAATAAATCAATATTAAATCGTAAATAATTCATAAAATATGTAATCATAATTAATTACATTTTAAACACTATTTAAAATATCCCAATCTAGAGAAGGAATATTAATATAAAAGTTTTTCAAATTTTAGTGCCTATATTTTTAAATAATAATTAAAACTTGTCGTATTTCACACCAATTAATTTTTAAAATATGAAATCACAGGAGTAATTGTCAAAATATGATATACATTGAGTAAAACCATTCTCTTCCTTAATCACAGCTACATCCTTTATATTTCACTCTACATGATATTTTTATTCATTTTAATAATCATCATGCCGCTCCACTCATTGTTGCCCATACCCTGCTTCCTCTATTGTTGTGCCCACTGAAGCATGCTTATGCTCCACTTCTAGAGTATATGTCAACATTCTCCCTCAAGTTGGTGGATAGATATTTCTTATGTCCAACTTGTCAAGTGAGTTGTAAAAGTTTTTTACAGACACAGATTTTGTGAGTACATCAGCCAATTGATCTTCTGATTTAACAAATTTAAGCTGAATAATCTTTTCTTTAAGGTTCTATTTGATGAAGTTTTGATCCACTTCAACGTGATTAGTATGATCATGTTGAACTGGATTGTGGCAGATTGCAATAGCTACCTTGTTATTATAGAACAAGTTCATTTCAGAGTTAAAAGCAACACCAATTTCAATTAGAAGTTTTTTCAACCAAAGAAGCTTACATATTTCCTTGATCATTCCTCGAAATTCAACTTCAGCGCTAGATTTCCTATCCTTGATATTCCCTACCCAGTCCGCATCTATATATCCAGCAACTTTCAATTGACCATTCTTTGAAAACATAAGTCCTTTCCCAAGGGAAGACTTTAAATAATGAAGTATTCGCATTACATCATCCATATAGGCTTCACTTGGACAGTGCATGAACTGAATTACTACACTCACATCATAAGCAACATCTGGCCGAGTATGATATAAATAGATAAGTTTACCCACTAGCCGTTGATATCCCTATTTTTCTGCTAGTATTTGGTACACATATTCTCCAAGTTTGTGATTTTGGATCATTGGAGTATCAACAGGTTTACAATCTAGTAATCCTACATCTGCCAATAGGTCTAGAACATGTTTTCTTTGGGATGGAAATATGCCTTGTCTTGATCTTGTTACCTCGATGCCCAAGAAGTATTTAAGCCCTCCAAAGTTCTTCATTTCAAACTCATTGGACAGTTGTTCTTTAATCTTGGAGATTTCTTCTTCATTATCCCTTGTAATGATCATGTCGTCTACATAGACGATAAGGGATGTTATTTTTCCCAACCGATGTTTTAGAAAGAGAGTGTGATCAAAGTTGCTTTGTTGAAACCCATATTTTCTCATTGTTGAAATCAACCTGTCAAACCATGCTTGAGGTGATTGTTTTAATCCATACAATGCTCGTTGTAACCTATATGTAGTTTCTTTTCCCGATGTAACAACATATCCTGGTGGGATATCCATGTAAATCTCCTATTCAAGATCACCATGGAGGAAGGCATTTTTTACATCAAGTTGGTGCAATGGCTAATCTAAATTTTCTCCAAGAGATAACATAACTCTAATTGTTTTTAGTTTGGCCGCAGGTGAGAAAGTTTCCTGATAATCTATACCGTGTTTTTGTGTATACCCCTTTGCTACTTGCCTTGCCTTGTATCGATCAATTGCCCCATCTGCTTTGTACTTAATGGAGAAGATCCATTTGCACCTTATTGTCTTCCTTCCTTAAGGCAGCATGCTCAATACCCATGTGTTATTCTTCTATAATGCCTCCAATTCTTCTTTTATAGCCTGAGCCCAATTTGGGTTAGATAAGGCTTCTTCAATACTACTTGGAATCTGACATGAGGAGAGTGTATATGCAAATGCTCCGAGAGGTTCTAATAACCCTTGAGTAGATACATAATTGGCTATTTGATACTTGGATTGCCATTCTTCTGTATCTAGAGAGTATCGATATGGAGGTTTGCCTTGATTATGTCTGAAAGGTAGAACATAACCCGTAGATGCATTTATAGCATTAGTTTGTAAATGTGTGGTAGGATAACTTACCTCAGGAGTATTCTCAATAGGAGGATCGTTGGGTACTAAGGAGTGGGGGGTTGCATCAACCATTGCATCTTCTGATGATTCAAGCACTGGTTCAACTTCAATTCTTAGAAGTTTTGGTTTATGTCTAGGCCTTAGTTCAACCATATTGTTGGCATCATCTGGGTATGATGGGTTGTTACCAACATTTAAGACTTCAACATTAGACCAATTTTTTTCTTCACCATAAATCTCCCCCTAAAGAGGAAAATTGGATACTGGTGATGGGAAAAACAATTTAGATTCTAGAAAAGTGACATCCATGGTAATGTAGGTTCTTTTAGCAATAGGATCATAGTATCTGTATCCCTTTTTTTGTACTCCATACCCTAAGAAGACCCATCGAACCACACATGGATCCAACTTGATACGTTGATTTTTATGGAGGTGGACAAAAACAACACATCCAAAAATTCAGGGAGGAATCATCAAAATAGTAGGAAAAGGGACATGTTCAGATAACACTTTTAATAGAGTCTGAAATTGTAAGGCTTTAGTGAGCATACGGTTCAGTAGATATACAGATGTAACAACAACATCACTCCAATATTTACTGGGCATTTGTGCATTGATCAGTAAGGCACGAGCAATTTCTAAGATATGCCTATTCTTCCTTTCTGTAGTACCATTCTATTACGGGGTTTGTGAACATGAGGTTTCATGGCGAATACCATGGCTATCAAAGTATGTCTGGAATTGTTGATTAATGTATTCCCTTCCATTATCAAAACGAAGGATCTTAATTTTTGTAGAAAATTGTGTCTAAACCATGGTGTGAAACGAGTGAAACTTAGTAAATACCCCATCTTTGTGTTTGAGAAGGTAAAGCCATGTCGTTCGTGTGCAATCATCAATAAAAATTATAAACCAATGATAACCCAACGACGTAGTGACTGGGGAAGGTCCCTAAACATCAGAATGTACCAAAGCAAAAGGAATCATACTTTTACTTATGCTCATGGGATAGTAGGCCATATGACTCTTGGATAAGATACAAGTATCACATTTAAAGTCTAAGTGTGTTGCATTTGAAAATAAGCCAGGTAGTAAGTGCTTTAAATACCCAAATGATGGATGCCTAAGTCGATGATGACATAACCAAATCTGTCTCTCCTTATTACCAGCCGCCTATTGCATGTGATTGGCCCTTTCTGAACTGACGTCATCCATTTAATATAGATCTCCCCTTTTAGTACCACATCCAATGATCTCCTTGGTGAGAATATCCTGAAGAAGGAAAAAAGTAGAATACATCAATACAACACAGTTAAGATCTGAAGTAACTTGACTTACAGACATCAATTTGTTTGAAAGAAAGGATAGAAGTAATCTATTAGATAATGATAAAGAAGGATATAAAGTCACCATTGCTTCCCCTGTAACTGGATAAGTGATCCCATTGGCATTTGCAACACAACTCCGTCTCGGCTCGGTTGTATTAGAGAAATCATTTGGGTCAAATGTCATATGATCTGTAGCTCTAGAATTGAGAATCCAATTCTCATTATGATGAGTAGAGATGTGAAATGCTTTACTTGAAGTACCTAGACCTTGGGAATATTCCGCTTGAGGAATGAGTAATATTAACGCATCACTAGTAGCCACAGTACCTCTCCTAGTGGTTTCCCATTTTTTTTGTGTTTGAAGATCATTCCACCAATATGGATATCCTGGTAGTTTGGAAAAAAATTCACGGACGTGTTTAGAGTTGTCATAATAAGTACATTTCATGCCATCTGAAGGTGCTCGAGGTTTGGATGAGGAGTTGGATTTCCTACTACCCAGGGAAAGAGTTCCTGGTTTTAGTGGCAGTTGATTATGGTTTCCCTTGATCCATTTAGATGCCATAATTGCTCCTGGAGTCATATCTGCACTCGTGATCATCATGGTCTCCCTAACCTCTTGAACGCAGGTATGGCTCCTTCAGAGGATCACAAATGTTTATTTCTTGAATGTAGCGCAAAAAAAACCCAAAGCATCAATTATCTCACGGGCATAGCTTGAGATATAATTAGCATCAATATATTTCATATTAGAGAACAAAAAATGTGATAATAGTACCAGCAGAAGCCAAGGCTCAAAGTGTTCTCCTTTGATGGTATTCAATGGCCCAATCAAGGCAGGCGACATTTGGACCAAACAACTATGGCAGCTAGTTGATATCGTGATGGATGATGGCTCGAAATGAGAAATCCGGCTATGGTGGTTGATGTTGCGAAGACTTATGTCTCGAATTGGAATGGAACCCGCGACAAAAAATAAGGAACGATGAGAAGGAACCCACGGTGGCTCTCGTAGGGGTTCTGTTGATGACGCAACGATGGAACCGACGTTGAGCAGTTATGGCAACTCTGGATTTTTTTTGTTGAAAAAATTTGCAGTAGCTATTTATCTCATCCTTGATATTTCACCAATAACCATTGCTTTGATACCATGTCAAAATATGATATACATTTCGTAAAACGCACTATCTTCTTTAATCATAGCTACATCTTTTATATTCCACTCTACATGATATTTTTATTCATTTTAATAACCATCATGTCGCTCCACTTACTGTTGCTCATACCCTACTTCCTCTACTACTGTGTCCACTGAAGCATGCTTCTGCTCCACTTCTGTAGCACATGCCACTAGTAATTAATCGATTTGAAAATAATAAATCTAAATCGACTACGTGTATTAAATATCTTATATAACTATTGTATTCTAAATATTACTATTCTAAAAAATATGAACTTTTAAAAAAGGTATTATAATAAATACTATTACCCTTCTTATTCTCGTATTCATTCTGTCCAACATGTTTAGAGAACTATTTTGAATTCCAAAATATCATTACTTTCAGCATCATATCACAAGCAAAGTAAAGCTTAGTTGTAATTTTGTTCTCCTAGTGTTAAATGTACTCCGAGAGATAAGATGGAGATAATATGGAGTATGTATTCTCTGTTTTCTCTTCTTCTTTACAACACTATAATACAATCTATTTATAGAAATACAAAGTGTCCACTAATTCTAGGAATAGAACAGCTGGTAACAATAATGAAAATACAGCTTGATTTACACTAACTCTACAGCCTGCACAACACTAATAATATTCTCTGAAAATCTACACTCCCCCTCAAGTTGGGTAATAGATATTAATCATTCCTAACTTGCAACTCAATTCTTCGAAGATTGTTCGAGGTAATGCTTTGGTAAGGATATCTGCAATTTGATGTTTAGTAGATGTATATAGTAGGTCTACAATTTTTTCATCTATCTTTTCTTTAATGAAATGACGATCAATTTCTACATGTTTGGTTCGATCATGATGAACTGGATTTTTCGCAATTCTTATTGCAGCTTGATTGTCACAATGCATGCTGATAGGTTCGAGAGTCGTGAAGTCCAGTTCATTGAGTAGCCTTCTTAACCACATTCCTTCACAAATCCCATGAGCCATGGCTCTAAATTCAGCTTCTGCACTGCTTCGAGCGACTACTGACTGTTTTTTACTTCGCCAAGTTACAAGGTTTCCCCATACGAATGTACAATATCCAGTGGTAGATCTGCGATCCACTATAGAGCACCCTTGATCGGCATCTGCAAAGACTTCAATTTTTCTAGTGAGATTCTTACTGAAATATAATCCTTTTCCTGGTGTCATCTTGAGATACCTGAGTATACGATAGACTGCTTCCATGTGTTCTTCAGTAGGACTGTTCATAAATTGACTTACAACACTTACTGAAAAACCAATATCTGGTCTAGTGTGAGATAGGTAAATGAGTTTTCCCACTAATCTTTGATAACGACCTTTGTCCACAGGTGTACTATTTTCTTTGATTCCGAGTTTTATTGTAGAATCCATCGGCGGTTCTATTTGGTTTACACCCCATCATTCCAGTTTCTTTGAGAAGATCAAGTACATACTTCCTTTGAGATATAGATATGCCCCTTTTTGTTCGTGCTACTTCCATCCCTAGAAAATATTTGAGATTGCCTAGATCTTTGATCTCAAATTCCTTGGCAAGGAATTCTTTGAGTTTATCCATCTCAATTGTAGAATTACCTGTTAGAACAATATCATCTACGTATACAATTAGGATAACTATTCTGTCATTGGAGAAGTGTTTGACGAATAGTGTGTGATCTGATTGGCATTGATTGTACCCATATCTCTTCAGAACTTTAGAGAACTTATCAAACCAGGCACGTGGAGACTGTTTCAATCCATATAAGGATTTCTTAAGTTTGCAGACTCTATTGGTTGGAACAGGAGATTCAATTCCAGTAGGAATGTCCATGTAGACTTCTTCTTCGAGATCACCATTAAGGAATGCATTCTTGACATCTAATTGGTAGAGAGGCCAATCCAAGTTAGATGCTATGGAGAGAAGAACACGAATAGTGTTGAGTTTTGCTACAGGTGCAAAAGTCTCCTGATAATCAAGCCCATATGTCTGAGTGAATCCTTTAGCCACAAGGCGAGCTTTGAGTCTTTCTACACTACCGTCTGCTTTGTGTTTGATTGTAAAGATCCATTTACATCCAACAGTTTGTTTTCCCGATGGTAGTTCTGTGATCTCCCAAGTCTTGTTTTTCTCTAGGGCACTGAGTTCTTCACGAATAGCTGTCTTCCATTCAGGTATCTGAAATGCTTCATGAATAGAATTTGGAATCGCTATTTGATCGAGGTTGCTGATAAATGCCTTATACCCTGGTGAGAGATTTTTATAGGAAATAAAGTTGTAGATGGGGTGGTTTGTGCATTATCTTACACCTTTCCTTATAGCAATTGGCAAATTCAACTCATTAGGAGGTAATTCAATAATATGAGGTTCAGTGGTGTTACCTTGTGCATTGTCGGAGTGGCCTGTACTCGGGTTGGATTCCTGGAATGGCTCAAGATATGCTCGGTTCTCTGCTCTTTCTTGAGTTGTTTTCCTTCTAGAGTAGACAAGGAGATCATTGTTTGGGACAAGGAAGTTTGGATCTGTTGGTAGAGAAGTTGAGGATTCATTGGGAGTAGTAAGAGTATTTATTTGAGATATTGAGTCACTTTCTAGAGGTTGCGGAATAGGATTTGTGGGAGACTGAGTACTTATGATATTTGAAAGCTGGTATTCATTGGCTATGTTCTCCCCCTGAATGACAGATTTGGAATAGTACGGATATTGTTCAAAAAATGTGACATCCATTGTATTATAGAATCGTTTTGTGATAGGAGAAAAACATTTGTATCCTTTCTGGTATGATGAATACCCTAGGAATATGCATTTGATGGCTCGAGGATCAAGTTTGCCACTATGATGTACATGGACATAAGCAGAACATCCAAAAATTTTAAAGGGAACATGGGACACGATTTTTGTGTGTGGGTATGACTCAAGTAGAGTATTGATAGGTGTTTTAAATAAGAGGACACGAGATGGCATCCTATTGATAAGATAGGTAGCTGTAAGAACAGCATCCCCCCAAAAATGTTGAGGGACATGAGTTGTGAACATGAGGGATCTGGCGACCTCGAGAAGATGCCTATTCTTTCTTTCAGCCACCCCATTTTGTTGAGGTGTGTCAACACATGAGCTTAGATGGACAATCCCTTGACTTAACAGATAATCAGTAAGGGTGGAAGTGAAATATTCTTTAGCATTGTCGGATTTCAATACCTGGATTTTTGTTTGAAATTGAGTTTGAATCATGGTATTAAAATTTTTAAAAATTTGACATGCTTCAGATTTTTCTTTCATTAGGAATAACCAAGTGGTTCGAGTATGATCATCCACAAATGAAATGAACCAACGTGTCCCTGTGATGTTTTTGATTCGAGAAGGTCCCCAAATATCAGTGTGAATTAATGAGAAAGGATGTGATTTTTTATGTGGAAGATGAGGATATGAAGTTCTAACATGTTTTGAAAATTGACATACTTCACACTGAAAAACTTCTGAATTTTTATTTCTAAATGATGAAGGAAAAAGTTTCTGTAAATACTTGAAATTAGGATGACCTAAACGATAGTGATTCAACATGATTTCACCATCTTTATTGGACTTAAGGTTTAACAAAGATTTATTCTGATTAGAAACTTCGGATATAACTTGGTGGGCTTGTCTTGTTGAAGGTTCTTCACTGTTGAGGAGATAGAGTCCCGAGCATTCCTTAGCACTGCCAATCATCTTCCCCGAATGCAGTTCCTGAAATTCACATAGGTTATGAACAAATTTAGCCATACAATTTTTATCACGGGTGAGTTTAGTAATTGATACAAGATTACAATCAAGTGTAGGAACAAGAAGAATGAGAATCTAGAATAAAGGAGTTTGAAATTTTGGGTGAACCAATTCTGTTACTTTGGATACCGAACCGTCGGCAATTCGGATCGTGTGTCGATCTGGTAGAATTTAAGATTTATGAGAAGAGAAGCATCACCGTCATGTGATGCAAGCTTAGGAATCAACAATCCATGGTCTCGTAACCTGTTTCACATTAAGAGCGTTGAGGGTGTTACCTGATTGAGCTATAGTGGCGAGATGATGTGGTCAAGGATTGTCCAAATAATTTACGGAGGAGATCAATCTGTTCCTTGCTAAACAGAAGCGGTCGGTTGACTCATTGCCTTGAGATTTAGAGGCAATTTTTCCATGACTTTCTTTGTTGATGTCTTTGTGTGGTGGTGGTTTCCAATCGGTGGGCTTACCATGAATTTTCCGGCCAGGTTTCCTTAGTATGACCGGGTTTACGACAATGATCACACCAAGGTCTTCCACGACGAGGACGGTTGTACGTATTATAAAGTCTTGATGACCTCGAATGGCAAGTGCGAGATCCTACTCGATCACGGAAATGGTAGATTGAGAACCCATCATTGTAGATTGAGGACCCATCATTACTTTCTTTCGACTCTCCTCGACGGACTTGAGGAGAAGGCTTCACGAATCTTGGGCAAAGGTTTTGTGCCAAGAATTGGCCGCGCACATCATCAAGATCTTTATGGAGTCCCGGTAAAAATTTGAAAACCCGTTTCTTGTCAATAATCTGTTTGTACAAGATCTTGTCTATTGGACAGAGTCCATTCGTGAACCTCAAAGAGATCTAATTGTTGCCAACATCGAGTGAGAGAGTTAAAGTATTGTGTAACTGACAACTCTCCTTGGCGAAGATCATGGAGGATGCTCTCGATCTCAAATAGTTCTGACATATTATCAGAACTGGAATAAGTGTCTTTGGCTGCATCCCATATTCCTTTGGCGGTTTTGTAGAGAAGAAAATTCTCTCCAATTTCGTTTGTCATGGAATTGATCAACCAAGACATTACCATATTGTTTTCAGATTTCCATGTTCTGTATTGTAGATCGTCTTTGTTTGGAGCTGCGGCATCGCCAGTAAGGTAATCATCTTTCATTTTTCCACATATAAACATCATGACGGATTGAGACCACTGAAGATAATTGTGCCCATTTAATTTGTGACTGGTGATGGGCATAAGACTATTGTCCGTGGAACCAAGAATTATAGGTTTTCCCGTGGCCATTTGTTGCAATTGTAGATTATACGTGGATTGAAATTTGTGGGCTGTTTTTTTTTTTTTTTTGAATAATCTGTTTGACCGGGTCGGGCAGGGTTTGACCGGGTCGGGTAGGGTTTGACCGGGTCGGGTAGGGTTTGACCGGGTCGGGCTGTTATATATTAAACAGCTTACTCCTACGGGAAACAAAAAAAACAAAAACAAAGCAGAATGTGACTGCAAGACTGAGACTTACTATAGATGGCGATGATGATGATCGGCGCCGACGATGAGGAGATGGTCGGCGACGATGACTGAGATGGAAAGCAAGCGGCAGAAAATGGATTTCTACTTGTCTCTGGAATGCAAGCTGCTGTAGAAAATGGATTTACGCTACGTTTTACGCTTTACGCTACGGATTTTGCTTTCTGCTTTCTGGATTTCTGGTTTTTGCTTTTTAGGATTTACGGATTTACAATTTACGGATTTACGGATTTACGGATTTCTAGATTTGAAATTTACGGATTTACGGATTTAATTCGAATTTCAGCGTTCCTTGGACAGAATTGATATAACATAAAATTGGATTTCTGGATTTCAGAAATGCTCTGATACCATGTTAAATGTACTCCGAGAGATAAGATGGAGATAATATGGAGTATGTATTCTCTATTTTCTCTTCTTCTTTACAACACTATAATACAATCTATTTATAGAAATACAAAGTGTCCACTAATTCTAGGAATAGAACAGCTGGTAACAATAATGAAAATACAGCTTGATTTACACTAACTCTACAGCATGTACAACACTAATAATATTCTCTGAAAATCTACACCTAGATTTGTTGATGTTATATACATTGTAACAAGTACGTGAAAAACCATGTAAGAACAATATTATCGATATATTGAAATGAATAGTTTGAGTTGAGTTATGGATTAAGTCGTTCTCTTTAAGACGTTTTGTAGCTCTGCCTAAACTTGTGCAAGCAAACACAGACTCGTTGTCCCCCGGATAAAATAACCCATAATCTTTGTTTTCTATCTCAAAGCTTCACTACACTGATGAAGTCCAGAATACTACACCTCTAAAGTTTATGTTCCTCAGAAAACTCAAAAAATAATTTAGTATCCTCTTCTTTGATTTGTAAAAATTATTTCCAAATGCTCTATAAACTAAGAGCTAAGGCCTTCTATTTATAGTTTGAGAAAATATGTGACAGACAAACAGAAGCACTCAGACTCGGACTCGCCTTGGCACGACCTGATCGATCAGTCAGATGGATGGTGACGGCGGTTACTCACGCGCGTGTGTGGAATCACATTTGCGTAGGCATCTCCTCTTTGGGGCCTAAACCTAATAGTCAATCCTTTTCTACTTATACATCTCCTAAGTGATGTAAAATAGCAATGTGGGACAAAGTCTTAAGAGACTAAAATTTGGCACTTATTCTCATCATTTACTTTTATTAAAATTCACTTCAAACAATCCTCCACTTGAATTTTATATAAAATAACTTTAATCGAGCAACCTAAGATTTTGCATAACCAAAAGGTGTCTATCGACTTGAACCTTTGCATAGCATTGATGCTTTAACATATGCTAGATTAACTCATAGTTTTGAACTCTATCTCTAACAACATTACACACACAACCTTTTCAAGTTATAATTCGAAAAGCTTATGCTTTACGGCCATGCACGTGTATCCCAGTATAGTGAATTCTCTACTAAAATTTGCAAAAATATTTCATAGGAAACAACCACAGTTCCATATTCACATATGTGAGTCTATCAAGAGTACTCTTGTAGCTATATACTCCACTTCACATAGAGTATAGAACTCATTAAGAGTTTAATAATTAACTATTCATCTTTGTCGCTTCAGGACTTTATATTCTAACAATATAGAATGGGACTTCTTATTAGCATGATTCATCTTATATCACTTCATGACTTGTTATATTACCCATTTAACTTATTTCTTGGGATCTCTAGTCTATAAGTTGGGTTACCATCACGAGTGATTCTTCATTCTAAGGGCATCAATCTCATTTATTTTAAGGTTTTGAAAACCTTCCCTCTTGGTAATGCTTTCATCAAAGGATTAGCCAAATTTTCATCAGAACGTACGTGATCCACTCTTATAGCTCCTATAGAGAGAAATTATCTAACAATACTATGCTTATGATGTATCAGTCGTCTCTTGCCTTTGTAATAACAGTTTTGAATCTTTGCAATAGCCACAGTACTATCACAATGGATCAGAATAATTGCTAACAGTCTTTCCCAAAAAGGGATGTCAGCAAACAAACTTCTTAACCAGCCTACTTCTTCACTAGCAGTATCTAGTGCTATTATTTCAGACTCCATCGTAGATTGAGCCAATATTGTCTGTTTCTTAGACATCCAAGAAACAGCCCCACCAACAATACTAAATATATAGCCACTAGTTGCTTTGGAGTCTTTTGATAGAGTGTTCCAATCAACATTGTTGTGTCCTTCTAGAACAACGGGAAACTTTATATAATGTAATCCAAGGTTTATAGTCCTCTTAAGGTGTCTCGTGACCCTTTTAATAGCATTCTAATGCTTTGTAATAGGTCTACTGGTAAATCTATATAGTAGCCCCATAACATAAGCTATGTCTAGTCTAGTGTAGTCAATAGCATAACGTAAGCTACCAATGATGCTCGCATACTCAGTTTGTCTAACACCGTCTACAGTGTTTTTGAACAAATTTTCACTTGAATTATGAGGAGTACATGCAGGCTTGTAGATAAAGTAATTATATTTCTTTAAGATTTTCTCAATGTAATAAGATTGATATAGAGAAAATCCCTTTTTCAGACCTAGTAATCTTTCTACTAAGGATTACACTCGCTTCTTCGAGATCTTTCATATTTAAGTTAGCACATGACAAAGTTTTCACAATATTCATAACATGAATATTTGACCCAAAAATAAGCATGTCATCCACATATAAACATATAATAGTGCAAATGTCATTTTCTGATTTAGGATAAATGCATTTGTCACTTTCATTCATTTTGAATCCATGTGAGATAACTAGATTATCAAATTTTTCATGTCATTGCTTAGGTGCTTGTTTTAGACCATAAATGGATTTATCTAGTTAACAAACTTTATTTTCGTGACCTGGGACAACAAAGCTTCCAGGTTGGTCCATAAAATCTCTTCTTGTATGTCACCATTTAAGAAAGCAATTTTAACATCTATTTGGTGCACTACTAAATCATGGATAGCAACAAGAGAGGAAAGTACATGTATGGAAGTTATTCGTGTGACTAGTGAAAAGGTATCAAAGAAATCTACATTTTCCTTTTTCCTATACCCTTTGACCATAAGCCGAGATTTGTACTTTTAAATAGTACCATCAGGTATTTATTTCTTCTTTAGTATCCATTTACATCCTTTGGTTTTGCAACGGGGAGGTAAGTAAACTAAATGCCAAGTTCTATTATACTCAAGAGACTCTATTTCATCATTTATGGATTCTTCTCATAAGTTGGCATATAGAGAAGATAAGGCTTATTGAAGAGTTTGAGGATCTTCCTCTCAGGTATAAGTATAAAAATCAGACCCAAAATTCATAAAGGTTCGAGCTCATTTACTGATCCTAATTTCAGTGTTTAATTTTTCATTTTGTTCACTAGTTCTAGTTATGAGTAAACTACTTGAAGACGAGCTCCTGCTATTTTTCAATTTAAAGAGAAAATTATGTTTATAGAAATTAACATCATTTGATTCTATAACTACATGATCATTTAAGTCATAAAATTTATAAGATTTACTATTCATAGCATATTTTATGAACATACATTCATATGATCTACTAGCAAGTTTATTTCTTTTAGGATTAGGCATCCTAACATAGGCTAAATAACCCCAAGTTTTAAAATAAGTTAAGTTAGGTTTCTTATTTTTTAAAATTTCATACGTTGAAATTTTACTAGTAGATTTAGGCACTTTATTTAGCACATCGAAAATAGTTAATAAAATTTCTCCATCGCCAATGGGAAGAAGCAATACAATTTAATAAAATTGCAACAACTAATTCAATAAAAGTTTTATTTTTTTATTTCATCTTTGCCATTCATTTCAGGAGATTTACAAAAATCATTGAAAATATTTGATTCATATTCAGTGCCTTTATCACTTTAAAACCATTTTATTTTTATGTTAAGTTGATTTTCAATTTTAGTCATAAATATTTTAAACATGTCAAATGCTTCACTTTTATTTTTCATTAGATATACATAAGTATAATTTGAACAATCATCAATAAAAGTTATAAAATAGCTTTTTCATTTCTTGTTAAACTTTCATCACATATGTCAGAGTGTATTAAGTCTAAAGGTTCAGATTCTCTAACTACTCACTTATGTGAAGTTTTGTTATTTTAGCTTGACTGTAAAAGTCACATTTTTCAAAATCATTCAAAAATAGTTTAGGAATTCGTTCTAAGGTGCTTACGTTCTTGCTTATGCGTTTATTAACATGACAAAGTCTATCATGTCAAATATTAAAAAAACTCAACAAATAAGCATAAGAAGAAGCTTTATTAATTTCAATATTCAATTTAAAAATTCCATCAGTGATATACCCTTTCCAATTAAAAATATTATATTTAGTTATTATATATAAATCAGCCCCTATAGTTTGAGTAACCTAAGCTTTGTTAAAAAGATAGCTCGAAACTAAGTTCTTTCTCATCTCTGGAGTATGTAGGATATCCTTCAACATGACAGTCTTTCTAGAGGTAAACTTCAATTCCACCTTACAAGTACCAGTAACTTTTGTGGAGTGCTTGTTTCCCAGTAGCACTTTGTTATCCTTTGACACAGAATAGAACTTGAACATGTCTCGATCATAGCCAACATGGTGAGAAGCACCAGTGTCCACTCATCCCCCTCAGATCGACCAACAAAATTGATTTTAGATATCATAGAAATTAGCTAATCTTTGATAAGGTTTGCCTGTGGGGCAGAAAAATTCTTATTCCGATAGTTCCTGGCCAAGTGGCCAGGTTTGTTACAACTATAACACATGAATGTGTTATTTATTTAGGAGGTTGAGGTCCATTTTGTGTACGATAATTTATATTTATATTTTGGTGGTTACGGTTATGGTTATTGTTGCGATTCTGAGTTTTCATGTTTCTTCCTTTATATTTCAGAATTACGGAGGATGATTTCTTATTGGTATTATTTTTGAGACAACGAGTACTTCATCTTTTTTATCTTATTTTTGAGCTTCTACTTCTATTCTTAGACAAGTTATGAGACTTTCTAAAGAAAATTCCTTAGTTTTATCTCTAAGTACGTTCTTAAAATCTTTTCATGTGAGGGTAATTTATCTATAATAACAACAACTTGGAATTGTTCATTTAAAGCCATACCTTTAGAAGTTATTTCATGTGTTATCTTCTGTAGTTCATGTGATTGAGCTTCCATAGATTTTCCATCAATCCTTTGGTACTTTATGAATCTACTGACAAAATACTTCTTTGTTCTAGCTTTTTCAGTGTTGTACTTCTTTTGACGTGCATCCCAAATTTTTTTAGCAGACTTATTAGAATTATAATAGTTATACAAGTCATTAGCTAATCCATTAAGAATAAGTTTTTTGCATAGAAAATCATTTTCCATCCACGTGTCTAAACCCTTTATTGTAGCTTTAGTAGAAGGATTACGTAGTGTTGGTTTTTCAATAGTAAGAACATAAGCGATCTTTTTCATGGTTAAGAAAAATTACATTTTTTGTCTCCATCTTTGAAAGTGTAGTCCCTCGAAACGAAATGGTTTGTTAAGATTAGCACTTAACATTTCAGTAGAAATAACATATAGAAATCATCTTAAAATTGTTGGAACAAGTATGTGAAAAACTATGTAAGAACAATATTATAGATATACTGAAATGAACTACTTAGGTTGAGTTGCAAACTAGGTCTCTCTTTTAAAAACATTTTGCGGTTCTGCCCAAACTTTTTCAAGAAAACACTGCATTGATGAAGTCCAGAATGTTACACCTGAAAGTTTATGTTGCTCGGGAAACTCAAAAAATAATTTAGTATATTCTCCTTTGATTTGTAAGATCTAATTCCAAATGATTTGTCTAAACTCAGAGCTAAGACCCTCTATTTATAGTTTGAGAAAAGGTGTGACAACCATAATTATGATAAATAATGTCCATGTCATGGTGAAAAAAGTAACGGCCATGTCTGAGTGGAAAATTAATTTTAATAAAATAAATTTCAAAAAATAAAATACCACCTTACCTCTCTCACACACACACGCACTCATACTTGGACTCAGCTCGGCATGGTATGGTTGGTTGTTCGGACAGACGAAGGCGATGTGCGTGTGTGTGTGAAATCACATTTGCCTAGGTTCTCTCCTTTTCCACAAAAGTGGATACCCCTTAAGGCCCAAACCTAATAGTTAATCATTTTCTATTTATACATCTCCTATGTGATATAAAATAACAATATGGGACAAGGTCTTAAGGGACTAAAATTTGACCCTTATTCTCATTATTTGTTTTTATTAAAATTCATTTCCAAAAATATATGATACAAAAATAAAATAATGAACAAGAAAAGAAAAATGAAACCACAATGAACAAATATAAGATGATACAACTATACCTAAACATGATACAATTGATGAAAAACAGCTTCAATGAAGAGAAAAAATTCATGGTAAGTGTGTCTTTGACGAAGAGATTTAAGAACGTTAAAAATGATCCTGAAAGTTGTGTTTAAGAGCAAAAGTTGTGAAAGTTTTTAATTATGAATCTAATTAACTTAGGGGTGAAAAGAAAATTTTTCAAATTCTATCTAATTAAGAATTCACAAGCGTTCAATTATGCAATCATATGTAAACAAAATAATGCAAAAATAAAGATTAACACACGAGATTTTTAAATGGAAACAACCTAAGCCACAATAATAACCTAAAGAGGAAAACTATGACTCTACTGGACCACCTAACTTTCACTATGAACATATGTTCGAATACAAGGCTAGAACACAAATTACATTTTAAGTTAATGCCTCCAAGTAACCTACTTACAAACTTCTACTTTCTTTTATAGTATCCATAAGCAAGGTGTTCGAATCAAAACCAATATTTTGATAAACTCAAGTCATATGAGTTATCGAACTCGTTGAACTGACAACTAAAAAGTTAGAATAATAACACAAGTGTAAATTATGTCCTAAAGAATATTCAATAATAAATAACCCTAACTAGAAAATTCAAAAATATATAAGTTAATTTTAAATCATCTACCAAACCTAGAACAAGTAGATTAAACACAAGTTCAATAAAAATACATTCTTTAAAGATAAATAATAAAATCAAATAATTATGATATCACACATAATTATTTGACACAAGCATTCAAGAACACAGTAAAGAGGAAGCTATATGAACATACAATGAAAATATCATAAATCAAATAGGCATATTAATCAATTAAATACAACCACACACTGTTTGATAGATTAATTTAAGAAAGAAGCTTAAAAAAATATGATATTATCTTTGCAAACAATTTGAAAGAGAGAAATAGCACAAAAATAATTAGAAAGTTATAATAAATTATAATGAACAAGGTTGCTTGAAGCAATAAGCAATGGATTTTATTTATATGAACAACCAAAACCCTAGTCCTATGTAATTGGTAAATATGTTTTGTATTAAAAATAGTATCAGTAATACTCATTAATCAAGAAGACTTCTATTTAAAGAAGAGTTCTTCTTAAAGTAGTTTTATTAAGATTTTGGTCTTAAGCTAAGATTTAGCCTATAATTTTGGCTATATCTTATACAGTATTTTAGTCTATATTTTATCTTAAATTTTAGCATATATCTTACGCTATAATTTATGACATATTTTTAAAATATTGAAGAAAATTAAAGAAAAGACTAAATGGTAAATTCATAAATTGACTTGAGTTTGAATAAATACTTAAAGTTAAAAAATTAAGCACTCAATAGATCTAAAATAGGTTTGATCAATAGAACCAAGAGATTAACTTATCAAAATCCTTTTCGATCGATCTAGTAACGATTAATAAAAAATCTAAGAGCATATAGATCAAATAAGTTCAATCATTTATTGATTTGGCACTTCGATCAATGGATTAAGAATTAATCTATTGATCATCATATATACTATATTTTCATATCTATATAAAATCAATTATAATGTGTTTAGGACAAGTATATACCTGAAACATATGCACTTGAAGCTTGGTAGTTTCTTCAGCTTGAATAGAGATTTTGAAAACACTCTTAGAAACTATTTTATATTTAAATTTTTTTGTAAGGACTATGAGTGTTAGCTATTTTTATAGACAAAATATTTACTTGTAAACTTGTTTTTAGGCTTGCTATCAAGTCTATCAAGAAAATTCGAACAAATGCTCGAGTTTCAAATAATCATACTTCAAGTATATATTTTATAACTATGACACAAAGGATTGCACTCATGCATTTAATAGCACATGTTCATAAAAACTGAAATTATTTTTATTGCTAAAATATTTATTTAAACTTGAATTTTGGGGTGTGCTGCAATCGACCAAACTGTTGAAAAATGAGAGTTATTGAAATTTTTGAAGTCTGGAAAATAAATTTTTGTTGCTACTAAAATAGAGGTGTGCAAAAAAGAAACAAAATCGAAAATAAAGTTTAATTAGAGGAGTGTACCGAACCAAATAAAGGATATATATAGTTAATATTAAATTGTTATTGTATTAAAAATATTTATTAGTAATTTTGTTTGGTATTTTTATCTATATATAACTTTTTCTTAATTAGATTTTTACATGTTTGGATTAAATAATTTTATGTATAATCATAATTATTTGATTTGATTATAAAATTTCAAAGAAGTTATTTTTACTAAATTTATGCTTCAACTTTTTGCTCTAGGGTTTACTAGTTGATTTGATTTAAGTGATATATATTTTGAATAATCTAGTTAGGATTATTCATTATTAAATCCATTTTAGAACACACATGAGTACTTTTATTTTTGTGTTAACCATTTTGTAGTTAATTCGATAACATATCTAATTAGCAACAAACTTATTGAAACGTTGGTCTGGAAACCACTTACACTAATATTACAAACTATGAAAATATAGTAAGGGCTCGTAAGTAAAGTACATTGAGGCAATATCCTAATGAGGGTAGCATAAGACCAAGTTTGTACTTGAATATTTGATTTTCATAGTGAAAAGTTAGGTGATCTGATAGATCGGTAGTTTTCCTCTACATGGTTATAGCCTAGATTGTTTCTACATAAAAATATCATGTGTTATTATTTTATTTTCACACTTTATTCTTACACATGATTGCATGTCAAACCCTTTTTTTAGGTTATTATATTATAAATTGATAAAAATTAAAAATAACTCTAGATTAATTAGGTTCGTATCTTATAAAATTTCAGTTTTGTTCACGAATATCGCCAATACTAATAAACCTTACAATCTCCTCATTTAAGTACACGTGTAACAAACCTCTCTCTCTCTCACTACATCACACTTATAGGAAAAGTAAATTTCACATAGTATAACTATCATATGATTTGGTGAATCTATCTTCGCTTGAATCTTGATAGCTCGTATTTATATTGATTGACAAAATGACAAGTAGGCACACAACTTGTCTGGAAAAACTCATTGTATATTAGTTCAGTGTATATAATAATATAAAAATGAAGAAATAGATATAGGTAGTGAGTAACAATAGATAGAGCATTTAAGTATTACTCTCCATATATGACATCTTGAATGTAACATTTAACGTGTTCTCCCTCTATACACAATCTCTCATAATTAAAAAAAAATCTTTTCAAGTAATAACTCTTCCCACTCAATTAACTTTCCATTATATATATATATATATATCATTTTATATATATATCTTCAATTAACATTCTCTTTTACCAATTTTTATGTCTTTCTTTATAAAAAATCTATATACAAGTAATGATGTTTAATTAATTTATTAATCTCGAGGTCTTATCAACCCAATTTTCTATATGTAATGATATAATATTTTATCCTAATCGTTATTTCAATTCAATTATATTATTTAATTTTATTTTTTATGCTATTAATTATTTGGCCAACAAATAATCTATAAAGTCAATTAAATATATTTTAGAAAATTATTTTATTGTTCGTCTTGATTTAATAATATGCATAGTTTTCTAAACAAAGATGTATGATTCTTATGTTATGATCTATAATTGATGAACTTAATAAGTAATATGCAATTTAATTAACATGAGGGTGTGATTAGGTTAATCAATAAATAGTGCGTAGTTTACCTGAGAGATGAATATAAGTTATCTTAGATTCAATTGATCATGTAATTAATTGGTAATTATATTAGGGAGAATTTATGTTATTCACATGCTAGGAAATTAAGGAATTATATATTCCGATATCGCTTTCTCATAAATCTTCATAGTTATTGAGTTTTGCGATTTAAAATTAATTATCATTTATTTTTCAATTTTTATAATTTGGTATTGTTCAAATAGTATTCATAATAAATATATTAACACTTGGTTATAAGTTGAACAACTTACTATGTGATTAATATCCGTATTTAGATACATTATATTACTTGTACGACATGCATATTTGCTAATTATATGTGTTTACTTTTATGTATTTTGATTTTTGATCTAAATACTATAGATTATGAAAACACAATATATAAAAATTTCATAAAATATAAAATTTTAAAAAACAATTGCAAAAATTAAAATAAAAGAAAAATTACAATGCTCAAATTTAATTAAAAATTATTAAAATAAAATAATAATTCGATGTTTATTAAATTTACTTTCATGTTTATATTAATAAATAATATTTTATTATTTAAAAATTAATTAAAATATTCTATTTTTAGAGGATAACTTAAATATTTTTTTATAAAAATAAAGTAAATAAATCATCTTAACGAAACAACCGATATAACTTTAAGGTACTTAATCTTATTTTCACTGGTATAATAACAAAAATTGAAAGGTATACAAATAAATGTACACATTCAAGATCTCATCCAATATTTCCTTGTACAGGTAATTTTCTTCTTCTTTTTTTTAATTATCGAAATTACTCATATTCTGACACAAGGGAAAAACAAGTGATTTTCAAAACCATTATTTTTAGTGTAGTAAATTACAAATAATGATTATAATAAAGCTCGAACCACAATTTTATTTTCACTAAAGTTGTGGTTGATACTTGATAGGGCTTTAAGATGCCATTTCATGTAATCGAAACAGTGCACGCAAACAATAAAATGAAAATTTATATTAAAGAAAAAAGATAGCAATACAATGCTATTAACTGGTCCTCGACTATTGGACTCGTCAAATTTGGTGTCCATACCATATATATACAAGAAGACGATCATCAAAAGGAGTCTTTGTTGACATTTCTATGTACTCTTGTTAGTGTCACGATCTAGCAGGGACTTCATACTAATTGAAATAGTCTTGTGTCCGTACTTGAAATGGTCTTTTTACAGTGTCACTTCAATTTGTGTCTCTTTCAACTATTAATTAATGTTATATGGGAATAAGAGACTAGTCACACGGCGGACAACAATATTACAACAATATCACCTTTAGAATTTAATTTGTTAACGACAGTTTTGGTTCTCTTTTTACTTGACGAAAAGCGACGGTGATAGATTGATTACTGTTATGATTAATCACTACTAGAAAAATAGTTATTTATAGTTATTTTTGATAATAAGGTAGTTTTCATCGTATTAAATTTAACTGTACGATAAATTTATTTTAATTATGATTAACAATTATTAACTCCCTATTAACGCATTATTTTAATAGTACGGTGATGGTGCTAAACGCACCAAGCCAAGTGCGCACACACATAGAAGATAGAATAGGTACGTGGCTTCAACCCAGAGCCACGATCGAGTTTGAAAGAAGAAAGAAACCATTCTAATTTGTTAGGAAGAACCATGAAAGATCGAGTTTGAAAGAAGAAGGAAACCATTCTAATTTGTTAGGAAGAACCATGCAAACTGTTAAAAGAATCTCTAATAGGTGTGAAAGGCGTGAAGATAGGGCTCATACCATTTTCACTATTCTTTTGTTACAATTCAACTGTTTTCTATTAATCAATGTAATTTCACTACAATAATTCTAATATGTAAAGAAGAATCTAGAAAAAAGTAATGAGAATCAAGACGTTTTTTCCTCTCTGTGTGTCACCTTCTTCCTCGGCTCTATTTCTAAATTAAAAACCCTAACAGTGGTATCAAAACCATGGACACCAGGGGTAAATCCAACGTTGAGTTTCGCAGCGAAGTAATGGAAACCCTGACAAGGCATGAATCAGGCTTCAATCAGATAGGCACGACCTTACAGGCTGTGCTCACCGAGTTACAAGGACTTCGTGCCACTTGGCACTTACCTGAAGAAAATCCGTTTGCACAAGAAGAAAACCCACGCCCAAATGGTGGGTTAAGAAACCCTAATGAGCCATCACACTCCCACTTTAGGCTCTCATTTCCTACCTTTGTAAGAGAAGAACCCACTGGTTGGATATACAAAGTCGAGCAATATTTTGAGTTCACAAACACTACACCAAAACAACGAGTGCAGTTGGCATCGTTTCATTTGAATGGTATTGCCTTACAGTGGCATAGATGGATCACCAAGTTCCATGGACCACTCACTTGGGAGGAATTCACCCAAGCCATACAGCTGCGATTTGGGCCAATTGATTATGAAGATCCATCTGAAGCTCTAACAAGACTCAAACATACCTCAAGCGTAGCTACTTACCAAGAAGCATTCAAGAAACTTTCTCACAGAGTGGATGGCTTTCCAGAAGAATTTCTAATAGGTTTTTTCATCACCGGGCTAAGAGATGAGATCAGAATTGAAGTAAAAATTAAGAAGCCACGAACGTTGGCTGAAGCTATAGGGGTGGCAAGATTGATTGAAGAAAATAATCTACTCCAGAGGAAAGCCATTCAATATCCACGGTATCTGACATCCTCAGTAGCAGCAAGGACCTCCACCCCAACAATGACCCAACTCAGTACCAATTGCCTCAGCTACTACCTTTCGTCGCATCACTAATCAGGAGGCACGTGAGTGTCGAGATAAGGGGCTATGCTACTACTGTTATGAGAAGTTCACAATTGGCCACTGTTGTGCATGTCCATAGTTTTTTATGATAAAAGAGATGGAACAAAATCTCTCATGAAACTCAGAAGAAAAGTTGGAACAAGAATTACAAGAGGTAATGCCTGAGATATCATTTCATGCTATAGTAGGAGCTGAACATCCTCAAACCATACGAGTAATGGGGCAGTTAAAAAAATAGAGTGCTAGTGTTGTTTGACAGAAGAAGTACTCACAATTTCATTGATCAAGCTCTTACTCTCCAATATGGAATAACTATCACCAAGGGAAAGAAGCTGGAAGTAATAGTGGCCAATCGTGAGAAGGTGGAATGCGCAGGACAATGCTATAACCTTAGCCTTACCATACAAGTGTATCAGGTAACTACAGATTTCTATGTTCTTCCTATTTCAGCATGTCAACTAGCTTTAGGTGTCCAATTTCTTGAGACTTTGGGTCCTATCGAGATGGACTATAAGAAGCTAACCATCAGCTTCTAGGAGAAAGGTATTTCTCATAAGCTTCAAGGGTTAGGGCAAATAAACATTACAGCCCTAATCTGTATGGAAACCCATAGCTTGCCAGATACAAGGTTGTTCCTTCATATACTTCCCAATAAACCCTCGGGAGAATAAACTAGAACTCATTTACTTGAGATAAGTGAAATATTGGTTGCATTTGCTTAAGTGTTTGAACCCCCTACCAGCCTTCCTCCAAAACGATTACATGATCACTATATTCCTCTATAACCAAGAACATGACCAATAAATGTAAGACCCTATCGTTACCCTTACTACTAGAAAACTGAGATAGAAAAAATGGTATCAGAGCTCCTACACTCCAACTTGATTAGACCAAGAAACAACCCCTTCTCGTCACCAGTATTGTTAGTAAGAAAAACTGATGGAACTTGGAGATTTTGTGTGGATTACAGATCTCTGAATTCCATTACTATCAAAGATATATACCATATACCTATCATAGACGAGTTATTGGATGAATTGCATGGATCCAGGGTCTACTCCAAACAGGATCTTCGATCAGGGTATCATCATATCAAGGTATCACTAGATCAAGGTTCCTGAAGAAGATACCCCAAAAACAGCATTCTAAACACATAAAGGCCACTATGAGTTCCTTGTGAGGCCTTTTGGGCTCACTAATGCCACAACTAACTTTCAAAGCTTAATGAATGATCTTTTCAGACCTTATCTTAGGAAATTTATATTGATTTTCTTTGATGACATTTTAGTGTATTCTCAATCATGGGAGGATCATACACTACATCTACAAAATGTTTTGCAAGTGTTAGCAGCTAATAAATTAATTGTTAAACCTTCCAAATGTCATTTTGGTGTATTACAGGTAGAATACCTAGGACACTTGATATTTGAACAAGGGGTTACAGTGGATCCTGCAAAAATTCGAGCTGTTATGGAATGGCCAACCCCAACCATAGCAAAGGGAGTCAGAGGGTTCCTAGGATTGGCTGGTTATTATAGAAAATTTATTAGGCACTTTGGTAGGATAGCAGCACATCTCACCTCCCTACTAGGAAAGGAAGGATTTCAGTGGAATGAGGCGGCAGCTCAGGCCTTTCAAAAATTGAAAGAAGCACGGACTTCCGCTCCTATCCTAAGGTTACCTAACTTCACTTAGCATTTTGTCATTGAATGTGATGCTAGTGGCATAGGGCTAGGAGCAGTTTTGACCCAGGAAAACCGTCCAATGGCTTAATACAGCGTTGCCCTCAAAAGGTCACCTTTGGCTCTGTCAACTTATGAGAGGGAGATGTTGGCTGTGGTGAAAGTTATCAAACTGTGGTGTCCTTATCTGTTGGGAAAACCTTTCAGTGTGCGCATAGATCAGAGGAGCCTTAAGTACCTTTTTAGAGTAAAGGATCACCACCCCAGCTCAAGCAAGATGGTTACCTAAGCTGCTCGGGTATGACTATCAGATTGAATATAAGAAGGGCTCACAGAATCACGCAGCAAATTCATTGTCAAAAAGGGTGGAATTTCAACTGATCTCCATCTCACAACCTCAGACAACTTGGTGGTCTAACCTCCAAAAAGAAGTCCAACAAGAACCATTTTATGAGAAACTGCAAGCCAAAGTCTCCATGATGGGGTATGGTTCAAAAGAGACAAGGTTTATCTAAACCCACAATCCTCTCTAATTCCTCAGATATTGGCTGAATGCTACTCATCACCAACATTAGGGCACTTTGGATTCCACAAAACACTATCCCGCATCAAACAAAATTTTATCTAGCCCAACATACAACAAGGTGTGAAAGGATTCATACACTCATATGATATATGCCAAAGGTGCAAGTATGACTGTATGAAACTAGCTACATTACTACAGCCCCTACCAATTCCTGATAAAAGCTGGACAGATTTCTCAATGGATTTCATTGAAAGACTGCCTCCTTCCAAAGAGCATATGGTAATTATGGTGGTAGTGGATCGCTTAACCAAATATGCTTACTTCATAGCTTTGAGACACCCTTTCACTACCTTAACTGTTGCTAAGGATTTTGTGGCAAACATAATACGCTCACATGGCATTCCTACTTCAATAATCAGTAATAGAGACAAAATATTTGTAAGTTCCTTCTAGAAAGCCCTATTCAGACTATAGAACACTAAGCTATGTATGAGTTCAAGCTACCACCCTCAAACCGATGGGCAGACAGAAGTAGTCAACCGCACCTTGGAATAATATCTACGTTGTTTTACTAGAGAATAGCCAAGCCAATGGATGGAATGGTTGCTTTGGGCAAAATATAGTTATAATACATCTACACATTCTTCCACAAAAATGACACCCTTTGAGGTAGTTTATGGCCATCCACACCCTCACTTATTGGCCTACATTCCTGGCACTTCCAAAGTCCAATTGGTGGATGAATGTTTGCGTGATAGGGATACCATTTGGCGTGATCTACGCCACCATCTCATGCTAGCTCAGAACCATATGAAGTGTCACACTGATCAACACCGTAAAGAAATATCCTTTGTAGTGGGAAATTATGTATACCTCCGCCTTCAATCATATAGACAAACATATGTGGCTTTTCGAGCTTCCATAAAGCTAGCTCCACGCTTCTATGGCCCTTACAAAATCACTGCACAAGTTGGGGCAGTAGCATATAGGCTAGACTTGCCTCCTAATTCTCAGATATACAATGTTTTTCATGTTAGTCGGCTCAAAAGATACTTGGGGCATTACACACCACCCCTTGCAATCCTACCTCCTATCTGAGATAATTCTACAATGCTTCCTTGGCTTGAGGCTGTCTTGGACCGAAGAGTGACAAAAAAAGGTAATTATCGACCAAAATCAGAAATTTTAGTGAAGTGGGTTGTAAGACATATCCATCCTTCATCCTTGTGGACAAGGATTCTCAAGCAGGGAGGAGTTGATGAGTGCTAAACGCACCAAGCCAAGCGCGCATGCATAGAGAAGAGAGAATATGCATGTGGCTTCAACCTAGAGCCACAATCGAGCTCAGAATAAGAAGGGAACCACTCCAATTTGTTAGGAAGAACCATTCTCACTATTTTTCTGTTATGATCCAACTGTTTTTCTGTTAATCACTGAAATTTTACTAAAATAATTCTAATATGTAAGACTATATAAAGGGCTAAAGAATGCAGAGAAAAGTAATAAAAATTAAGGCGTTTTTCACTCTCTGCGTGTCATCTTCTTCCTCAACTCTATTTCCAAATTAAAAATCCTAACTTATGGTTACCTTAATTTTTAATATTAATTTTATGTTGTTATTATATTATTCGATTAACCGTATCATATTACGAGATCTTATTAATTTAGAATATCATCTTCGTTAATTCAACAAAAATCATAAAAGATATGTATACGATTTCTAATTTGACTTTGTAACCTATTATTTGCCTTTCTCTTATGTTTATGTTTTACTATAAGTATGTTTGGAAGTAGGATTTTATCGGAAAAGGGAAAAAGAAATAGAAGGAAATGATTTTCTAGTGTTTGGAACAAGGAAAATATGCACTAAATTTTTTTTCCTAAACTTAAAAGAAAAATTTATTAAAGAAAATTGTTATTTTTTTATTTTTTAGGAATGTATTCAATTACATTTTAATATTAAAAAAAATCAAACATAAAAACGTATGTAATCAATTTTATGCAAATTCTTGTTTCTACCCATTAAACATGTTATAAAAAGATTAATCTTATTAAGAGAAATAATCTAAATACTTATATATTATTTTAAATATGAGATTCTTATTTGTCATTATTCTAACCAAAATTATTGTAAAACATTAAGAAAAAAATATTAATATGAACTTGCATGATAAAAACATACTTAAAGTGTTAAGCAATTCGTTTATTAATGTAAAATGAAGTACAATATATAACATCATTTGCCCACATGCAATATATTCACGTCCAAAACATAAAGTTAAAAGCTTAAAATTTAATTAAGTTTAAAGTACACAACAATTCCGAGGAAGCTAAAGAACACTATGTATACACGAAGGAAATATATTTCTTCTCATCTTAATTTTCATAATTATAGATTCATTTTAAATCCATATCTAGCTAAACTTGGAATGTAATTATAGATAATTTTAAACTTTAAACTATGATTTAATTAATTTACTTTCATGAATATTTTATTTTAATTCTTGATTTTTGATATGTTTAATTCTATATTTGAATGTCATGATTATATATGTATGAATTAAAGTGTTTAACGAGTTTATTTTATAAATATGTTAGTACATAATTATTAATATTTTTATTTAAAGTGGTACCTTGTTGTGGCTATCATAAATGAGATTTAAGACCTTCATTAAATGTTAAACGATTATTATACCTAATTTAATTATCATCTTTTTATATCTTAATGTTATGAATAAATTAAATCTAGTAAGCATATTTTTAATTTTTTAAGACTTGGGTTGATTAATAAGCAAACTTTTAATCAATTATACTGTAAGAGAAGATAAAAATCATAAACAGACCTATATTTTTAAATCTAAAGTTAAGAATTTAAAAATGTTTTTAAATAATGAAAGAAATTTAGATCTTAAGAAACTAATTTATATTCATAACATATTTAATAAAATTGTAGGTCAGTGGTGAAGACAATTACATAATAACATATCTTTCAAAATCGTTCTGCAAATTACGTTATTGTTTTATGTTATTTTTTGTTTTTCAAAAAAATTCAAAATCCCCGTTTGTTAATTTAATTAACTTACTAATAAATAGTCGTAAAAATTGTCACCAATTCTTATGGATATGATAACCCTAGTTCTTAAAATTATTTATCATTTACACATGATCACTTATACTTGTGTGTTCTAAATCATTTTGCTTAATATTATTTTATTTGTTTAAAAGATATGTATTAATATCTCAATGCATTCAACATATACAAAATTTAGAGTTAGAAAAAGAAAATGAGTAAAGTATTAAAATCTTAAAAGAAAATGCGTAAAGTATTAAAATCTTAAAAATGTTGTACTCGTTATGAAATTAAGCAAGTAAATGAAAAATGTCTATTTTTATAATTTTTTTAATAACATTTCATGGATTTCAATTTCTTAAGTATATTATAATTTAACATATATTTAAAAGATTTTTGATTTTTTTCTTTTCATTTTATAACGATAGATAATTATTATATTGTTCACGAATTTATCAATTTTTTCTTTTTAAATTTTTATTAAAAGAGAATTTATAAATTTTAAATCTATTCATCTATTAATTATCAATTTCATTATCTTTAGTACAAAATCAAATATTTTAGGAGTTATTTTGATTTTTTTCAATTCCCTCGCTAAAAGATAATTAATAAATATAATCAATTATTTTTACATTAAATATAATTTAAAAATAAATTAAAATTTAACATATATTTATAAGAATTTTTCTATTCTCTTTTAATTTCATAATAATATACAATTATTACAATATTCGTGAGTCTTTTGATTTTTTTTTATTTTCACTAAAAGAAAATTATAAATTTTAAATCTATTTAGGTTGCATTAATTATTTTATGGTTCTTTTGATTTTATCTTTAATTATCCCACTAAAATATAATTCATATATAAAATAAATTATTTTTTTACACTAAATATAGTTTAGAAAATAAATTAAAATTTAACACTTATTTAGAATTTTATTTTTATTTTATCTTCATAATAATAAATAATTTTTATAATGTTCATGAGTCTTTTGATTTTCTCCTTTTAAATTTTCGTTAAATATATTTTTATATATTTTAAATCTATTTACATAAAACCTATTATTTTATGAGTGTTTGATTTTTATTTTTAATTTTACGAGTAAAATATAATTAATACATAAAATCAATTATTTTTATACTAAATATAATTAGAATATAAATTAAAATTTAACACATATTTATAAGATTTTTAATAATCTCTTTTAATTTTATAATAATACATAATTATTATAATATTTATGAGTTTTTTAAATCTTATTCTTAAATTTTTTATTAAAAAAGAATTTATTTATAAGTCTATTCTTATGAGTAAATTATTTAGGATTCTTTTGTTTCTCTTTTAACTCGGCACAAAAGTAACTAATAAATAAATTAATTATTTTTATATTTATATGATTTAAAAGTAAATTAAAATTTAACGCATATTTAATGTATTTTTTAGTTTTTTTATTTATTTTTCTAATAAAAAAATTATTATAATATTAATGAATATTTTGATTTTTTTTTAAATTTATACTAAAATAATTTATAAATTTTAAATTTATTTATATATAATAAATTATTTTAAGTATATTTTGATTTTTTTCTTTTAATTCTCCATTAAAAAATTAGTAATATATATATATATATATATATTTAATTTTTACATTAAATATAAATAATAAATAAACTAAAACTAATTTATTATTAAATTTGATTATATTTTAAAATATATTGATAATTGAATTACATTTAAATCAAATAATGTTTAGTATGTTAATTTTGGAATTAAAATTATAATTTTAATATAAAAATGTTTATTTATTTATAATAGTTAGAATTATAAGATTAAGTAATTTTAATCTGTAACTTTTACTTGGTCAATTAAAGTTAGATTGTTTAAATACAATAGAAAATTAAACTTTTTTTAAGGATAAAGTTGGATTTAAAAAAGGAAAAGTTGAAACAAAGTCATCTCTTCTCTCTCCACATTATCTCTCCAATTTAAGTTCTATGTCTCCTCCTTGACTCTCCTACTCCCTTTCAATCATAGTAAATTATTCCTGCTAATTTTGGTCCTTAAAACTTCAATTTCATCGATTTTTCTTTAAATCTTTATATATTTATTTTATTTTATTATGTAACAGACTTTATTTTTATAATATTGTTGTAATAAAATATGGTTAAATTAAATATCTTTAATTTTTTATTAATTATAATATTTAAAATAGTTAAATTATTTTAATATGTTATTGTAATTATCTTTTATTTTATCGGTGAGAACTCTACATCATCAATATTTCTGAACTAGCCTATAATTTCTCTGGCTAACAATTCCATAATCTAACACGTTGCCAAAATAATTGAACATACGAGTATGAAATAATTGAACATACGAGTATGAAATAATTGAACATACGAGTATGAAATAATTGACTAGTGAAGACACTGCTCCAGTAAATTTGATAAATTTCAAAGATGAAATAATTGAACGTCAATGATGAAATGACTTTTGTTTTTGGGCTATTGTTACAAATAACACTCAAAATCATAATATATGCATGCAAATATTATAGGGAAGAAATTTTATTCTAACATTTTTAATATTTAAAAAATATAAATAATAAATAAATTATTTATAATTATAATTTAATTAATATATTAACATAAAATATATTGTATGCATTAGAATATATATGAAAATATTAAATACATTTCTATTTTTTAGAAATTTTAGTATATATATAATACTGTTATAATTTGAATAAAGAATAGTTTAATGTTATTAAAAAATAAATGAAAAAGTAATAAAATTAAGGATGTTTTTGCCATTATCAAACTGTGAATTGTACCGTAGAAAACCCATTGAAAACATGTTTTTTTTCTTCTTCTGAATTTTGTAATATGTTTTTACCTTCATGCGACTTTGCCGGGACACTCATCACTACCCATACTTAATGTTCTTATTTTTATAACTTCCTCACGTTCTCTGTGTGTTGACCCCAAAGTCTAAAAGTTAAAAGTAATATCTCACTTTATTGTTGATAAATAAAAGGAGTCTGTCTTCTCATTAATGTTAGCGTGTCTATGTACTCTGCTAGTGTCACAATCTATCAGAGACTTCATCTTTGAAATGGTCTTGTGTCCATCTTTTCACAGTGAACCTTTTAATCTGGCTATGAATAACTTGCAACAGGGAGTAATATGTACACGGTTTCTACTTCAAATTATTTTTGTAATGCAAAAGCCAGATCACACAAAATCTTGACCATTTGCCTATAAACAGGATCAAGATTAATTGAGAAACTCCATCCTGTAAGAGAAAACATATTACTAAAATGGGATTTGTTGGAGTTGTTGGGCAAGTGCAACTCATGGCATTCACAGGGATGATCATACTGTTAGGAGAATCACAATTTCAATTCGAACTTAACCAAGCTCTAAACAGCGGAATTAAACCTATTCTTCTTCTTTGTGTGAATCTTTTAAGAAACAAATAAATATACTAAAACGAAACACGACAAAATCAACACAAAGAATTTACGTTAAAACCTTCCTACAGGTAGGCGAAACAACCACTTACACTCCTCTTCAAAACTTCCACTATCAAGAAACAATTGTACAAATGTATTTCTGCGTGAAACTAGATATGAAACAATCAACAACATCATCAGTTAATACACTTTCGAAACTAACAATTATTTCAAGAAGAACGAGTAAATCTAACCCAATTCGGTAGTCACCGTTCACCGCTTCGTAGTTTATCAAACCTATGGAGCCAAATCCAAATCCCACCGCACAGATTAAAGAGTCTTCGAGTCGTGAACCTCGCTTGTAAAATTTCAGCTTAATCGACCACAAACGGATTTCATCGAACACTTGACGAAGACCGGGCCTTGAGGGAAAAACCGAAAAAATCAGAGAGCGCTTTTTCATCGCAAATGCCGCCGCTTTTCTACACACCTTTTTTCTCTGCAGAATTCTTGCACACAACAAACCCTAAATGTGGGTTTATTAATTAAAGAAAAGAAATGACACAATTGCCCTTCTTACTCCACGTGGCTTTTAAGCCACACGGGCTTCACTCAGTTCCTCCAAATAAGAGGAAAACCCAACAAATCTCCCCCTTTTCCGATTATATTGAGGATCTCATTATCCCGACAATTGAACAACAAACTTCAAGTTTTTCTCTTGACACCGCTTTTGTCAAGCACGTCGATCCATTCTCATCGCAGACGTATTTTCTCAAGTTCAAGCAACTTATTGTTAAGAAAGTATCTCTTATCCAATGATATCTCACATCAATATGCTTTGATCTCGAGTGAAATGCCGAGTTTTTCGCTAAGCTGAATGTAACTCGATTATCGCACAACACATATTTCGCCGCTTGAAACCAAGTTCCCTCAAGAACTGCTTTCATCCACAACACTCCTTACAAGCCCGTTGTCGCAATAAACTCCGCCTCATTGCAGTAAAGGCAACACACTTTTGCAATTCGACCGCCAAGAAACCGCCTCCACCAGAGAAAGTAATTAGATAACCCGAAGTAGACTTACGAGAATCTTCATCTCTTGCCAAATCAATCGGTATCCAACTAACATCGGTTTTCCACTTCCAAAGCTAAGTGTTAACTTGGAAGTACCTCGAAGATATCTCATAATCCACTTTTATCGCATCCCAATGCTCTCTTCCCGGATTCGAAAGAAAACGACTAACAACTCCAACCGCATTTAGCTATGTCCGGCTCTCGTACACACTATTAGCATACATTAAGCTTCCTATGGCCGAGGCATACGGAACCTTTTCCATATCTTCCTTCTCTTTATCCGTTGGAAGTGGCCTCGACTCGATCTCAACTTAAAGTTGATTAGATAAAGCGAGAAGAAACCACTTTAGCTTTATCCATATGAAACCTTTCAAGTACTTTGTTGATGTATCGTCTACGTGACATGTATAACTTCTTTCTTTTCTTTGTCTCAAAAAATTCGAATACCAAGAATTTGTTTTGTTGCCCCAAGTCCTTCATGGCAAAGGACTTACTCAATCGCTTTCTTCAAATTATCAATTCTTGAAGAATTTATGCCAACAATCAACATGTCATCAACATAGAGCAATAAAATGATAAAGTCATCGTCGAGAATTTCAAGACAAAAACACAATGATCAAGTAGTCTTCTTGTAACCATACTCCCCATAATCGACTCAAACTTCTTATACCATTGTTTAGGTGCTTCGCTTTCAACCCGTAGAGGCTTTTCTTTAACCGACATACATAATCCTTTTTCCTTTAACCTCAAAACCCTCTCGTTGCTCCATATAAATCTCTTCCTCTAACTCACCATGAAGAAAGGCAAGCTACATCCATTTGCTCAATTTCTAAATCCAAGCTAGCCGCTAGACCTAGAACAACACGTATGGAAGACATCTTCACAACAGGAGAGAAAATATCATCAAAATCAATACCTTTTCTCCGACCGAATCCTCGACTCACCGCCCAGCTTTGGTATCGTGGTCGTGAATTGTGTTCTTCTTTGCTTCACCCCGTACCCACTTGTTCTTCAAAGCTCTCTTACCCTTAGGCAACTTTACCACCAAACGTGTGATTGTCATACACAGCCGATCGCATCTCATCTTCCATAAAGCACCAACCCAATGTGTTTTGTTTCCATCTTCCATTGCTTCGCATAACATCGAGGTTCTCCCTCATCCGTCAATAACACATACTCATCAGATTCATACCGCATGGAAGGACGTCGATCTCTCGGTAGACCTCCTGGTGGAATTTCTAATTTCGCAACCGATCGCAGAGTCCGGCGATCTGCTTCACCATATATCTACATCATCTAAACCCCGCTGTCATCTTGAACATTTTGTTCCATCCTGTGACTAAAGGAACCCATCTAGTCAATCAAATCATCGCTATACCACGGGACTCCTTTTTCTATCTTCTCAACATCTTGTATAGTTTGATCTTCTATAAACACAACATCACGACTTCTTACCGCTTTTCTCAACCGGATCATAAAATCAGAGTCAAATTCATCCGCACCATAACCAACAAAGATACATTGTCGCGGTCTTCACATCGAGCTAGATCTATCATCTTTTGGTATACGCACAAATGCCTTGGTAACCAAAAACGCCAAGATGATCATAAGAAACATCTTTCGCTTACCCAAACTCTCGTTTGGTACATCAAATTGAAGAGGAACACACGGGCAGATTAAGAACATGTACAATCGTATTCAAAGCCTCACCCCGTAAAGATCTGCAATCGAGCCTGGCGAAAGAAGACATCTTACTCTTTCAACCAATGTCCTGCTCATTCTCTCCTACTAACCCATTTAATCGAGGAGTTCTGGAGGTGTCTTTTGATGTCGAATGCCCCGACGCCCGCATAGCACTCATCAAAAGGACCCGAATACTCTCCCCATTATCCGTTTCACGCACCGCAATTTCTTCCCGGGCCATTGTCTCTCAACTAAGGCTTGAAACCTGCTTAAACACATCTAATACTTGATCTTTGCTCTTCAAAGTGTACACCCATAACTTTCTTGAACAATCATCTACGAAGGTCACAAAATAACTGCACCACCCAAAGTTTTTGTCTTCATAGGACCACATACATCCGAATGTACCAAATCAAGTATGTATTGTTTTCGGAGGGAACTTCGAAAGAAACTCTATTTTGCTTCCCGCCAAACAACGAGTACATCTTCTTAAAAAACATCATTCATTCCAGTAAAGAAGATTCTTTTTAGTTAATACCGCTAAACCTTTCACTCATACGAGCAAGTCTCTTATGCCACACTCGACAAAGGAAATTATCCGTCACAAAGATTAATAACGCCTTTAAAGAGTCTCGCCCTGCAGATATACAACCGGAATGTTTGTTTCACGAGCAACAACCATACAAGACCTTTAGTAAGTTTCCTATCGACCATTACTAAAGGTATCAAGCAATATCCTTCATCATCAAGTTTACCCGCAGATCAAGTTCAAACGAATTTCGCTTAATACGCTTTACCCTCTCTAAGAAGTAGTCTCGTGCCATTATTCATCTCCAAACACACATCTCCAATACCAATGACTTTAACCAAGCCATCATTACCCAACTTCACTGCCCCAAAGTCACCTCGCCAGACAGATGTAAAGTTAAGTCCTCTCAAGACGTAGCATGAAATCCCGAGGCTCCACTATCAATAACCCAATCGACCTCGTGACATGCAACATTGACAACATCTTCATTATAAACAACAAGAAAGTCTTCCGAACCAGCTGGCAACTCGATCATTTTCTTTACTAACATCACCCTCTTTGCTCTTTGTCTTTATTCTTGTTATCCCGCTTCAACCGTCTCGCAATATTTCGATGTGCCCTTTCATGCCACGTTGATGACACTCAATATTAGAAAACCTAGACTTGCTTCTTCCTTTTTCTTTGTTCTCGAAACCTCTCGCTTTTACTCCTCCCTCTTCTTTCTCAGTAACCAAAATCTCTCGATCGCCGAGAAGACTCCACGTGACTTTCTTCTCATTTCTTCATTCAAAACACTACTCTTAGCCGATCCACGCTTGATTACACCATTTGGAGCCGAGTTACTTAACGACATTCTAAATGTTTCCCAAAAGTCCTAAGAACGTACTCTAATAAACACAACCCTTGAATCTCATCATCAAACTTGATACCCATTCCACTAACTGATTGATTATTCCTTGGAACGTATTCAAGTGATCCTCACAATCCGAGTTCCATCTGTACCTTAAAGCCATCAATTGCTTTATAAGAAACATTTTATTATTTCCTCGTTTTCCGAGCATACAACTCTTCAAGTTTATTCCATAGCCGACCGTGCATGTATTTCTCCACTAATATGATTCAAAACATTATCATCTACCCACCGCTCTTATATACCCACGTACTTGTCGATGTAACAAAGTCCATTCTTCTTCGCATAACTTTTCTGCTTCGTAGGCAAACACCCTAAGAATGAAACCGCTTTTGACATAAAGGAGATCTTCCATTTTTCCTTTCCAAGTGTGATAATTAGAACCATTCAAAGTAATCATTCTACTCAAATTTGCTTCCATTATTCAACACAAGAAATTCCACAATAATAACTACAACATACCACTTTGTTGTAGAGAATCACAATTTCAATTCGAACTTAACCAAGCTCTAAAAGTCGAATTAAACCTATTCTCCTTCTTTGTGTGAATCTTTTAGGAAACAAATAACAGAGCTTAAAATGAAACATGCACAAAATCAACACAAGCAATTTACGTAAAACCTTCCCCCAGAGTAAGGAAACAACCACGACACTCCTCTCCAAAACTTCCACTATCAAGTTAAACAATTGTACAACAGCTTCTCTGTAAAACTAGAGGCAAACAATCAACAACATCATCAAGAATACACTTCTTGAAACTAACAATTATTTCAAGAAGAATTCGGGAGAAATCTAACCCAATTCGTAACACGTTCACGCTTAGAATTTCTCAAACCGTGAGCCAAATCCAAATCCCACCGCACAGATTAAATAGTCTTGAGTCGTGGGAACCTGCCTGCAAAATTTCAAATTTTAATCTATTCACACAAACGCCTTCGATCTAACACTTCACGAAGACTGGCCCGAGAGGGAAAACCGAAAAACCGAGAAAGCAGCTTTTTCTTGCCGCTGCTGCCTTTTCTGCACACCTTTTTTCTCTGCAGAATTCTGCACACAACAAACCCTAAATGGGTTTATTAATTAAAGAAAAGAAATGACACAATTGCCCTTCTTACTCCATGGGCTTCACTTGGGCTCCTCCAAATAAGAGGAAAACCCAACACATACTAGCAACAAAAATAGCAGCTTATCAACTTGGGCTTTCTGGCTGTGAAACCAAGTGTGGAGATGTACACATTCCATATCCATTTGGCATGACTCCTGAATGTTACCTTGATTCTAAATTTAAAGTCAAATGCAATATTTCAAGCTCAGGTGTTCGTACCCCGATAGTTGGTCTAAACCTCGTTCTCAAGAACATATCAATTGAAGGTCACGAGATCAACGTCATGGAATATGTTGCACGAAAATGTTATAATGAGTCTGGTAATAGACCCTCGCTCAAGCTGCGTAAGTTTACCATTTCCAACACGAAAAACAAGTTCACTGTCATTGGCTGTGACTCCTATGCACATCTTTCTGATTATAAAAATAACTCTATGGGGTGTTCCTCTATATGTCAAAGCATTGATAGCGTGCCAAATGATGGGTCATGCTCTGGAATTGGATGTTGCCAGATTGAAATACCAAAAGGACTCAAAAATATTTCAGTTGAAGTATTTAGTTTCAACAACCATACAAGAGTAAATGATTTCAACAACTGCAGCTATGCTTTTCTTGCTGAAGATAAAAAGTTCAAATTCTCCCGTCAATATCTCAATAGTTTTACTGACATGGTACCTTTGGTGCTTGAGTGGGCAATAGACAATGATACTTGCTTGCACGGGCAGAAGCAACCCTTCTGCCCTTGCGGGAAGAACAGCAAGTGTGAAGACCTTAATAACAGTTCATACAATTGCAAATGCATCCTTGGATACCAAGGAAATCCATACCTTCCTGATGGTTGCCAAGGTATTTTCGTTCACATATTCATAACTTCAGCTAATATACTAAATTAAAAATGAAGACTAAGAAATTTAAGATACATAGACTATCCTGATGTCTTTATTCTATTTTTCTTAGGATCTTCTTTGTTGATTTTGGTATAAAATAGGATGTCTATATATATATATATATATGGCATGTTAATCTTCTCTGCAGCACCATGTGATCTAGTGTTTGAAATTCACCCTTCTCTCACTTTAAATCAAACTTCAAATTGAAACACCTATCATTTGATCAAAATAAAATTGTCAAAAAATTCAAATTAAGGTCATGTCATGTATGTTCCAATTTTATATCTTATATGGCAAAACTTGTTTGTTATGTATGTTTATGCGTATGTTTCTTATATTCTGCAGATGTTAATGAATGCGAGAATTGGACTCATAATTGTGACAAAGATGAGGTATGTGTTAATATAGAGGGGAAATATGTTGTGGGCGGAAGCAATAAATAGCGGTATATGAATATATCAAAGCAATAAAATGAACACACAGAATTTACGTGGTTCGGCAATTCGCCTAGGTCCACGGGAGGCAGCAGATATTATTCAACCGAGTAGGAAATATACGAATACGATCTGATTTCTCACTAATAATATCTCTCAAGTGTTTCCCAAAACTCACAAAGATTTTCTCTTTGAGTTTTATACTCTCTCTCGATTTTTTCTCGATTTTTCCTTGTTTCTTCAATGCATGAACTCTTCCCTATTTATAGATGAAGAAAGGCTCCCTTTCCCTAAAGTGTGCCATAATTTAAGCCTTAAATTAGGCCACCAATTTCCTTAAATTATGCCACTAATTTCCTTAAATCATGCCACAAATCATGCCACAAATTAGGACACTAATTTCCCTAAATTATGCCACTAATTTGTTACTTTTAGAGCCAATATTCAACAAAATATACTTGCAAGAAGAAGAAAAAAGATCGATTTCTAGCTATCGAAGTTGCTAGTGGTAAGAAGAAATAACAAGAGATTAACTCATTGCATTTCTTATAAGTTTCTTTTATGATTCCAATGAATAAGTTCCCTATTTTTCTTTCTTCTCTTCCCTCAATTAGGTCTTTCAATTGGTTTTGCTGCCTTACTAGTGAGTGGCTCTTGGCTACACTTGATATTGAGGAAAAGAAAGCTAGTCAGATTAAAAGAAATGTTCTTCCAACAAAATGGTGGCCTAATTTTACAACAACGACTCTCTCAACAAGAAGATCTTAGTATAACAACCAAAATCTTTAGTGAGGAAGAGTTGAGAAATGCTACCAACAACTACGATGAGAATGTAATTATTGGTAGAGGGGGTTATGGTACAGTTTATAAAGGTGTCTTACCAGATGGTACAATTGTTGCCATCAAGAAGTCCAAAGTTGTCGATCAAACTCAAATGGAGCAATTTATCAATGAGGTAGTTGTCCTGTCTCAAATCAACCATAGAAATATTTTGAAGCTCTTGGGATCTTGTTTAGAGACAGAAATTCCTTTATTGGTATATGAATTTGTTCCCAATGGTACTCTCTTTGAGCACATACACAACAAAAGCAAGGCATCAAATTTAAATTTCGAAACTCGTTTGGCCATAGCTGCAGAAACTGCTGGAGCCTTATCATATCTACACTCTTCAGCTTCAACACCAATATTCCATAGAGATGTCAAATCCTCCAATATACTTCTAGATAATTACACACCAAAAGTTTCTGACTTTGGAACTTCGAGGTTGGTTCCTGCAAATCAAACTGAGATAGCAACAATGGTGCAAGGAACTCTAGGGTATTTAGACCCAGAATACTTGCACACAAACCAATTGACCGATAGGAATGATGTTTATAGCTTTGGGATTGTCCTTGTGGAGCTACTAACAGCACAAAAAGTAGTTTCATTTGCTAGGCCAGAGGAGGAGAGAAGTTTGGCCATGTATTTCCTTTCCTCCTTAAAAAAAGGAACAATATTTGAAGTGATTGAGAGTCATATAATGGAAGAGGGAAAAAGGGAGAAACTTTTAGAAGTGACTAAGATTGCAAAAAGGTGCTTGAATGTTAAAGGAGAGGATAGGCCTACAATGAAAGAGGTAGCAATGGAACTAGAGGGCTTAAGAAAAACAGATAAGCATCCTTGGGTTAATGTGGAACATAATATGGAAGAGACCCAATCCTTGCTTGGCCACACATGCAATACTTATCAACAAAGTGATGGAAGTGACACAAGGGCTATATATGATAGCATATTGTCATCAGAATTCACAGGAAGATGATTAGAGAACTCCTTTTGTAGTGTTTTACTTAAGGCCAATCAATAATATTTTAGGGGAAAATATAGGAAATAAGGACAGCTATCCTTGTATATAAGGGTGGGTGGGTTACCACTAGGCATTTTTATTGAGTATGAAGCACATTTTTTTCAATATTGTTATGTTGATCTATGGAGCAAAAGTAATGATACAAATATAATTCCAACATAGAGGGATGAGATTTTGATTACTTGAAAGATATGATAAATCTTTTGAAATTTGAGAGGAAAAATACTAGCACTCAAATTTGCACGTACATCACTTATTGCATATCATATTGTATCCAAAAATTCATACCTTCTCAATTTTTTAGATTATAATCATACGTACCATGCGTAAAGGTTGCAAGTACAGAAATGTGTGTAGCTAGCAATGATAGGGAAGCAAGAACAAGCATAGGCCTTGGAAAGGGGAAAAAAAGAAGAAAAGTTGTTTTGTGTGTTTTCGAGTAGTTAAAATTGTCATCAACTTGCAACGAAAGTGAAAATAGTTGAAATATTTAAAAATGGTGTTTCCTTGTTAGTTTATGAGTCATATCATAAGTTCTATTAGATTTGGATTTTAGTAACTCATTGTCCTATAAATGTATATGTAATTAAATCTTATTTTTTATATTAGATAATTAGATAATCTAGTAGTTTTTCTCTTAAGTCATTGGTGTGGCCTAGATCGTTTTCACTTAAAAATCTCGAGTATCAATCTTTATATTTTTACATTATTTTATTTAAATGGGATTATATGTCTATCCATTTTTAAAAATTTTAATTTATTATACTTTCACTTATTATCTTTTTACAACCCTCTCTCACTAACATGATCCATAAATAAACAAAGCTTTTTTTCTCTCACCATCCATTAAGGAGCCGCTAATGTTAGAACTCAAACCTTTGTTGTACTATCCCCACAAGTAGGAAAGCAAAAGTTTCCAATAGAGAGGTAGGATGCAACAAATAAATAAATTTGATGAGCAATGGGGGAATATTTATAAAAATGTCACGCTTAACAAAAAAAAACAAAAGGATGGCACAATAAGAAAATTAAGCACCATGTTATAGAACTAGGACATAAAGTGTTATTGAACAACCCAAGACTCAACTTGTTTCTAGGCAAAATCATGAAAAAATGGTCAGGTCTATTCACCATCACTAAGGTAAGCAACCATAGAACCATTGAATTAGAGAACAAAAACAAAAATCAGTTTATTGTTAATAGGCACAAATAAAAAAACTATCACGGAGATCCACTACCAAATGAAAAAATGTGATGGCTTTGATGGATGCACCTTAGGAGATAATATAACCATCTAGCCAAGGATGTTAAATGTGGCGTTTGTTAAGAGTAAAACCAATGTTATTTTACTTATATGTTTTCTATTTTGTAGGTGAATAAATATGGAAGGTAAGGGCACAACAAGGATAGATAATCTCTATGACAGATATGGTGTGATAAGGCTAAAAGAGTTTTCTTTCCTTTCACTATTTTCATATTCATATGTGTATATTGGCAACAATATGTAATTTAAGCTTGTGGTGAGAACTTTGTTATCTACTTCAGTATTTATTATGCATTTTCCTTTTTTTAAGATGTTTTTCATTTTTTAGGATGTTTTTAGTCATTATTTGGGTACAAATTGATGAATACATGGAAACCAAATGCATGCATATTTGACATGAAACATATGAACTCAATGATAGAATTGATTGTCATGATTAAGATAAGTAATGTAACACTCTTGTTAAGATACTTACATTAATTATGTGATATGCTTGCTAGTTTTAATTGAATTGACTCAGATTTTTATGCAAATGCGCTTGATTGATTTTAGTGTAATATTAGGAGAAATTTAGGATAAGTTATGCTAGTTGATAAGGTCTGTCATGTTTTAGAATCTATTTGATCATCCCTTGAGGTAAGATTCTAAATAATATTTAGTTTGAGAAATGATTTAGGCTTTAATTGGATCAATTAAGCCTTTTAAGCTAATCATTGTTTATATCCTTAGTTACCCTTTTGAGTCTAACTATAAACCATTCATATCTTACATTTTTAGCCTAACCAATAAGCATTACCTTTACTCTTACACCTTTAGCTTATATGAAAAATGCAATTATGTGTTATGCGATAGAGCGAGATGAAATGTAATGCACCTTATTTCTTCACATCTAAAGGAAAAAAAATCATATCACAATTACCCCCTAAGCAACAAGAAAAAGAATAAAATTAAAGATAATTTTGGGAATGTTGTGAAGTTCTAAATAGAAAAAAAAATAGAAGAAGAGATGTGGAGTATAAGAATCAAAAGAACGATAATATATGGTGCATAAGAATATCAAATGAAAGCTCAATTATAGTTAAATATTGCATGATGAATAACAAGAAAACTAAGGTGTGAAAAAAATATAAAAATTTATTTATCTACCCCACCTAAGCCTTACAATAAAATCATGTAAAAATCTATTGATCTTTAGCTAAATGCTTATTTACATTAGTTGAGATATGTGTGAAAAATAGACCTATGAAACTTGTTCTATGACTTAGTTTATTAGTATGTTAATACAAGTTGATTTCATGAGTACATTAGATGATATCATGAGCAACATATTCACAAATCCATTCGTTAAAAATCTTACATATCCTTGCATTAATGGAACACTGATTGATGGATATGTGAATTTCCTTGTTATGGATTATAAAATCTTTGAGGGGATGGTTTTTATAGTACATGCATGTATTAATAGGTATGTATTTATGAATGTGATACCCATATCATTTTGGTTAGATATACTTGGCTTTACTTGAGGATAAACAAAGAGTTAAGTTTGGGCGTGTGATAACTTTACGAAAGTAGAGTTAGTTGGTCACTTTTGAACCACTTATTTGTATTTTTTACACTAAAATATCATTAAAAATCTTAATTTGTGTTTAATTAAGTCAATATAGGTTAAATGATGGAAAATGAAGTGAAACAAGTAAAGGGGGAAGGGGAAGCAATCATGGGCGACCATGCCAATGTGTAGAGGAAAGTAATGTCACGATACACATGAAGGAAAGAAAAGCAGCATGGGCCATGCCACAACGAGCATAAATGAGTGCCACAGTGTGCGTAAAGTAACTGAAACCTATGTACTTAGTGCTGCAGTGTGCAAGAAATAATGTCACGACACGCGTTCGCAGTTCGGCATAAATCCTATTCTTAATCAAACAATGATTCTTAGCCTTTGGATTACTTTAAGAGATGATCTAATGGTCCATATTAGATCATTTTTCCTTTAAAGAAACACCATTCTTTCAAGATTTAAACACACAATTAAGAAACACAAAAACCTAGCAGCTGCAAAAAAGAGAGAAAAGAGAGAAAAAGTTCAAGAGGAGATTAAATGAGACACAACTTTGTGAAGAATTTAAGAAAAGATTAGTGCTATAAATTAAGAGATTGGATATATCTCTTTTTATTCTCTTTTTTTTAATCAATTTTTATGTCTTTCTTTATAAAAAATCTAAGCTTTATGAACGTAATGATGTCTAGCTACTTTATTAATCTAGTAGACTTATGAACCCAAATTTCTACATGTGTTGATATAATATTTTACCTTAATTGTTATTTCAATTTAATTATATTATTTAATATTATTTTTATGTTATTAATTATTTAGTCAACAATTAATCTATAAAGACAATTAAATAGAGTTTAGAAAATTATTTAATTATTTGTCTTGATTGAATAACATGCGTAGTTTCTAAACAAAGACGTATGATTCTTATGTTATGATCTATAATTGATGAACTTAATGAGTAGTATGTAATTTAATTGACATGAGAGTGTGATTAGATTAATTACTATATGGTGTTACTTTAATTGAAAAAGAAATACATGTTATGTTAGATTGAATTGATCATATAATTAATTAGTAATTATATTTCAAGAATATTAATGATTCATGCTATTAACTGGTCTTCTACTATTAGACTTGTCAAATTTGGTCTCCATATATATACAAGAAGACGACCTAAAAGTCTACCATGTTGATGAATAAAAGGAGTTCTTTGTTGCCATTTCTATCTATTCTTGTATTTGAAGAATTTTAATTATATTTGAAGAATTTTAATTGATCACTGTTTAGAAGGATATTATGCCTTAATTTAAGGTTACGTATAGATGCTTGCCTCCTCCTTAATTTAGGGCTCAATTATAGGAATATGTCTAAGCTACACTATTATAAATATGAAAGGTTATTACCACTCAAAGTGTGCTTTTCAAATATTCTTATGGTATCAGAGCCTAATTGGATTAACATCCCACAATCTCCAATGGCCTCTGATTCCTCTCCCACCATTCTTTCCTTCAGCACCACGCTTCACATGATCACAATAAAACTCTCCTCCTCCAATTATCTCTTATGGAAGAGCCAACTTATTCCCCTTCTTGAGAGTCAAGGTCTATTGGGTCATATAGATGGTACCCTTGAGCCGCCACCTCCACTTGATCCTCCTACCTCTTCAACATCAAATTTCAAACACTTGGCATGAAAAGCCACTGATCAATGATTACTAACCCTCCTCCTCTTGTCTCTCATAGAGGAATCCATGGCTGAAGCCGTCAACCTCTTCACATCTTGTGAGGTTTGGATCACTCTTGAAAATACTTTCAACCATCGATCCAAAGCCCCTGAAATATGTCTCAAGGATGACCTCCAATTGAAAAAAATACATTTATTTAATTTTACTTTCATAAAGTAGACACATTCATCATTTTATTTTAAATTAGTATACTTTAGTCATTTTATTATTATATTTGTGAACATTCTAGTCATTTTAGGTCAATTTTATTGATTTTAATCACTTTATTTTATAAATATTTTTAACTTTTTGAGACTTTTTCTCTTCAAATAACTACAGCTCGTGCTAACAAGATTCAATTCAATTCAATCAAATTTAATTTTTTTCTAACAAAACAATGATATAAAAAAATTGAAATTTGAAAGAGATGACAAAAATATCTAAAAATGTAACAATAAGATGGTTAAAGTATATTAATTTAAAAAAATATAATTAATATGCTTAAGTTTCTATTATTCCAACAAATAAATTCTCTATTTTCTTCTTACTCTTTCCCAATGTTTCAATTGGTTTATTCAACAAGTATGTTTTTATAGCATTTCTTTATACCATAAATTATAGTACAATTGCAACTGATGTGATATATAATTATTGATTAAAATAATAAAATTTATTTTTTCACTCCATAATTAACTGTCATATTAAAGGTGATAATATCACAATTTATGGTAAATAGATTTTTTTTTTCATTTTTTTAACATATGTTATGGAAGCACAAGCAGCCCACTAATGGAACATATCCTCTCTCAAATTTTATAAATATGTCTTATACTTGTAATATTAAGTGAATGCATTAATTAGTAACATCTTTAAAATATATTTTATTTCAAACATTTGTTATATATTTTAAATTTTGACAAATTTTGATGGACCTTGGTATTAAAATATGTATTTATATCTTATACTTATATACTTAAGAATCAATAAAAGTGTGACATTTTATTTAATTTTTATTTTTTTAGATCATGTTTAGTTTGCAAAATAGAAAAATAATGGAAATGGTAATAGAATTAAATGTAAAAGAAACAATATTATTATTATAGTGTTGATTTGACCATTAGAATCAAAGAATGAATCATCATTATAGTATTTGGTTTACAATTAGAATGAAACGAAAAAATATATATATTATCTTAATACTTTTATTTTAATGAAGTTTAAATAATGTCATTTATGGGGTTTATAGTTCAGAATTTAAAATTTAGGAATTTAGAGTTTAAATTTTTGGATAAAATTAAAATAAAAAATTTGTATAATGGATATGGGAATGAAACAACAATTCCACTAAGAGATGATGGAATAATAATTGTATTTATTTTAAAAATTATTTTTATTCTATTTATAATATATAGTATAACCATATCTAAAAATATACAAAAATAATTATATTTTTAATACAATTCCTACCAACCAGATATCACTTTAAAGAAAAGTTTAGGTGTTTAAATTTTAAGTTATTCTACTTTTCAAATAACACCGGCACTATTAATATTTATTTAGCATTCGAATCCCAACCACAATTTTTTTTATAAAAAAAATGTTGAAAATAACAATTTTTAATAACAAAGTCACCCTTTTAATATGTTTTATGTTTTTCTTCCCAATTTTGTGGCTCATGGTGACCATTTTATATTAAATTCAAATGTATAAATTTGATTTAACTACTTCTTTTATTTTATAATATAATATAATTGATATTATATATTAATTTATATATTTTTTAACAACGTACGTGTATACTTTTTGATGAACTTATTTATTTTATATTGCTCAAAATGCTTTATAAATCTAGCTAATACTAGTTAACTACAAACATATTTTGAAAAATAAAATCTAATATACTATTTATTGTATGCATCCTATTATTATTAATAGTTGATTTAGTCCTAACATCTTATACTTTTTTTTTTAAGGCTAAAAAGAACATGTTTCACCACGTTTCAATGTGATCATTGGATGTACAATTCTCTGAATAATAATCTGGCTCCATCGCTTGATATATGTTGTTTTGTACTTGTCTTGTTTACACTGCATAGATGAAAGGGTGGGTAATTATTTTTGAAATATCCTGAATAAGTGAGTCTTAAATTAATTTATTTCATTTAAATAAATAAAATAATTAAATAAATATGAAATATCGATAATAAACGCAAGGAGAGGTTTTTTAAAAGAAATGGAGGAATATATATTGTTACAACGACAAATATGTTCAACGGAAGTCAGTGTTGAGAAAGTTAAATTATTCAATTTTGAGGAGCTAGAGAAGGCTACCGACCATTTAAGGGCGAATAGAATCCTTGCATTGGCCAAGGAGGTCAGGATACTGTTTACAAAGGTATGTTGGCTGATGGGAAAATTGCGGCAGTTAAGAAGTCCAAGTTAGACAACAATGAAGAAGGCACAATCTCAGAAAGCAAACTCTCAGAATTCATTAATGAAGTTGTTATTCTTTCTCAAATTAATCACAGGAATGTGGTTAAGCTATTGGGTTGTTGTTTAGAGAGTGAAATTCCTCTTTTCGTCTAATAGTTCTTGAAAATCAACGTTAACTCAATAAATAAAATAGTTGAAAAATTTGTTAAAAATTAAGAACTTTATAAATGTAGTTAAATTGAAAATCACTAATTCAATAAATAAAATGATTGAAAAAATTGTTAAAAAATAACAACTCTATAAATGGAGTAGTTAAATTGAAAATCTGTTGAAAAATTACGCAAATTTCTGATAAGACAGATTTAAGAGAAAGTAAGAATAGAAAAATAACACATAAATTTGATAACGGAGTTCGGTCAATCTTGCTTACGTCTCCGGACCTACTGCAGATCTTTTTACTGAAAAGAGAAAAATTACACAAGGTGTTTACAACACTCACAACTCACAACCCAATTACACCCAAGAAAATTACTCTCAATTTTCTCTCACAAAAGCTTTTCTCTCAATTGGAATGAACACTTTGGATGGTTAATTCATTACAATTACACATCTATTTATAGGAAAATTCACTCCTTGAATTACTCCTTAAATTAATGATTTCTTGAATTGCTCTTTGAATTAAGCTCCATGTTTTACTCCTTTTTTGTTCCATGTTTTGTTCCATGTTTTGCTCCATGTTTTACTCCTTGTTTTGTTCCATGTTTTGCTCCTTAATTTGCTCCTTAAATTAAGAAGCTTTATAACAACAATCTCCAACAAAATCAACATCAACTCAATAAATAAAGTGGTTGAAAAATTTGTTAAAAATCAACACCAACTCTATAAATGTAGTGGTTAAAGAAAATTGTTGAAAATCAACACTAACACAATAAACGAAGTGGTTGAAGAATTTTTTTAAGAGAAAATCTAGAAGAATTTAGAAAAGAGAAGTTTGTAAAATGTGATAATATTTGTGTGATTAGAATTATTTTTTAATTTTATATTTGTGTGGTGTAGATTGCATGGTGAGTACTATAAATAGACTATCCTTCATTTGCTTTAATCATCCCATCAAAAACAAATAAGTTTTTGTATTCTTAACTTGAGCGTGAGATGAGAGTTTTCTCTTTAAGTGTTTGTATTTCTCTTCAATTTGTGAGTTACCTTTGAAATGTGTTATAGGGTCTTTTATTGTGGGTATAATACAAGTAGTTTGTTTACTTGTTTGGATCTAATATTAGTAAATTTAGAGTTATGTATTCTAAATTTTACTCAACAATTGGTTTCAGAGCGGGATGGTTAATGATTGTTCTTAGTGTAGCTATTTTGAGTTGTGAGGAGTTTGGTACTCTACAAGTTTCTTAGTTAAGCTTGTTCGGTATAATCGAAGTCTTGCCAACACGATGGGTAACCTTCAAGTAGTTATAGGAATTAAGAAGCTCAACAATAAAAACTATAACTCATATGCAACATGTATGGAGTCTTACCTATAAGGTCAAGACCTGTGGGAGGTTTTTGGTGGTGACAAGTTACACAACTAGCAGTAGAAGATGCAAACGGCACCTTACAGAAGTGGAAAATTAAAGTAGGCAAAGTGATGTTTGCTTTAAAGACCACAATTGAAGGAGAAACGTTAAAACATATTCGGGATGTCAAAACACTGAAGGAAGAATGAGATACTCTTATTACAATCATTTCAAAGAAGAATGATACAAGACTATAACTTCTCGAGAATGAGTTGCTATCGATGGTGCAACACGACATGACAAATCCCTAGTACTTTAACAAGGTGAAGTCGTTATGCCATGAAATTTAAGAGTTAGATATGAAAGATCCTATTGGGGAAACAAGGATAAAGAGAATAATTATCTATGGTTTGAGATTTGAATATCGAGGTTTTGTTACAACTATACAAGGATGGCTGACGTAACCATCTCTTATTGAGTTTGAGAATTTGCTGGCCGGTTAAGAAATTATGGCTAAGAAAATGGGAAGAGTCTCGTTGAAGGGTGATAAATAAGTGCTATACATGAGCAAAAGTAGAGGCACTTTAAAGTGGTACAATGGTAATATATCTAACGAAGATGGTGACTAGGGGAGCTTGAAAGAATCACAATAATAATAAAAAATTTGATTGTGAGTGTTATAACTGTGGGAAGATGAGTCACATGGCTAAAGATTTTTGGAGTAGAAACAAACATATTGAATGTAATACAACTACTTCCACTTCTAAGTAGAATAGTAAAGATGGTTGGGATGCCAAAACATTATTCGCTACAAAGAAAGAAGAATTATCTCTAATAATAACAACACTAGAACAAGTTGACTACATGAATGATTGGTTGTAGATTCGGGATGCTCAAATCATATGACATGAGATAAGCGGAAGTTGCAAAGCATGTTTGAGTACAAGGAGGTCGTGTAGTGGTGATAGTTAACAACTTAAGGTTACTGATAGCTCACATCGGCAAGATGATAGTTACGCCTCAATATAATACTAACTAGGTACCACTGCAAGATGTTTATCATGTCCCAAGAATGAATAAAAAATTTCTATCTATGTCTCAATTGACACCATCAGGTCACTATGTATTGTTTAGTCCCCAAGACCTGAAGGAGTATCGTGATCTCAAAATCTTAGAAACATCGAAAATGGAGGGGAAATGATTGGAATGAGTCTACATAATGTCAAAAAAATATGCATATGAAGACAGGACAAGAATAAATGAGACAACAGACCAATGCATATGCAGTTAGGTCATGTTAGCTATTTCAAGCTAAGTGTGATGGTGAATAAGTCGATGCTTAATGGGCTTCCTCAAGTAGACGTATGAACAAACACGGTATATGCAAAATGATAGTATGGTAAAGCTCTCCAATTACCACACAAGGAATTGACGTTTAAAGTAAAATAACCATTAGAGTTATTTCACTCTGATGTATTCAAATCCGTTAAGCAACCATCAATTGGCGGTATGTGATACATGGTAACATTCATTGACAACTTCTAAAGGTATGTGTGGGTTTTCTTTATGAAATAAAAATCTGACGCATTCTCTAAGTTTAAAGAGTTTAGAGAGTCAATTGAATGAGAAATAGGAAAGAAGATTTGTTGTTTGCGCACAAACAATGGCAAAGAATATAGCTCAAGTGATTACTCTCAATACCTAAAGGAATGTCTAATACGTTATCAGTACACTTGTATCAACATGCCACAACAAAATAATGTAGTAGACAAAAAGAACATGCATCTTGCAAAAATTTGTTGAAGTATACTACATGAAAAGAATGTATCTGGAAGATTTTGGGTTGAAGCAATGAGGACTACAACCTTTGTAATCAAAATATTTCCTTAATCAAGGTTAGGATTTGTTTCACCTTTTGAAAAACTGTGAAACATGAAACGAACAATTAGCTACGTTCGATTATTTGTCTATGTATGTTATGTATTTGTTCCTGATCATTTTATAAAGCAAGTTTGACAAGAAGTTGCTAGATGTATTTATGTGGGATACGACAGCCAGAGAAAGAGGTGGAAATGTTGGGATCCAATGAGTGGAAGATGCTACACTTCACGAGATATGGTATTCGACGAAACATATTCTTGGTGATTCTTAGAGAAGAAGGCATTGCTAGACTTGAGACAATTTGGAGAAAATTTGCAACAAAAGATGAGGGAGTATACTGTTTAACTCGAACCAAATTCATATGAATCAAGAGATCCAAATGATGATGATGTCAAACAAAGAGTAACTCAAAATCATTGGCAAACTGGCATATATCAACAACTAAATAAAGAAGGTGTGCCTAGTGAATCGAAAGAATCAATTCCATAATCTCAACTTTGAAGATCAACAAGAACACGAAAGGCAAATCCCAAATATGTTAATGTAGCCATAGTTGAAGAAGCAACTATAATAGAACCTGAGACATTTGAAGAAGCATCGCAAAAATCTGAGTGGATAATAGCTATGAAAGAAGAGATCGTTGCATTTTAGCAAAATCAAACATGGGATCTAATACAAAAACCAAGAGATGTGAAACTCATATCCTGTAAATGGGTTTACAAGATAAAGCATCGTTTAGCTGGGTCAATTGAGAGATACAAGGAACAATTGATAGCTCATGATTTCTCTTAACAATATAAACTAGAATATGATGAAACATTTAGTCCAGTGGCGAAACTTACAACTGTACGAGTCCTACTTGCACTTGCAGCCAACAAAGATTGAAATTTGGGGCAGATGGATGTAAAGAATTCTTTTCTTCATGGAGAGTTGGATTGGGATATCTATATGATCTAAACAATGGGTTTTCAAAGCCAAGAACATCCTGAATATGTGTGTAAGCTACAGAAAGTACTTTACGGATTGAAATAGGAACCTAGGGTATAGTACTTTAGAAGTAGTTAAACGAATACTGAAATATGTGGATAGTACAATTGACTATGGTCTTTTGTACAAGAAAGGTGGAGACGGCAAGTTAGTTGGTTACTATGATGCTGACTATGTAAGAGATCATGACACTAGGAAAACAACTGTGTATATGTTTAAACTTGGTTTTGGAACAATTTCTTGGTGTATCAAGAGATAACCAATAATATCATTATCAACCACATTAGTAGAGTATCAAGTAGTAGCAATGGAAGCTCAAGAGAGTACATGATTGATACAGCTAATTACTAATCTATAGCCTCGGTAGTTCGTTTGGCAAAGAATCCAGTATTTCATGTAAGAACTAAGCATGTTGAAGTTCACTATCATTTTATCAAAGAAAATGTTTTGCAAGAAAAAATTGAGATGAGGCAAATAAAGACAGATTATCAAATTGAGAACTTGTTCACAAAAAGCTTAAGCATTGGTAAGTTTGAAATGTTTCACCGTCAGCTTGGCACAGTAAAACTAGTGAGATTTGGTGTTCAGGGGGAGTGTTGAAAATCAACACCAACTCAATAAATGAAGTGGTTGAATAAAGTTGTTGAAAATCAACATTAACTGAATAAATGGAATGGATGAAGAAAGTTGTTGAAAATAAACACCAACTCAATAAATGGAGTGGTTGAAGAAATGTTTTTAAAGAGAAAATCTAGAAGGATGTAGAAAATATAAGTGTATAAAATGTGATAATATTTGTGTGCCTATAATTATTTCTTAGTTTTATATTTGCATGTGTGGTGTATATTGCATGGTGAGAACTATAAATAGCCTACCTTGCATTTGGTTTAATCATCCTATCAAAAACAAATAAGTCTTTGTATTCTTAGTTTGAGTGTGAGTTGAGAGCTTTCTCTTTAAGTGTTTGTATTTCTCTCCGATTTGTGAGTTGCCTTTGAAAGATGTTATAGTGTCTTTTATTGTGAGTAAAATACAAGTAGTTTGTTTACTTGTTTGGATCCAATATTAATAAATTTAGAATTGTGTATTTTAAATTCTACTCAATATGGATATCTTATTTTATATCAAAATCAACTAAGAGAAAAATAGAATAAACACAACAAGATAGTCTATATATCTTAAATTTCTTAGTCTTCATTTTTAATTTAGAATATCAGTTGAAGTTATTAATATGTGAACGAAAATACCTTGGCAACCATCATCAGGAAGGTATGGATTTCCTTGGTATCCAAGGATGCATTTGCAATTGTATGAATTTTCATCAAGGTCTTCACGCATGCTGTTCTTCCCGCAAGGGCAGAAAGGTTGCTTCTGCCTTTGCAAGCAAGTATCATTGTCTATTGCCCACTCAAGCACCAAAGGTGCCATATCAGTAAAACTACTGAGATATTGACGGGAGAATTTGAACTTTTTATCTTCAGCAAGAAAAGCATAGCTGCAGTTGTTAAAATCATTTACTCTTGTATGGTTGTTGAAGCTAAATACTCGCAGTGAAATATTTTTGAGTCCTTTTGGTATTTCAATCTGGCAACATCCAATTTCAGAGCATGATCGATCATTTGGGACGGTATCAATGCTTAGACATGTAGAGAAACACCCCATAGAGTAATTTCCATGACCATAAAGATATGCATATGAGTCACAGCCAATGACAGTGAACTTGCTTTTGGTATTGGAAATGGTAAACATAGGCACCTTGAGCCAGGGCCTATTGTTGGATATTAGTTTTCCAGACTCACTATAACACTTCCGTGCAACGTATGCCATGATATTGTTTCATGATCTTCAATTGATATGTTCCTGAGGAAGAGATTTTTACCCAATATTGGGGTTGGAACAAGTGAGTTCGAATTATTGCACTTGACATGGAATTTTGTATCGAGGTAACAGCCATCAGTCATGCCAAATGGATATGGAATGTCTACATCTCCACACTTGGTTTCACAGCCAGGAAGACCAAGTTGATAAGCTGCTGCTTTTGTTGCTAGTATGACCATCCCTGTGACTGCCAGAATCATGAGTTGCACAACACCTCCAACAAATCTCATTTTAGTTGGTGTTTTCAAAGGACAAATAATAATTTTTTCTTAATGGGTGGGAGTCTCTTGATTGATCTTGATCCTCTTTATAGACCTGTGAATGAAGTACGACTGGATCAAAGTAAAAAATGGTCAAGTATAGGCAAGACAGAGCAAAGAAATTACTTATAGACTTTGTGTGATCTGGCTTTTGCATTACAAAAATAATTTTAAGTACAAAACTCGAATACTAAAACAAAAGGAAGGATTAATCATAGGTTAAAAAGTCAATTAGAGAAAATGCGCATGTTACTTGCTATTGCAAGCAATATACAAATCAAATTCTAAGGGTGAGAACGGATATATAAAATTCTATAGGGAAAAAGTACAAAACTATTGTATGCCCTGTGACAAGTCTTCTCTTATCTCCCAGCCAACAACCACAGTTGAAAGGGATGCAAGTTGAAGTGACATATTGTCAAATTAACGGATTTACAATAGCCATGGCAATAGCAAATACTGAAGAGAGTGTTAGATCTTATTAAATATATAATTGAATACTTCATGGGATAGGGGAAAAAAGAAGATAGATATGTCAAAAATTTCACGTGTATTCGAATTCTTCTATATTTATTTAGTTCTTATCTTATTTAGAAGCATTCCAAATGAAAATATTTATATCAGTGCCAACCGTTCCATCCATTACTATTGCAATGGTGTGTACGTAGAGAAGCTTCCATTAATTTATCAATTCTAATATGACTTAGAGGTTCAGATGCAATCTTCATGTCACACATTTAAGTTCAAAGAACTATTTTAATATAATGCTTGAAAGGTTCTAAGGAAATTTTTATACCTTCCAACAATTGCAAATTTGACTCTTGTATTTGAATGAAGAGCAGCTGAGCAGCACAAATATAAACCTGCTAGGAATTGATGTAGGCTTGACTTTCTCATTGCTCCTCTCTTAATCTGTATCTTGATCTCTTATCGCTTTCCAGATATGGTCTCACATGAGTGACGATAACATATCCTCTAGAATCTGTAAAAAGTAAATTCATTCAAGAACTAATTTTGTATTGTCATATAGTTGATGACCAGTTGGCAGTTAGCTAATTCCCTCATCAAACAACAAAACAAGATCTCTTTCCAGAGAGAGAGACCAAAACTATACAATTAGGATGTTGCTTTATTATTCCTCTACCTTATTTCCATGATTGTTCCCTTCATCACCATGTCAAGGCCGAAGCATCTTCTCTCCTGTCATACAACATGCCCCTTTTCAAAATTACAATAAAAGTGGCAAATGAATAAACTCCGATAACATATAAAATAAGCAAATCATAACAAAATCTCAAAGTTAGATCTGAAAGTTCCTAATGCGAAAACAAGGATAAAGAGAATAATTATCCATGGTTTGAGATCTAAATATCGAGTATTTGTTACCACTATACAAAAATGGCCGATACAATCATCTCTTGTTGAGTTTGGAAATTTGATGGTCAGTCAAGAAGCTATGGCTAAGCAAATAGGAGGAGTCTCGCTGAAGGGTGTTGAAGAGGCGCTCTATATGAGCAAAAGTAGAGGTACTTTCAAGTGGTATAATGGTAATGGATCTAACAAAGATGGCGACAAAGGAAAATTTTCTCAAGAAAATGGAGGCTTTAGTCCAGGGGGAGCTTGGAAGAATTGCAGTAACAATAGAAAATTTTATTGTGACTATTATAACTATGGAAAGAGGGGTCACATGGCTAAAGATTGTAAGAGTAGAAAAAAGCACATTGAATGTAATATAGCTACTTTAACTTCTGAGGAGAATAGTGAAGATGGTTGGGATACTAAAGCATTATTCGTTACAAAGGAAGAAGAATTAGCTCTAATAGTAACTACACCAGAACAAGTTGACTACAAGAATGATTGGATTGTAGACTCAGGATGCTTAAATCATATGATAGGAGATAAAAATAAGTTGCAAAGCATGTCTGAGTACAAGGAGGTCATGTAGTGGTAACAATTGACAACTCAAGGTTACCGATAGCTCACATTGGTAAGATGATAGTTACACCTCAATATAATACTAACAAGGTACCACTTCAAGATTTTATCATGTCCCAAGAATGAAGAAAATATTGCTATCTGTGGCTCAATTGACATCATCAAGTCACTATGTATTGTTCAATCCCCGAGACGTGAAGGTATATTGTGTTCTCAAAATCTAAGAAACACCGACAATGGAGAGAAAATGATTGGAATTAGTCTATATGATGTCAATAGAATCTGCATATGTAGACAGGACAAGAATAAATAAGATATCAGACCAATGACATATGTGGTTAGGTCACGTTAGCTATTTCAAACTAAGTGTGATGGTGAATAAGTCGATGCTTAATGAGCTTCCTTAAGTAAACGTGCGAACAAACATGGTCTGTGAAAAATGCTAGTATGGTAAAGGTCACCAATTACCACACGAGGAATTGATGTTTAAAGCAAAAGAACCATTAGAGTTATTTCACTCTGATGTAATCAAACCCGTTAAGCAACCATCAATTGGAGATATGTGATACATGGTAACATTCAATGACGACTTCTCAAGGTATGTGTGGGTTTTCTTTATGAAAGAAAAAATCTAACGTATTCTCAAAGTTTAAAGAGTTCAGAGAGTCAATTGAAAGAGAAGTAGGAAATAAGATATGTTTCTTACGAACAGACAACAACGAAGAATATAGCTCAAGCGAGTTTTCTCAATACCTAAGGGAATGACAAATACATCATGAGTACACTTATGCCAGCACGCCATAAAAAAATGTAGTAGATAGAAAGAACTAAAATCCTGCAAAAATTGGTCGAATTATGCTACATGAAAAGAATGTACTTGGAAGGTTTTGGCTTGACGTAGTGAGGACTGCAACCTTTGTGATCAACAAATTTCCTCAATCAAAGTTGGTATTTGTTTCACCTTTTGAGAAACTCTGGAACATAAAATGTACAGTTAGCTACTTTCGAGTATTTAGTTGTGTATGTTATGTATTTTTTCTTGATCATTTACAAAGCAAATTTGACAAGAAAGTTGTTAGATGTATCTTTGTGGGATACGACAGCCAGAGAAAGGGGTGAAAATGTTGGGATCCAATGAGTGGAAAATGCTACACTTTACGAGATGTGGTATTCGATGAAGCATCTTCTTGGTGGTCCTCAGAGAAGGAGACATTGTCATACTCAATATAATTTGGAGACAAGTTACAACAAAAGATGAGGGAGTATACTATTCAACTCTAACCAAATTTAGATGAATCTAGAGATCCAAATGATGATGATGTCGAACAAAGAGTAAATCAAAATCCTTGGCAAACTGGTATATATCAATAACTAAATGAAGAAGATGGGCCTAGTGAATCGGATGAATCAATTCCACAATCTCAACTTTGAAGGTCAACAAGAACACGAAAGGAAAATGCCAAATATGCCAATGCAGTCATAATTGACAAAGCAACTATAATAGAACCTGAGACGTTCAAAGAAGCATCGCAAAGATCTAAGTGGATAACAGCTAAGAAAAAGGAGATTGTTGCACTTTAGAAAAATCAAACTTGGGATCTGGTGCGAAACCAAGAGATGTGAAACCCATATCTTATAAATAGGCTTACAAGATAAATAATCATCTAGTTGGTTCAATTAAAAGATACAAGGCACGATTGATAGTTCATGATTTATCTTAATAGTATGGACCATAATATGAAGAAAAGTTTAGTCTAGTGGCATAACTTACTATTGTACGAGTCTTACTTGCACTTCTAGCCAAAAAAGATCAAAATTTGTGGCAGATAGATGTAAAGAATGTTTTTCTTCATAGAGAGCTAGATCGGGAGATCTATATGATCCAAACAATGGAATTTCAAAGCAAAGATCATCCTAAATATATGTGTAAATTGTGGTAAGATTGTTGAATTTATAACACAAAGTGGTTATTCAGTAATACCTATAGATTCTAGCTTGTTTTTTAAAGCCAATAAAGGAAAGCTAGCTATCGTGCAAGTGTATGTAGATGTTTTTATCATAACTAGTTATGATGAGGTAGAAATTCTTCGAACAAAGAAGAATTTATTAGTCTATGTCCAAATGAAGGAACTTGCACACCTCAAGCACTTCCTTGGTCGAGAGATTGACCGCACCCAAGAAGGAATTTTTCTTTGTCAACAAAAGTATTCCAAAGATTTGATGAAGAGATTCTGAATTCTTGAATGCAAATCGATTTGGACGCCAATGGAACTAAATGCCAAAATAAGTACACATGAAGGAAAAGATTTGGAAGATGCAAAAAAGTATCAAAAATTGGTATGCAATCTGATCTACTTAACCTTAATTTGACCTGCCATTTCTTATATAGTTAATGTAATGAGTCAGTACATGAAAAATTCAAAGAAGCCTCATTTGGAAGCAATTCAACAAATACTGAGATACGTGAAGAGTATAATTGACCATGGTCTTTTGTACAAGAAAGGTGGAGATGGCAAGTTAGTTAGTTAGCGTGATGCTGACTATACAGGAGATCAACAACTAGGTATGTGTTTAAGCTTGGTTCTAGAAAATTTTCTTAATGGAGTAAGAGATAGCTGACAGTATCATTATCAACCACTAAATTTGAGTATCAAGCAACATTAATGGAAGCTCAAGAGAGTCATGGTTGATACAGCTAATGAATAATCTACAACACCCAATAGATTATGTAGTTTCGTTATACTGTGACAATCAATCAACAATTTGTTTGGTAGAGAATCCAGTCTTTCATGCAATAACTAAGCATGTTAAAGTGCATTATCACTTTATTAGAGAAAAGGTTATGCAAGAAGAAATTGAAATGAGGCAAATCAAGACAGATGATCTAGTTGTGAGCTTATTCACAAAAATTTTACGTACTGGTAAGTTCGAAATGTTTCACCGTCACCTTGGCATAGTAAAAATAGTGAGAGTTGATGTTGAGGGAGTGTTGAAAATCAATACTAACTCAATAAATGAACTGGTTGAAGAATATTGTTGAAAATCAATATTAACTCAATAAATGGAGTGGTTGAAGAAAGTTACTGAAAATCAACTCTAACTCAATAAATGGAGTGGTTGAAGAAATACTTTTTAAGAGAAAATCTAGATGGATATAGAAAAGAGAAGTGTGTAGAATGTGATAATATTTATATGGCTAGAATTATTTTTAGTTTTATATTTGTATGGTGTAGATTGAATGATGAGAACTATAAATAACCTACCTTGCATTTGGTTTAATCATCCCATCAAAAACAAATAAGTCTTTGTATTCTTAGTTTGAGTGTGAGTTGAGAGCTTTCTCTTTGAGTGTTTATATTTCTCTTTAATTTGTGAGTTGTCTTTAAAAGGTGTTATAGTGTTTTTTATTGTGGGTATAATACAAGTAGTTTGTTTACTTATTTGGATCCAATATTAGTAAATTTAGAGTTGTATATTCAAAATTTTACTTAACATGAATTTATACCCAATGGAACACTTTTCCGGTACATTCATCATTGCCAGAACGAGGGGTTTCCACTCATATTGGAAGTGCGCTTAAGAATTGCTTCAGAAATTGGAAGGGCACTTTCTTATTTTCATTCAGCAACTTCCTGTACAATTGAGCAGATTTTGGAATCTCACGATTAGTTAACATTGAGCACACACATCTTACTACACTAGTAAAAGGAACATTTGGTTATTTGGATCCTGAATATTTTCAATCAAGTCAATTTATGGAAAAGAGTTATGTTTATAGCTTTGGTATAGTAATGGTTGAGCTATTGACCAGGTAGAAATCGATATCTAAAACAAGATCAAAACTTGGAGAAGAAAGTAGGAGCCTCGCAACATATTTTCTTCTATGCATGGAGTAGAATCCTTTATTTGATACTGTCGATCCTCGACTTACTGAGGATGGTGGAATTCAATGTCAGATCATCAAAGTGGCTCATCTAGAAAAAAAAGATGCTTGAATTTGAATGGAAGCCATCGACCTATCATGAGAGAAGTTGCAATGGAGTTATAGGAAATTCAAAACTCTGCCAAAACATTATGGTATGAAAATTCTACGCCACTTTGGCCCAGTTCATTCAGTAGTACTGTTGCATCATTGAATTCTTCACCATTACTAAAAGCCTTGAGAAATATATCTTCTCTTGGTAATGCAATCCCATTAATAGGTTGGCAATAATGCATTAATCCTATATGTGTTGTTATTATTTGCAACATGAATCATGGTGTGATCTGCACTAAGAAAGATGAATAATATTGAACGTGGTGTCTACAAAATTAATTAAAGTACTTGAGTCAATCATATAAGAAAGAGTTTTATTTTCTCTCTCTAAACTGTATGTTGGACCTGAATTGTGTAATTATGGCTATAAATTGTCATTTTTTTTGTCTTAAAGAAACATATCAACACATCAAAAGAAGAGAAGCAAAATAAAGCCAAAGGGACAATATCCTTGAAGAAAAATAATGTTATGTGTATAATAGAGTGAGAGAGAATATTTTAGAAAAATATTGGGATATTTTTCTAAAAAAGGAGTAATAAAATAGTGAGTTTGGAAAACACTTGTGTGATATTATTTTAGGTTGATCTCAATTTGTTATATTGCCTCTCACTTTGTACTCATTCATTTTATAAGTAGAAAAAATATTTTACGGAGTTTTTCCCGAGACTTAGCTCAAATTAAAGGATAAATCATGTTAAATTGTTGTCATTATTTTACTCTGTTAAATTTATTTTATTTGTACCCATTGTGCCTCAACAATTGGTATCAGAGCTAGTCTAGTAAAATTCTTAATATGCTCTATAATTGTAGCATAGACTAATCTGCCACATTAAAAAAATATTTTATTAGGTCTACGACGTATTTATTTGTAAAAAAGAAATACAGTGAGAAAATATGTCAAGCCAGAAAAAGATATTGAGAAATTTAATGGCAATAATAATTTCTTTTTATAGCAAAGTAGAATGAAGATATTCTCATTCAACAGATGTCCATAAGACATTGTTGGGGAAAGAAAAGAAGGCAGTAATTGTCATCAAGGAACAATGGGAGGAGATAGATGAGATTGTAGCCAGTAATATCCGTCTAAATCTCTCACACAGTGTATTGCAAAATATCAAATAAAAAAATTGCAAGAGTGTAAAATAAACAAAGGAGACTCTAGAAAAGGTGTACATTTCAAAGAACCTTTCCAATAAATTTTATTTAAGGAATGAGCTATATCATATGAGGAAGGAAGATAATATGAGCATAATGCAGTACGTTAGCGATTTCAACAACAAGTTTTCTCAATTAGCAAGAATCAATGTGAATTTTGGGGAAGAAGAGAAAGACAAGATGAAGTTTGTAGTTGTTGTAGAAGCCTTGTTGTTATATAAGAAACAAAACAAGGAGAGATATTCATAAGCACAAGCCCTTATCCTAGAGTCCAGAGGAAGGAGACAGTATAGAGAACAAAAACCCAAAAGCAAGAGTAGAGGCAAATGAAACAAATTTTACAATGTTGAATACCATCACTGTAAGAGGAAGTATCACATCAAAAAACAATTTGAGTGTTCAACAAGGAATAGGAAACAAACAAAGGCAAAGCAATGAAGAAAGATGACAACAGTGATGATGAGAAAACAAATACCATAGACGAGTTCAATATCATTAATGATGAAGACTTTGTTAATCTTATATCACATAAGACCAGCTGGGTGATTGATAGTGGTGCTACAATTCATGCTACATCGCGTAGATAATTTTTCTCATCATACACACATGAAAGCTTTGGTGTTGTTAGAATGGGAAATGAAGGCCTTCAAAGGTTGTTCACAGAGGAGATGTTTTCTTGGAAACAGAAAATGGAACCAAACTATTTCTGAAGGATGTCAGGCATATTCTAGATATACGCCTAAATTTGATCTTTATATGCAAACTTGCAAATGATGGATATTGCAGCTCCTTCATTTATGACAAATAGAAACTTACAAAAGGCTCCTTAGTATTGGCCAGACGTGAGACACATACAACTATGTATATAATGCAAGCAAAGTTCTCCACTGATATAGTAAATGTCATGGAGAAATACAGAGCAGTTGAATTAGGGCATAGGAAACTCATTCATATGGGTGAAAAAGGTATAACAAGTCTAGCTAGGAAGAAGATACTACCCGGAATGGATGAAATACATTTGAAAAAATATGTTTATTATTTAGTAGAAAGCAAAACAAAGTTGCTTTCAAGAGTTCCCTTCCTTCTAGAATGAATAATATTTTAGATCTCATTCATTCATATTTGTGTGGACCAATGACAAAGTCACTTGGTGGTGCTCAATACTTTATGACTCTCATTGATGATCATTCAAGTAAGATATGGGTATATCTTCTAAAGACAAAGGATCATGTGCTAGATGTCTTCAAAGAATTTCATGCCTCAATTGAGATACAAACTGGGAAGAAGCTAAAGTGCATTTGAATAGAAAATGGTGGAGAATACACAAGACCATTAATTTCATACTTACTACAAAAATCATGTTGTTCGACATTAAATGACACCTCCAAAGACACCTCAATTGAATGGCTTAGCTGAGAGGATGAACAAAACTTTAATGGAGAGAGTGAGATGTCTACTTTCACATGAAAAGTTGCCTAAAATCTCTAGGTGAAATAATACTCACAGTTGCACATGTGTTGAATCTTTCACCTTGTACTCCTTTCAAGATGAATGTTCCAGACAAAGTTTGGTAAAGAAAGGATGTTTCCTATGATCATCTGTGGGTGTTTTCTTACAAAGCAATTTTTCATATCTCCAAGGACGAGAGATCCAAACTTGATGCCAAAATAAGAAGATGTATTTTTATTGGCTATATATCAAGATCAATTTGGCTATATATTTTATGATCTGGTAACAAAGAGACTTGTTAGGAACCGTGATACTATATTTGTTGAAAATGAGACCATTAAAGATATTGTCAAAATAAAGAAGGATGTTCCTAATTCCAATGGTGACTCATCACATTTGCAATTAATTCCTCCAACATAAGTGTCACGATAAGTTGGAGAGGAAGACCAGGTTTATCCACCTTATGAAGATGATACTCCTATAGAAGTTGGTTCTGAATATAATGATATTCATTATCCAGTACCAATACCTGCGACTTCTCCTCTTCCATTGAGAAGAAGTGGTAGATCGAGACAACCCTTTACCACATATCCTCCAAATGAGTATGTAATTTTCACTAATGGAGGAGAACCTGAGAGTTATGAAAAAGCCATAGATGACGAATCTAAACAAAAATGGATTGAATCCATGCAAGATGAGATGAAATCCTTGCATGAGAATAAAATTTTGAGATAATGAAGCTACTTAGAGGGAAGAGGGTTTTGAAAAATAAATAGGTATTCAGCGTGAAACATGAAGAACATAGTTCCAGTGTGCGATACAAAGCCAAACTAGTTGTCAAGGGATTTATCCAAAGAAAAGAAGTTGACTTTGATGAGAGTTTCTCACCAATTGTGAAAATTACATCCATTCGTACTATGTTACGGTTAGTAGTAAGTCTTGACTTGGAGGTTGAGAAAATGGATGTCAAAATTTCCTTCCAACATGGTGACTTGGAAGAAGAGATATATACAGAACAACCATAGACTTTTAAGCAAAAGGGAAAAGAGGATTATGTTTGCAAATTGAAGAAAAGACTCCGAGATAATGGTACAAAAAGTTTAAGTCTATTGTAGGGGAGAAAGGCTACAAAAAAACTACTTCAAACCATTATGTTTTTATGTAGAAATTCTCTGATGATGATTTAATTATTCTTTTGCTCTATGTAGATGATATGTTGATTGTTGAACGAAATATTTCAAGAATCAACAACTTGAAAAAATAGTTGAGTAAGTCTTTTTGCCATGAAATACTTGGGGCCAGCAAAGCATATTCTTGGCATAAGTATTATTAGAGATAGAGGCGCTAAGAAATTATGGTTGTCCTAGGAGAAGTACATTGAGAAAGTACTTCAGAGATTTCATATGGATAAGGCTAAAGGGATTAGTTATACTCTTGATAATCACTTTAAGTTAAGTTCTAAGCAGAACCCTTCTACAGAAAAAGAGAAGGAAGAAATGGAAAAGGTTCCATATGCTTCAACAATTAGAAGTCTGATGTATGTCATGGTTTGTACAAAGCCAGATATCGTTCATGCAGTTAGAATTTTCAATAGATTCCTTTCAAATCCTAGAAAGGAACATTGGGCTGCAGTGAAATGAATTTTCAAGTATCTTCAAGGTTCTTCCAAAATATGCCTATTTTTTGGAAATGACAAACCTGTGTTAATTGGATACACGGATGTAGATATGGCTGGCAATGTAGATTTTATAAAATCCATTTTAGGTTACCTGATTACATTTGCAGGGGGAGCTATGCCATGGAAATCAAAGTTACAAAAATTTATTGCACTGTCCACTATAGAAACAGAGTTTATAACAACAACGGAAGCATGTAAAAAGTTTCTATGGATGAAAAAGTTCTTGAAAGAACTTGGGTTGTAACAAGACAAGTATCAGTTATTTTGTCATAATTAGAGTGTTATCCATCTTGGAAAGAATGCCTCTTTTCATTCGAGATCAAAACATATTGATATGAGATATCACTGGATTAGGGATGTAATGGAGAAGCAACAACTACAACTTGAGAAGATCCATACAGAAGAAAATGAATCAAACATGTTGACGAAAATTCTTCCAAGATAGAATTTTGAATATTGTTGTTTAGTTGCTGGATTGGTAGAGCCCTCCATGTAGTCGGGAGGGGGAGATTGGTAGCTCTCTTCCACATGGAAGAGGAAAAAAATAAAAACATTAGGTGCAACTACATTTGGAAAATGCATCTAATATGTTGTGGCTAAAATTTGGTTAGTTATATGGCCAATTTATAACCACATAAGGGATAAGCAATTTTGCCTATAAATAGACAATGTTTTTGCCTTAGAAAAACACATGAACATACCAAAATAAGAGAAGTAATACAAAGCCAAAGGAATAATTTCCTTTAAAGAAAAATAGTGTTGTGTGTGTAAGAGAGTGGGAGATAATATTTTAGAAAAATATAACGATATTTTTCTAAAAGAGAAATGACAAAATAATAAATTTGTGAAATACTTATATGACACTATTTTATATTTTATCTCAATTTATTATATTATCTCTCATTTTATACTCATTAATTTTATTAGTAGAATAAATATTTTTTAGAGTTTTTTCAGTTAACTTAGTCTAAATTAAAGACAAATTAAATTATAGATATCATTATTTTAATTTATTGAATTTATTTTATGTGTAACTACTTTATCCCTATAATATCTCCCCTATATTCTTAAAACCTAAGTGGAAGGGAGATTACTTTTCATATATCATTCTACGGGAGGTATTATTTAATAATTGATGAATATAGCACGAAATGCTCACTCATGGTTAACTTTGTGAAACACATCTTTATAGAACTTATTACAACTTACTCACCACAAATTTTAATAAAATTTAATCACTAATAATTAACCTATACATCTTATTAATTTTATACATAAACAATAGAACATAGAATTATTCTAACTTTATTGGTCAAAAGTTTTTTGTAACAATAAAATGACATCACTTGTGGAGGTTTATTTACACCTAAATTGCTTTGTTATTTGATAATCTAAAGTGTCTTTCTCGTTAAGTCTATGTTTCTCATTTCTCTCTTCCTTCGTTAAATGCATTAAGATGGCCTCATCTTTCGGTAAGATTGTGACTGGCACAATATTTATTAATTAAGGTAAATAGAATTTTATACTATCGTTATAAAATTGTCACTTGACTTAATGAATACATCTGCTCCTGATTGCTGGATGGACATGGTGATCGTCGCTAACTACAACTTGAAAATTTTCTTGTGGAATAAATTCTGGGGAGATGAGATGGGAAGATAATTTTTCATATACACAGCAGTTTTCGAAATTCAAAATCTATTGTGTTATGTTAGATTTAGGGGGGTCTTAGAATCCATGAATTGTAATATTTTGAAATATAATTTTCTCTTGTGATTTATACGGAGGCCAATTATACATTGTAATTAACCATGGATTCTGTGCATTGCCAAATAATTTTAGATATTTCTTAAATAGGTTAAAAGTGATGGAAAACCATCACTCTTTGATCTTTTTAATTAAAAAAAAAAAGTTTTGTTAATAATTTATTATTTTGTTTTTATGGATGTATTATTTTTTACCTGTTTTTAATATTTGATCGTATTAATAGTAAAATATCACATGTGATAATATATTTCGACTTGTAGATAGACTTTTTTTAATAAAAAAATACCATATAATTTTAAGTGATTTTTTTTTATCATTTTTAATCCTTTTAAAATAAATATCTTTAATTTTTTGGTTCTGAATTTAAGTAAAAATGGGTATTTAAGTGACAAATGGTCACATACGACCACAAGACAATTTGTGTTTGGTTGAGACTTTAAGGAAATGATAATTTTTAAATAGATAAATAAATCTAACTGTAAATTTGTCAAATTTTTCAATTAGGTTGTATTTTTGTAATAATGTTAATAATTTAATAGCATAAAAATTATTTTTTATTAATTATTTTGGATAAATAAATATGTAATATTTATAAGAAAAAAATAAAAAATAATTACAAAATTGTATTTATCAACAATTCATATATAACATTTACAATATGTAACATTTATAGAAAGAAAATTAAGAAATAAGTACAAAGTTTTATAATTATTACAAATATTTTGAAACAAGTTAAAATTTAATCATAATTAATTTAATAATTTTTTATTTTTTTATAGTATTAAAAGTTATACATTTTAAAACGAATGAAAAATGATGTAATAAAAAAGTTGGATTTAAACATGCATATGTTGCTTTTCATAATTTTTGTATTCTTATATTATCAAATAAACTCTAAATCACACAAATTTAAATAATACCAATATTGTTTGATAATAAAAAATCATCAAATAACATCACAAAAAATTTGAGAAAACAAAAATCATGATTTTATTATCTTATAAGCTAGATATATAATAATTATTAGTGTTAGATTAAGAGTATAAAGATGTATCAAAAAACTATATGTGATTTCTAATTCATTTAATTTTATAAAGAAATTTAAGAATGGATGATTATATAATCAAAACTAAAGATTTTAACAATTCTATTTTTTTTATTTTTAATAAGTGATTATGTTAATTATTTATTATTTTATAAATAATTAATTTTAATTAATAATATTAAAGTTTAAAAATTATTTTACTGAAACAAATATATGTAATATATAACTATTTTTATTTTATATAAAAGAAAGTTATGAAATCTTCGTTATTAATTCAAACTAAAATCTTTTGAAATTTTTGTTTTTTATAATTGTTATTTATTATTTAAAAAGAATTAATTTTAATTAAAAATAAAAAATTCTTACATGAGTTAGACATGGTAATTCATGGGTTTATAAGGACTTAATCACATTACTTATTATATTAACTTTTTGGGATAAAACCACATGTTACTTATATTGTTCGCTACTAATGATCATGGTTTGTTACAAAAGATCAAGAAATTCCTCTTAAAGAACTTTGAAATAAAATATATAGAACCATCATAATTCGTATTAATCTATACTTAATAATGATATAACAATCTGACTAATACCAAAAATATCATAAATTATACACATTATGTTTATTTATTTATCAAACCATAAAGATTAATTATTTACCTTGTGTAAGTGAGAGAATGTGATATTGTGGTGCATATGTTACAATATTTATAGTTAATTTGGGTAAATGGTTATTATCTTTATGAATAGTATTTGATCACCTTATAATTATTAAAGGAAATAAGTTTGAATGTTGATGGAACATGCATTAAGAGGAGTAAAAGTCCTCAATTTTCTTACATACTAACATACATGAGGATGTGACAAAAGCAAGGATGTGACAAAAGCAAATTAATCGCTCGGAAAAAAATTAACCTCTCCTTACCTATCTTTAATCATTCTTCTCAGTTTCCAACATTGAGTCGAACAAGCAAAGAAAAACTATGGCTAAAGGTACATGACTTGTTGAGTATATTCTACCCTAATCTAAGGCTCTCCATGTATGCATATATTGACCTTTAATTATAGGATCTTGTCTAATTCCTTCTTTTATTTATTTATTTTATAATCAATATTTATATATAATTACGCTATTATACCATCTGTAAATATATATATATATATATATATATATATATATATATGAAAGGCTCTTTCCACTTAACAGTGGTGGAAAATGAGCATGATTGGATTGGCATCCCATAATCTCCAATAGCCTCTAATTCTTCTCCCACCCTCCTTCATTTTAACACCATGATTCATATGATCACAATCAAACTCTCACCCTCCAACTACCTCTTATGAAAGAATCAACTTCTTTTGCTTCTTAAGAGCCAATGTTTACTGAGTCATGTTAATGGTACCTTTGCCGCTACCTTCATTTTATCCTACTACCTTTGAGACACCAAATGCCAAACACTTAGCATGGAAAGCCACTGATCAAAACCTACTAAGCCTTTTCTTCTCCTCTCTCATAGAGGAAGCCATTGTTGAACCCATCGGCCTCTCCACATCTCATGAGGTCTTGACCGCTCTCGAAAATACCTTCAGCTATCGCTCCAAAGCACGTGAAATACGCCTCAAAGATTACCTTCAATTGATGAAGGGTGTCACCCATCCAGTCACTACATATACCCATGTCTTTAAGGCTGTCTGTGATCAACTTCATGCCATTGGTTGCACTGTTGATGGAACCAATAAAGTTCAATGGTTTCTTCGTGTCCTCAAACCTGATTTCTCTAGTTTCTCTATTACTCAGATGGCATAAATGTCTATCCTCTACTTCCCAAATCTTATGTCCAGGGTTGAGAGTTTCGAAGTCTTTCAAAAATCCCTTGAGACAATGGTGCCTTTAGTTGCAATGTTCACCGCTTACAATGGATCTTCTCAATGTGAAAATGGCTTATCTCACTCCAAACGTAGTTGCAAAAATGGCCCCAACCATAATTCGTTCAGTCCCGGACAAGGCCATGCCTAACCCACTCAAGGTCATCATCTGCAATGGTGCCAGATCATTCGATTGGAAGGCCACTATGTTGATCGATGTAGGAAATACTATGATCAGCACCAACATACCCAATGGACGTAACTTGTCGATGCCTTCAACGTTTCATGCTCTGTGTCTGGTAGTGAAGCTTTAGACTGATTTTTGGACATCAAAGATTCAGCCTATATGACTCCAACCCACTCCATTTTGGACCAATCCACTCACTACACGGGTAAGGATTGTGTAATTGTATGGAATGGTGCGTCCTTACCCATTACCCACACTAGTAACATTTCCCCTTCCCTAAATCTTTATTTGTTAGACGTTTTGGTTATCCCTCATCTCACCAAACTTTGTCCATTAGTAAATTAACAAATGATTTTTCATTATCCATTACTTTTACTAATTATTTTTTCATTGTTGAGAATCGCCAAACAGGAAGAATGGTGGCAACCGGTAAATGAGATGGACACTTATATGTGCAAGAGAGCGGAAATTCCTCTTTTTATTTTTGTCCTTAAAAATAAATCCCTTCATGTTTTGTATGATTTATGGCATGCTCGTCTTAAACATGTAAATCATTATGTTATCTATTTTTAAATAAAAAGGACAACTTTATCTTACCTCTTTATTGCCGTGTCCTACATTATGTGATACATGCCAACTTACAAAAAATCATCGTTTTTCATTATTTTCATAATGAACGTCAATCATCTAATGATTTAGATCTTATTCATTATGATATATGAGGTCTTTCACCCATAAAATCAAATTTGGGTTTTGCCTACTATATTTTATTCATGGATGATTATTCTCGTTTCACTTGGCTTTATTCATTAAAATTCAAATCTAAATTTTATCATACTTTCATCTAATTTCAAAAATTTGTGAAAAATCAACATTCTAATCATATAAAAAAATTTCAAAGTGTCGGTGGTGTAGAATTTACTAGCAATTTCTTTAAAACACATCTTCGTACTTCTGGCATTCATCATCAACTCTCTTGTCCATTTACTCCTACCCAAAATGGTCGCGCAAAAAGAAAATACCATATGTAATTTACGCCCTTAGCATTGCAGCCTACATTATCAATCTTTTGCCAACACCACCTCTTGAAGGTAAGTCCCCTTTTGAGCTCTTATATGGTTCCTTTCCAAATTATGAAAACTTTCATCCATTTAGTTATCTTGTTTATCCTTGTTTAAGTGATTACATGCCTAACAAATTTTCCTTCCATAGCATTCCTTGTATTTTTATGGGTTACAATCCCTCTTACAAAGAGTTTCATTATCTTGACCTGATAATTGTATTTTATATAGTTATTTTCATCAATTTTAGTAATGATAATTGCTATATTCTTTTAATATTTAGTTAATTTTTGTTAAATAAATTAATATTTTTCTTTTATGCATTAAAAATACATTTTTAATAAAATTAAATAATTTGTATCGAAAATGTACTTAATTTCATATTTTTTCGTTCACAAATATAATTTCAATTAATATAGTTCTTAATTACAATTTATAAAAATCGAAAATATAATTTAAATTAAATTTGGGCTTAATTATAATTATTTAAAGTTTAAAAATTTAATTTAAAATTAACAAAGGGCTTAACTGTAATTTAAGAAAGTTTAAAATGTAATTTGAATTAAATTTGTGGGTCAAAATACAAATAATTAAAGTTTAATTTTTGCGCAGGAAAGACGAAGTCCACGTGCAAAATCACACTCGCCCAACGTGGACCGTCAGATTCGCGCGTGTTCATCAAACCTGACCAAAGCGATTGGGTGCAGGCTCTGAGCTTTCACGTGGCTCGGTGCTCGAGTGGGGGGCCCACCTACCGCGCAGACCGGCGTGCAAAGTGGGACCCACATTCTGACGCATCCAGCCACTGTCCCCCACGTTCGCGCGCCTCTGATCCCGTGCGTTGATCTCTGCGTGCAACAGGATTTTCCTCTAATAAAAAGCTGCCAGGTGTCCACTTGAATCCATTCCTGGAATCAGAAATTGGCACGTTTCCCACTCTATTATTCAGCCAATAAATTGATGACACGTGGCATTCTACCATGAGCGCGACCGCGCTGGATCTCACCCCTCGATGTAGCCGTTGGCTCCCGTGCGACAAGCAATCGTGCGCCCGTTTTCCCGCAACCAATGAAGAGCTGCCACGTGTCCGCACTAATACATGTAGCGAATCATACGTTGACACGTGGCATGTACTTTGATTTTAAAGAATGCAGAATCGGTGCCCTGTCTCACGCGTGAATTAATTAACATTTTCGATACGAAAATTGATTCACGTAATTTTTGTTTTTCGATACAAAATTTATACGCGTTTTGATAAAAAAATAAAATAAAAAGTGTAATATTTCTCATGTTTTTTTTTTGCTATAAATAGGAGATGTTTTGTTAGAGAAAGGAAGTTTTTTTTGGTTTAGAATTTTTGTGGTATTAGGGGTTGGACTATAGAACACGCAGAAGCCATTTTTTGGCTTTTGTTGTGTTCTGCGTGTGCCAAATATTTCGTTATGTGATTTTTTAATTTTCTTTCTTCTTCTAATTTTTCAGCATTTGGTGTAATTTTTATTTTAATTTTAATGAAGTAATTTAATTTTTCTAGGGTTGCATTTGATCTAAATTTATGAAGCTTTTATTTTAATTATTTTTGATTGATTTATAAGACGTTCGATTTGTTCGTTCTATTTTGTGTTTAATGCTTTTTGGTTATTTACGAATCTTATCAAAACGATCCGTGGCACATGAATAAACTTGGAAGAGGCATTTGTGTGTGTATTGCTCATAAATAGAATGACATGTATGATGAAGGATAGGAATATACCCTAATTGTATGTGTGACCTTTTGAAAACTTAGAACATAATGAATCTTGGTAAATTTAATTCGGAAGAGATGTATGAATAAAATTAGAAGTTTTCGGTTGATAAATTAAATGTACTAAAAAAATATAAATCAAAAGAAAGTAACACGATTTGAGTGGATTAGTTTGGTGAAAAATTGCAATCCTAGAGTTCTCTTATTTTCTTTGTACCTTTTTCTTAATCAACGATTGTTTTGGATAAAATCAGAGTGAAACAATTTTAGTACTCAACAAACTATAGTAACAAATCTCCGAGGGAACGATCTTTACTTACAAATCTATATTACTTGTGACCGTGTATGCTTGCACGATTTATGTGTGTTCCAAAATACACAACAGGTTTTTGGCATTCATCATCAACTCTCTTGTCTATTTACTCCCACCCAAAATGGTCGCGCAAAAAAGAAAATACCATATGTAATTGACGCCCTTAGCATTGCAGCCTACATTATCAATCTTTTGCCAACACCACCTCTTGAAGGTAAGTCCCCTTTTAAGCTCTTATATGGTTCCTTTCCAAATTATGAAAACTTTCATCCATTTGGTTATCTTGTTTATCCTTGTTTAAGTGATTATATGCCTAACAAATTTTCCTTATGTAGCATTCCTTGTATTTTTATGGGTTACAACCCCTCTTACAAAGAGTTTCGTTATCTTGACCCCACCTTGTTGCCAAAGGCTATACATAAGTACCTGGTCTCGACTACACTGATACCTTTAGCATAGTTATCAAGGTTACTACTATTCGTGTTGTACTCTTCCTTGCTATGACCAATAGATGGCCTCTCTACCAACTTGATGTGAAAAATGCATATCTTAATAGTCATCTTCTTGAACCTATATTTATGGAACAACCTCCCTAGTATATTGACCCTCGTTTTCCCAATCATGTTTGTTAATTGAAGAAAGCTTTTTATGGCCTCAAACAGGCTCCCCATGCCTGGTTTCCATGATTCAACTATTTTCTCATTAAGCTTGGTTTTTATTGCAGTCATGCCGATACATCACTTTTGTTTTGCACAAGAAGTCGACATTATTTATTTTCTCCTTTATATTGATGACATCATTATTACAAGCAACATTTTTTCTCTTGTTGACAACTTTACTCGTAAGCTTAATTTTGAATTCGTTACTAAGGACGTGGGTTCTCTCAGTTACTTTCTTCTCCTAAAAACTACATCCACCACTGATGGTCTATTTATTAGTCAGCTCAAATATGCACAATGTTGAAAATCAACACCAAAATAATAATTAAAGAGGTAGAGAAATAAATGAAGTGGTTGAAGAGGTAGAGAAATAAATGAAATGGTTGAAGGTTGTAGAAATAAATGAAGTAGTTGAAGGTTGTAGAAATAAATGAAGTGTTGTCAAGGTTGTAGAAAAGAGAAGCTGTAGATAAGATTTGTAATACTAGGATTATTTCTTAGGCTTTTATATTTGCAGACAGAGATTGTACGGTGAGGACTATAAATAGCCTACCTTGCATTTGGTTTAATCATTCCATCAAAAACAAATAAGTCTTTGTATTCTTAGTTCGAGCTGAGTTAAGAGCTTTTCTTTCGAAAGTGTTTCTATTTCTCTTCAATTTGGTGAGTTGCCTTTGAAAGGTGTTATAGTGAATATAATACAAGTAGTTTGTTTACTTATTTGGATATAATATTAGTAAATTTAGAATTATTCATTCTAAATTTTAATCAACAATTGGTATCAGAAATGGACGGCCAGATCGCTTTTAGAAGGAGTTATTCGAGGCAGAGTTCGTACTTTGCAAGTTTATTAGTCAAGCTTGTTCGATATAGTCAAGTCTTGCCACACGATGGGTGATCTTCAAGTAGCTTCGGAGGAATCAAGAAGCTCAACAACAAAAACTATAACACACGGGCAACATATGTATGAGTCTTATCTACAAGGTCAAGACTTCATGGGGAGGTTTGTCATGTGATGAAGTTACACAACCAACTGGGAAGATGCAAACGGCATCTTCAAGCGAAGGAAAATTAAAGCAAAGCGATGTTTGCTTTGAAGACCACAATTGAAGAAGAAATGTCGAGCATATTCGGGATGCAAAAACACCAAAGGAAGTACGGGACACTCTTGTTACGCTTTTTCAAAGAAGAATGATACAAGATTGCAACTTCTCGGAGAACGAGTTACTATCGACAGGCGTTATCGCGATACGACAATTTCCTCAATACTTTCATAAGGTAAAGTCATTATGTCATGGAAATTTCGCAGTTAGATCCAAAAGCTTCTATTGGGGAAACGAGGATAAAGAGAATAATTATTCATGGTTCGAGACCCGGTCATCGTAGTGGTTTGTTATCGCTATACAAGGATGGCCGACACAACCATCTCTTGTCTGAGTTTCGAGAATCATAGCTTCGTCAAGAAGCTACGGCTACAAACGGGAGGAGTCCAACTCGGTGAAGAAGAAGCGCCTACACTAGCAAAAGCAAAGGCACTTTCAAGCGATACAATGGAAATGGATATAAAAATGATGGCGATAAAGGAAAAATTCTCAAGGAAAGGGAGAGGCTTTCATCCGTGGGGAGCTTGAAGAACCGCAATAGCAATAGAAAATTTGACTGAATGTTACAACCGTGGGAAAGATGGGTCACATGGCAAAAGATTGTTGAGTAAGAAAAGCTTATTGAAAGCAATACAAATACTTCTAGTTCTAAGCGAGCATAGCGAAGATGGTCGATGCCAAGCATTATTCGCTACGTAGGAAGAAGAATTGGCTCTTACGGTAACAACATCAAAAACAGATTGACTACAAGAATGACCGGATCTAGATTCGCCGCCAAATCATACGACAGTGATAAACAAAAGTTGGAAAGTACATGACCGAGTACAAGCGAGGTCGTGGTAAGGGTGATACCGACAACTCAAGGTTACAGATAGCTCACACTCCAGAAGACGATAGCATTACCGACATATAGTACTAACCAAATACAACTTCAAGATGTTTATCATGTCCCAGTGAATGAAGAAAATTTGCTATCTGTGGCTCGCTTAACATCATCGTGCCATTATGTCTTGTTCGTCCCCAAGATGTGAAGGTGTATCGTGATCTCAAAATCTCGTAAACACCGACAATGGAGGACACCATTGAATCATTAATGTCACAGACCGCATATGTAGACAAGATAAGAAGAAATGAGACAATGATTTATGGCATACGCGTTAGGTCACGTTAGCTATTCCAAGCTGTTATGGTGAAGAAGTCGATGCCAGCGGCTTTCCTCAACTAGACGCACGCATGCACACGACTGCGTGTGGTGCCAATATGGTAAAGCTCACCAATTTCCATACGAGGAATCGAAGTTTAAAGCAAAAGAACCATCGAGTTAGTTCACTCGGCGTATTCTGGCCCCGTTAAGCAACCATCAATCAAGCAGATGCGATATACGCGACATTCATTGACGACTTTCTCAAGGTATGCGTGGTTTTATTTATGAAAGAAAAATCGACATTTATCAAAGTTTAAAGAGTTTAAAGAGTCAACCTGAGATAAGTTGGAAAGAAGATTCGTTGTTCGTTACGCACAACGGCGAGAATATAGCTCAGTGAGTTCTCTCAATACCTAAGGAATGCCCAATACGTCATCGCACACTTGTACAACACGCCACAACAAAATGGTGTAGCAGAAGAAAGAACCGTCATCTTGGTAAATTTGTCTGAGTATGCCACATGAAAAGAATGTACCCTGAGGTTTTGGGGCTGAATCGACGAGATCAGCCTTTGTCATCAATGTACTTCCTCAACCAAGGTTAGAATTTGTTTCACCTTTCGAGAAACTATGGAACATGAAACCTACAGCTAGCTACTTTCGAGCATTTGGTCAGGTATGTTATGTATTTGTTCTCGATCATTTACGGAGCAAATTTGACAAGAAAGTCATAGATGTATCTTCGCGGATACGATGCACCAAAGAAAAGTGGTGGAAATGTTGTGGATTCCAACGAGTGGAAGATGCTACACTTCACGAGATGTGGTGTTTGATGAAGCATCTTCGCGGTCCTCGTAGAAGGAAGCCTTGCCGTACTCAAGAGAATTTGGAGATAAGCTACAACAAAAGATGGACGAGCATACTATTCAATTCCAACCAAGTTTAGATGAATCCAGAGATCCGCATTTACGATGGTGCCGAACAAAGAGTAGCTCGTAACTTCGCAAACCGGCATATATCAACAACTAAATGAAGAAGGTGCCTAGTGAAATAGAAGAATCAACTCCACAATCTTAACTACGTAGGTCAACAAGAACACAAAGGCCAAATCCCAAATATGCCAATGCAGCCATAATTGAAGAAGCACAGTAACCCGAGACGTTTCAGTTAAGCATCGCAAAGATCCGAGTGGATGACACTAGCATGAGAGAAGAGATTGATGCACTTCAAAGAAAATCAAACTCAGGGATCTCGTGCGAAAGCCAAGAGATGTGAAACCCATATCCCGCAAATGGGTTTACAAGATAAAGCATTGCACGTATGGGTCAATCGAGAGATACAAGGTACCCATTGGTATGTGGTTTCTCTCAACAAGTGGGACTAGACTACAATGAAACGTTTAGTCCAAAGGGCGAACTTACAACCTGCTCGAGTCCTACTTGCACTGCAAAGAAACAAAGATTGGAAGTGGGCAGATGGACGGAAGAATGCTTTTCTTCACAGAGTTGGATCGGGAGATCTACATGATCCAACCAATTGGTTTTCATAGCCAAGATCATCCCGAATACGTGTGTAAGCTGCGGAAAGCACTCACTGATTAAAACAAGCACCCAGTGGCAATGGTATGGTAAGATTGCCGAATTTCTAACACAAAGTTGTTATTCAAAGAACACCGCATTCCACTTGTTTGTTAAAGCCACCGAAGGAAAGCTAGCTATCATGCTAGTGTACGTGGATGACTTAATCATAACTAGTGATAATGAGGCGTAAATTCTTCGAACAAAGGAGAATTTGTCACCCGTGCTTCCGTATGAAAGAACTTGGCCAACTCAAGCACTTCCTCAAGCTTGCAGGCTGATCGCACACAAGAAGGAATATTTCTGTCACAAGAAAAATATTCTAAAGATTTGATAAAACGGTTCGGAATGCTTGAATGCAAACCAATTTCGACGCCGATGGAGCTAAATGCCAACATGTGTGCACACGAAGGAAAAGATTTAGAAGATGTGACAATGTATCGAAAATTGGTAGGCGCTTGATCTACTTAACCTTAACTCGGCCTCGACATTTCTTACGCAGTTAGTGTAATGAGCTCAGACATGCAAAATCCAAAGAAGCCACATTTGGAAGTGCCTGATGAATATTGAGATATGTGAAGAGTATAATTGACTATGGTCTTTTGTACAAGAAAGGTGGAGACAACAAGTTAGTCGTTATCGCGACGCAGACTACATGCAGGAGATCAGCGACACCGAAGATCAACAACCTGGTACGTGTTTAAGCTGGGTTCTCGAACAATTTCGTGTAGCAAGAAAAGACAACCAACAAGATCATTATCAACCGATCGGCTAGTATCGAAAGCAAATGCAATGGCAGCTCAAGAGGTACATGGTTGATATAGCTAATGAATAATCTACATCAATCAAATTATGCAAGCATCGCTTGTATCGTGACAATCAATCGCCAATTGCTTAAGAGAATCCGGCTTCTTCATGCAAGAACTAAGCATGTTGATATACACTATCACTTTATTAGAGAAAAGGTTCCCGTAAGAAGAAATTGAAATGAGACAAATCAAGACAGATAATCAAGTTGCAGACTTGTTCACAAAAAAGCTTACGCTGGCAAGTTCGAAATGTTTCATCATCACTTGACACAAGAAAAATAGTAAGAGTTGGTGTTGAGGGGAGTGTTGAAAATCAACACCAAAATAATAATTAAAGAGGTAGAGAAATAAATGAAGTTGGTCAACAGAGTAGAGAAATAAATGAAATGGTCAAGGTTGCGTAAAATAAATGAAGTTAAGTCAAGGTTGTAGAAATAAATGAAGTAGTCAAGGTTGTAGAAATAAATGAAACGGGGTTGTGTAGAAAAGGTTGTGTAGATAAGATTTGTACGGCTAGGATTATTTCTTAGTTTTATATTTGTCAGGGTGTAGATTGCAATGCGACTATAAATAGCCTACCTTACATTTGCTTAATCATTCCATCAAAAACAAATAAGTCTTTGTATTCTTAGTTCGAGCGAAGCAAGAGCTTTCTTTTCGAAAGTGTTTGTATTTCTCTTCAATTTGTGAGTTGCCTTTGAAAGGTGTTATAGTGAATATAATACAAGTAGTTTGTTTACTTGTTTGGATATAATATTAGTAAATTTAGAATTATTCATTCTAAATTTTACTCAACACACAAGACATTCACACATGAGCTCAATTACTTGACATCAAGCATGTTCACACCCCTATAGTTGTCTCTCAGCACCTGTCTTCTGATGATCCTCCATTTTCAGATCCCACTCTTTACCCCTCTCAAGTTAGTGCTCTCCAATATTTGACTATCACGCGTCCTGATATTGCTTACACTGTAAATTTTGTCAATCAATTTTTGCACTCTTTGATTGAAGACCATTTTCTTATTATCAAACGCATTCTTTGTTATGTTAAGAGCACTTAGTTGTTTTAATATTATGTGAAAATCATGAAGTTCAAGAATCCTTTTTTCATTATAGTTTTTTTTTTTTTTTGAGAGGGCTAAACATACCTTTTTGTGAAGGATCTGCATATTAATTTCAGTTGTTTCTCCGAGTTATGTAAGTTGAGATTTGGTTATGATTTTTCTTATTTTATATGTTATTGGAGTTTATTCATGTTGGGTTTTCCTCTTATTTGGAGGAGCCCAAGTGAAGCCCATGTGGCTTAAAAGCCCATGGAGTAAGAAGGGCAATTGTGTCATTTCATTTCTTTAATTAATAAACCCATTTAGGGTTTGTTGTGTGTAGAATTCTGTAGAGAGAAAAAAGGTGTGCAGAAAAGCGGTAATTGCAATGAAAAGCGCTCTCGGTTTTTAGGTTTTCCTACTCGTGAGTCTTCATCAAGTGTTCCGATCGAAGGCCGTTTGTGGTCCGATTAAGCTGAAATTTGCATGCAGGTTCACGACTCAAGACTCTTTAATCTGTGCGGTGGGATTTGGATTTGGCTCATCGGTTTGAGAAATTCTGAGCAGTGAACAGTGACTACGAATTGGGTTAGATTTCTCCATTTTCTTGAAATAATTGTTAGTTTCCAAGAAGTGTATTCTTGATGATGTTGTTGATTGTTTGCCTCTAGTTTTACCTAGAGAGAACTGTTGTACAATTGTTTCTTGATAGTGGAAGTTTTGGAGAGGAGTGTGTGGTTGTTTCCTTCTCTGTAGGAAGGTTTTTCCACGTAAATTGCTTGTGTTGATTTTGTGCATGTTTCATTTTAAGCTCTATTTATTTGTTTCCTAAAGATTCACACAAAGAAGGAGAATAGGTTTAATTCGCTGTTTAGAGCTTGGTTAAGTTCGAATTGAAATTGTGATTCTCTAACAAAGTGGTATCGAGCCAGGAGTTATTATTGTGGAATTTCTTGTGTTGAATAATGGAAGCAAATTTGAGTAGAATGATTACTTTGAATGGTTCTAATTATCACACTTGGAAAGGAAAAATGGAAGATCTCGCTTTATGTCAAGCGGTTTCATTCTACGGTGTTTGCCTACGAGAAGCCGGAGAAAAGTTATACGAAGAAGAATGGACTTTGTTACATACAGTACTGTGGGTATATAAGGCAATGGGTAGATGATAATGTTTTGAATCATATTAGTGGAGAAATACATGCACGGTCACTATGGAATAAACTTGAAGAGTTGTATGCTCGGAAAACGAGGAAATAATAAAATGTTTCTTATAAAGCAATTGATGGCTTTAAGGTACCGAAGATGGAACTCGGAGTTGTGACGGATCACTTGAATACGTTCCAAGGAATAATCAATTAGTTAGGCGGAATGGGTATCAAGTTTGATGATGAGATTCAAGGGTTGTGTTTATTGGAGTGCGTTGCGGGACTCTTGGGAAACATTTAGAATGTCATTAAGTAACTCGGGCTCAAATGGTGTAATCAACGTGGATGCGGATAAGAGTAGTGTTTTGAATGAAGAAATGAGAAGAAAGTCACGTAGGGTCTTCTCGGCGAGTCGGAAGATTTTGGTTACGAGAAAGAAGAGGGAGGAGTAAAGCGAGAGGTTTCAAGAACAAAGAAAAAGGAAGAAGCAAGTCTAGGTTTTCTAATATTGAGTGTCATCGGCTTGTGGCATGAAAGGGCACGTCAAGAAATATTGCGGTGAGTTGAGCGGGATAACAAGAATAAAGACAAAGAACGAGGGTGATGTTAGTAAAGAAAATGATCGAGTTGCCATAGCTAGTTCGAGAAGACTTTCTTGTTGTTTATAATGAAGATGTTGTAAATGTTGCATGTCAAAGGAGTCGGTTGGGTTATTGAAAGTGGAGCCTCGAATTTAAATGCTACGTCTCGAGAGGACTTCTTTACATCTATATAGCAGGTGACTTTGGGACGGTGAAGTTGGGAAATGATGGCTTGGTTAAAGTCATTGGTGGTATTGGTGATGTGTGTTTGGAGATGAATAATGGCACGAGACTACTTCTTAGAGGGTAAAAGCATATTCACTGAAGTCGTTTGAACTTGATCTGCAACGGAGTAAACTTGATGATGAAGGATATTGCAATACCTTTAGTAATGGTCAATGGAAACTTACTAAAGGTGCTATGGTTGTTGCTTTCGTGGGAGCAAACATTCAGTTGTATATCTACGGGCGAGACTCTTTAAAGGCGTTATTAATCTTTGTGACGGATGAGCTCAGCATCGGTGTGGCATAAGAGACTTGCTCACATGAGTGAAAAGGTTTGGCGGTATTAACTAAAAAGAATCTTCTTCTGGAATGAATGATGTTTGTGTAAGAAGATGTACTCGTTGTTTGGCGGGGAAGCAAAATAGAGTTTCTTTCAAGAGTTCCCCTCCTCGAAAACAATACATACTTGATTTGGTACATTCGGATATGTGGTCTATGAAGACAAAAACTTTGGGTGGTGCGATTATTTTGTGACCTTCGTAGATGATTGTTCCAAGAAAGTTATGGGTGTACACTTTGAAGAGCAATCAAGTATTAGATGTGTTTAAACGATTTCAAGCCTTAGTTGAGAGACAAGCGGGAAGAAATTACGGTGCATCGGAACGGATAATGGGGAGAGTATTCGAGGTCCTTTTGATGAGTACTGCGGGCATCGGGGCATTCGGCGTCAAAAGACACCTCCCAAAGACTCCTCAATTAAATGGGTTGGTGAGAGAATGAAACGCAGGACATTGGTTGAAAGAGTAAGATGTCTTCTTTTGCGAGGCTCGGTTGAGATCTTTACGGGTGAGGCTTTGAATACGATTGTACATGTTCTTAATCTCACACCATGTGTTCCTCTTCAATTTGATGTACCAAACGAGTTTGGAGGTAGCCGAAAGATGTTTCTTATGATCATCTTCGCGTTTTTGGTTGCAAGGCATTTGTGCGTATACCCAAAAGATGAAGATCCCCAAGCTCGATGTGAAGACACGACAATGTATCTTTGTTGGTTATGGTCTGGATGAATTTGGCTACGAGATTTTATGATCCGGTTGAGAAGAAGCGGTAAGAAGTCGTGATGTTGTGTTTATAGAAGATCAATATACAAGATGTTGAGAAGATAGAAAAAGGAGTCCATCGGTATAGCGATGATTTGATTGACCTAGATCAGGTTCCTTTACCGATGCGGATGGAACAAAATGTTCAAGATGACAGCGGGGTTTAGATGATGTAGATATCTGGTAGAAACGGATCGCGGACTGCGGTCGGTTGCGAGGAATTAGAAATTCCACCCGGGAGTGCAGAGAGATCGACGTCCTTCCGCACGCGGTATGATACGGAGATGAGTATGTGTTATTGTGAGGATGAGGAGAACCTCGATGTTATGCGAAGCAATGGAAGATGGAAACAAAACACGTTGGGTTGGTGCTATGGAAGATGAGATGCGATCAACGTATGACAATCACACATTTGAGTGGTAAAGTTGCCTAAGGGTAAAGAGAGCTTTGAAGAACAAGTGGGATTACGGGGTGAAGCAAGAAGAACACAATTCACAACCACGATACAAAGCTAGGCGGTGCGTCGAGGATTCGGTCGAGAGAAAAGGTATTGATTTTGATGATATTTTCTCTCTGTTGTGAAAGATGTCTTCCACGTACGTGTTGTTCTAGGTCTAGCGGTAGCTTGGATTTAGAAATTGAGCAAATGGATGTGAAAGCGCCTTTCTTCATGGTGAGTTGGAGGAAGAGATTTATATGGAGCGACGAGAGGGTTTTGAGGTTAAAGGAAAAGAGGATTATGTATGTCGGTTAAAGAAAAGCCTACGGGTTGGAAATGACACTTTAGACAATGGTATAAGAAGTTTGAGTCGATTATGGGGGAGTATGGTTACAAGAAGACTACTTACGAGTCATTGTGTTTTGTCTTGAGAAATTCTCGATGATGACTTTATCATTTATTGCTCTATGTTGATGACATGTTGATTGTTGGCGAAATTCTTCAAGAATTGATAATTTGAAGAAGCCGATTGAGTAAGTCCTTTGCCATGAAGGACTTGGGGCAACAAAACAAATTCTTGGTATTCGAATTTGTCGAGACAAAGAAAAGAAAGAAGTTATACATGTCACGGAACGATACATCGACAAAGTACTTGAAAGGTTTCATATGGATAAAGCTAAAGTGGTTTCTTCTCCTTTATCTAATCAACTTTAAGTTGAGATCGAGTCGAGGCCATGACAGAGGATAAAGAGAAGGAAGATATGGAAAAAGGTTCCATATGCCTCGGCGATGGAAGCTTAATGTATGCAATGGTGTGTACGAAGCCGGACATAGCTCGTACGGTTGGAGTTGTTAGTCGTTTTCTTTCGAATCCGGGAAGAGAGCATTGGGATGCGATAAAGTGGATTATGAGATATCTTGAGAGTACTTCCAAGTTAACACTTAGCTTTGGAAGTGGAAAACCGGTGTTAGTTGGATACAACGATTGGATTTGGCAGAGATGAAGATTCTCGTAAGTCTACTTTAGGTTATCTAATTACTTTCTCTTGGTGGAGCGGTTTCTTGGGTCGGGTTGCAAAGTGTGTTTCACTTTCTACGGCAGAGGCGGAGTTTATTGCGGCAACGGAAGGCTGTAAGGAGTTGTTGTGGATGAAAGCAGTTCTTGAGGGAACTTGGTTTCAGCGAGCGAGAAATATGTGTTATTCTGCGATAATCGAGGATTCTATTCACCTAGCGAAAAACTCGGCATTTCACTCGAAGATCAAAGCGTATTGATGTGAGGTATCATTGGATAAGAGATACTCTTAACAATAAGTTGCTTGAACTTGAGAAAATACATGCGATGAGAATGGATCGACATGCGACAAAGCGGTGTCAAGAGAAAAACTTGAAGTTTGTTGTTCAATTAGGGATGGCGGATCCTCATCTAATCGGAAAAGGGGAGATTTGTTGGGTTTTCCTCTTATTTGGAGGAGCCCAGTGAAGCCAATGTGGCTTAAAAGCCCGTGGAGTAAGAAGGGCAATTGTGTCATTTCATTTCTTTAATTAATAAACCCATTTAGGGTTTGTTGTGTGTAAGTCTGTAGAGAGAAAAAGGTGTGCGAGAAAAGCTGCGGTATGACGAAAAAGCTTGCTCTCGGTTTTTCGGTTTTCCCCTCTCGGCCAGTCTTAAATCAAGTGTTCCGATCGAAAGGCCGTTTGTGGTCGATTAAGCTGAAATATTGCAGGCAGGTTCACGACTCAAGACTCTTTAATCTGTGCGGTGGGATTTGGATTTGGCTCATCGGTTTGAGAATTCTGAGCGGTGAACAGTGACTACGAATTGGGTTAGATTTCTCCATTCTTCTTGAAATAATTGTTAGTTTCCAAGAAGTGTATTCTTGATGATGTTGTTGATTGTTTGCCTCTAGTTTTACCTAGAGAGAACTGTTGTACAATTGTTTCTTGATAGTGGAAGTTTTGGAGAGGAGTGCCGTGGTTGTTTCCTTCCTACACCGGGAAGGTTTTTCCACGTAAATTGCTTGTGTTGATTTTGTGCATGTTTCATTTTAAGCTCTATTTATTTGTTTCCTAAAAGATTCACACAAAGAAGGAGAATAGGTTTAATTCCGCTGTTTAGAGCTTGGTTAAGTTCGAATTGAAATTGTGATTCTCCTAACAATTCACTTGCCACTTTTATTGTAGTTTTGAAAAGGGGCTTGTTATATGACAGGAGAGAAGAGGCTTCAGCCTTGACTTGGTGATGAAGGGAACAATCATGGAAATAAGGTAGAGGACCAATAAAGCAACATCCTAATTGTATAGTTTTGGTTTCTCTCTCTCTCTGGAAAGAGATCTTGTTTTATTGTTTGACGAGGGAACTAGCTAACTACCAACTGGTCATCAACTATATGACAATACAAAATTAGTTCTTGAATGAATTTACTTTTTACAGATTCTAGAGGATATGTTATCGTCACTCATGTGAGACCATATATGGAAAGAGACGAGATCAAGATAGAGATTAAGAGAGGAGCAATGAGAAAGTCAAGCCTACATCAATTCCTAGCAGGTTCATATTTGAGCTGCTCAGCTGCTCTTCATTCAAATACAAGGGTCAAATTTGCAATTGTTGGGAGGTATAAAAATTTCCTTAGAACCTTTCAAGCATTATACTAAAATAGTTCTTAGAACTTAAATGTATCACATGAAGATTGCATCTGAACCTCTAAGTCATATTAGAATTGATAAATTAATGGAAGCTTCTCAACGTACACACCGATGCAATAGTAACGGATGGAACGGTTGGCACTGATAAAAGTATTTTCATTTGGAATGCTTCTAAATAAGATAAGAACTAAATAAATATAGAAGAATTCGAATACACATGAAATTTTTGACATATCTATCTTCTTCTTTTTCCCTTATCCCATGAAGCATTCAATCATATATTTAATAAGATCTAACTCTCTCTTCAGTATTTGCTATTGCCATGGCTATTGTAAATCCGTTAATTTGACAATATGTCACTTCAACTTGCGTCCCTTTCAACTGTGGTTGTTGGCTGGGAGATAAGAGAAGACTTTTCACAGGGCATACAATAGTTTTGTACTTTTTCCCTATAGAATTTTATATATCTGTTCTCACCCTTAGAATTTGATTTGTATATTGCTTGCAATAGCAAGTAACATGCGCATTTTCTCTAATTGACTTTTTAACCTATGATTAATCCTTCCTTTTGTTTTAGTATTCGAGTTTTGTACTTAAAATTATTTTTGTAATGCAAAAGCCAGATCACACAAAGTCTATAAGTAATTTCTTTGCTCTTTCTTGCCTATACTTGACCATTTTTTACTTTGATCCAGTCGTACTTCATTCACAGGTCTATAAAGAGGATCAAGATCAATCAAGAGACTCCCACCCATTAAGAAAAACTTATTATTTGTCCTTTGAAAACACCAACTAAAATGAGATTTGTTGGAGTTGTTGTGCATCTCATGATTCTGGCAGTCACAGGGATGGTCATACTAGCAACAAAAGCAGCAGCTTATCAACTTGGTCTTCCTGGCTGTGAAACCAAGTGTGGAGATGTAGACATTTCATATCCATTTGGCATGACTGATGGCTGTTACCTCGATACAAAATTCCATGTCAAGTGCAATAATTCGAACTCACTTGTTCCAACCCCAATATTGGGTAAAAATCTCTTCCTCAGGAACATATCAATTGAAGATCATGAAATCAATATCATGGCATACGTTGCACGGAAGTGTTATAGTGAGTCTGGAAAACTAATATCCAACAATAGGCCCTGGCTCAAGGTGCCTATGTTTACCATTTCCAATACCAAAAACAAGTTCACTGTCATTGGCTGTGACTCATATGCATTTCTTTATGGTCATGGAAATTACTCTATGGGATGTTTATCTACATGTCTAAGCATTGATACCGTCCCAAATGATCGATCATGCTTTGGAATTGGATGTTGCCAGATTGAAATACCAAAAGGACTCAAAAATATTTCACTGCGAGTATTTAGCTTCAACAACCATACAAGAGTAAATGATTTTAACAACTGCAGCTATGCTTTTCTTGCTGAAGATAAAAAGTTCAAATTCTCCCGTCAATATCTCAATAATTTTACTGACATGGTACCTTTGGTGCTTGAGTGGGCAATAGACAATGATACTTGCTTGCACGGGCAGAAGCAACACTTCTGCTCTTGCGGGAAGAACAGCATGCGTGAAGACCTTGATGACAGTTCATACAATTGCAAATGCATCTTTGGATACCAAGGAAATCCATACCTTCCTGATGGTTGCCAAGGTATTTTCGTTCATATATTCAGAACTTCAACTAATATGCTAAATTAAAAATGAAGACTAAGAAATTTAAGATATATGGTATAAAATAGATGTATATTTGTATAAAATAGGATGTATATTTGTCCATTTGAATATATATAATTGTTGAAGACTGTTATAAAACTCCTTAATTTAAAGAGAAAATTAAGGGAAAAAATAAAGAACAAATTAAGGAGTGATCCTCAATGCTTAATTCAATTAACAATTCAATGAAATCTTATTTTAAGGAGTAATTCAATGAGTGAATTTTTCTATAAATAGATGTATAATTGTAATGAATTAATCAACAAAGTATTCATTCCAATTGAGAGAAAATTGAGAGTAATTTTCTTGGGTGTAATTGAGTTGTGAGTTGTGAATTATGAGTGTTGTAAACACCTTGTATAATTTTCTCTCATTTCAGTAAAAAAATCTGCAATAGGTTCGGAGACGTAAGCAAGATTGGCCGAACTCCGTTATCAAATTTGTGTGTTATTTTGTCTATTTTTCTTTCTCATAAATCTAACTTATCAAAAATTTGCGTAATTTTCCAACAACTAATATCAGAGCTTTTGGTAGTGATTTTTATCATTTTCTTACAATGATACTATTCACATGAATACTGAATTATGTGTATAGTGTAATTTTGTCGACGATATTTGTTCATTGACGGAGCTGTTCTAATACACATGTAGTTTGTAGAGATAGTTAGAAACGATCTGAAGGAAATTAGATATGAATGGAAGCAATGGCCGTAGATGAAAGAAAGGTGAAATTCAAGAAATTCGATGGCACAAATTTCGGGTTTTGGAAAATATAGATAGAGGATTGTATGTATCAAAGAAATTCGTATCAACCTCTCTCAAGGAAGAAGCCAAAGGCTATAAAGGAAGAAGATTGGAATCTTCTAGACAGAAAAGCCTTCAAAGTTATTCAATTGTCGTTATCCCCTAATGTTGCTTTTAAAATAGTAAAGAAAAAGACCATGGTGGGTCTTATGGTAGCTTTCTACAATATGTATGAGAAGCCATCGGCCTAAAAAAAGTGCACTTGATAAGGCGTTTGTTCAATTTGCCGATGACGGAAGGCACATCGATAGCTCAACATCTCAATGAACTCAACACAGTCACAACCCAGTTGACTTCAGTTGAAATTGAATTCGATGAAGAAGTATGAGCATTGATACTTTTGTCTTCTCCACGAGAAAGCTAGAATGTTACTGTCATGGCTGTGAATAGCTCGTCAGGAAGCAATAAGTTATTTAACGATGTTTTTGATCTGGTTCTGAGTGAAGAGATCTAACGTAGAGAGTCGGATGAATCGTCAACCTCTTTAGTTTTACATACAGAAGAGGAAGAAATTCAACCAGAGGGAATGGACGTGGCAAAACAGACTACTAAGGTAGATCAAAAGACAGGAGGTCCAAATCTAGGAATCTTAATAATTCCCATAGCTCGAAGACTATCGAGTGTTGGAATTATGGGAGAACTGGGCACTACAAAAATCAGTGCAAGAGTGACGAAGAATCTTGGGAGTTAGACTCTAGAGCATCATTCCATGTTACTTCACAGAAAGAATTCTTCAGTCCAAATCTAGGAATCTTAATAATTCCCATAGCTCGAAGACTATCGAGTGTTGGAATTGTGGGAGAACTGGGCACTACAAAAATCAGTGCAAGAGTGACGAAGAATCTTGGGAGTTAAACTCTAGAGCATCGTTCCATGTTACTTCACAGAAAGAATTCTTCAAGAAATATGTCCCCAGAAACTTTGGAAAGGTGTATCTTAGTGATGATCAACTGTGTGCTATTATTGGCAAAGGTATAGTAAAGATTAAGTTGAACAGGTATATTTGGGAGTTGAAGGATTTCAGACATATTCCCGACCTAAGAAAGAACTTAATCTCAGTAGGACGGTTGGATAGTGAAGGCTATACTACGATCTTCCACGGTGATGATTGGAAGATTTCAAAGGGTGCAATGATGGTTGCTCGAGGTAAGAAGAGTGGCACTCTTTACATGACAGTAGAAGCATGTTGTTCAATTGCAATTGCAATAGACAATGAAACACCAAATCTGTGGCACCAGAGATTAGGCCACATAAGTGAGAAAGGGATGAAGATTATGCACTTAAAAGGAAAAGTTCCAAGTCTAGAGTCAGTGGAAACAGATATGTGTGAAGATTGCATACTTGGAAAGAAAAAGAGAGTCAGCTTTCAAACAAGTGGTAGAACCCCAAAGAAGGAAAGGTTAGAGCTTATCCACTCTGATGTTTGAGGATCAATGACTGTCTCATCCATTGGTGGGAAACACTACTTCGTGACTTTCATTGATGATCACTCTCGAAAGGTATGAGTTTACTTTCTAAAGCATAAGTTTGAAGTATTTGAGGCTTTCAGAAGATGGAAAGCTATGGTGGAAAATGAGATAGGTTTGAAGATCAAAAAGCTTAGAATCGATAATGGTGGTGAATATGAAGACACTAGATTCAAAAATTTATACTATAAGCACTGGATCAGAATGGAAAGAACTTTTCCATGAACCCTTCAATATAATGGTATAGTTGAGCGTATGAACCAAATATTGACATAAAGAGCCAAAAGCATTCGTATATAGTCAAGTCTACCGAAGCAGTTCTGGATAGAAGCAATCAACACGGCAACTTACTTAATCAACTGAGGCCCATCTGTTCCATTGAAGCACAGAATACCAGAGGAAGTATGGAGTAGAAAATAGGTAAAACTATCACATCTAAATTTTTTTGGCTATGTAGCATTTATGCATATTAGTGATCAAGGTAGGAATAAGCCTAATCCCAAATCTAAGAAATGCACCTTCATTGGCTATGGTGAGGATGAGTTTGTTGGCTACTGCATTTGGGATGACGAAAACACGAAAGTGATCCGTAATAGAGATGTGATTTTCAATAAAAGAGTGATGTATAAGGACATGCATACAACAGACACCAACAACTCAAAGCAAAATGAGTCAATATTTGTATGTGTAGATGATGTCCCAGATAGTTCCGTGAAGGAAACAATTGTAGCAAGTCCTCAGCCAGAGGAACTCGTTGGACAGAGTAGTGCGCAGTAGTCCGACACACCACAGCCTCCTACTCCAGCTCATGTATTGAGAAGGTCTTCTCGACCTCATGTGCCTAACGGAAGATACATGAATTATATGTTGTTGACTAATGAAGAAGAGCCTGAATGCTATAATGAAGCTTGTTAGACTCGAAATGCCAACAAGTGGGAGCTTTCCATGAAATTGAATTTATGTTCAACTTCAGTTGGTCTGCTAGAGTAACTAGACTAGAAAAGTTGATGCATTGGTCGAGGTGTGAAGACAGATTGAAATCAGTCTTCAAGTGGGAGATTGTTGAGATTGTTATAAAACTTCTTAATTTAAAGAGAAAATTAATGAGCAAAATAAGGAACAAAACAAGAAGCAAATTAAGGAGCAAATCAAGGAGTGACCCTCCTTAATTCAAGGAGTAAATCAATGCTTAATTCAAGGAGTAATTCAAAGAACTCTTATTTTAAGGAGTAATTTAAAGAGTGAATTTTCCTATAAATAGATGTGTAATTGTAATGAATTAATCAACCAAGTATTCATTCCGTTGAGAGAAAAGCTTTTGTGAGAGAAAATTAAGAGTAATTTTCTTAGGTGTAATTGGGTTGTGAGTTGTGAGTTGTGAGTGTTGTAAACACCTTGTATAATTTCTTCCCTTTTAGTAAAAAAATCTGCAACAGGTCCGGAGACGTAAGCAAGATTGACCGAACTTCATTATCAAATTTGTGTATTATTTTTTTTATTTTATTTTCTTATAAATTTAACTTATCGAAAATTTGCACAATTTTTCAACAATAATAACACGTGATAATGCACCTGTCAACTACACCATTTTTACACTCTTATAAATTGCTCAAAAGTAATTAATATACTATTCAAGTTAAAGACAAAGTTCAGTTATCCTTACACAGCTTCCATGTTAATCTTCTTCGTAACACCATGTGATCTAGTGTTTAAAGATCTGTCTTCTATTACTTTAAATCATAGTTCAAATGGAAACACCTATCATTTTATCAAAATAAATTACCAAAAAATGCATAGGTTATCATGTATGTCCCAATTTTATATCTGACCATATATGTGGTAAAACTTGTTTATTTTGTATGCTTATGCGTATGTTTCTTATATTCTACAGATGTTAATGAATGTGAGAATTTGACTCATGAATGTGAAGAAGATGAGATGTGTGTTAATACAGAGGGGAAATATACTTGCAAGAGGAAAGAAAAAAATCAATTCCCAGTTACTAAAGTCGCTAGTGGTAAAAAGAAATAACAGGAGATTAACTCATTACATTTCTTATAAGTTTCCTGTATGATTCTAATAAATAAGTTCTTTATTTTTTTTTTCTCTTCCCCCAATGTAGGGGTTTCAATTGGTTTTGCTACCTTACTAGTGAGTGGCTCTTGGCTACACTTGATTTTGAGGAAGAGAAAGCTGGTCAAATTAAAAGAAATGTTCTTCTTACAAAATGGTGGCCTAATTTTACAACAACGACTCTCTCAACAAGAAGATCTTAGTATAACAGCCAAAATCTTTAGTGAGGAAGACTTGATAAATGCTACCAACAACTATGATGAGAAGGTAATTGTTGGTAGAGGGGGTTACGGTATAGTTTATAAAGGTGTCTTACTAGATGGTACAATTGTTGCAATCAAGAAGTCCAAAGTTGTCGATCGAAGTCAAATGGAGCAATTTATCAATGAGGTAGTTGTCTTGTCTCAAATCAACCATAGAAATATTTTGAAGCTCTTGGGATGTTGTTTAGAGATAGAAATTCCTTTATTGGTATATGAATTTGTTCCCGATGGTACTCTCTTTGAGCACATACACAATAAAAGTAAGGCATCAAATTTAAATTTTAAAACTCGTTTGGCTATAGCTGCAGAAACTGCTGGAGCCTTATCATATCTACACTCTTCAACGTCAATACCAATATTCCACCGAGATGTCAAATCCTCCAATATACTCTTAGATAATTACACAGCAAAAGTTTCTGACTTTGGAACTTCAAGGTTGGTTCCTGCAGATCAAACTGATATAGCAACAATAGTGCAAGGAACTCTAGGGTATTTAGACCCAGAGTATTTGCACACAAACCAATTGACGGATAAAAGTGATGTTTATAGCTTTGGGGTTGTCCTTGTGGAACTACTAACAGCACAAAAAGCAATTTCATTTGCTAGGCTGGAGGAGGAGAGAAGTTTGGCCATGTATTTCCTTTCCTCCTTAAAAGAGGGAACAATATTTGAAGTGATTGAGAGTCATATAATGGAAGAGGAAAAAAGGGAGAAACTTTTAGAAGTGATTGAGATTGCAAAAAGGTGCTTGAATGTTAAAGGAGAAGATAGGCCTACAATGAAAGAGGTAGCAATGGAACTAGAGGGCTTAAGAAAAACAGATAAACATCCTTGGGTTAACGTGGAGCATAATATGGAAGAGACTCAATCCTTGCTTGGCCACACATGTAATACTTATCAACAAAATGATGGAAGTGACACAAGGGCTATGTATGATAGCATATTGTCATCAGAATTCACAGGAAGATGATTAGAGAAGCATTCATGGGTCAATTCAAATATGAATCATAAGCAGCTGAATACTTGCTAGCTTGCCTAAGATATCCAGCATTTATGAGAATAGTGAGAACAATATTACAAATTCTGCATATAATAACAACATTCAGAATCATCTTGTTGTATAAATATTAGTGGGAGATATGTATTGTAGCATATTTGATATATGATATTTTTTTAATATATTATATAATTTTAGCTTCTTGCAACCTTGTTTGAGCATTCATCTTATTTATGCATACTTAATGTTCTTTTATTAAAAAAATAACTTTCTCACGTTCTTTGTGTCTTGATTCCAAAGTCTAAAAGGTAAAAGTATTTTCAATTGACATTTAATTCATAGTATGAGAGAATAACTGTTTGTTGAAAGTTCCTATACTAACCTCAACTTGTTGCTCATGCAAGTCGAGCCTTGGTTCTAATTTGTCTAATTATGTTTGTTGTTACTGTCCATTTGCTTGATACTATTAGTTTTGTTGAAAATTGGTGTTGGAAACGAAGGCTAAGGCCTAAAGTCCTTACCAAATAAAACAAGCTCTTTCAAAGTTATATTACTTCTTTCATGTTTTCATTACAATTCTTTTATATTTTCATTACAATTGCATAGCTATATATAAGAATATTGACTCCTTGAATTACTTCTTAAATTAAGGATTCCTTGATTTACTCCTTGAATTAATGATTCCTTGTTTTACTCATTGAATTAAGGATTCCTTGTTTTACTCCTTGTTTTACTCCTTGAATTAATCCAATACTCCCCCTCAAGCTGGATCTAGAAGGTTTATGGATCCAAGCTTGGATAGAACTCGTTGAAACTAATGAGACACCAAGGGCTTGGTGAAGATGCCAATTGGTCGAAGCTTCTTGTAAAATGTGTCTGAATCACCTGCAATTGAACTTGTTCATGAACGTAATAACATTCAACTTCAATGTGTTTCATCCTCTCGTGAAACACTGGGTTTGATTCTATATGCATAGTTTTCTGATTGTCATAAAATAAGGACATACGAAGAGTTGTAGGAACACCTAAATCACACAAAAGACCTTTAAGTCATATCAACTCACACGCAGTTAAAGCCATTGCCCGATACTCAGCTTCGGTACTTGATCTAGCATGACAATTTGCTTCTTACTCTTCCATGTGACCAAGTTTCCACCGACAAATGTATAGTAGCCAATGGTGGACTTACGATCGATTGTGTTCCCTGCCCAATCAGCATCGCAATACCTCATAATTTGTGTGTTATCATTCTTCTTCATGATGATACCACGACCCATTGATCCTTTTAAGTAATGTAAGATCCTTTTAACAAGGGTCAAATGCTCAAGTGTCGGGGAGTGCATGAATTGACTCACAATACTTACAGAATATATGATGTCAGGTCTGGTGATTGTTAGGTAGATCAACTTACTAACCAATCGATGGTAATAACTTATATCCATGAGTGGCGTTCCCTTCAAGCTAGGTTTGAGCTTGTTATCAAAAGGGGTAATGGTTGGTTTAGTATTACTCATGTTAGCTTCCTTGCGCAAATATAGTACATACTTCCTTTGGTTAAGAAAAAGTTCCTTGTGTGAGGTTGCCATTTCTATACCAAGAAAGTATTTCAATATCCCAAGGTCTTTAATTGCAAACCTTTGTCTGAAGGACTGTTTAAGGTTGATAATCTCGTCAATATTATCACTTGTAATTATCAAATCATCTACATAAATAAACACTACCAATTTTCCCATAACTTCTATACGAACAAATAGTGAGGAATCAACATTGCTGCTTTTGAAACCAACACTAGTGAAAACTGAGCTTAGTTTGGCATACCAAGCTCGTGGAGACTATTTCAGACCATAAATAGATTTTTGCAATTTACACACTAAATCCAGTTCATTGCTTTAAGGATGCCCGGGTTGCAATTTCATATAGACTTCTTCTTTGATATCACCGTGCAAGAATGCATTCTTCACATCCATTTGATACATGAACCACCCCTTGTTTATAGCCACGGATAGTAGCACCTTTATTGTGTTCATTCAAGGAGTAAAATAAGGAATCCTTAATTCAATGAGTAAATCAAAGAATCCTTAATTGAAGGAGTAATTTAAGGAGTCAATCTCCTTATATATAACTATACAATTGTAATGAAAATATGAAAGAATTGTAATGAAAACATGAAAGAAATAATACAATTTTGAAAACAACACCAAACTGTTGTCAATAGGGGTGTCCGTGGTCCGGTCCGGTCCGGCTTTGCCTAAAAAAAATTTAACCAAACTGGACCGGACCATTTGGTTATCTAAAATGTTATAACCGAACAGTTTGGTCCAGTTTGGTTAACGGTTTTGAACAATTAATAATACATAAATATAATTCAATTTAATAGGATATAATTTAATAGGATACAATCAAATATGATGATCATTTATCATTATACATAGATAGATATTATTGTTAAATACATAAATAAATACATAAGATGTTATCAAAATCTAAAATCAAATTCTTAAACCTAATTCGAACACTCTCTTTAGTGTAAAATTGAATCAAATCCTCATGAATGTTCTATAATCGATTCAATTGAAGCATGAACATGTATAAATAAATTCAATATAAACATGCATGTATTAATTTACCATGTATTAGGCATGAACATTCAGAATCTTATAATAGAAATATGAAAAATTGATACATAAACCAATCCTGAAGCAAAATATTTACTTCCTAAAATCTGAAACAAATTAGAAAATCAAACTTCTATGAGAAGAAATTGAGGAAATAGAATTGAATTGAATTATATTAAATATAGAGTCAATTTAATCAAATATGCAAAGTAAATACTTACATATATTATATTCATACATATAAATAAACTGAAGCACTTAAAGTATACCTAAGATATTATCCAAATCATATTTCTGAGTCAATCACAAAAGTAATATCAGTCTTAAAATATATTATGTATATTTTATGACAAAAATACAGATTAATTCATCTATATAAATCACCACAATTTAAATTTAATTAATTAAAATATAATTTTAATCGATTAGTTACAGTTTGATAAATTATTCAACAATCCACCTAACTTAATTTTATCAATAAAATGTCAGTTCATATATTAAATCATATGAAACCAACTGCTTAAACTCTTGAAATTCATAATGATCAAACATTAATAAAATGAACTATATATATTTAATCTATAAAGAGAAGTTAATCAAAATAATTAAGCTTTAAAAGAGAGGCAACGTACGTAACAATTTAATTGAAGTTCTAAGTTCTAATAGTATTAATTAGTTTCCACCATTTAAAAAAAATAAACTCTGTGAAAAAAAGTGTCCAGACTTCAAACTAACAAAAAAACGACATACCATTCAGATTTCAGAATTTAGACTTGACATTCAGTTTATTCAGGAAAAAACTACTACTAGTAGACCACATACCTATTTCGTGATTTTCGTCCATGGTTATCATGACACGACGTGACACGAGGAGAGGTGGTTACCTATTGGTGGAAGCGACGTATGGAACAATGGCTAGTTGTTGGTGGAAGTGATGCATGGAACAATGGCTAGTTGCTGGTGGAAGCGACGCGTGGAACAATGGCTAGCTGTTGGTGGAAGCAACGCGTGGAACAGTAGATAGCTGCTAATGGAAGCGACGCGTGGAACAGTGGATAGCTGCTGGTGGAAGCGACACGTGGAACAGTGACTAGCTACTGGTAGAAGCGACACGAGGAACGATGGCTAGCTGTTGGTGGAAGCGACGCGAGAAACGGTGGCCAACTGCTGATGGAAACGCAGACGGCCAGACCTAGAGCCTAGACGGCGAACACAGAGCAACAGAGAAAATGAGGAATTGGGATTTCTAGGGTTAGGGTTAACGCTTAATGCCTTAACTCGAAAACAAAAAATATATATATACCCTGGTTTATATAAAAAAATTATTTATTTAATAAAACCGGTCCGGTCTGACCGGTTTATAATATTTTATAACCAGACCGGACCGTTTTAACATCGGTTTTACTTAATATGGACCAGACTGAACCGTTTCATTTACAAAACTACTCATTTCGGTCCGGACCGGACCGGGTTTTTTGGTTTAAATCGGTCCGGCCCAGTTTTTGGACACCCTTAGTTGTCAATATGGGACCTTTCCTTTTACTACAATGCTCCCCCTTCACATCGGGCAGGTAGAAGTTGTAGGAGAAATTTAATCCATCATTTACATAGGCTTCGTGTCAATATGAGACCTTTCCTTTTACCACAATACTCTCTTTCCACATCGGGTAGGTAGGAGCTGTAAGAAAAATTTAATCCATCATCGCCAAGGGCTTGGTGTCGATGTGTGACCTTTCTTTTTATCACAATACTCCCCCTCCACATCAGGTAGGTAGAAGATATATGAGAGATTTAATCCATTATTGTTAAGGGCTTAGTGTCGATATGTGACTTTTTCTTTTACCACAATACTCCCCCTACACATCAAGTAGGTAGAAACTGTAGGAGAGATTTAATCCATTATCACCACGAATTTTGGTTTAGAAAAAAAAAGAACAAGAAATCACTTTGATAAAGTGTCAAATGCATTTTGAGACATCACAAACTCTGTTGTTGAAAGCATAGATAAAGTTACAAGAGCTACAAGTATATGCTGTTTCAATAGAGGAATAACAATTTTTTCATGAAGATTAACATATTCTGATATCATATTAAAAATTGATATCGAAAACACCAAGGTTTAAAGACCTTATCAAATAAAACAAACTCTTTCAAAATTGTATTATTTCTTTCATGTTTTCATTACAATTTTTTAAATTAAAGACTCCTTATTTTATTTTTAAAATTAATAACTCCTTATTTTATTTTTTAAATTAATAACTCCTTATTTTATTTTTTAAATTAATAACTCTTTATTTTACTATCATCCAAATAAGTTTACTATTAAGTTTTGAAGCAGCCATTTAGAATCATGATTATAATATTTGCTTTTGATGACAATTGACTATTATCACTTTGTTGTTCACGAATAAAGTCTTAATTTGTTTGTTTTATAACGGAAATGAAAGGCTAGTTTATGTCTGTTCTGCAAGTTGTATCCTATCACTTATTAGAATACATATAAAATATTCATTCAGTAAAGGTGCTCATCAAATCAAATAAAGATTTGAATAGTTAACCTTATTATTATTGCTAATTTTTAGAAATAGTCAAAGTTTTAAAACCTTAAAATAATCGTAGGTTAATTTCGCTTAAAGTTTTTAACAAAATATGTAATATAATATTTTGACTGTTCTATTTCATTATTGAACTAGTTCTCTTTTTGTAAACTCATAAGCATGTTTGTGGTGGAAATAGACTCGAGAAGATAATAGGTATTCATATTCTTTTATTCTTATCGAAAATATCAGTAGTCCTGTTCTCAAATGAATAGAAATATAATACAATTTTATCATAAAATTCTCTCAATTTCTAATAAAAATATCTATATTTCTAGAACCTATGTATTTTGGAAAACTAAATAAAATTAATTAATTTTTTTATTATTATTATTCTACGATAACAAGCGAACAAAGGAATTAAGAATTAATTACCATTTCTAATTTTCTATTCCCAGACAATATTACTCTTAATCAATTGGTAATTCTAATTATGTGAACCAAAACGTACCCATTTGAATGTTTAATGCTCGGGTATGTTGTGTGAATCCTCCTTTGTTTAATTTAGAAATTTTACTCCTAAGAGACTATTCTTCTTTATCAACCCTTTACTCTTTCTTCTTATATACTTCCCCATTTAATGTTTTGAATCAGTCTTCCTCTGATATGCCTATTAAAAGTACTACAAATTTACATTGAATAATGCCCTACCAAAAACACAAACAAAACAATTCCTCTTAGATTATTAATTAACATGGGCTTCCCTAAAATTCATGTTCTAGTATCTTTGGCTATATTTGGGGTAATCATCATCATAGCAGCAACAACAGCAACTCAAATAGGCCTTCCTGGCTGCCAAACTAAGTGTGGAGGTATAGACATTCCATATCCTTTTGGTTTCACTGAAGGCTGTTATCTTAACAGAACATTTTTCATCAACTGTAGTACAGATTCATTTGGTAACTCTAAACCACGCTTAGGCAAAAACCTCTTTGTTTCCAACATCTCCATTAAAGATGATCACGAAATAAGTGTCTTGTCTTACACAGCAAAAGATTGTTACCGATCGGGCAAAAGAGTAACAGAAAACAGGCCCGGGATAAGAGTCCCCTCCTTTACAATCTCCAACACCAAAAACAAATTCACTCTTATAGGTTGTGACTCATATGCCTATGTTTATGGTTTTGGAAACATTTCCACTGGATGTTCGTCTCGTTGTCCAAGCATTGATAGTGTTCCTAATGATGGTTCTTGTTCTGGTATTGGTTGTTGCCAAATTGACATACCTGAAGGACTCAAAAATATGATCATAGATGTGTCTAGCTTTAGTAACCATACAGCTATTCAAGATTTCAACAATTGCAGCTATGCTTTTGTTGTCGAAAACAGTAAGTTTAAATTCTCTAGAGATTATCTTTACAATTACACACAAGACATGGTCCCTTTGGTGCTTGAGTGGGGAATAGATAATGATACTTGTTTGAATGGGAAGAACATACCGTTTTGCCCATGTGGTCCGAATAGCACACGCGAATACTTGAAGGATGGGTCTGGATACTACTGCAAGTGTAAGAAAGGTTATGATGGGTTTGCATACCTCCCTGATGGCTGCAAAGGTATGGATTTTCTTGAACAAATTCACTCTGTGATCTTTTCAATTTCAGCATGGATTAGCATTTAGTCTTTTTTTTCTGTACCAGCTTACATGGTTTCTAAATGATTTGCAGATGTTAATGAGTGTGAGAATGCAGAACTTAATAGTTGCAACACAGGGGAGAGATGTGTTAACAATGAAGGAAATTATACTTGCATAGCACGGCCACAAAAGAATCAATTAGTAGTAATTAAGGTTTCCGTTGGTAAGAAAATAAATCATATGCATCCTATACAATTTGGCTTGCATGTGTATATAGCGTATTGGTCATCATTGAATGAAAATTTTCTAAAAAATGCCATATACATGTGATAACACATGTTCATTTAATAAAAAAAATCAGATACTTTTTAAAAAAATTGTACTTTAATGACATAAACTTAAAATGATTGGACTAAATGAAACTACTACCTTAATAATTAAAGGATTAAAGTATCCATCCAAAACCCTATATATGATCCTTTACGAAGTGTTAGAGTCTATTGGTCATTAATAATCTTGAAAAAGTTTAAACTGTTGAAACTTGTACCAACTTTACATGTGGCTTGTAGAGGTTTGAACATAAGATTAGTTAGATTCTTTTGAATCAACATTACATATAGACATTCTAACATGCACCATGATTGTTTGTAGAACACGATCCAAAATTGAATGTGATGGTTGAAACCAATTTCAAATTGCATGAGTGATCAGATGAAAGCAATACTGAATGGTGCTTGATGATTCTTGACAATGATTTGCCCATTTCTTGCAAATGCAGGTGCTGCAGTTGGTTTTCTTGCCCTACTTTTTAGTATCTCTTGGCTACACTTGGTCATCAGAAAGAGAGAACTAATCAAGCTTAAAGAGCAGTACTTTCAACAAAATGGTGGCCTAATTTTACAACAGCAACTATCTCAACATGAAGACCCTAATCAAATGGCTAAAATCTTCTCAGAAGAAGCACTAAGAAAGGCTACTCTCAACTTTCATGAGAGTACTGTTGGGACCTGCTGCAGATCTTTTTTACTGAAAGGGGAGAAATTACACAAGGTGTTTACAACACTCACAACCCAATTACACCCAAGAAAATTACTCTCAATTTTCTCTCACAAAAGCTTTTCTCTCTAAGCTTTTCTCTCAATTGGAATGAACACTTTGGATGATTAATTCATTACAATTACACATCTATTTATAGGAAAATTCACTCCTTGAATTACTCCTTAAATTAATGGTTCATAAATTGCTTCTTGAATTAAGCTCCTTGTTTTGCTCCAATGTTTTTCATGTGTTTTACTCGTGTTTTGCTTCCTTAATTTGCTCCTTAAATTAAGGAGCTTTATAACAATCTCGGCAACTTGATTTCAATCTGTCTTGTACACCTTGATCAATGCAACAGCCTTTTCTGGTCTTTGTTATCTAATTAATCAAGTGAAGTTGACAACTGACGGTTGTCAATAGTCACCACCTTTGTTAACATATCTGGATTTTGCTTCCTTGAATCTTCTCGGTATTAACACATCATCTTCCACGATAGAATCGATGAAGTGATAACCAGTCGATATGCTTTGTTAGAATGAAATCTGAATTCTTCGCCAAGTGTATTTTGACTATCACTGTCGCGAACATTCTTCTCTTGTTTGAATCCTACCAGTTAACAAACCTTGAAGCCATCATCTCTTTACTAGCTTGATTCTTGCTACGTACCTCCCTCGTAGTGGATAGAGTGACAATTTTACTGTATTTGTGACATCCAACTAACGTTGTAGTTCAACAAGTAAATATATAACTTGGTCTTCTTCGGTGATCAACTTCAGTCTGCGCGTCTATGTACCACTTGTACTTTTAACTCTCCTTTACTAAAAGTACGAAGCAACACGTGGTGCCTCGCCATGAATACCTCAAAATCCACTTCGACTACTTCCCAAATGAGTTTTCCTGGATTTGACATAAATGCGCTAACAACTCCCACTCATGCGTAGCCCGATGTACGGTCTCGTGCAGGACCATTGCGTACATTAAACTTCCAATGGTGAGTAAGGAACCTTAGCCATGAATTCTCTCTCTTCTTACGTGGGGGACTGATCCTTGGATAGCGAAAATGGTAGCCAAGGCGTGACTTGGCTTGGCATCGCCCGTGTTGAATCTTTGCAAAACACGATTGATGTACTTCTGCTCTCGAGATAAGCTGTGAGGATCCTTTCTTCTTATTTCTTGTGATTTGCATTCCAAGAATCTTCTTTCTTTGGACAAGTCTTTCATGTCAAATTCCTTTGACAATTCTTTGTCTGAACCTTTTAATATCATCCATATCCGAACCTGTACTAACGTATCATCAATAAAGTAGTAAAATGATATAGCGGACCTATATCTCTTGAAGTAGCAACAATGATCGGCATTGCACTTACGGAAACCTTCCTTGTGCGTGAAGGCTGTCCAAATTTTTGTACCATTGTCTCGGGGCTTGTTTCGGGCCATACGAACTCTTCTTAAGTGCACACCATGTATTCTTCCCTTCCCGGAAAGAAACCTTCTGGATGGTACATGTAAATCTCTTCATCTAAATCTCAGCGGAAGGAATGGTCTTCAGCATCCAGTAATTCAAGAATGAAGATCTTGTACAATGGCTACTGATACTCGATCGATCGATATTGAGCTTCGCCATGAACAGCAAAAATGTCGGTGTAGTCAACTCGCTTCACCATGTTGAAACCGCTTTGACAACTAGGCGGGCTTTGTATCTCTTTGGAACCATCGTACTCTCTTTCACCCGGGGTACACCCATTTGTTGTGAAGTGCCTTCTTTCCCTTAGGTAACTTCAACTAGTTCAGTATGCGGTTGGAGATGAGAGATTTCATTTCTTCTTTCATAAGAAGCTCCCACTTGTTGGAATCTCGAGTCGACAAGCTTCATCATAGCATTCGAGGTGCTCCTCCATCGGTCAATGAACATATAGTTCATGTATCTCATTGAGCACGTGAGAATCGAGAAGACCTTACCGATACGAGGCTGGAGTAAGAGGTTGTGGTGTGTTGTGTCGAATCTTGTGGTATGCTTGCTTTGTCCAACAAGTTCCTCTGGTGAGGACTTGTTACAATTGGTTCTCATTGCGGAAGTATACGGGACATCATCTGCGCAAATCTTGACTCATTAACTCACGAGTCATTGGCGTCTATTTTATGCATGTCGCTTATACATCACCTTTCGTTGAAAATCACATCTCTGTACGGATAACTTTCTTCTTTTCGTCATCCCAAATCGCGGTAGCCAAACTAAATCCCTCACGCTTGATGAATGTGCATTTCTTGGATTGGGATCAAGCTTATTCTGCCTTGATCATTTGATACGCACAAATGCTACACAACCGAAAACTTTTAGATGTGATAGTTTCACCTCTTTTCCGCTCCATACCTCCTCCTGGTATTCTATGCTCGATGGAACAGATGGGCCTCGGTTGATCAAGTAGGCTGTGATCGCTTTGAGAGTACTGATAGAGCACGTATCTGAATGCTTACGGCTCTTTCTGTCGCGTTCGGTTAAATACGCTTTCAGTACCCGTTGTGTTGAAGCGTGCCTCGATTCTTTCCATTCGATCCGTGCTCGCCAACAGAAATTTTGAATCTGGTGTCTTCGTATTCACCACGTTATCGGTTCTGAGCTTTTTGATCTTTAAACCCGTCTCATTTTCCACACATAGCTTTCCATCTTGAAAGCCTCAAATTTCATACTTAGACATGCTTTAGAAAGTAAACCCATACCTTCCAGAGAGTGATCATCAATGAAAGTCACGAAGTAGTTTTCCCACTGATAGATGAGGTAAGCGGTCGTTGGTTCTCAACATCGTAGTGAATAAGCTACAGCCTTTCCTTCTTTGGGATTAACTTGTCCGAAAGTGACTCTCTTTTGCTTTCTAAGTATGCAATCTTAACGTGTCTATCTCCGTGGTAGCGAACTGAAGTTTTCCTTTCGAGTCGTAATCTTCATCCCCTTCTCACTCATATGGCCTGGTCTGCGGTGCCATAGATTTGGTGTTTCATTGCTTCTTCTGGCCCGTAATTGAACAACGTGCCTCTCTTGTCATGTAAAGGTGCCACTTTTCTTGCCTCGAGCAAGCTGTCATTGCACCACTTTGAAATCTTCCAATCATCGCACGGGAAGATTGTAGTGTAGCCTTCACACGGCCACCTGCCTTTGAGAATAAGTTCCTTACGAGATCGGGAATATGCACATCCTTGGGTTCCCAAACATCCGTTCAACTTAATCTTCACACACCTTTGCCAATAATAGCACATGTGGTTGATCATCACAAGATATACCTTTCCAAGGTTTAAGGGGACATATTTCTCGAAGAATTCTTTTTTGTGAAGTAGCATGGAACGATGCTCAGTCTAACACCCAAGATTCTTCCTTGCTCTCCAAAAAAGCATATCAATGCATCGTCTCTCTTGAGGTGGAAGTAACATTTGCTTCGCCTTCACTTGTTTGTCCTTGATTGCACTCTTGCACCGATTTTGTAGTGATTCTTCCACAATTCCAACACTCGATAGTCTTCGAGCTATGGGAATTATTAGGATTCCTAGATTTGGACCTCATGTCTTTTGATCTACCTCGGTAGTCAGTTCTACCACGTCCATTTCTTTTGGTTGAATTTCTTCCTCTTGACTCTGTATGCAAAACGAAGAGGTTGACGACCACAATGTCTCTCTCTACGTCGGATCTCTGCATTGAGAACCAAATCACAACATCGTCAAATTTCAACTTATTGCTTCCCGATGGAGCTACTCACGGTGACAAGAGGCATTCGAAATTTACGGTAGCAGAAGACAAAAGTATCAATGCTCGTACTTCTTCATCGAATTCAATTTCCTTGAACTGTTGGGTTGTAACCGTGTTGAGTTCGTTGAGATGTCGAGCTACCGTGCGCCTTCCGTCATCCGCAAATTGAACAAGCGCAAATCAAGTGCACTTTGTTTGAGGCGATGGCTTCTACGTACATATTGAGAGAGCTACCATAAGACCGGCCGTGGGTCTTTTCCTTTGCTATGTTGAAAGCAACATTACCGGGATAACGTCAATCGAATAACTCAGGGGCTTGTGCATGCAGAAGATTCCAATCTTCTTCCTTCATCAGCCTCCGGCTTCTTCCTGAGAGAGGTTGATATAGATTTCTTTGATACGAGATAATCCTCTATCTTGCATTTTCCAAAACCAAATACGTACCATCAAATTTCTCGAGTTTCACCTCTTCCTTCATGCGGCCATTTCTCCCACTAAAATCGACTTCCTCTGAATTGTTTCTCGACTATTTCTTGCGTAAAATTGGCCAAATCACTACCAAATAGCTACGATACCGGTTGTTGGGAAATAACGCATAAATTCGATGTTGGATTTAAGAGAAAGCAAAAATAGAAAAATAACACACAAATTTGATAACGGAGTTCGACGATCTTGCTTTACGTCTCGACTGCAGATCTTTTTCTTGAAAGGGAGAAATTACACAAGGTGTTTACAACACTACAACTCACAACCTTGATTACACCCCAGAAAATTACTCTCAATTTTCTCTCACAAAAACTTTCTCTCTAAGCTTTTCTCTCAATCGAATAATGAACACTTTGGATGATTAATTCATTACAATTACACATCTATTTATAGGAAAATTCACTCCTTCAATTACTCCTTAAATTAATGGTTCCTTAAATTGCTCCTTGAATTAAGCTCCTTGTTTTGCTCCATGTTTTACTCCATGTTTTGCTCCTTAATTTGCTCCTTAATTTAAGGAGCTTTATAACAAGTACAATCGTTGGTAGAGGAGGTTTTGGTACTGTTTATAAGGGAGTTTTAACAGATAATAGAATTGTTGCCATCAAGAAAGCTAAATTTACAGATCAAAGCCAAACTGACCAATTTATCAATGAGGTTGTTGTGCTCTCACAGATTAATCATAGGAATGTAGTCAAACTCTTGGGATGTTGTTTAGAGACTGAAATTCCTTTACTTGTATATGAATTTGTACCCAATGGTACACTTTTTGAGCACATACACAACAAAGACAAAGCATCAAACTTAAATTGGGAAACCCGGTTAGCAATTGCTGCAGACACAGCGGGAGCATTGGCCTATTTGCACTCTGCTGCATCAACACCAATCATTCACAGAGATGTCAAGTCCTCTAACATACTTTTGGACAATTACACATCTAAAGTTTCAGACTTTGGAGCTTCAAAGCTTATTCCATTAGACCAAACAGAATTAGCAACAATGGTTCAAGGAACTCTTGGATATTTAGACCCCGAATACTTGCATACAAACCAATTGACTGATAAAAGTGATGTATATAGCTTTGGAGTTGTTCTTGTGGAGCTAATAACAGGAAAGAAGGCGTTGTCATTCGATAGGCCAGAAGAGGAGAGAAGTCTAGTAATGTATTTTCTTTCTTCGTTAAGGGAGGGTAGGATATTTGATGTTCTAGAGAGTCATATAGTTAATGAAGGTAAAAAACAACAACTTCAAGAAGTCAGCGAGATTGCCAGAAGTTGTTTGAATGTGAAAGGAGAAGATAGGCCTACAATGAAAGAAGTAGCTATGGAATTAGAAGGACTTAAAAAAATGGATAAGCATCCATGGCTTAATAATGAAGATCATCAATTGCTGAATTTGGAAGAGACCAAACACTTGCTTGCTGAGACATCCAAGGGTTATAATGATATTGATCATAGTTCTAATACAGATGTTGCATATGATAGCACAAGAGAATACATTACTTTGGACTTGAGTGGAAGATAACCTAATCATATTTCATTTTTTATCCATGTGTATAGAGACTTTCACTTTGTGCTTTTTTTTATTTCTTATTTCTTATCATTCATTCATTCATTCTTTTTTTTTTTTTGGATCACTTTGTACAAGTAGTAGTGTTAATAGTACTAGAATAGATACATGTAATGTTGGTCCATCTTCTAAGAACATGAAGATTTTAAGGATTGGTGACCAGCACACTTCAACATGCTATCAAAGTCTTTGGTCCAAAAACCTATGGACATCCTATAAAAAAACATATGATTGGTGATAAACACACTCTAACAAACTACGAAAGCATAATCACATGACTACCTCAAGAATGCTCAACAATCAACACAACTTCCCTCAGTCAAATTGAAGGAAATATGACTAACATGTATCAAATCTACGCAGTTACGCAGTTACGCAGTTAACCGTAAACCTACCTGTTTTCAAAGCACATATATGTTTGACATGTTCAACACAAGAAACCTAGTAAGTAATATTATTTTTCTTCAATCTTAGTTGTGAGACTTTTCAGGGTGAGTGAGTACTCAGTGTCACAACAAATCATCCTTGTGATCTTAGTCAAGTTTTGAAAACCTCTGTAAATTATCAACACAACATAAATGTCTAAACAAAATAATGATCATTGTTTCCGTCTGAATGCCCTAAATTTGTCATATTAATAAGGTAACTTTGCGTAATTAGCATTGTTGACAAAAGTGATTAGATATCTTAAAGATATAAACAGAAAACACCAGCATTATATATACATGACTTTATTTGTCAAACTCAAATGTAATTGTCATTTACAATTATAAAATAAACTTTAGCCTGCAGGCCATTTTTGTCCTGTATTTAGCCTATTGACTTTTACTATGTGATAGTGAAACTCTTTCATTAGTGATCATTAATCACTTCCATGGCTTCCTAAATTTAATCACTCTTACTTTGAACCAATTCTATACAAGGTTAATTTCTGACTCAAAAACATGATAATAGAAATCCAAATTTCTAAAATATGTAAGTTCTTTATTAATCAAAAATTGAATATAACTAGGCATAATTTCTAACTGATCAAGAAACAGAGAATTACAATTTTGTCTCCAACTGATATTTCAATGGTGTCCATATATATTCTATTATTTTTCTGGTTATAAACAGATATATGATCTGCCTTGTTCGCATAGTTCTTAACTGTGTGATTTGGATGTTTTTTTAAAAAAAAAAATTTTCAATTGTCATCTACTTTTTCCTCCCCTCCTCTTTTAAAACATTGTCATTTAGTTGAAAGGTTCAATATAAAACTACTCTACTACAAGTCTAAAAGCCAAAAAAAAAAATTTTAAAAATAATAATAAAAAGAGCATATCAATGCATCGTCTCCTCCTGAGGTGGAAGTAACATTTGCTTCTGCCTTCACTTGTTTGTCCTTCGGTGCACTCTTGCACTGATTTTTGTAGTGCCCAGTTCTTCCACAATTCCAACACTCGATAGTCTTCGAGCTATGGGAATTATTAAGATTCCTAGATTTGGACCTCCTGTCTTTTGATCTACCTCCTGTCCTTAGGAAAATAGGAGATAATATTATGTCGCATTTAAATGAATTTAAAATACAAAACTCGCCTTCTAATACATATGGTAAATGTTTAACATTTCACGTTTAATTTTCTAGCCACCCCACAATATATTTTTTTTTTTTAAAAATACATAACTCGCTTTCCTGGGTCTTTAAAAGAAAGGTTCCAGAGTTATCAAGTTATTCATAGTAGTACTTCTTTATACAAAGATAATGTAGTTGTTCAACTAATATTAATAGTCTTTTCATAAAAAATTACCATTGGCTTTAAAACTATATGACGACGTTTTCATCAATTTTCTTTTGTCTCTACTTTGAAATTAAGATTAATTTAATTCATATGATAAAAACCTTTACAAATTTAATACATGAATCAGGGTATTGTCATGCATAATCAAAACTTTCTCTTCTTTTTTTTGTTGGAAAGGTATATCTAAACTTCTATTACTGAAATCATGCATATTCAAAACCTCAAAATAGCATTATTATTGCTAATTAAAAAATGTAACTTAAATTTTAAGGAAAAATTTTAAATAGCTTTGATATCATTAGTATTTATTGTTCTAAAAATATCAACTCTTTTATAATAATACATTAAAATTATCAATTATATTGTAATATAATAATATATGTTCCTTGTGAGTATTGAGAATAGGTGTGTTAGAACAACGACACTATATATATATATATGTGTGTGTTATACTTGAAAAAAACTCTTACCAAGCTAGAGTCTGCCGGCTCACTAAATATATCTCCTTTTTTAAACGTGTGATCTTTCCTATGTGAAACTCTTTATTTATTACATAGTAAAACAAAACAATGAGTCACAATTAATCACTTTCTTTATATGATGCTCTTCCTTATCGGATTATACACGTCAATAACTTTGCTGCATTGAACAAGTCTTCCTCTATGTGCCTACAAAACGGAAATTACAAGTTCTTCAATTCAAAAAAATAAAATAAAACAAAATAGAAGCCTTTTTTTTCTCTCCCTCAGAAACCAAATTTATGAAACTAAGGCTATGGGCTTCCATAGAATCCTAATTCTCATTCAACTCATATTGCTGATAGTCTATACAACTCAACAAGAACTAGGTCTCCCTGGCTGTCCCACAAAGTGTGGAGATATAGATATTCCATACCCTTTTGGCCTCAAAGAAGGCTGCTACCTAGAAACCAAATTTTACATCAAATGCAACGATTCGAAACCTATTTTAGAACCTAATTTCATAGTTAAAAACATTAACATCATAGGTCATGAGGTAAGTATCATGTCATTTCTTGCTAGAGATTGTTACAATGAATCTGGTCAACGCATAATAAAAAATAATTGGGCTTGGTTCACTACCAGTATAACTGTGCCTTTGTTTTCTATTTCCAACACTAAAAACAAATTCACGGTCTTTGGTTGTGATTCTTATGCGTTTCTTAATGGGAATAGGAATGGAAATGTAAATGGAAATCAAGAATCTTACTCTACTGGGTGCATTTCTACTTGTCAAAGTTTCCATGGGGTGCCAAATGATGGGTCATGCTCTGGAATTGGTTGTTGTCAAATTGACATACCACAAGGACTCAAAAACATTTCAGTTTTTGCAAGAAGTTTCAACAACCATACAAATGTAATGGGTTTCAATAATTGTACCAATGCCCTTGTTGTTGAAAAAGACAAGTTCAATTTTTCAAGAGATTATCTAAGGGGTTTTTCAGACCATTGGATTCCTATGGTGCTTGAGTGGGCTATAGATAATGGTAAGTGTTTGAATGGTCAGAGTAATCAGAATTGTAATTGTGGAAAGAATAGCTGGCTTGAAGACCACAAGGATGGTTCAGCTTACTTCTGCAATTGTTTAAAGGGGTATATTGGAAATCCATACCTAGCTAAGGGTTGCCAAGGTACACAACACATGTTATTTTTACTACAAGTGCTTAAAATTTAGTGTAAACATTATATCTCCCACACAATCTTTCATCTTTGAATCAATTTAGTACTTCTACTTTTTTTTTATTCAATTCCGTGCTCAAACTTTAGGATTTGATTTAATTTTCTTTCTTTTGCAGCCATATGATAGAAAGTTATATAACTTGCCTTATAAAAAGTAGTAAACTGAATCAGTTGTGAAGTTTGAGTATCAAACTAAATTGAAAATAAGGTTAAAGTGATAAATTGAATCAAAATTGAAAGTTTGAATAGTAAATGGAATTTTTGTTGGGAAATAATGCAAATTCTCGATAAGCCAGATTTATGAGAAAGCAAGAATAGAAAAATAACACAAAATTTGATAACGGAGTTCGGCCAATCTTGCTTACGTCTCCGGACCTGCTGCAGATCTTTTTACTGAAAGGGGAGAAATTACCTGAGGTGTTTTACAACACTCATGACTACAACCAATTACACCCAAAAATTACTCTCAATTTTCTCTCACAACTTTTCTCTCTACAAGCTTTTCTCTCGATTGGAATGAACACTTTGGATGGATAATTCATTACAATTACACATCTATTTATAGGAAAATTCACTCCTTGAATTACTCCTTAAATTAATGGTTCCTTGAATTGCTCCTAAAATTAAGCTCCGTGTTTACTCCTTGTTTTGTTCCTTGTTTTGCTCCAGTGTTTTACTTTCCTTGTTTTGTTCCATGTTTTGCTCACCCAATTTGCTCCTTAAATTAAGAACTGCTTATAATAATCTCTAAATCTCCCACTTGAAGGCTGATTTCAATCTGTCTTCACACCTCGATCAATCTGGCGGCTTTTCTAGTCTTTGTTACTCACAGCGAGACCAGTGAAGTTGAGCCTGACTTGGGTTTGTCAATAATCACCACCTTTGTTAACATATCTGTCTGGATTTTTGCTTCCTTGAATCTTCTCGGCATTAACACATCATCTTACAATAGAGATCGATGAAGTGATAAACGAAGTCAATATGTTTGGTTCTAGAATGAAATCTTTGAATTCTTCGCCAAGTGTATTGCCTTTTGACTATCACTTATCATGAACATTCTTCTCTTGTTTGAATCAACTCAGTTAACAAACCTTGAAGCCATATCATCTCTTTACTAGGCAGCGATTCGCTACTACTACGGCCTCCGTAGTGGATAGAGTGACAATTTTACGTATTTGTGACATCGACTAACAAGCTGTAGTTCGAATAGTAAATATATAACCGGTGGTGTAGCCGGTGATCAACTTCACCTCCAGAAGTCTGCATCTACGTATCCTTGTACTTTTAACTCTCCTTTACTAAAGTCTGAAACACTTTTACGTGGTGCCTGAGATACCTCAAAATCCATATTTGCTTCCCGATGAGTTTTCCCTGGATTTGACATCATCTGCTAACAACTCCCACATTTCACATGGCCAATGATACGGTCTTGTCTGAGACAGTGCGTACATCAAACTTCCAATGGTGAGGCATTAGGAACCTTAGCCATGAATTCTCTCTCTTCCTGCATGCGAGGGGGTGATCCTTGGATAGGCGAAAATGACTAGCCAAGGGTGTGCTAAGCAGGCACGGCATCGCTTCATGTTGAATCTATGCAAAACACGATTGATGTACTCTGCACGAGATAAGCTGCAAGGATCCTTTCTTCTTATTTCTTGTGATTTGCATTCCAAAAATCTTTTTTGATGGACCCAAGGCTTTCACGTCAAACTCCTTTGACAATTGATGCTTCAATCTTCCGATATCATCCATATGCGAACCTCTACTAACGTATCATCAACGTAAAGTAGTAAAATGATATACTTGGTCCTATATCTCTTGAAGTAGCAACAATGAGTCGACATTGCACTGGAAACCTTCCTTGTGCATGGAAGCTATCAAACTTTACGTACCATTGTCTCGGGGCTTGTTTGGGCCATACAAACTCTTCTTAAGTCGCACCAGTATGTTCTTCTTCCCTTTTCTGAGAAACCTTAGCTAGTACATGTATATCTCTTCATCTAAATCTCCATGAAGGAATACGGTCTTCACGTCAAGCTGTTCAAGATGAAGATCTTCGATGGCTACAATGTTCAATACGATCGATAGTATTAAGCTTCACCAGCGGGGAGCAAAAATGTCGGTGTACTCAACTCCTTCCTTCTATTGAAACCACTTTGTGACAACTAGGCGGGCTTTGTATCTCTTGGAACCATCGTGCTCTCTCTTTCACCCGGTACACCCATTTGTTGTGAAGTGCCTTCTTTCCCTTAGGTAACTCAGTGATTCCACGTATGCGGTTGGAGATGAGAGATTTCATTTCTTCTTTCATAGCAAGCTCACTTGTTGGAATCTCGAGTCGACAAGCTTCGTCATAGCATTCGGGCTCTCCTCCGTCGATCGGTAACATATAGTTCATGTATCTCCGCATTAGGCACGTGAGGTCGAAGACATACCGATACGGGAGCTAGAGTAAGAGGTTGTGGTGTGTCGAATCTTGTGTCTTGCTTTGTCCGACAAGTTCCTACGGGCGAGGACTTATTACAATTGGTTACATTGCGGAAGTATACGGGACATCATCCGAATGCAAATCTTGACTCATTTCGGCTACGAGGCATTTGGCGTCTATTTTTATGCATGTCATATACATCACCCTTTCGTTGAAAATCACATCTCTGCTACGGATAACTTTCTTCTTTTCGTCATCCCAAATGCGGTAAACTGGCATCCCTCGCATAGCCAATGAATGTGCATTTCTTGGATTTGGGATCAAGCTTATTCTGCCTTGATCAACGTATGCACACAAATGCTACAAACCAAAAACTTTTAGATGTGATAGTTTCACCTCTTTCATTTCAGTACCTCCTCACGGTATTCTATGCTCCAATGGAACAGGATGGGCCTCGGTTGATCAAGTAAGGCTGTCGTGTTGGCCTTATGCCCCGAAGCGCCGGTGGGCATTGTAATACGAATGCCACAGCTCTTTCTGTCAACGTTCGGTTCGTACGCTGTTCAGTACCATTGTGTTGGCGTGCACAACCTGATTCTTTCCATTACGATCCCACGCTTCATAGCAAAAATTTTTGAATCTGGTGTCTTCATATTCACCAGCGTTATCGGATCTGAGCTTTTGATCTTCAAACCCGTCTCATTTTCCACCATAGCTTTCCATCTTAGAAAGCCTCGAATACTTCGGACTTATGCTTTAGAAAGTAAACCCGTACCTTGAGAATGATCATCGATGAAAGTCACGAAGTATTGTTTCCCAATGGATGAGGCGGTTGTTGGTCCCAAAACATGCGAGTGAATAAGCTCTAGCTTTTCCTTCTTTGGGGTTCTACCACTTGTCTGGTGACTCTCTTTTCTTTCCAAGTATACAATCTTATACGTGTCCATCTCTGATTTGTAGACACGGAAGTTTTCCTTTTGAGTGCATAATCTTCATCCCTTCTCGCTCATGTGGCACAATCTCTGGTGCCACGGGTTTGGTGTTCATTACTGCTACAATTGTGATTGAACAACGTGCTTACATTTGTCGTGTAAAAGAGTGCCACTTTTCTTGCCTCGAGCAATTGTCATTGCACCCTTTGAAATCTTCCAATCATGCGTGGAAGATCGTAGTGTAGCCTTCACTAGCCAAGCCCACGAGATTAAGTTCCTTCGAGGTCGGGAATATGCACGACATCCTTGGCTCCCAAACAGACCCGTTTAACTTAATCTTCACTACGCCTTTGCCAATAATAGCACATGGTTGATCATCGCAAGATATACCTTTCCAACGTTCCGAGGACATATTTCTCGAAGAATTCTTTACGTAAGTAGCGTGGAACGATGCTCAGGAAGTCTAGCACCCAAGATTCTTCCTTGCTCTCCCAAGAGCATATCAATGCATCATCTCCTCCCGAGGTGGAAGTAACATTGCCTATGTCTTCACTTGTTTGTCCTTCGGTGCATTCTTGCCGATTTTTACTGTAGTGCGGTTCTTCCTGATTCCAACCCTCGATAGTCTTCGAGCTATGGGAATTATTAGGATTCCTAGATTTGGACCTCTGTCTTTTGATCTACCTCGGTAGTCGGTTCTACGTCCATTTCCTTTGGTTGAATTTCTTCCTCTTGACTCTGTGTGCAAAGCGAAGAGGTTGTGATTCACACATTGTCTCTCTACGTCGGATCTCTTCCCGAGAACCAAATCCACGAACATCGTCAAATTTCAACTTATTGCTTCCCGATGAGCCTCTCACGGCCCGTAGTGACAGGTAGCATTCCGGCTTTACGGTAGAGAAGACAAAAGTATCAATGCTCGTAACTTCTTCATCGAATTCAATTTCCTTGAACTGTTGGGTTGTAAGCTGTGTTGAGTTCGTTGAGATGTTGAGCTACCGTGCGCCTTAGTCATCCGCAAATTGAACAAGCGCCTCATCGAGTGCACTTTGTTTGAGGTGATGGCTACCATTACATATTGGAGAAGGCTGCCATAAGACCGTAGTGTTTTCCTTTGCTATGTTGAAAGCAACATTACGGGATAACGTCAATCGAATAACTCGAGGCCTTGTCTATCTAGAAGATTCCAATCTTCTTCCTTGTGATAGCCTCCAACCTTCCACGAGAGAGGTTGATATAGATTTCTTTGATACTGAGATAATCCTCTATCGTATTTTCCAAAACCAAAAATACGTTTGCCATCAAATTTCTCGAGTTTCACCCTTCCTTCTACGCCATTGCTCCCACTAAAATCTGACTTCCTCTGGATCGTTTCTGACTATTTCTTGTAGAAAATTGACATAAATCACTACCAATAGCTCTGATACCAGTTGTTGGGAAATAATGCAAATTCCAGATAAGCCAGATTTATGAGAAAGAAAGAATAGAAAAATAACACAAAATATGATAACGGAGTTCGGCCAATCTTGCTTACGTCTCTGGGACTGCTGTGAGATCTTTTTCTTGAAAGGGGAGAAATTACACAAGGTGTTTACAACACTACAACTCCATGACAAATTACACCCGAAAAATTACTCTCGATTTTCTCTCACTGCTTTTCTCTCTAAGCTTTTCTCTCAATTGGAATGAACACTTTGGATGGATAATTCATTACAATTACACATCTATTTATAGGAAAATTCACTCCTTGAATTACTCCTTAAATTAATGGTTCCTTGAATTGCTCCTAGAATTAAGCTCCATGTTTTACTCCTTGTTTTGTTCCATGTTTTGCTCCATGTTTTACTCCTTGTTTTGTTCCATGTTTTGCTCCTTAATTTGCTCCTTAAATTAAGGAGCTTTATAACAATAATCTCTAACAATTTTTACCTAATATTTTAATAGTTTTTATAAATGGTCTCTCAGCTTTCATAAAATTGTGTTTTTATATCTTAATCTGCAGATGTTGATGAATGCAAGATACAAGATAAGTGCAAAAAAGATGAGAAGTGTATTAATACAGAAGGAGGTTATAAGTGCAAGAGAAAAGATATAGTGCTTAAGGTCATTATTGGTAAGTAAATATATCCCCATATCTCATAATCTCACGTCCTTTTGGCTTGTCATAATATACTTTTTTGAATTTTATTTCTTTTGCAATTCATTCAACAGTTGAGTACGAGAAATTACTAATTATTATAATTGCTTCTTCACTTCATAGTATTATGTATATAAATTAATGGTTTGTAGGTTCTTTATAATACAGGTGTTGCAATAGGCTTTGTTGCATTAGTTGTGAGTAGTTCTTGGTTATACTTGGTCTCACAAAAAAGAAAGATGATCAAACTTAAGGAGAAGTTTTTCAAAAAGAATGGTGGATTAATTTTACAACAAAAGCTCTCTCAAAATGGTGTCACCAATGAAACAGCCAAAATCTTCACTGAAGAAGAGCTGAAGAAGGCTACAAACAACTTTGATGAAAGCTCAATCATCGGCCGAGGGGGTTACGGTACTGTTTACAAAGGAGTTTTATCAGATAATAAAATTGTTGCCATTAAGAAGTCCAAAATTGTTGATCAAAGTCAAATTGAGCAGTTCATCAATGAAGTCACAGTGCTTTCTCAAATTAACCATAGAAATGTTGTCAAACTTTTAGGTTGTTGTTTAGAGACAGAAGTTCCTTTACTAGTGTATGAATTTGTCCCAAATGGAACCCTCTTTGAGCATGTTCACAACAGAGAAAATGCATCTTATTTGCTTTGGGAAATTCGACTTGCAATCGCCGCAGAAACAGCCGGTGCATTGTCCTATTTGCACTCTGCAGCATCAATACCAATTATCCACAGAGATGTGAAATCTTCTAACATTCTTTTGGATAAATACACTGCTAAAGTTTCAGACTTTGGAGCTTCAAGGCTTGTTCCTTTAGACCAAACTGAGTTAGCAACAATGGTTCAAGGAACTCTTGGATATTTAGACCCTGAATACTTGCATACAAACCAATTGACTGATAAAAGTGATGTGTATAGCTTTGGAGTTGTTCTTGTGGAGCTAATGACGGGAAAGAAGGCGTTGTCATTCGATAGGCCAGAAGAGGAAAGAAATTTGGCTATGTATTTTCTATCTTCATTTAGAAAGGGTAGATTGTTTGAAGTAGTTGATAGTCACATAGTCAGTGAAGAAAACAAAGAACAAATCCAAGAAGTGGCTGAAATTGCAAAAAGGTGCTTGAATATGAGAGGGGAAGATAGGCCTGGAATGAAAGAAGTAACTATGGAATTGGAAGGATTGAGAACAATTGAGAAGCATCCATGGGTTAATGTTGAACTGAATTTGGAGGAGACTCAATACTTGCTTGGCCACAAATTGGGTGATGGGCAAAACGTTGATGGAAATACTACAAATACCGAGCTCATGAGCTCACTCGGCAATACCTCTGGTGCTTATCAATATGGTGATAGTATATCTAGTACTGCTTATAATAGCATTATAACAATGGACTTTAGTGGGAGGTAGTAAGCCTACTACACCTATATGTATATATTGGCTACATGTTACTTGATTAAAGATCTTTTTTTTTCATTTTTGGGATCTTTACATAATGTAGTGATTCATTGCTATAGTTATTTGTATTCTATAATATCTTGAAATTTACAAAATAGTATTGAATTATATCAAAATTTACTATCTAATTTAAATTATTCTTATTTCATAACTCGTCATTTTGTATGTGCGTTATACATGGATTGTAAGTCCCTTTCATATAGAAGAGGAAGAAAATAAAAAATATTAGGTGCAATCACATTTGACAAATGCATCTAATATTGATAGACAATGTTTTTATCTTAGAGATACATCAACACACCAAAGGAAGAGAAGCAAAGTAAAGCTAAAGAAACAATTTCCTTTGAACAAAATAGTGTTGTGTGTGTAAGATAGTGAGAGACAATATCTTAGAAAAATATTGGGATATTTTTCTAAAAGGGGAGTGACAAAATAATAAGTTTGGGAAACACTTGTGTGACATTATTTTGGGTTTATATCAATTTGATGTATTGTCTTTACTTTATACCTATTAATTTTATTAGTGGAAGAAATATTTATCGGAGTTTGTCTTGTGGATTTAACCCAAATTAAAGGGTAAATCATGTTACCAGTGTTATTACTTTACTCTATTTAATTTATTTTATTTTTACCCATTGTGCCCAACAACTAGTACCATAGCTGGTATAGTAAAATTCTTAATATGTTCTGTGGTTGCAGCATAGACTAATCTGCCACATCAGAAGAAAAAAAATTATTAGATCTAGGGCCAATTTATTTGCAAAAAAATAAACACAGCAAGAAAAAAATGTCAAGCTAGAAGGTAGATATTGAGAAATTTAATGGTAATAATATTTTTTCTTTATGACAAAGGAGGATGAAGGATATTCTCATTCAATAGAAGGTCCATAAGATGTTGTTGGAGAAAGTAAAGAAGGCAGCAACCATCACCGAAGAACAATGGAAGGAAATAGATGAGATTGCAGCTAATACAATTCATCTAAATCTCTCAAACAATGTCTTGTAAAATATTGAATCGAAAAATTGCAAGACTACTAAAGAAACATGAGAGACTCTAGAAAACGTGTACATGTCAAAGAACCTTGCTAATAAATTTTATTTGTAGAAGGAGCTATATCAGATGAGGAAGCAAGATAATGTGAGCATGATGCATCATGTTAGTGATTTCAACAGCAAGCTTTCTTACTTAGCAAGATTTAATGTGAGTTTCTGAAATAAAGAGAAAGCTTTGATGTTGCTAGCATCACTACCTTCATCATATAATCATTTCACAACAACTCTGACTTATGCAAAAAAAAGATGGAGTTTGAAGTTGTTGTAGAATCCTTGTTGTCATATGAGAAATAGAAAAGGGAGAGATATTCAGAAGCACAAGCCCTTATCGTAGAGTCTAGAGGAAAGAGACAGTATAGAGAACAAAAACCCAGAAGCAAGAGCAGAGGTAAATCAAACAAATTTGCCAATGTTGAATGCCATCACTATAAGAGGAAGGATCACATCAAGAAATTTTTTTGAGTATTCAAGAAGAAACAAGAAACGAATAAAGGCAAAGCAGTGAAGAAAGATAACAACAATGATGATGAGCAAACAAATACCATATTCTAGTTCAATATCATTTATGGTAAAGATTTTGTCAATCTTGCATCACACAAGACCAATTGGGTGATTGATAGTGGTGCTACAATTCACGGTACATCACGTAGAGAATTGTTCTCATCATACACACCTGGAAGTTTTGGTGTTGTTAGAATTGGAAATGAAGGCATGTCAAAGGTTGCTGGTAGATGAGATGTTTACTTAGAAATAGAGAATGAAACCAGACTATTTCTAAAGGATGGCAGGTATATTCCAGATATGCGCCTGAATTTGATCTTTGTACACAAACTTGCAAATGAAGAATATTACAGGTTCTTCATTTATGACAAATGAAAACTTACAAAAGGCTCATTAGTAGTGGTTAGAGATGAAAAACATACAACATTGTATATAATGCAAGCGAAGCTCTCCATCGCCATAGTAAATGTCGTGGAGAAAGATAGAGCAACTGAATTATGGCATAGGAGACTCAGTCACATGAGTGAAAAATGTATGACAAGTCTGGCCAGGAAAAAGATACTGCTCGAAATGGATGAAGTACATTTGGAAAAATGTGTTGATTGTCTAGCAGGAAAGTAAAACAGAGTTTCTTTCAAGAGTGTCCCTCCTTCCAAAATGATTAATATTTTAGATCTGATTCATTCATATTTGTGTGGACCAATTCCAAAGTCACTCGGTGATGCTCAATACTTTGTGGCTTTCATTGATGATCATTCAAGGAAGACGTGGGTATATCTTCTGAACACAAAGGATCAGGTGCTAGATGTCTTCAAAGAATTCCATGCCTCAGTTAAGAGATAGACTAGAAAGAAGCTGAAGTGCATTCAAACAGAAAATGGTGGAGAATACACAAGACCTTTTCATGCTTACTGCAAAAAGCATAGTATTCAGCATCATATGACACTTCCAAAGACACTGTAGTTGAATGGCTTAGCTAAGAAGATGAACAAAACTTTGATGGAGAAAGTTAGATGTCTACTATCACATGCAAAGTTGGCTAAAAAGTTTTATGGTGAAGTCATACTCACAGTTGTACATGTGTTGAATCTTTCACCATGTACTCCTCTCAAGATGGATGTTCCAGATAAAGTGTGATCAGAAAAAAAATATGTTTTCTATGATCATATGCGAGTGTTTGACTGCAAAGCATTTGTTCATATCCCTAAGGATGAGAGATCCAAACTTGATGCCAAGATAAGATAGTGTATTTTTATTGGCTATGGTCAAGATCAATTTGGTTGTAAAATTTATGATCCGGTTGCAAAAAGACTTGTCAGGAGCCATGATGTAGTATTTATTGAAGATGAAACCATAGAAGATATTGTCAAAATGAAGAAGGATGTCGCTAACTCTAATGGTGACTCACCAGATTTGGAATTAATTCCTCCAACATCAGTGCCAAGATAAGTTAGAGCTTTTCGGAGATTCTCCCAGCTCACACTATGGTGTAGGAGGTGCCGTGAAGATCTATAAGTGTGAGTGGTACGAGCTGAAAGGCTTCTATACTGTTTGGAGGGTAGGGGATATAGATGCCAAACAAACATGACCCTTATCTATCATCGTAGAAGTTGTTCCTAAGAAAGATTATGGTTCTCGGGTATCTAATCAATTAATCCCCTAAACTGGGGAAGCTTAAGCAAAAATTAAATAGTAAGGTGAGGGATAAGGGGGAAACCACTAAATTGAAGCCTTCGCTCACTCGCTCTAACGCTAGATAAAGACCAAGTTTATCCACATGATGAAGATGATGCTCTCATAGAAGATTGTTCTAAAGATGAGGGAGATTATGATGTTCATTATCCAACATCAACACCTACGGCTTCTCCTGTTCCATTGAGAAGAAGTGGTAGACTGAGATAATCCTCTACCATATATCCTTCAGATGAGTATGTAACTTTCACTAATGAGTGAGAACCTGAGAGTTATGAAGAAGCCATGGATGACGAATCCAAACAAAAATGGATTGAAGCCATGCAAAATGAGATGAATTCCTTGCATCAGAACAAACATTTTGAGCTGATGAAGCTACCCAAAGGGAAGAAGGCTTTGAAAAATAAATAGGTGTTCAGGGTGAAGCACGAAGGACACAATTCCAATCTGCGATCAAAGCTAGACTGGTTGTCAAGGGATTCAACCAAAGAAAAGGAGTTGACTTTGATGATATTTTCTCTCTAGTTGTGAAAATGACATCCATCCGTACTGTGCTAGGGTTAGCAGCAAGTCTTAACTTGGAGGTTGAGCAAATGGATGTAAAAACTGTCTTTCTACATGGTGACTTGGAAGAAGAGATATATATGGAGTAATCAGAAGGTTTCAAGCAAAAGGGAAAAGAGGATTATGTTTGCAAATTGAAGAAAAGCTTTTACGACTTAAAATAGGCACCGAGACAATGGTACAAGAAGTTTGAATCTATTATGGGGGAGCAAGGCTACAAAAGGACTACTTCAGACCATTGTGTTTTTGTGCAAAAATTCTCTTATGATGATTTCATTATTCTTTTGCTCTATGTGGATGATATGTTGATTGTTGGCCGAAATATTTTCATAATTAACAACTTGAAAAAGCAGTTAAGTAAGTATTTTGCCATGAAATACTTGAGGCCAACAAAGCGTATTCTTTGCATGAGTATTATTAGATACAGAGGCACTAAGAAATTATGGTTATCACAGGAAAAGTACATTAAGAAAGTACTTCAGAGATTTCATATGGATAAGACTAAAGTGATTAGTTGTCCTCTTGCTAATCACTTTAATGAAAAATAGTTTCTATTGATGAAAAAGTTCTTGAAAGAACTTGGATTGCAATAAGATAATTACAAGTTATTTTGTGATAGTTAGAGTGCTATCCATCCTGGAAAGAATGATTCCTTTCATTTGAGATCAAAATATATTGATGTGAGATATTACTGGATTAGGGATGTAATCGAGAAAAAGTTATTACAACTTGAGAAGATCCAAACATAAGTAAATGTATCAAACATGTTAATGAAAATTCTTCCAAGATAGAATTTTTAATATTGTCGTTTAGCTGTAGGATTGGTGAAGCCCTCTATGTAGTCGGGATGAGGAGATTTGTAGGTCCTTCTCACATGGAAGAGGAAGAAAATAAAAAAATGTTAGGTGTAATCACAAATGTTAAATGCAATCATAAATGGTAAATGCAATTATAAATGGTAGATGCAACCATAAATGTTAGGTGCAACCACACTTGACAAATACATCTAATATAAACAGGCAATTTTGCCTATAGATAGACAATGTCTTTGTCTTAGAGATACATTAATATACCAAAAGAAGAAAAGCAAAGCAAAACCAAATGAACAATTTCCTTTGAAGAAAAATAGTGGTGTGTGTATAAGAAAGTGAGAAAGAATATCTTAGAAAATATATTAATAGTGAAAAAATATTGAGATATTTTTTAAAAAGAAAAATGATAAAATAGTAAGTTTGGGAAACACTTGTGTGGCACAATTTTGAGTTTATCTTAATTTGTTGTATTATCTTTCACTTTGTATTCATTAATTTTATTAATTGAAGAAATATTTATCGAAGTTTATCCCATAGACTTATCTCAAATTAAAGGATAAATTACATTAAATTTTCGATACTATTATTTTATTCTATTTAATTTATTTTATTTTTACTCATTGTGTCCAACATGAATACCTATATATGTAATAATATATCGATAGATATTTTATAAAATATGATTAAATAAGTTATCAATTTACGAACATTGTAATGAAAAATATTTGAAATTTATATAAGTATAATAGTTTGAATCCTATCTACAAATACGACTTGAACGCTAGATAAAAAAAAAGTTTTTTTAGAAAAAAACTTTTTAACTCCTTATACAATTTGTAGAAAAAAATGTACGTATACAATTAAAACTCCGGAGTGTTGGGACACTCACTTTTTTAAAATAGTTTCATCTCACACACACATACAAAAGTAAAACCAATTTTCTCTTACTTACGAGTTGCGTGCAATATCACCTCCGCAATATATATATATATATAAGAGGTTGTTCAACTTTTAACAACTTTTACTTGTTTAATATCTAAAATATTAATTAAGCCATGCGTTTTCTTTTTTCACCCGGCAAAAATGTTTTGGCCATTTATTTTCTTATTTTTTTAGCCATAACTCAAACAAAATCAATATTAATTAATATTTCTTAAACCTTTGCATAGAAAATTAACTATAATTCTTGTTTTTTAATTTTTATGACCAAACAACTATCCAAAACATTTTCTTTAATCTCTTTTTAATTTTTAATTTTATTTTTTCTTGTGTTGTTAAGTATAATAAAAATATTATTTTAAATTTTTTTTAGGTAATTTCAACAAAAAGTTTCTATTGAATACTATAAACACAAATAATCATCTAAAATATGTCATATTTTAAAGAGACTAAATGATCTAAGTAAAAATATAATGGGTAAAATAATATTATCTTTACTTTAATACAAATTCGATTATTTATAATAGTTATAAGATAATATAAGATATAAGATAAGATAATAATAAACCATTATAACAATAATCATGAATTTTTTGGTATTTTTTTTTAATTTTTACTAAAAGATAATTTATAAATTTTAATTTATTCAAATATAATCAATTATTTTAAGAGTCTTGATTTTTTTTTACTACTAAAAAATAATTACTTAAATTATAATTTAATTATATTATACGAGAAAATAAATTTTTAAGTATACTAATTTTACACATATTTAGTAAAAAAAATTAATTTTGTAATAATAAACATTTATTATAATATTCATGAGCCTTTTCATTTTCTTTTTAATTATCAATTTCATTAACTCGTTTACATATAATTAAATATTTTAAGAATATTTTGATTTTTCCTTCTAATCTTTCACTAAAAGTTAATTATTAATAAATATATAAATTATTTTTTATTGGATATAATTTAAAAAATAAATTAAAATTTAACACAAATTTATAATACATTTAATTTTTTCTTTTAATTTTTAATAATAGATAATTATGATAATGATCATAAAAGTTTTGATATTTTAATTTTAAATTTTCGCTAAAAAAATTTATAAATTTTAAATTTATCATAAAAATATAGAATCAATTATTTTTTATTTTTTATTTTAATTCTCTCACTAAAAGATAATTAATTTATATAATCAATTATTTTTTACATTAAATATAATTTAAAAATAAATTAAATTAAATTATTTTAAGAAAACACATCAATCATAAAAGTTATAACTCCTCTTAAAATATGAAAATATGTTTCAATCATTATTCAGTTTCCTAATCTTAAATTCCACACTTGCAACCTGTTACAAGTTAGGGAAATTTTACACCCCCAATTAACTTCCCATGTTCATGTGGCTATGTAAAATTTCTACACGCAAATTCTACATTAAAAAAATCCACTTGACTCGTCATCCTCTTTTATGAAGTACGTTAAAAATTTTACATGTTTATTTTTTGTATTCATTTCCTCTTAATTGGATTACTTTCTCTTGGTTAGCATCAAATTTTGGCCTTTTCAAGTTTTCACACAAAATATCCTCTTTTATGAACTGTATTCACGGACACTCCCAATGTTTATTATTTAGGAATTTGCAATTATGAAGTTTTTCTCATATAAAAAGAGTTGTGCAGGTAAAAAAATATGTAAATCATGTGGACTTTTATATCCTAATGGTTTGTTCAAATATGATTCCTCGTCAAGGAATCGGATATCATATCACAAACTCAAGATCCAAGAGTGTAGTTATTAAGAAAGTTCTCATTAATCAGGACAGAACCAAACAAGAACATGTCAAGGAAGCTCTTTAATGTTTCTTCATCGTCAAACTTCGAGAGCTGTTGTCCATGTACCTTGGACGCTTGGGTGTTTGGTTATGTGTCTAGTCTTCATTTTCACCACCTTTCTCCCCAATTGATTTCTTAACCTAGTAGCACATTCATGTACCTCTTCAGGAGTCATATTTTTCACGCACACAACCTTTTCACTTTTGTTCCCTGTGCATTTGGAGGACGAAAATATCCATCAGACCTTTCTAAAGCTTATTCTTAGGGTGAAAAACTTTCAAAAGCTTCTTTTAAAATCATGTGAAAATCAGTACAACTATCCATGGTAGTGGGACAGTAGAAAATCTTACTATATAAGCCCTTCAAATGTGGATGCTGACCACGAATCAGTTCAGTAACCAACTCTAGCTGAGGATTCTTCTCCTTAAATGCTGGCAAGTGTGACTCCATAAATGCCCTATCATGTTACATGTTAATTCTTGTGAAGCTAAAGTTTATACTCTCTAATGCTAATCATTGAGACAAGAAGAAAAATGGATCAGCTCTTTGAATAAAATTAAAGAAGACTGGAGCTTCTATCAACATCTGAATTAAATGTGAACGTTAGGAATGACATATAATCTTATGCAACAATGCTATGAAGTAATGCATGCATTTTCTTTTCTCAAAAAATAGAAGGGTCGAATGTATAATTCGGTATAATAAATACAAAAACATGAGACCCTTGAGCAGCATTTGGATATACATGCCCTATCACAGATCACAGACGTTGATCAATTTTCGGGATTGTCTCATTGTTAGACATTTAAATAAGAATGGAATTATTTTATCTAAATTAAAAGAAAAAGTCTGATTATTAACACCAGCTAATGGAAATACTTGATTTTTTATTTTTTTTTAGCAATAACTGCATATTAACAAGTATCTTTCAAAGTGTTACCTGAACTAAAGGTTACACTTTTTGCAGAATGCCAATGTTTAGAGAGAGGGGAGGGGAGGGGGGAGAAGGGGAAAAAAAGGGGTACAGAACATTTATCATCTCTTATTGAAAAGTCTTACCTTCCAAAACTAAAATATTGATGGGTGACACAAAAAGGGCAAGATTTGCTAAGTTCTCATTTCTCAATACATAAAATGCATAAAAATTTAAGAAACATACCTTATTCCCCGACTACTTCCTCCCCAATTACAATAGCTGACTATCAGCTTTTGAAGTTGCCATTTACCTCGCAAAGCCATCTGCTATAATACAATTACAAATGTACATGTTTACGGATGAAATAACCAATGATGTTTACTTAAATTACTGAAAATGTTTATGAAATTGTAAATGAAATAAATGTTGATATACTACTACAAAATAAACTCAAATCTCAATAATGGTTTTGCTAATTTTCTAATTACATAAATACATCCTTGTTAAATATATACAATACACATGATTGTTTGTGTCTCAACAACCATCTTATACAACTTAAAAAACTTACACCATAATAACATAAAAATAAGAAGAACTATCCATTTGTGAAGAACTCCCATTTACCTAAACACACCAAACATGAGATGAACATTATGCAATAGTTTCTTTCCCTAAACAGAACCCCTCAAGCATTTCATCAAACATCTCAGGGGCGGCTCAAGAGTCAGTGAGGCCCTAGGCAGCAATCAAAAAAGAGGCCCTTGAAATGTATTGAAAAGTTGAGAATAACCCATTTGAATAATTGGAAAGGGACATAAATAATGATATCAGTCGCTAAACTAGCTATCACAGTACCATATATACAAGGTCAGCAATTTTAAGCATAAAGAACTGAAACGAATAAATCAAGATATTACCTATTACAAACTAAAAGCCAACCAAGCAGAATACTTCTCGTGCAAGGGAGTTGGAGAGTGGCCAGAGGTATTAGAGTTGGAGGATACTTGAAGGCCAGCGTAATAGGAAAAGAGCGAAATTTAGGGTACGGGGAATCGAATGTATACACCGGGGCTTTTCCGGTTATTTAAACAATAAATAAATAAATAACTCACACCCTTTTTCTTTTCTTTTCTTTTTTCCTTTTTTTTTCAGTTTTCCCAATTTTTTCTACTTTTTTTTTTGGAATTTTTCTATAGTTATTTTTACAAATTTATTTTTACTAATAATGTTTGTAATTAATATGTATTTCTATGTTAAAAATATATATAACATGAAAATAAATATATTTTTTTAACAATATTATTAATATATATTTTGAAGAAAAATATTCTTCATTATATTTTCATTTAATCGTTGAATTATTGTTACAAATACCTTAAACATTCTTTTATACAACTGTTGTATTGATAAATAATAAATTAATCATAATTTTTTTAATTTTATAAAAACATAAAAAAATATTAATCATGTTTATAAACATAGGAGATATTCTTAGATTTAAATTTTTATATTTTGATATGCTAATATTTGTGATAATATCAAACACGTTACATACATAAATTTTTTAATAAAAATGAATTAATATTTTTTTATATGTTAAAAGTCTTATTATTTTTTATTATTATAATTAGATAATTTAAAAAATTTTAAAATAAATTTTTTCATGTATTAATTAATACAAAAACATAACACAATTAATACCAAAACACAACACGAATACAAGTAACTCGTCGTGACTCTTAATCTTAAGGTTTTTTAATATATTTAAAAACCATAAAGATCGAAAAGAAAATAATTCACTTATTTTGCTTTCAATATACAACTTTATGTGCCACCAATAAATGGTAAACACATACATAAAAAATTAGACATTTTTTAAAAAAATAACTACTTTTAATTACTTATCTGTACATTTATTATGTATTAATGATACAAATAGTAAGACATCAAAAATAAGGAAAAATTTAACTCTTTAAAAAATATCACAAAACTACCTATAGTTTCTTTTGTTCAGTGCATTTAAAAAAAAGTTAATGACATTTTCATAAAATAAAATAAAAAAAATTGGAACTCCCATAAAGTATCTTCAGTAAATATATACATATTATTTTCTTCAAAATTTCTTATATTTTAAGATAAAAGTACAATTATAAATATAGTAACAATACTATCACAATAAATTTTGTTAATACTATAAAAAATATATATAAATTATCTTTTATACTCTTATCATTAATAATATACTTCATTCCATCATTATTATATAAAATTATTATTGATAAAAAATTATTGTGAAAACAATAAATCTAATTATAACAATATTACCATCCTAAATAAAATCTGTTACAATTGTAACAATTTTAATCAAGAAATGTTATATATTATAATTATTAAAAATAATGAGATTACAGTTTAATATTTATTATATTTTCAAATATAAAATTTCAAATTATAGAGGTACATAGTAGAATAAACTGTATAAAAAAACAGTTGAAAACATTTTGAGGTGTTAAAATGAAGATTACACCATCAATAGATTAAAAATAAAAAATAAAAAATAATAACAATAATAACAAATAAAATTAAAAAAAACATTAGTTGATCGGTCTCCTAAAGCAGGTTTAATCACTTTGTTAATGAATTACAATATTATACCCGACCACAAAAATATGGATACATTTAGCAAAACTCCATAGCCTATGTAGTACGACAAAAGGGTCAAACAAGTTTTAGCTCTTAAATCTGACACTCCTACTGATTCCTGCGTTAATTCCTGAAGTTTCCCCACCATAGGGACCCATAGGCTTCTTAACTTCACGAACTTGCCCTTTGCGACGAACCACTGCTTTCTGGTGCTTCAACTGCACGATTTAAAAAAAAAGGTACGAGAAAATGACGAGAAAAAATGCAAAACTAAGTAATTCGTCGCATCTATATTGTCAACTTCTTTAGCGAAAGTACCTTGTACTTCTTTCTTGGATTCTTTATAAGCTTCTTGCGCGCCCTTGTAAGTCCTCTGTTCTTCTCAATCTGCAGATTATTGTTGTGACATTATGTTCAGCCTTGAAACCATGACAGGGAAAAATCAAATGCACTACGTGCAAATATGATCATGTGCTTACCTGATAAGAGATCTGGCGTTTCCCATCGACAGTTTCTGGCAAGGACGGGATTACAGGATTCCTGTGTTACAGAGGCGTGTGTTGAGTAAAAAAGGTAGGGTGAAATAAACACATTGATACTGAAACTGTCAAATTAAAACCAGGTTATCCAGAATAATTGAGTTTACATTGTAAACCCATCAACAAAATTGGAACAATACATGTATGTACAATGCAGAGACAAACCTAGAATAAATCTCAGCTTTAGCAGCGAGTTTTGCTTCTCGTTCTTTCTTTATTTGTTTGTAAAATTCATCTTCTGAGTCTCCTGAGCCACCATCTTCATCCATACTAGCACCTCCATCAGACCCAACCATGTGAGTTTCATCATCGGCATCATCCTCTGAGTTGATTGCAGCTCTTGCCTGCAACAGAAGCTCATGTTTCCTCCGCCTTTCTCCAAGATCCTCCGACTTAGGTATATCATCATCACCAGAGATAACCTTTCAATACAGTAAAACGAACCACACAAGCATCAGTAAAATTCTCTCTTGTTGCTTAATAACTTGTCACGAAAGCAAAACGATGCTTCTGAAAAATCACGACTACATTGAATGAAGATTTATTATACAATGAGAGAAGAAAAATCTTCAGACTTTTCTAACAAAACTTCGAACCACCAAAAAGTTGCAGGCAACAATAGAGAAGCATCAATAATCAAACCATCATGTTGTGACTGACAAAAATCTAAAAAACTGCTCAAGATTAAAAAGAAAATGTCACACTACAAATTATGTCAATTTCAAAGTAAACGAATTGAATAAATTGAAGATATACTATACAATTTTGTGAGGATATATGGTTAATATTGAACTCAACCCATATTCATCAAGTCAGCCAGATTTATTATTTTAACAAATATCCTCTCTAAAAACTTCAATCAATGCATAAAATAAAGTTAGAATGATTTTATACCTTGCGCTTGTTGAGATTAAGAGCAATAACTCCAGAAACTTTAGAGTTTAACGATCTCTTTTCATTTTTATCAGAAATCAATGAACTTGCATGAACATTATGCAACTGATGGATTTCCCTCTCAGCATTCACAGCCTCATCGTCAAAATCATCATAAGATTCAAGCTGCCTGTTTGATCAAATATGGCCAAATTAATACTGAACTTGGAGCAAGCACACACAAGAATAGGAGCAAAATAATACCCATTCAATGGCTGCAGAAATTTCTGTGCTTTATCAGTCTTAGGAGCAACAGAACTAAAGACGCCCTTCTGCTTCAACTTTTCCTCAAGAGCAGCTCTTATCTTCAACATTTTCATGCTCTGTACACCCACTTGACCATTCTGTCATACATAAGAGGTCATTGTCAAACAATTATATCATCTGAATTCCAAAAAGTAAAAACTAAGTAATATTAAATTAAAACATGAAAGTGAGGAAATATGATGGGCAATATTGTCGTAAATTGTTGAACCTCATTTTTATGCTTATCTCTCTTGTCCTTGTTATCCTTGGATGGTTCCAAAGTTTCCGTATTCACATTTCCACGAGACTGTTAGAAAAGATATCAGAGTCAACTAACAACATAATTAAAGTTGTATAGGTGAACATAAAGAAAAACCAAAAATGCATCCCAGCATGAAGTCATGCACACAGCATTTCCAACAATCCACCCAAAACTCTAGATAATGGAACATGCCAACCCATAGCATTAGGAATGGTTAAGAAGCATGCTTTTGTTATTATTTTTACGCTAATTAATGAAATAAGACTAAGACGCCCACCGAAATACTGTGTGCATGAAGTATCTGCAATAAAATACATAATCTTCCATCATTCAACAATTACCTCCGCATTTCAAGTATTGACAATGATATATTTCAAAGTTTTGTTATGAGCGTCAGAAGCGATTATACTTATGTGATATCTGACTAATGGTAGAAAGAGTAATATCATAAAATCAAAAATGAGAAATTCTTCTAAGCACAATCAAAAGTAACTACCTCAGTTGTTTCAGGGATTTCAGGTAAAATGTAAGAAGGAAGTTGATCTTTTTCAAAAAAATCAGAGAGTGGTGTGCCATTCTTTTTAACCATCTTCACAACTGGTTCCATCTCATTACTTCTGTTTATTATCTTCTCAAGACCAGCAGGAAGATTCCCATCAAGCTCTATAGTCTGTTAAGTGTTGAGTAAAAGTCATATTAGAAAATTACAAGCAACAAATATATTACATATAAATACAAAAAAGTACAAGATCTAATCTGAATGCTCAGCAAGCATTGCAAATATTATTTAATTACCTTCTAAAATATAATAAATAAAATTGTAGATAATCAATAAAGCAAAACCACCAAAAACAATTCAAAAAAATATTTGACCAGTAATAAGAAAACCATGTTTCAACATCTTACTTAGACTTAAGATGATCCCTCTGCAAAGAAATATTGCTGATGTAACAGGACAATTACCGATTGAAACAGGGACTATAGAAAGCATTAAATAATAAATACAGTACATGTTTTCAATGTAATGTGATCCCATACCAATGGTGATAAGGTAGAAATAACTTCTTTTTTTGCACAGTGATATCCTTCAAAAGAGGAACTAAGCCTTCACTTAGAGTTTAGCCCAAAAAGTTATTAGTGTAAACACTTATTTATTTTTTGAAATAACAGTTACACACTCACACTTAAAAATACATATACAATGGCGGGTTTCAAACCCAACCCTCTCAATAATTGCACAACAAAGGAATTGGCCAATCTTAACAAGTCTTATGATTAACTTCTTCGCTTCCAAGACAACAAAAGATCTTTACATTCCAACAATGAATGGAAAAAAAAGTGTCTTTGAAATCACAGGCCATGTTTTTTAAATAGAATTATATAATACCAGCAAGATTTAAGAACAATATGTAGTTATCAAAGGCGGAACCAAAAAAAGAGAACAATTTACTTATGTCCGTTAATAATAAGGGGGAGAAACACCTCATTCAGTAAGCTCTTAATCTGTAAAAGCCGAGCTACCACAGGATGATCCTGAACAGTCTGCCCCTCAGATTTGAGAAGAAGATAGAAGGTTATTGATTGACAATAGGACAGCAGAAGAAGCTGCTTGAACTCCAAATAGCGAATACCTCCCTCCACCATGATCTTGCCCTCCTTAACCTTAACATAAAAATTAGGCAATGTCAAAGACCAAAATATGAATCCTATAGCATTACATCCCAAACGCCATTTGAGAAAATAGCACAGGCTACGTAGAATGCACAAGAAACCATAAAAACAGAGGATACAAAACAAGAGAATTAGTTTGATATATTTTATGGGAAAATCGTATGAATCGATGAAATGAAAAGCTTTATAGTTTGGACATATTACATTAAGAAGTCTTTATGAACCTATAAAATCACATCAAAAAGCAACTTTTATTGCTACTGGACTATAAAACTAGGGTTTCATGTTGAGACAATTTTTTATGCTTTAAAAGGATTGAATTAATGAAGTGAGTCAAGAAATATATTGAAACCACACATTTTGCTTTATGGCTCAAAATTACCATGTTTAGAAGTGGATTAACTTTGTTTTCAAGCTGTTCAATCGCATCATTCAAATCTGATAGTAAAACAACCAATTCAGGTGCTGAACTGCAAGATAAAACCATTTCCTTATCAATAAGAAGCATCTAAGGTAGAAGGCATAGATTAGATACAGACGTGTGTTTGTATAAGGACACATTCACAAAGAAGCAGTTACCTAAGATTGTTAAAAAAATCCATTGATTTGACACGGAGATTATCTTGAAGGGAGACAGAAAAACGAACTAAAAAATCAAACATAGAAATTCCATGTCAAAACCCCACCTCATTAGAACATCAGTTAGTTCTTCCCTTGATAAAGCATTTAAATCTTTCTTGACTTCCTCATATGCCGTGTCTATATCATCTGTCGCATCTTTTTTTAATGGAATCTTTTTCCCAATGTTACCTTTAGTAGATATCTCCTGTCAAGGAGGAGAATAGAAAAGAAAAATATGCATTATAAAAAAAATTAAAAATCATCATATCATGTAGATTAAAGAATCTTTGAATTATATAATATTCCTTTAATCCACAGGATAGAGCAACCAAACAACATTAAAGTTACAAACTTACCTCTAAAGTTAGCTCCCGGTCACTCCCATCTTGACTAGTGTCTTCAAAGCCAAAGTCTTCCATAGATAAATCTTTTGCACGTTCCCTCCGCTGGTCTATCACCCCAGCCTCCTCTTCCTTAGCTGAATCACCATCACTTGATTGTATCTTTACCAGATGTAACGGAAAGCATTATTAAAAAAAAATATGTAACCATAACCAAACATAAAGGGTGAGAAATTTGTTGGATTAAATAAGAGAGATTAAATCTTAGAAATGTAACCACTCACCTCAAAATCACGATTGTCAGCATCATAATACATGTGCTTCTTTCCACCCCATACCACCTTTGTTGTTTCCTCTTCATCTTCATCATCTTCATGCATGCTATCCTCAACTCCACCAAACTTAGCCCGTAGATATCTTTGCTGCCTAACAACTGCAAAGTAATACTTATAATTCTATAACAAAAATTGCACTCCAACTAGGAATGGCTCCTTCAAGTTTTACGAAACAAGAATGGCAAGTAACCCTTGAAGCTAAGTAAGTCCATGCTTGACTTGTCATGAAAAATAATGCATCCAAGGGACCTGTACTATCCATATTGTGCAATGATACACGAAACATCAACTAATTATCACAAATATATCAGGTTTCTGTTCCAAAATTGCACCTTGTATGATACTATAATTTCCTAAGTTTGAATACATCTGTCCTTCAGGGTTCATAGGTTGAATCTACGGTGATGAACTTCGCAGCATTTTATAAACTACCCATTTCTCTGAATAGTTCAAGACTAACAAGTAAAGACAAACAACTTAATCACTAAATCATGCCCATTCAAAATAAAAACTACTAGATATTCTTTTTAGCACGAAGTCCTTAATACAAGCTGATGGATAATGTCCAAAAGACTAATTGACATTTATGATTTAACATCAAAACTAACAACAATTAAATAAATAAGCGGACGTATTTTAAAATTTTGCTTACTCTTTGCAGCAAGACCAGTATCTTGGGGATCATCTTCGTCCTCATCATCATCATCGTCATCGTCGTCATCTTCATCATCATTAACACCCTGCACAAGACAAAAAATGATGCAGAAAAGATAAGCATGCTGATGATATAAATAGGCAGCTATGTGAAAAGGAGCATAAATGAAAGCAAAATGCTTAGAAGTAGATATTCAAAGTTCGTTCGAGAAAACTTTATAAAAAAGAAACTTTTTTTCCACTGTAGTGAGATACTGAGATAAGCCACAAAAACTTTCAGAAAAACAATTTGAACCTAATTCTTTAGGCAGATAACGTAGGATAACACAAAACACCTTAAATCAGGAAGCTAAAATTAGTAAATGTCCTTTAACTGGGAAAAAAGAACACATATAAAAACGCTGGGATAGCCAAGTATAATTCGTTAAAACATATGGAAGGAGGAAGCCAAGACCTGAAAATCAAAGACGGGTTGTTCCTGGTCCTCATCTGATTCCTCAACATCTTCATTCATATTGAGTGGAACTTTATCCCTCTGCTTGTGAACTTCAAACACAAAATAAATTAAAAACCGTTTACTTTCTTTCCTCAACTCAATAACAAAGCCCAACAATCTCGAAAGCAAATTAAACCTATAAACAAAACATTATGCTCAACAGAATAAACGCTTGAAACCCGATAAAGCACTGACTCCTATCTCCAATTAATAACTAAAATTCATGAAAATCAGAAAGAAAATAAAAAGAAGAAACGATAAAGGTCCGTAGTACATACAAGCATCAATTTCGTCGTCCATCTCTTCATTGAATTCATTGCCTTCTTTAGGGAGTTTTCCCTTGCAGTTCGTACTACCCATCTTCTGATTCTTGCCTCTCATAGTGAGGGACAGCACAAGAGTTTGTGAGGCCCTTTTTTGCGCTGAGAATAACACATTTGAATGATTAAATATGTACATAAATTATCGTATCAGACAACTAAACTAGCTAATATCACAGTTCCATATATACAAGGTCAGCAATTCTAAGCGTAAAGAATAAAACTGAAATCAATAAATCAGGATAACACAGAGAGACTACAGATTACAAACTAAAAGCCAACCAAGCAGAATGCTTCACAGGCAATGGAGTTGGAGAGTGGGCGGTGGAAACAATTGGCCGGCGGCAATAGAGTTGAATGATACTTGACGAACAGCGTTGGTGTGGAAAAAGTAAAGTGCGAAAACTAGGGTACGTGGAATCGAATACATACACAGGGGCTTTTTGGGTTTTGTTTTTGTTGTGATTTTAACCTCACACTCCTTTCTTTTTCCTATCTCTGTTTTTCTTTTCCGTTTTCTTTGTTTTCCCAAAAAAAAAATATGTCTGATGATTTCATTTTTAAACTTAAATAAAAAAACATATTTTATTCATATAGAAAGAAAAATATATATATTTTTCTAATAGGATTGAAAATAAAATTTATACATAAAAAGATCATGTAATTTAATTAAATCAATTTTTTTTTTACTTTCTCAACCCTTTTTCGAATTCTTTGAACTGTTTTTTTTTCTAATTTATTGTTTTATGTTCTATTATTTTTTTATTTATTACCACTTATTTTTATTTTATATGAATATATCTTTATATATAAAAAGAAGAAAGTTTGATAGACAATTAAATTATTTATTTTTTATATCAATAAATATCAAAATAATAATATAATAGATATATTTTTCTACTTTTTTTTTTTTTTGCTCCTCGTGTATAAAAAATATTATTGATGACTAAATTGTTAAGATTTTTATATCAAAAATATTAAAATAATGATATAATAAATGTATTTTTATGCTTTTTTTGTTTTTATTTTTAAGCTTAGAATTTGCATATAATAAATATATTTTTATAAATATTTATTTAATAGAATACAATTATTTTTATTTTATTAATAATGTTAATTCATATAGTTAATAATGATTATTTAATTAGTTTTCAATCCATTCATTTTTACTTACGAACATATCATATTTTATTGAATTAATAATTTTTATATCAAAATTATGTCATATTTCATATCAATTTAAAAAAATTAGTCAATTAATATAAATTATTTTTAAGCAAAAAATACTTATTAAATTCAATAAAATCATATTTATTATCATTCCGTAGGATTAACTTCTTAAATAATAAAAACATTAATTGAATAATCTCATATATTATTATGCTATAATTAATTTATTTATTAAATAAAATTATGCAATTATTATTAGTATTGTGCAAAATTACTTGTGTTATATCGTATTTAAATTATATTACTTATAAAATAGTTACTATTACGTATTTATTCAATACAAACTAAAAAATTAATTATTTATTTATACAAATCATTTTATAAAATATTTTAACATTAATTTTTCAATTATAATAAAAATAATTTAAAATTTTATTTAAAGATTTCATTTTTTTTATAAAATAAAAAATTTATAACCATAACAATTATTGTCAAATCATTAATTCTATTATGTATTGATTAAATTTGAATTCGTATGAGTCTAATAACAATGCTATAAAATATAAACATACACTTATATTTTGAATATGTTTATGATTTGAAAAGAAAACATGTATTTTTTAACAAATAAAGATTGAATTTATGTTTTTATAACAACAAATTTTTTTTAATATATATTCATTTAATTATTTTAAACACGCATTTTTTTTAAATTACATTGTTTTAATCCTTTTTTTATAGAGTGTTTGGTTACTCGGGTGAGGTGAAAATTATTCTTAAAATGAGTTGAATAAGTAGACCGTTTAAAAAAGAATTTAGAGATTTTAATTTTTTTTAGTTAAAGGATTTAATCTTGTATATCTTAAGTTCAAGGAACTTTTTGGGAAATTGAAATTGTATAATGACAAATATTATTATTATTATTGTAATTAAAATTTTGACCTCTTAAAATAACACCTAATTTTTTCTTAAAAATAAACATTTTTCTCACGTTTAATGTTATTGCATTCAACTCACTCACTTTTAAAATCTATCTTATTAACTTACAATTATAATTATATCTCAATATTTTGTTTTATAAATTTAATTATACAAAAATTTAATGCAGTTATAAAATAATTGTATTCAAACACATTGAATTTGTAATATATTTATAACAATTTTCAACTTGTTCGTATAAAATATTATATTTTTATACATCATAAAATCACAATAACAATTGAAGTGTTAGTTTTTTTTCGAAAAATTAAACAAAAATATTTAAATACAATGAGCAACTTGTAACATTTTTTTGACAAATCAAAGCGTGGAAATAAATTTACAACCTGTCGAATAACTCCAATAAGTGGAGGACAAATTTTCTAAATGTGCTCAATTTTTTTAATCTTTTTTAATAATTTTGTTTATTAATGTATTTAGCTAATAAAGGAATTACACCTTTGCTTTAACATTTTTTTAACTAAAATTTATTTTATGACGTTGAAATTAACGTGGAAAACAAAGTTATTCCTTTTTTTATATAGATTTTTAAATGTCTCTCAAAATTTAAACAGATAATGAAATAAATCAGACAGTTTCTCAACCTTGTACTAAAATAACGTGACTCGAGATTTACAATGAGCATATTTATACTGAAATAAACAATATGCATGAAAAAAGGTAAAACACGACAAAACTTTATTGTCAAGGATTGCCATGTGACATGTTTGTATTCTTCCATGAGTTATTGCAACTCATTTACACGGTTTTACCAAAGAATTTTACTACATAGTATAGAATAACATATCAGATCTTCAGCTAGTTGTCACATTTTCTGAAGTTTCAAGCTCAAGGGTAGCATTAAAACCAAATTCATGGCCTGGATTAAACGACGATTTGAGTTCTGCTGCTGACTGGGTTGTGTTGATTTTGTTGTCCTTAACATTCAACTTCTCCTGTTACTTAAAAATGGGAGTAAACAAGAGTGATGTTTTGTCCTTCAAAACTTCCAATTATTAGAAACAGTTACATTAAAGTTAAAAAAACATGGGAAAGTGCTAAGAACATGCTTTGATAGTGATTATAACTTGCCTCCTTGACATACTGAGCGATGGTTGAGCTTACTATCTCTTGTATGACAAACTTTATCACTCTATCTTCACCAAGTATCTGTAAGAGGAAGTCCTTTGGGACCTAAGAACATGATGGGACAAAATTAGTATCCAGATCAAAATCCTGGAAATTTTAACCAATTGATCACAACTGTAAATTCCATGTTTTTATAATATACAGGGATTCTAGTATTCTACTATGTATGCCAAGAGTCTTATCCCCAATCTTACTAAGACAATTAGAAATGACGAATGTTTCTAGACTTGAAAAGACAAAAGTGGTAATCCTATGGATTAGGAGACTTTTTGTTTCTGCATTCTGAGATTTGTAAAAGCGCTTAAAGATCAAGTAGTTTTTTTTTTTAATTAAAAGTGCTGTCAGGACTAAGAAAGAAGATGCTGAAAGCAAGAGCACAATCAAATCTGAGATCAGAAACCACTCACCTTTGATGTTTTACCTGGAATTGAGGTGGTCAATAGGAAAAAAAGAAGAAGAAGTAATATGGTTAGAATCTATAACTGAAAAAAAAACCATAGAATTTTAAAATTACAAACTTTTGAATGCAAATGCTATCAATTGTAACCACACATTAAAGTGACGGACACAGCACATAGAACATAGCACACTTGAGTAAAAAAGAAAATCAATACAACACCCACGACGTTTCAAGATAAGAAACAATAAAGATATTAGACTTTGAAGATGTATGCTATGACAGGACACAACATACGTCCTTATATGCCTTTTATTAAAGGAACTAGTCAGTATTCGTTGATATCAGATTGAAGTATAGCGTTATAGCAATATGCATGATTTACGAACTCTAGAAATTATTAAGTCTACATCCACTGAACATATAAAACAGGTAAAGAACCTTCAGCTCACAGAGAAAGTAGTTGAATACAAGCTGACAATATCAATTAGGCATCAATCTGTTACCTCCTTTTTGTCTGCGGAATCCTGGAACAGGTGGGGCAGTTCGAGCCAAATTTGTCAAAACACGATCAAAAACCTTTTGTGTCTCGATTCCATTCAAATCTGCTCTAAGCTGCCAATGGAACATGAGTCATTTCAGCAATGGAATTTCGTTTAAAAAGAAAATATCTATTTTGATAACTACCCAACATACAAGGGTAGGATTAGGATATAAGGCATATCATGTATTCCAAATACAAAATCACAGCGATACATAGATAAAGAGACAAAAATGCACAGAAAACGTGTGCAAACTAGCAAAGTTTCTAACATTGGACGAGTTTTAATAATATCTTTGCAAGCTCACTTGCATCTTACTGTTGTCTTGAGATTCTACAACTATTTTTGCATTCTTCAATGCTACTACAACATCTTCTGTGTCTGCAATTGACGCCTCTAAACCTACATTACCCAAAAAATAGTCACTTTATCAGAAAACAGCTTCACAAGAAATTATTGGTTCATCCATTAGTGTTTCAGTCTTCTGAAATATTATATGATCATGTTTCAAATCCAGCAAACACTTTATCTAAAAGAGAATTAACTAAAACACAATCTTAGTACAAAGAATAAGTCTATTTATCCCGAATTTTCTTTTCCACGGGCTAATCTACGACTGCTATGTCAATTGTTCATTGGCTGATTTCATGATTTCAATTAATGTTTGCTGCATTGGTATTAGTGCCTGAAACAACGATGAGTTTTCCCAACTCTAAGGGTCGTAATAAATAGAACTACTCTGGTAGAAAACATCAAAGAAGAAACAGAACGGGGGGAAAAAAGAAAGGGCAACATCACCTGAATCTGTTGCGGATGTAGGTTTGATCAAAGGTCTGGTCCCTCCCCACTTACTACTTTAACAGAACAAGAAACAATCAAAATATTTAATGGATGCATAACTAGAATGCTACAATGTATACCCAGCTGTTTTAAGTATTAAAAGTAAAACAAAAGATAAAGCTTGAGCATTGAAAGAAGATATTAGTTAGAGTTTAATTATAAAAAAGGGAAAGGGGGGGAGTGTACTGGTTTCCAAAAGGCTTTAGAATTCTTAGTGTGGAATACATGTAAAAGCTAAGTTGGTAAAAGCGCTTTTACCTAGTAAACAGATTATCTACTTGAGTAATCTGAAACCTGATACTTGTGTCTTTTCCATTGCTAAGAACATAACTGCAGCAGCCTCTAACTGAAACCTGCCATCGGAATATAGAATACAATATTGCTGCTTGACCCATCAAAAAACCATAAACAAAACATGTAACAGTAATAAGTCCACGGGAATATATCTTTCCATAGCTTTGCTTTTTCTAGATTTCTAGTTTTTTACTCTTCATTCGCAACGTATTCTCTTCTATTTTCTCGGAAACCAATCAGAAACGAAAAGGCAGCGAGTCGAGATATTAATTTCTTACTTGAGGAATTCGATTTCTTCGTAATAGCAGGGGAATTGTAGTCACCGTCGTTGTTGAAGCCGCCATGCTGCTTGTTTCTTTGAGAAAATATTTGTACTTCCATATATCCAAGAGCAAGGAGGAGTATCTTATTCTTATCCCTAGACGGCGTCGTGTGGATGCTACTGTGCTAAAATTCACCCTGGAGTAAACGATGTCGTATTGTTCTATCTTCTATCAATAATAAGTGTGGAACAAAAATTGAAACAAAGATAAGAAGGTAGACAATGTAAATAGGCCTGAAGACTTTATTATCGGGTTTGCCTCATTCCTAATGTTAACTAGTTTTATTAAAATGCTAGTTATACTTGTAATTGTGTTAGGTAAGCTAGTATTTATCAAAGGCTTTATATGCCAAATTTGTTTGTTTATTGTTGAGTCATTTTAAGGATTAATGAGTTTAAAATGTTAAGTTATATTTGATATTGTAATTCATTTATACTTTATTTGTCTTCATTTATACTTATTTTATGTGTCTTATCTTACATTATTTTCTGCATCACATTTACTATTTACAGCATGTATCTTATTATAATCCTATAAATAGGGTTATTTATGTATATTTTAAATACATGTCTGACATTAAATCGTTCTTTATTCTTATCTCTATCTTTCTTGTGTTATCGAAGGCTCCCATATATCTCTAAAAATTTATCAAAATTTTGCCTCTCTCAACTCCCAACTTGACTCACTCCGAGCAAACCGGCGAGCTCGCACTCGAATCGGCTCCACTTGGCTCGCCTCGTACTCGGCCCTGCTCGACTTGGCTTACTCCAGCCGGCTCACTCAACCGGCCGGTTTGAACTTATTTTCAATTCCTCTTTTCATTTTTAAGGATATCTCATTTATATTGTTTACATATATTTGCTTTTTATTTCATCCATTATTTTGTTAAAATGGGTGAAATGATGTCCCAAAAACCAATCTCTCTACCACGATGATACTAACTCTGCTTCAGCCTGGCTTGATGAAAAGTTTCTTGAAAGGGCCTTGACTATGGCATTTCATAGCGGTGATATCTACATATCCATCCGAAGAAACCGAAAACAACTCGACATTCGTCGCCTTGAAGATTGAAAGTAAACATCGTCAAATTATTACTGGTTCCATGTAACCTGCTTTACCGCCGTTCATTCATGTTGAATTTGGGGCGTTTTGACATTGCGAAAGAAGTTTGGGAATTTCTTGAGGCTCGACTTCAGCTCTGATTTGCAAACCAATATCGACTTCTACTTTCTTCGCCGTACCCGCGTCCAGGCGTCGAGCCATTAACCAATTTCTCTGCAAAATGCATACTATTTGGATCAACCTGGCTTTCTCTGCAGAACAACTTGACCGAACAAGATTGATCTTTGAGATGTTTGCAACTTCTGTAATCACGGCGTCTTGTTATTTTTCTGGGCTCTCAGCTGATCGATTTGAACTTGTTCGAGCCCGTTAGATTTCGTGAGTCCTTTCCATCCTTAGATCTGCTGTGACGGTTCGCTCTGAAGAAACTTCGGATGGGGTTTTCAAAGTTCGTCATACTGATTTTGTTCTTGCCACCACTTTTATCGCCACAAGGAAGTTAAAGAGGACTTGAACATCAGAGTTACCCTCTTGTCACAACCGATCGTGAGCTTAACACCACATGTCCCCGTTCGGTATGTATATATTGTCCGAAGAAGGTCCAGGACATTTTAATAGATATTTCTTTGGGAATCCACTCTCGACTTGCTTCAGGTAAAAATAGTAACTCATCTACATCGCATTCTTTGCTTAAATTGATAATCATGACAAATTTACCTTCTCTTTTCGAGAACTTGAAGGTCTTAAACATGTTCTACTCCTGATCTAGTAATCCTCCTCCTCGCGCCTTATCTCTTACATCGGGTAAATCTTTATGGTATTTTGATTACGCTTGTTGTAACCGTATGACTTCGTGATACTCTCTCTATCCCACGATCTTCCAATCTCGAACCTTTAATTCAAGCGCCAATGGTTCCGCGTATGCGTTAATGTTGTAGGACAAGTTTCCACGTCTTATATCACTTTGACACCTTCATATTTGACCTTACTCTAAATCTCATCTGTTGGTGATTATGTGAACTTGGTCTTACTATTACTTTTTTCCCTCTTACGGTTGTCATGTCCAGGATCCTGAGCGGAAGGATCCTTAGGATAGTAGTAAGGTTGGGACGATTATTTGAACTTATCAACCTTCAAATCTACTTGATTCTCCTCGTACTTGATTCTTTGCTTCTACTACTCTTATCAACCTATGGCGTACTTTCGTATAGGCCATAGTATACATGGGGCGTCTTCGTTCCTTATCATCTTCTGGTAAATTAGGATCTGTTTCTATTTTTGATAATGTAAATTGTTTGCCTTGTCAATTAGGAAAACAACCTATTTTATGTTTTAATAAAATTGATTCTACTTACTGCTCCCTTTTGACTTAATTCATTCGATGTTTGGGGTCCCGTCCTGCACATCTTACTATGGGGGTATGTGTTTATTTTGTCATTTTTATTGATGATTATTCAAGATTCAACATGGATTTTTCTCGCGAAACATAGATTTGAATTACACGAAAATTTATTATGATTTTGCCCAAATGGTTAAAACCCAATTTTCTCAAAATATCAAAGTACTTAGAAAGTGATAATGCTTTATGGAATATAAGAAACAATTTTTTTAAATTTTCTTGACAAAATGGGACTCTTTCTCAATATTCTTGTCTGGCACATCTCGACAAAATGGAAGGCGGCGAAAACACGGCACATATTCTTAATACTATTAGTACTCTCCTCGTTTCTAGTTCTTATCTGAACGATTTTGGGGTGAAGTAGCTCTTCTGACTTGTTTATACCATGATCGTGTTCTCATGCCTATTATTCATAATCAATCCCATATAAGCATCTACTATAGTACTTACTCCATCTTATGAGCTTTCAAAGTGTTTGGTTGTGCACTTTTTTGTTCTTCTTCGCCCTACACTTGAACACACGATAAATTAGAACCTCGTTCTCGTCTTTGTTGTTTCTTGGGTATGGAATAGAACACAAGGTTATCGTTGTTAGGACCCTATCTCTAAATGATTAGCATCTCTTGTCATGTCATCTTTTGGGAACATAAAATGTTTTCCTCTATTTCTTCATTTCATGTCTCATCTCCTACCTCGCTCTCATTTTTTAATGACTATTAATTTAGTTTCTCTAAAATTGCTCCATTACCACCATCGTCTACTTGTGGCTTTTCTTGATGTGTCACTTCCTTCCTGCTGATCCTACCATAACAACATCTTAAAGACCAATGCCTCTGCGATTGTCCGAGTCATCATTTCGTTTGTTCTGCTCATATAAGTAGTCTTCCTTTTCATCTTCGTGATTACCAATGTTTCTCACTATTTTGTTTCATGTAATGAACCCCAAAACTATAGAAGCTAGTTCTAACCTCGTGGGGAGCGAGTATGAGGATGAATTCTGACGTGCGTTAACAAAAGCACACATCGTGGGATCTTATTGATCTTATCTAATAAATCTTTGATTGGTTGTAAGTGGATTTTCAAAATCAAAACTCATTCATATGGATACGTGGAACGATATAAAGCTCGTCGCAGTTGCAAGGGTTTTACACGGGAATATGGAATTGACTATGAAGAAACTTTTGCACTGTAGCTCGACTCACCTGGTTGAAGTATCATTGTTGTTGTTCTTTGCACGAAATTGGAACATGTTTCAAATGGATGTCAAAAATGTTTTTCTCGTGGAGGCATAAATCGAGGAAGTTTATATGAAACTTCCTCACGGATACTCTTCATTCACCTTATCAAGTATGTAGACTTCGTCGCATTGATCTCTATGGCTCAAACAAAGCTGACTTGGTTTTCCAAATTCGGCTCTACACTTAATAACTTTGGCTTCACTTCGATTCTTATGACTCCGGTGTAGCTTTATTCGAAAGGCCTACCATTTGGTGTAACACTTCTACTCGCTTTATGTAGATGATATGATCATAACGAGGAATGACTACAATGGAATTATTGATCTTAAGCGATTCGAGCCATCAATTTGAAATGAAATACCTTGGTCGTCTCTCATTTACTTCTTGGGCCTAGAAATCTCGTCGATTCTCGAGATATTATCTCTACCGAAACAAAGTACTTTACGATATTCTTAATCGGGATGGCACTTCTTGATTGCAAAAGCGCATCAACACCTCTAGAAACCAATGTCAAACTTACTCCATTAGATGATACTATTCTGCTCGGATGCCCACGTTATATCTGTTAGTAGGCGGCCTTGTTTATCTCACGGTCGCTCGTCACGGCATTGCCTACATGTTGTTTATCACGGTTAGTCAATTCATGTCTGCTTACACGATTACCCGTTTATCTGCGTTCTTTGCATTCTCCGTACATGAAAAGAGGCATCGTGTTTCCGCGGTCTCCATGCCAGCCAAGTCTAATCTTCTTTTCGCTGCTTCGATCTTTGATTAGGCAGGTGTTATTGATCGTCCGCTCACCCATTGGATATTGTTTCTTTCTTGGAAACTATATATCTTGTGACGAAAGAAACAATCTCTAACTTCTCGATCCAACGACATTGGTGAATATCGTGCTCTTGTTGACACCACTCAAGAACTTCTTTGGCTCAGTTGGTTACTTATTGATATGGGTGTTCTCGACGTCATTTAACTATCGTATATTGCGACAATCAAAGTCTTTATTGATTGCTTCGCAATAATGTATTCGTGAGCAAAACATGCTCGAGATTGATTGTCATTTTGTTCGTCAACGTGTTCTTCAAGAACACTTTGTTTATCTCAAATCAATATCTCCACGGAATCGAAGCGGTTGATAGCTTCACCAAATCTCATCTACCAAGCAGATTTCAAGAATTAGTTTCCAAACTCAAGTTGATTGTTTCTCTTCCTCCTTGAGTTTGAGGAGGGATGTTAAGTTATATTTGATATTGTAATTCATTTATACTACACTTGTATTATTTCACTTGTATTACACTTTCCATTATTTCATTTGTATTATACTTCTATTATTTCATTTGTACTACACTTGTACTACACTTGTACTACTTGTGTTACAACCTTATAAATAGGGTTTTCTATGTACATTCTAAATACATCAATACAACATTAAATCATTCATTCTTCTTATCTCTCTATACTCTTCACAGAAAAGATTACAAAATGCTAATGCCCTTTGTATTGGATGAAATTTTCATCTCCATATACGTTACTTTAGTATCCTCGAAAAATAAGTGTATGAATGGCTTTGTGTTAAGCGGGGTTTTGATGATGGTATTGAGTGTACATATACAATTGTGGTGTAATAGTAATCTTATTTACAATTGTGGAACACTATTTGTTACACCTCCAGTTTATCTGTGCTTGTTAGTATGCATCAAAAGATTTATGTGCTAAGTTTTTGGTCATTCTAAAATGATGCTCAAAATTATTTGATTTAGGGTAAATTTGTTTATGTTTTTAATATCCTGTAAAAGTACTTCAGGATCAAACATGAAAAAGTTTGTCATAAATGATTTTTAATCCAGGAAGTGCGTTTTTAGTCTTGTTAGAAGATATATTATTTTTTTTTTCTCAAATTGCTCGTATTTAAAATAATTTTAAACCGAAATACGAGGAAATAAACCCTATTCTCCAAAACTTGGCTCTTATGTTAATATTTTATAATGAAGTCAATCTAGGCTAAGTTTTGTTAGTCTTATAAGTTATGTTCCTATTTGATTCGTACTATTTCATTTTGAAACATACAAGAGAAGCCATATGTATCTCCAGGTCATTCCTGCTGTATTATCTGGTGCGTAGGCAAAATGATTATTTTCCAAGTCCGTAGCTGTGCTATTAATTCTTCTACTCAGTGCTGCGGTTTTTATAAGATAATATTGGGTTTGATATTTTAATAATATTCTAATTTTACTTTTTATATTTTTTTATCTAATTTTTTGAGATGTTATATTAGTAATACTCTTTTAGAAAATTTATCAATTCAATATAATTTTGACATTTAATTGAAGATTTTTAACATATGTTATAATACACGTATAATATTTAAAGTATAATTTTAGATAATAAATTAATTAGATGATAATCAGACAATATTTTAAGATAATTAATTAAATGATAATTTTTGAATATCATTTAATTAATTTATTATTCAAAAATATCATTTAAATATCGCATATATATTATATGTATAAAAAATATCTAATTAAACGATAATTTGTATAAATTAATACATTTTTTTAAATGAAATATCACTATGATATCAACTCCAAAATCTAGGTAATAAAAAGTATTAAAAATAAAAACGTGTCATTATTCACCTCTAAAATCTAGGTAATAAAATCGTGTTATTATTAAAAGTAACGAATTCGATAATATTCGACTTATTTTTGGTGCCAAAGATATTGAGTTCTCGACTTCTCAGCTTGAAGACTTTTCAGTTGCTACTTCTACAACTGATGAGGGCTGTAGAATTAAAGGTATCATCAGTATTTAGTTTAAAGAACGCAGCATTTGAAACTTAGTACCCGACTTTAAGTTTGGTCATGAGTAATATTCCTATTTCCATTAAGACGTCCTTGGACCTACCATAGCTTGTTATGCTCAGAAGGTAGGTGTTTTTCAATTCAATTTCCAAGTTCTATATATACTTGTTTGCATATATATGCACAATGTAGGAACTCTTTACGTGTCTATTTGCATGTTTGATATTTTTAAATTGGATTCTATTTGATAGTATCTAGTAGGGTAGAATTATTAGTTGATTCCTGAATAAGTTGACATACATGTTAGTTCAGGCCAATAAACATTGAAAAGAAATGATACTGTAGGGTTACAAAAGATACGTGTATTATTTCTCTTTTAAGTCTCTTGCTGATTAAAACCATATTTAGCTTATCTTTTTAATTGTTGTAATTATTAGTCAGTAAGGAATTAATTGAGAGTTCAGCAGAGCTATGAAGGCCTAGAAGCCATATTTGAGGCGGATGAATAGTTCAGATTTGAAGCAGTCATACAGCTTTGAAAAAGGAACTGATTGACATTTTTTTTCGACTACCAATGTTCGAACCTAGGGTCTGCCTGATGAGGCCGATGAGAATCAATCAACTTGTTTACACTTCCAATTTTTCGACATTGCCAGTTTGATTATCAATCTCATACAGAAACATTGAGCTCTTTGTTCATACATGTAAATGGGTTCCAGTCTCCTCCTAGAGCATTTAATGTTGCTATATATGCCTCCAAATAAAATTTTGCCACCTAACTGTATATATTTTTGGTTGTTTCTTTGTCTTTGACTTGGAAAATAAGAATTTCCCGAATGTGTGTAGAATAGTGACTTTATTTTGTAATAATCAAAATGATTGTATATTATATATATATATATACACATGTTGAAGTCTATTTCTATTTGTTGTGTTGTTCTTTTGACCTAGAAGTCTAAATTACTGAAAAAACCATATCAAATGTAAGTGTCGTGTCTATTTCTATATTTAAGTTGAAAAAAAAAATTAAAATCGATGAAATTTAAGTAAAAAATTATATATAAAGCATCAACTTAAGCGTATATTTTTTTATTGTGAGTACTTGTTAAAAATTTCGACAGTATAATTATAAATAACTAATATTAATTAATTAATATATAATTATTTAAAATATTAATAACTTTTGTGTTTTTTTTGTTAATATTTATTTTTATTTTAAATAATATATATATATATATATATGATTTTACATTAATTATTTACTTTTTAAAATCATCTTGAGACTGATTTTCATACCTAACAATATATATATATATATATAACCATCGTGCTAACGGGGCCTCCTATTGCGGGTTTTTCTCGCTTTTAGCATAGCAGGTCTCCAGTGAGAGACCCACAATATAGGTTATTAGAATCAAATTTGCATCTTTTTTTCAACAAAGATAAATTTTACCATTTAATTATATCCGCGTTTTTCTTTTCTTTAAATGTATGGATTATATTAGAAAAGATTTAGTTCTGAGACTCTCTTTCGTTTATATATATTATCTACTATTTAAGTATATTATATACTATTTTAGTTTAATTTATTTTCACATGCAATTCATATTAATATATATATATATATATATATATATTAAATTATTATTTGTTTATTTTATATTCGAAAATAATAAGAAATTAGAATAATTTATATATATTTATTATACATATAAGCAATAATTTTAGTATTTTAAATATACATCGTATATAGTTACATTATAGAATTATTCTTCTAACATTATAACTATTCTAGTTATAGAATAAAATTCTATATAAAATAGATAAAATTTTAATGCATATTGAATACATATTCAACTTATAAAAAAATTACAAAAATATAATATGAATAAATTGAGCCCTTTTCTACTTCTTAGAATTGTTTTTCCTGTATTTATATTTTTGAAACTTATATTGAATTTGAATATGTCTCTCAAACTGAAATAATTCAATAACGAGCCATTTTTGGATCTAGAGAAAATAGGTTTAAGAGATGAGAGAATTAAAAATGGCCACTAAAAAGACTAATCTAATCCACAATGATGTACCCAAAAATACAACATTTTTGTTACCTGACCAACCATTAGGAGAAGCAAATACGATAGGTATACTAATCAGTAAGATTGATAAAGTATCAATTAATGTAAAAACAATCAATTGAAAAGCAATAGTTATGTTTCTAATCCTCTAATCTACCAACAAAAGAATTTACATCATTTGATCTCTTTATCACCTAAAAACTTGTAAAAATGCATCAGGGAAGGATTTTACTATGAATCCATCATTGATTCTATCTAATTTATTGCTGTTTTTTGCCATCTTAATCAGGTAAGTTTTTTACTTTGATAACTTTATAAAAGGATATAGGGGATCATGCATATCTCTACATATATAGATAGATCATACCTATAGATTCATACTCAATATCTTTTTATAAATAGAAATGGTATCAACTTCTAGGCCATCTTCTTTTTAGTATAAAAAGAAGAAGATATAAATTCTCTTTCAAAGAAATGGTTGAGTGATTGACAACCTCGGTCTTGAAAACCAATATAGTTCGAAACAAAGACTATCGAGGGTTCGAATCCCTTTCTCTCGTTTTTCTTTTTCTTGATGAATATATTTGTTTCCTTTCTTTATATTTGTTACTCTTCTATATTTTATTACTTTTATTTTCAATATGATAAAGGGAAATGGCCGATTGGGGTAGTCGATCCAGAAAAAATAAAAAATTAGAATTATTAATATAAATATATAAATAAGTTGAAAAGAAAAAAAAGGAATACCTTTTAAATAGGGCCAAACTCATCCAATATGGATGTGGAATTAATTCTTACTTTAAGAATTGGATCTATTGTCTCAGTCATCAGTTAAGAGGAGTCATGGAAAGAATAGGTTCAAAATCACGATCAATTCATTTTTCAAATCTTGCGACAACTGTAGAAGCCCTTCTAACGTTCCATAAATGACCTATGAATAAGAAAAATCCTAGAAAAAAATGAGAGGTAGCTAACCAACCTCTAGGAGAGACATAATTAACTACGTTGATCTAGATAGCTACGCCACCCGTGGAATTTAAAGAACCTAAATGGACATAAGTCATATATCCGCAGAACGCCATTCTTGAAAAAGTTGTCTTTTTTAGCTTTCTTAGGTCTAAACCATTGGGACCCCTTAAAGGCTCTAACTAGAGAGCACGTAGATCCCAAAAACACATAGTTTATCCTCCAAAAATAACTTCACCAGTCGGAGAAAGCATTAAATATTTACCTAAACTGATGGGTCCTTAAATGGATCCCACGTTACCACCAAGACGTTGATCTTTAACTAAAAAAGTAAATTCTTAAGCTTGAGAAACTTCTGGTCCAATAGGTCCATAAAACTCACTAGGATAAGCGATATTATTGAACCAAACAAAGCAACAAGCAGTAAAGTCAAAAATAGAAAAGCGGCTAAAATATAAAACAAGTAGACCTCTCCATACTACACGGCAAGCCCATGCAAAGGGTTTGGTTAAGATATGCTAGAATCCATCAAGTATACAAATGGAACCTAACCATACATGCACTCCGATTATATCTTCTAAATCGTCCATACTAACAATCCACCATTCTCCTCCAAAGGGGGATTTTAGTAAATAACCAAATACAATAATTGGATTAAGGGTCAAGTTGGTAATTTTTCTTACATTTTCTCCTCGAGGAGCCTAGGTATCATATACACCCCCAAAAATAAAGAGCCTTGAATACTAGAAAAAAAACACTTATACCTAACAAAATTAAGTGAATACTCAAAATTGTAATCATTTTATTTCTATCTTTCCATATATAACCGAAAATGGAAAAAGATAAATAGCATAAATATATCTATGAGTGTTGCTACTAGTTGACATGTGTATATAAGTCGTGTTATACTAATAAATAACAAGCCCTTTATTAGCTATTAACAATATGTTTTTTAGAGAATTAGTGTGCTTGGGAGTCGATTAATGATTAAATAAACTAAGATTTTACCATGACTGCAATTTTAGAGATATGTAAAAGCGAAAGCCTATGGGGTCGCTTTTGTAATTGGATAACTAACACTGAAAATGAAATCTACATCTATGAATTGAAAGGTTCAAATGATCAACTGTGCAATCAGTTGTTAGAATCAATAGGTATTCAAATCGTTCATTTGAAAAAATTGAAACCTCTCTTATTGGATAATCATGATACTTCCTAAAAATCAAATTTTTTGATCAATTGGGAAACAACATCACCATTTTTGTCCAATAAGATACCATAGTAGATGATCAACTCATTCCATATTAGAAATAATCACAGGAAATCTTTTGATAACACGGATTCCTATTTCTCTATGACATCTTATGATTAAGACAATTTTCTGAATCCCCTGAAACCATTTCATAGAAGTTTATTGATATCTTATTTTTATAAAGCAAATTGACTTCGGTTATTAAATAATCCACATCACTTCTGCTTCTATTGTAACAAAGGATTCCCTTTTATATGCAAAAAGCCTATATTAAGAATTATGATTTTAATATGGACAATTCCTCAATATCTTGTTCATTCCAACAAAATATTTTCTTTACACGGTAAAAAATATATGCTTTTGAGGGGAGAGATACTATTTCACCAATCGAGTTATAGATGTCTAACATATTCATACTTAATAATTTTACACAAAATGGTGACGAAAAGTATAACTTGTACAAATCTTTGCATTTTCCAATTTGATTTGATTCATTCATTCGTAGAGCTATTTACTCGATTGCAGACATTTTTGGAACACTTCTAATAGAGGGACAAATAGTTAATTTTGAAATAACTTATTGTCTACCTCTTTTAGATATAAATCTGTCTAATTCAAAAGATAAGAACTTGCATCAGTATCTCAATTTCAATCAAATAGTTTTTATACTAATACTAAATATATAGAAATAGATTAAATTCTACATAGAATTCTTTGCCTAATTATTTTTACAAATCAATCTTATGATACCAAATAAAAACAAATTCTTCCAATTTTTACTTTGATTCCTATAAACTTCATAACAACTTGGTCACCACAAAGAATAACAATATTTATTTACTTTAAAAAATAAAATTATAACTATAAGCCTCTACTTGAACTGATTGAATTTTTATTCAAAGTAAGAAAGCATGAAACTGAAATAACTCACTCAAAACATATTTTTGCTCAGAAATGAAATGTTCTAAATGCTCTTGTAAATTCTTGCTTCCATTAGACAATTTGTATCTTAGGATACTGATTCATGGATCTCTTAGCTTGAGAAAGAAAAAGGAAAGGATCGAACCATTTCTTCTGACTCTTTTTCAAATTTGATAAATGTTGGTTGATGGTATATTTCATTCTAGTTAAATGATTTAGAGTATTATTTCCTCTTTGATCCCTTTGAATTCCATATTTGAAGTTGTGATCAGATCTATTCATTAAAAAGAATTCATTCAATACAATTCTTATATACCCATAGGTGATATATTGGATTTGAATCAGATTTTGAATATATCTATATTGATTGATTGTCTCCATTATGATGTTTTGATATCATGTGTCTTTAAAGTGCAATTCATCCTTTGTTTTTTCCTTTCCATTCACTCAGATCTCTTTGGTTTTATTAATTTTGTTTAGATCCTCTTTTTCTTCCTAAAAAGGGAAGAAAAATGGATCTTCTTCAATAGATCCCTCTTATTCCTATTTAGTCTCCTTTGTTTCTGAATTTTTTCTATTTCTACATCTATTCCTTCATCAATTTCCCTTTTTCTTTCTTTTTTGAGGTTTTTTCAATTTTATAGTAATAACGAGGGACAATATTCTACTTAAATAATAGACATAGGTAATAAATAAGAAAATACTAAAGATTCAAGCCATAGAATTTCTCAATTCTGACACAAGGTACTTATTAGATCTAATAGAATGATTTTGCTGTATTCAGACTAATACCAATCCAACTCATTTCATGAATAAAATGTGACTAATTAACTAACCAACAAAACTACATGTTACAAATAATATCTTTTTGTTGCATCGAAATATATAAATGTTGACTAAGCTGACTAACATTGAACTTGGTAAAATGAAATGGTTGAATAATTGAAAAATGAGACTATTTATGAGTACACATTAAATGCTAAGATTACGCATTGAAGTTCTATTAGTAGATCTATAATCAAAAAAGTGTTTGTGATTATTCTAGAAGAAATGAAACAAAAGATACAGTAGAACTAGGATAGTTATTGTATAAGGTCTACCTAATGCTAGATGCAAAGGCATATAATAGATCAATATAAACATCATGAGTTGTTCGGTAATTTCATTGAATTATTCGGTTTGAATGCTACATAAAAAACATAAGTTAGATGAAGAAACGAGAAGACCTAAGATGTAGAATATCATAACATGAGTGATTCAAAAGATTTTAATTCCTAACTATATGATCTATATAAGAACTCAATTCTATGATATATAATATCCATATGTATAAATATCATTATCTACACCTAGAAAGCCATATGTTTTGTAATAAGCTTATACAGTTTGGGAAGGGGTTTTGATTAATCAAAAAGAAGAATCTACTTCAACCGATATGCCATTAGGCATGGCCATACATAACATAAAAATAACACTTGAAAAGGATGGACAATTAGCTTGAGCAGTAGGTGCTATAGTGAAATGATCGTAAAAGAGGAGAAATCGACCACACTAAAATTACCCTATGAGGAGTTCCGTTCGAAGCATACTTATTTTAAAATATGAATATTGCTTAAGTATAATTTTTTAAATGTGATTTTGTTATTTGATTTGAAAGAGATAATTTAAAAGGGTAATATTGCTCATACTAGATGGAAAACTACTTAAGCATATGATCTTAAATATAAGAATGTGGTTATGTTCTTTATTTTTTGGCAAAAGTTTTGGTTCGGACTAAATTGATGTTTATTCGGAAGAAAAGTCTATATTATATTAATTACATCTGTTAATTTTTTTTATTTGTTATTTACATTTTTGATCCATTATTACTTCTTTTTGTGTAAAATTCTCGTATTTCATTTTTGTTATATTGTTGTATGTAATATTAATATGCAAGGATAAAATTGACTAGAAATATGAGCTTTTATTACATAAAATATAAAACATATTGTCAATGTATTTACCTACCCATATAACGTGTCTTACTACACATTTAATGTGCAAATGTTCTACGATCTAGAAAGAAGACTCATAGTTCTTTGATTCACTTCATATTCCTCCTTTTCATTTTGATTCATTGAATCTTAAAAAGTTTACTTCTAAAATAAAAGAAAAGCCATCCTATGTGTTGGTAAACTAATGTAGGCCAGCAACAGTAAAGAAGGAAAAGAAAAAAAAAGTATGTAAACTTTCAAAGGTGGTAGGCGCCGAAAGAAAGAAAAAAAAATCAAAAATCTCTCCATATAATCCGGAGAGAAAGATGGAGCTTTGGCTCTATAAAAGCCTTGCTTCATCTCAAAAGAAAACACATCAGAATCGGAGAAAACAAAAGAGAGAGAGAGTTTCTGAGAGAGATTTTTGAGAGAGAAATTAAGAGAGCCAATTTGTGAAGTTTTATCCACAAATTGAAGATACATATTTGTTGTATTTTGTGAGAGATCCACCTAAAGGTGAAGTGTGTAATCCCATCTTATTATAGTGGAAGTTCAAGTGGCCTATGGGTCCCGTGGTTGTTACTTTCATTTTTGAAAGGTTTTTCCACGCAAAATCTTGATGTCATTTTTGTTCTATTTTGATTTGAGAAATTATACTGGGTGCTTGAAAGTTATTTCTTTACAACCATCTATTTTTTCCTAACAAAGTGGTATCAAAGCCAAGTTATTTTTAGTAAGAGACTGTACACATATACAGTACTATTCATATATACTGTATTGTACTATTCACGGATACTATTCGGAAGATACTATTTGGCGGGTACTATTCATTGTCAGAAAAGTATCAAGTTTGGCGAAACCTGGTGACTGACGATTCAAATGGAGGAGAGCACATGTAATATGATAAAGTTGACCGCATTTAATTATACAATTTGGAAGCCGAAGATGGAGGATCTGTTATACATTAAAGATCTATAGAAGCCAATTATAATGCCGAAGAAGAAAGAAGTAACCGATGCAGACATTGAATGGGCGGTTCTGAACTGAAAATGTGCTGCTCAAATCAGACAATGGATCGACAAAAGCATTTTTCAAAATTTTGCTAATGAACACGATGCTTACGTTATTTGGCAAAAGTTGGAGAAAATGTATGCGAGGACAACCGCACAGAATAAAGAAAATATGTTGCGACGATTAGTCAATTTGAAGTATAAACACGGAAGCAGCGTATTAGAACATATGAGTGAGTTCCAAGGCATTGTAGATCAACTAAACTCTATGAAGATGACTATAGATGATGAGCTACAAGCGTTGTTGATGTTGAGTTCTCTACCAAAAAGTTGGGATACTCTAGTTGTGTCAGTTAGCAACTCAGCTCCTGACGGTAAGCTTACCATGGATATGGTAAAAGACAGAATGTTAAACGAAGAGTCTCGACGAAAAGATGAAGGATATACTCCTGACACTGAAGCGCTTGTCATGCAGAAACAAGGCAAGCAAGAATGGCGGGGGAGAAGTAAAAGTAAAAATCCCCGTAACCAAAGTCAACAAAGAGGACGGTCGAAGTCTAGATCAAGGTATGACATGAAGTGTCATCATTGCAGTAATCCTGGACATTTCATTCGAGAATGTAGAAGGTTAAAGGCGGAACAATCCAGAAATCAGGAAGCAAAAACCCGAACAAATGAGACCACAACTGTCACTGAAGAAGTTGTCATTGTTCGAGATGTTGATTATGTCAATCTTGCATGCCAAGACACTACTTGGGTAGTTGACTCAGGCGCTTCCTATCATATCACCTCACGGCGGGAATTCTTCTCAACCTACACTCAAGGTGATTTTGGACGTGTGAGGATGGGAAATGATGATGCATCAAAAATTTTCAGCATTGAAAATATTTATCTAGAGACTAATCTTGGATGCAGATTACTTCTGAAAGATGTGAGGCATGTTCCTGATATCTGCCTCAATTTGATCTCCACCGGTATGCTTGATGATGATGGATACAGTAATTATTTTGGTGAAGGAAAGTGGAAGCTCACCAAAGGCAATCTGGTAATAGCTAAAGGCAAGAAAGATACATCACTCTACATCACAGAAGCTAGACTGTGTAGAGGAGAAGTAAATGCCACAAGGAAAGAAGTTCCTACCGAGTTATGGCATAAGCGACTCTACCACATGAGTGAAAAAGGTCTCAGAATTCTTTCCAAAAATGAGCTCTTGCCAGGAATGAAAGGCACACCCTTGCAAACTTGTGTTGACTGTATTATGGGAAAACAACATAGAGTTGCATTTCGTAGTCTCGCACCATCTAGAAAGGAAAATATTCTAGATTTAATACACACAGATGTATGTACAATGAGTTGTAAGTCATTAGGAGGTGCTCACTATTTTGTGACCTTTATTGATGACCATTCTAGAAAAGTATGGACTTTTGCTTTGAAAACTAAAGATCAAGTGCACGAAGTTTTCAAGCAGTTTCATGTAAAAGTGGAGAGATAAACTGGCAGACGTTTGAAGTGTGTACGTGTAGATAATGGTGGTGAGTATCGTGGACCATTCGAGGAGTACTGTAGAAGCTTTGGCATCAGGTTGGAAAAATCAGTACCAAAGACACCTCAACACAATGGTGTCGCAGAGAGAATGAACATAACCATCTGTGAAAGAGTCAGATGTATGCTCTCAAATGCAAAACTGCCAAACTCCTTTTGGGGGGAGGCAATGAGGACAACAGTCGATTTAATCAACCTCTCACCATCAGTTCCAATGAACTATGATGTAACGGAAAGAGTTTGGACGGGGAAGGATGTTTCTTACAAACACTTGAAAGTATTTAACTGCAGAGCATTTGTTCACATCCCAAGAGATGAGCGATCCAAGTTGGATGGAAAAGCAAAACAGTGTATCTTTATGAGATATGCCCATGAAGAATTTGGCTATAGACTTTGGGATCCTATTAACAAAAGGACTGTCAGAAGCAGAGACATGGTGTTTCTTGAAGACCAAACAATCGAGGATTTTGAGAAATTTGAGAAGCCACAATCAGATGAAATTCTAGTTAATTTGGATCGAGTCTCTCCACCAATAAATCCAGATGACGGGGGAGTTACATCAGATACTGATAATATTAATCCACCAGCTGGCAGTTCATAACAAGAACAAGTGTCTGAATAGGTCCAACCAGAAGTACAGACAAGGAGATCCACCCGAGTACGAAAACCTAGTCGTATATGTTCTCCTAACGAGTATGTGATGCTCAATGAAGGGGGAGAACCAGAGAGTTATGATAAAGCTATCACTGATCAGCATAAGACTGAGTGGTTAAAAGCCATGCAAGAAGAAATGAAATCTCTGCATGAGAACCACACATTTGACCTGATGAAACTACCACAGGGAAGAAAAGCTCTCAAGAAAAAATGGGTGTACATAATCAAAAGTGAAGAAGGCAGCTCACAACCACTCTATAAAGAAAGATTGGTTGTGAAAGGATTCGAGCAGAAGAAAGGCGTTGACTTCGATGAAATATTCTCACCAGTAGTAAAAATGTCTTCAATCTAAGTTGTTCTTGGTTTGGCAGCTAGTCTTAATTTGGAGGTTGAACAACTTGATGTAAAGACTGCATTCTTACATGGTGATCTTGATGAGGAAATCTATATGGAGCAGCCCGAAGGTTTCCAAGTCAAAAGCAAAGAGAAGTTGGTATGCAGACTAAAGAAAAGCTTGTATGGTCTGAAGCAAGAACCAAGGCGGTGGTACAAAAATTTTGACTCATTCATGGAGAAAAATCAATACAGTAGAACGATGGCTGATCACTGCATCTTCATCAAGAAATTCTCTTATTGTGACTTTATTATTTTTTTGCTTTATGTTGATAATATGTTGATTGTGGGTCAAAATATTGATAAGATTAACAAGTTAAAGAAGGAGTTGAGCAAGTCCTTTGCAATGAAGGACTTAGGACCTACCAAGCAGATTCTTGGCACGATGATTACCCGCAATAGGAAAAAGCAAAAGATCTGGCTTTACCAAAAATAGTATGTTGAAAAAGTTCTTGAAAGATTCAACATGAGCAAAGATAAACCTGTTAGTTGTCCACTTGCAACCATTTCAAACTTAATGTGACTCAATGTCCCTCAAGTGAGGAGGAGAAATCAGAGATGAGCAAGGTGCCTTATGCATCGGTAGTTGGTAGCCTAATGTACGCTATGGTATGCACCAGACCAGACATTGTACATGTTGTTGGCGTTGTGAGCCGATTCCTATCAAATCCTAGAAAGGAACATTGGGCAGCTGTCAAATGGATACTCAGGTATCTCAAAGAAACCTCCAGTCATTGTTTATGCTTTGGTAATAATAAACCTGTATTAGAAGGATATACAGATTCAGATATTGTTGGCGACATAGATACGAGAAAATCTATATCCGAGTACCTAATAACATTTGGTGGGGGGAGCTGTTTCATGTCAATTACGATTACAAAAGTGTATTGCCTTAAGTACCACAGAAGCAGAGTACATTGCAATCACTGAAGGTTGTAAGGAGATCCTGTGGATGAAAAAGTTCCTACAAGAATTGCATCAGAACCAAGAAAACTATGTTCTTTATTGCGATAGTCAGAGTGCAATTCATCTTAGCAAGAACCCAACCTTCCACTCAAGGTCCAAACACATCGACGTAAGGTATCATTGGATTCGTGATGTGTTGGAACATAAACTACTGGAAGTTGAAAATGTTCACACCAATGATAACGGGGCAGATATGATGACAAAGACCGTGACTAGAGAAAAACTTGTTATCTGTAGAAAGATTGCAGGTGGGGAAGAGCCCTATCCGACATAAGTTGGAGGGGGAGATTTGTTGGTCAACTAATGTAGGCCATCAACAGTAAAGAAGGAAAAGAAAAAAAAAAGTATGTAAACTTTCAAAGGTGGTAGGCGCCGAAAGAAAGAAAAAAAATCAAAAATCTGTCCATATAATCCGGAGAGAAAGATGAAGCTTTGGCTCTATAAAAGCCTTGCTTCATCTCAAAAGAAAACACATCAGAAACGGAGAAAACAAAAGAGAGAGAGAGGGTTTCTGAGAGAGATTTTTGAGAGAGAAATTAAGAGAGCTAATTTGTGAAGTTTTATCCACAAATTGAAGATACATATTTGCTGTATTTTGTGAGAGATCAACCTAAAGGTGAAGTATGTAATCCCATCTTATTATAGTAGAAGTTCAAGTAGCCTACGAGTCCCGTGGTTATTACTTTCATTTTTGAAAGGTTTTTTCACGCAAAATCTTAGTGTTATTTTTGTTCTATTTTAATTTGAGAAATTATCATGGATGCTTGAAAGTTATTTCTTTAATCATCTATTTTTTCCTAACACTATGATCGTCTTTATTAGGCTCAATTACTTAATTAAACGGTGTTCGTCGAACACCAAATAAGAGGAAGAAATTGTACTTAAGGTGGGTAAATTGAATTGTCCTGACTTCGTCATCAATCGTTATCATAACTGGACGCAGTTCGTACATAAATTTTAATTGAATTCATGCGAACTTGTTTTGTATATACCGGACGAACACCCTATTCGAAACATTTTTAAGCTTTGATCTTTTAAGCCACCATCCAACGAAGAAGACTATGAAAAAAGAAAGTTAAAATATTAATATAACTTGCATAACATGTAGCTGGTTTTACTCTAAATGTATTCAATAGCAGGGATTTACTGCAGATTCAAATAATATGATGTAAACCTAAGAGCTTTTTTATTAGAGTCTCTTAACTGATTTTGGTATAGAAGTGGCAATGAAAGATGAAGATGCAGATTATGATGGTGCTTATCGTCTATTAAAGCTTAGGATTTATCTAAATTTTGTACTAGTTTATGTTCTTAAATTTCGGTGTCTGAGAATTTGTGTATTTTTGTTACTGTTTCTTCAATTTTGTATTATTCTACGTGGAAGATGAATATTTATTGTATACTATAATTTTGTGTTTGTTTTCCTTGGCCTGGCCATGCTTGCTCTGTTTTGTTAGTATGCTTTATTTCCTGTAAGTTTTGGTATTGGTTGGATAGTCAATTCCAAAGTAGGATAGAAGAGTTGCTAGCATATTGTCACGACCTTAAATTCTCAAGTAGCAATCGTGCGGCACTTAGCTCGGTCCGTCGCACTAAGCCTGCCTTTCAATCCAAAAATGGAACTCCAAAGATAATAGTAAGAGAGTTTGCAAAGAATGCTTTGTATTGCTCTAGAGAGAGTTTATGATACAATTGCTAAGAATTCCCAAGGATTGTTAGGAATTTCCAAGATTTCCCAAGATGAATGCAAATGAAGACCAAGTGGTCTATTTATAGTGTGGCTCTAAGCTTAAGAGCATGCCACCACTTTCTAGAGTCTTCCTAGTCTAGAATGTACAAGGGTATTCTAGATTTATCTACAATGTGCCACAAGGCTCTAGGATCTTCTAGCCAACTCTAGAGTCTTCTAGGTTTGTCTAGCTCCTTCATGCACCTTCCGGGATATTCCGCAAGCTTCCAGCAGCTTCTACATCCTTCCGGGACGTTCCGTAAGCTTCCAGCAGCTTCCACATCCTTCCCGAACCATCCGGCGCATTCTAGAACGTTCCAGCCCATTCTAGCACCCTCCAGTGTGCTCTGGAACAATCTAGGGTCTTCAAGCTTGAGTTGAGTCCGTCCAACTCTAGCCCTTTCTAGACTTCTCTAGGCAACTCTAGAACTTTCCATGTAGAAAAGCCTAGATCCTTTAGGCAACCACTATTTATTTGGATTTTTAGGGACAGTTTGGGCGGGACGTGACACCCTCCCCCACTTAAGTTCGCGACGCCCTCGTCGCGCCTTCAAGCTTGAACCTCTCGATGTCGTCTTTGAACTGCCACAAAGATTCCTCAGGTTCCCAGCTCGTTTCTTCATCCGAGGCGTTCTTCCATTTGACCAAGTATTCCCTATAACTTGGTACGCCTCTTCGACGGATCAAGCGGTCCGCCCAAATTGAGTCCACTTCTTTGTTGAAGGAGGTTTCTGCTGTGGTAGGCGCCCTCTTGGATTCTCCCCTACTTATGTCTTCCTTATCTCCATGAAAGGATTTTAGCATGCTTACATGAAAAACAGGATAGATTTTAAGCTTCGGAGGGAGTTGCAACTTATATGACACCTTACCGACTTTCTTAAGGACAGGAAATGGTCCTTCATACTTCCGCACCAACCCCTTATGAACCTTCCGAAAGGTCTTGAATTGTTGGGGCAATAGTTTGATAAGGACTAGATCTCCTTCCTGAAATTCGACCATCCTTCTTTTCTTGTTAGCCCACTTTTTCATCTTCTTAGATGCCATATGCAAATAAGCTCGGGCCAACTCCACTTGTTCATGCCACGCCTTGAAAAACTTGAAGGCAGTAGGGCTCTTCCCTTCATAACTCGTGGCCAAGGCATGAGGAGTCATGGGTTGCTGCCCCATGACGATCTCGAAGGGACTCTTGGCAGTAGACTCGCTTCTTTGTAGATTGTAGGAAAATTGGGCTACATCCAGCAACTTAGCCCAATCATGCTGATTGGCACTGACAAAGTGCCTAAGATACAACTCCAGCAATGTATTGGCACGTTTCGTTTGCCCGTCACTTTGGGGGTGGAAACTGGTAGAGAAATTCAAGTCTGATCCCAATAGCTTGAATACTTCAGTCCAAAATTTCCCCATGAATTGTGGGTCTCGGTCACTCACAATATTAGACGGGATCCCCCAATGCTTCACAACATTCTTGAGGAACAAACATGCTGTCTCATCTGCCGTGCAGTCCGTTGAGGCAGGTATGAGTGTTGCATACTTGCTGAAGCGATCAATCACCACAAAAATGCTGCCAAAGCCCTCTGATTTTGGCAGGCAAGTGATGAAATCCATAGAGACACTCTCCCATGGTCTCTCTGGAATGGGCAGCGGCTCTAGCAGACCTCCGGGTGTATGCTGCTTTGTCTTCCCCTTTCGACTCAGCGCATCAGTCACCATGCTTCCGCTGCGCAACTCTGATTTTTCCACCTGGCCACGGCTCATTAATGGTGGTCTTGTGTCGAGCTCCAACTCGACTTCATGGTTCACCTCCCTCCTTGGAGGTAACCGTTTGGGTGAGGCCCCATGCATCACCCTATGGGATTTATCTGGGGTAGCTTGCACTTCCGTTGGCAAGCTTGGCTTTGGTGACGCCTCAAACATCACCTTGTGGGACTTATCTGGGACAACTTGCACGTCCGTCGGCAAGCTTGGCTTTGGCGACTCCTCCTCGTTGTACTCTTTTGAGATGGTCAGATAACTCTCTCCGTCCTTCTTCAATCCCCTTTTGATTTGAAGTGCCGAGAGAGCTTGGGTTGTGCGTTGGGTGGTCCTGTCCGTCGGTACCACGCAAGCCTTCGAACCATCCATGATGCACATGGAGTTTGAGTATGGCACCAAGAAAGCTCTTACCTGGTCCAAGAACTCCATGCCGAATACCATCGAGTAGTCATCTATAGGCGCCACTGATAAGTCCACTTGGCCAGTCCATGCACCCAGACTGACCTTAACTCCGCGAGCGACTCCATGTAGTGGTAGTGCTGCTGAGTTAACTGCCTTCAGAGATCCCCCTCCGTTGACAACCTTCAGGCCGAGTCGATTTGCTTCTTCCACCGAAACAAAGTTATGAGACGCACCTGTGTCGACCAAGGCTTTGGCGACCTTCCCATTGATGGTTGCATCTACATACATCAGGCCTTTGGGGCACTCTGCAATGCACCAAGTAGGCGCAAAGAACCCATCTTTGTACCATCGTCCGACTCACCTCCATCTTGGTTATGTGTGGAGGCAACTAAGGCACTCAAGGCCTTCCTCTTCGGACATTCACGTGCCCAATGCGGTCCATCACATATAAAGCACGTCACACGGGGCTTTGAGGCATTCCGATCCTCCTTCTCCTTCCCTTTGTCCCGTGGCTTGAATGAGGAGTTGCCTTTATGATTTTTGGATCCCTGACTTTTGGCATGGCCTCCATTACTCTTCTCTCCACCAAACTTCTTGTCTGTGGCTTTGGAGCCCTCCTTGTTTGTGGAGTAATCAATGAAGCTTTCTGCTGTCGCAATGGCCGAAGATAAGTCTTGGACACCACGTCGCTTGAGCTCAAGGTTAGCCCACGATTGGAGACCGTCCATGAACAAGAATAAGGCATCCTTGTCAGTTGTGTCGGGGACTTCAAGCAGCAAGGTTGTGAACTCCTTCACATAATCCCTTATGCTACCCGTCTGCTTTAACCGTCGCAATCGGCCCCTTGCCTCCTCTTCAGCATTTACAGGGAAGAACTGCATCTTGAATTCCCTTTTGAAGTCATCAAAGGTATCAATCGTGCAAACCCCTCGTTGCACATCTCCATGTCTCCGTCTCCACCACAACATCGCAGTGTCGGATAAATACATGGCTGCAGTTCGGATCTTGCTGGCATGGTCCGTTATGCCAGTAACCTCAAAGTATTGTTCTAGCCCCCATAGGAAGTTGTCCACTTCCCTGGCATTCCTAACGCCATTAAAGGTCTTGGGCTTGGGAACGTCCACCCTCTTAGCCTCATTGACGGTGGTTGCACTAGTTCCCGCGGCCATAGCCCGCTTACATAGAGCTAGATCACCACCCATATCCTCCATTCTATGCAATACATTAGCAAGTTCTCTTTGGACAAGATCCCTTACCTTGGCAAGTTCCGCCTTTAACCCATCAATCTCTTGCCTCAATCCACCGTCTAGCTCATTGAGTGACATCTTAACCGCTGCATGGATTTCCACATCCTCGGCCTCCAAGCCATTGCAACGCTCCTCTAAGTTGTCAACCCGATCAAACAGCTCCCCTAAGCTGTCCTGCGCACTTCCCACTCGTGCTTCCAAGCTAGAAAGCAAGTCTTTCGACTTGGCTCGAGATTCCTTTGGGGCTTTCCGCACTTCCTCACGGCCACGTTCCATTGGTGGAACGTCCATGCTTGGTGTAGCTGGGGCGGTGTTCTTCATTTTTGCCAAAGATAGAGATACTTTAACCTGCTCTGATACCAACTGTCACGACCTTAAATTCTCAAGTAGCGATCGTGCGGCACTTAGCTCGGTCCGTCGCACTAAGCCTGCCTTTCAATCCGAAAATGGAACTCCAAAGAGAATAGTAAGAGAGTTTGCAAAGAATGCTTTGTATTGCTCTAGAGAGAGTTTATGATACAATTGCTAAGAATTCCCAAGGATTGTTAGGAATTTCCAAGATTTCCCAAGATGAATGCAAATGAAGACCAAGTGGTCTATTTATAGTGTGGCTCTAAGCTTAAGAGCATGCCACCACTTTCTAGAGTCTTCCTAGTCTAGAATGTACAAGGGTATTCTAGATTTATCTACAATGTGCCACAAGGCTCTAGGATCTTCTAGCCAACTCTAGAGTCTTCTAGGTTTGTCTAGCTCCTTCATGCACCTTCCGGGATGTTCCGCAAGCTTCCAGCAGCTTCTACATCCTTCCGGGACGTTCCGTAAGCTTCCAGCAGCTTCCACATCCTTCCCGAACCATCCGGCGCATTCTAGAACGTTCCAGCCCATTCTAGCACCCTCCAGTGTGCTCTGGAACAATCTAGGGTCTTCAAGCTTGAGTTGAGTCCGTCCAACTCTAGCCCTTTCTAGACTTCTCTAGGCAACTCTAGAACTTTCCATGTAGAAAAGCCTAGATCCTTTAGGCAACCACTATTTATTTGGATTTTTAGGGACAGTTTGGGCGGGACGTGACAATATGCTCCATTCAAGTAACTATGTTGCACTGGATAGAGATAGAGCACCTATGCCATTATTTAATAATCGAGTTGTAATGTGTCAGGTGGTTTTTGGTTGTTTCTCTAGTTGTTTAGAGTGTTGGTTAGCTAGTGGGAGTCCTAAAGCTTGGCAATGATATGAAAAATTAGGATATTCTCTTTTGTTTTGCTATTAGGGGCAGCTAGACAATAGTACTTTAAGAAGCAAGTGAGATTTCTAGATATAAACTCCCCTTCTGGTAGTTGTGCTACTTGGAATAGGATGTAGTGGATAAACAGCCTTATTTGCTCTCAATCCTATTTGTTAAGGCTTTGTACTATTTCTTCAAGATTCAACAATTTCTTCTCATTTCCCAAATATATATATATATATATATATATATATATATATATATATATATATATATAATGAAGTGTTTTCATCTATTGTCAAATTTACTTCCATTAAAATATTGTTATCCATACTTGTTCAGTATCGATGCTATTTTTTAAAAAATAAGAATAGTTTAATAAATGTTTTTACATAAGAATTAACATCTTTAATTAATTTTGTTCTTACACGAATGAAATATTTTAATATCAAAATAAAAAAGATGATAAAAATTATTTACAAATAACTCAAGGTTTTATACCTACAAAAAGCCCTTTTGGAGATGGGAGTTGAACAAAAAGAGTTTAATAGAATGAAATTGGCATTCGAGTCCAAAAAAATCTTAAGAGGAATTCACCTTAAAAATTCCTTCTAAGAAAGTTAAAACTTATAAAGAAAAAATTCAAAATTAAAAGAAAGAACCTAATAATTCAAGGTTATCGGAACCTATTAAACGAAAACAAAGTAATGTTTATGAAAAGAAAAAGGGAAATTTCAATCGGGCCAAAGAAGCTGAAAAAGAAGATGGAAAAAATATTTATGTTGTCTATAATTGTCCAAAATCACTAATTTACACCGGTTGGCTTGAAGCAAACAAAATTATTGTTAGATTTAGTATAATAACTCATAATACTTTCACTAACAGAATAGAAGTTAAAGAGATTATCAAAACTATTATCTCTAGAAGATATAATAAAAAATCACTCTATAACATTATAGCAACAAACAACACCACCAAACAGGTTGAAAACCTTAAGAAAAATAGTACGACTATTGGTACTATTAAGAGAAGTGTCTCCCATAAAGATAAGAAAAATAATATAATCATCAATACTATTCAAAGAAACGACTCCTCGAAAAACATTGGTCGTTGAATATGAAAAGTCCAATACATGAACTTAAGTAGACAACAATGGTTAAGTCTCTATAACTTAGCCATAAAATATAATCAAGAGTATATCGAAGACATGATATTTTATATCACAAAAAAGTATTCCTTACGAATAGTAAATTCAATATTCTTTATAAGGCTTTTCAGGAATGTTTATGATGCGAACCCAAGAATACAGACTTTGTAACCCACAAACGTTATACGGTTTGAGAACTACAAGAGATACGACTTGAGAACAATAATGAAAATGAAATCGATTTTCATATTTTAGAGCACTCATCTTAACTCAATGAATATTATTAACTAATGATTCAAGATGAAGAAAACACCAAAATGTTTGCAAATCCCTTGATAAGTTGGTTTCAAGAGGAATATGGAGCATTCAAGGTCTCAAATTTGATTTGAAATAAAAGTGTATTAATGATGAACATTAGAGTGGCAACTGATATCTATAATGTATTTACCGGATAGAAATAAAACTCTGAAAGAAAAAAAATTCTATCATTGGATTGTAATCTCACGGTCAGGAAAATACATTGAAAAACACACGGGTTGCAACACCATATATCCATGACGTGACACGGTCTGGAAAGCTAGCGAATGATTATAAACAGCGAGGGTCAAGATACAGTGCAATTCTTCTCTATCACGGCAGCATTGTTCAACGTGAATCCCATTCTAAAGTAGAGGATAGCATGTTGCGGCCCACATGAAACCATGCCGTAGAATGCATATATTTTCTAGAAATTGACACTCTTTTATGGCATGAACCTTGGCTCATGTTGTGCTTCATTTGTAGCACTTTTGGGGTCGTATAATTTCCTCCTTCTTCAAGAAAGATTCATCCTTGATTCTTCATCATAATATTAGGAATATTTTATGTCAAGAAGGATGATTGGAGTGCACCATTCATAACTCCCGTAGCTGCTCTATTTGGAGTGGTTTGAATAATTATAACATAGAGTTGATGCTTGTTGTTTATCAACATTTATTATTATTCAACTTCAATAAAATCTACTTGTTGTATGACATCTAAGACCTAAAAGTAAAAAAGGCAACACTAGACAATTGAATAAAATTATCGTTAATATGAAAATATCTACTTTTCTTTCCTTACTAACAAAAACTTTTCCCTCATTATTACTCTTTTTCTTACTCTTTTCTTTAATCTCTTCTTTTCTTAATCTCTCTTTTTCATTAAACTTTTCTTTTACTTATTCACTTTCACTTTTCAACTCTATCCTTTTGTTTCACTCACACTCTCTTTTTACAAATAAATCTCCCGCTTTATTAGAATTCTTTATTACCTCAAGCATGTCATCCATTAGAGTATGGATTCTTTTGGAACCCCTTATGGTGCTTCTTGTTGCAAGATTTCCAATGAGACCTTTTGTATCACCAACTTCTCCTTCATATTTATCATGGTTGTAGTCATCATATCAACTAATTGCAAAGCCCATAATATAAAGTTCAGTCTTCCTTCCGGACTACTTGAGTTGCTTTTGTTGCCAACAATTATAAAATTCACTATCACCAATAGTATTTTGTAATATGTAATTAAGTCAAGACACAATATAACAAACTCAAGGTGGTTAGAATCCTAAAGTTAGAAGAGACAATCTAGAAAAAAAATTGAATCTAACACAAAATTTACCATATGAATTAGAAAATTTTACTGTACAAAAATATTACAAATAATTTCAAAAATTGGCTCAAAAAATTATGAAACAAAATTGGAAATTTTTGATATAAAATAACACAGATAATATTAGGATGCAACATAGAAATTACGACACATAATTCAAAACTTATAAAACAAAAAAGAACACTAGTGTTTTTTCCAAAAATGAACAATAACAAGGAAACAAATAATGAAATTTTTTCGATATGACACTAACGTAGAATGTTTCAAAAAAATTCACAAAAATTTAAGATACAAGTACTTAAAATTATGATATAAATCATCATAAGAAACAAATTACTGAAATAAGAAAGACAGATTATGGAAACAATGTAGATTCTAGATTATATATATATATAAGGAAATTACTACATGAACACAGAGATAAAACAACGAAAAATAAAAGGATAGGAATATGAAAATTAGAACCTATAACTTTGAATTAAAAATGATGCGAACCCAAGAATACAGACTTTGTAACCTACAAATGCTATATAGTTTGAGAACTACAAGAGACATGACCTAAGAACAAAAAAAAAAATGAAATCAATTCTTAGAAATTAATGTTTAGATTTTAGAGCACTCATCTTAACTCAATGAATATTACTTACTAATGATTCAAAATGAAGAAACACCATAAAGTTTGTAAATCCCTTGATAATTTGGTTTAGAGAGGAACATAGAGCATTTAAGCTCTCAAATTTGATTTGAAACCAAAATATATTGATGATAAACTAAAAGTGATAGCTAGTATCTATAATGTAGTTATCAGATTCAAATAAAATCCTAAAAGAAAAGAACTCTATCATTAGATTGTAATCTCACAATCAAGAGAATACATTGAAGAACACGTGAGTCACGATGCCATATATCAATGCCACGGTGCATTCTATAAAGCTAGGAATGATTGAAAACAACGAGGATTAGGCTACGACACTAATTCTTCTCTGTCGTGGAGCGCATGGTTCTGCATAAATCATATTCCAAAACAAAGAGTACCATGTCGCAACTCACATGGAACCATGTCACGACGTGCATATATTTTACTGGAAATTGACACTCTTTTATTACATGAATCTTAACTCGTGTTATGCTTCCTTTATTGTGCCTTTTGGGTCATATCAGTTTAATTGAGCACCTGTATCCATGAATTAATTTAAGTGAGTTCAATTATTTTTTGAATTTTTTTAAGAAGGTTGGTTATATAAAACTTTAGAAAGAATATCAGAGTGGGTGTCATGTTTGTCTATCTCAGATTTTTCAGTCCTTGATGGTCTAAAATGAAGAAAGTTATGTTAGTCTCTACAATCTATTAAATTAGGATTTTTAACACTAATAAAGAAGTTTCAAAACAAACAAGCTTTCAAAAAATGAATTCAATACTTGAAAACTCTATATTCTAATAGAACATATAGTAAGTCAAATTCATCGTGAACTCAAAAAAATTGATAACTCTTTCAAAGTAAAGGTAAATTATTTGACTAGTAAAATTATAATAATTTATCATATCAATATGGCTATTATTGAGGAAGAAAATGAGACAATCAATAAATTTGAAGCAAATTTTAACTATAAAGGTTTGGAGGTTTGCCAAGAAACAAAAAAAAATTGTTTTATTTTTACGCCAAAGAAAATCACCGAATCACAAATACATTTATTACATTAGAGATCGTGAAGATGAAGATACATACTCAACTATATCCTCAAAAGAACTGTCGATAGAAAACAAAAAAGAAAGAATAAATACGTAGAATCCATATCCTTAGTTGGCAAATCACGCCAAAGAGTTCTAATGCATAAATTTGACGCCTCAAGCAGAAAGTTAGGTGAAAATAATTTTCTATTATTGTAAACAACTATTCTTTACTCTATAAAAGGATCTCTCATTTCCATTAATTAGACATACGGTTTTGGTAATAGCCAATGTTCTACTCTAAGAAATTATTTATTTAGCAACTATATATCTAGAAATAATGAGTATTTAAGAAACCTCACATGGTTCTTAATTAGCTTTAAGAATTATAATAATTATCAATATTATAAATAAAATAGAGTGCAGTCATTCGTTCTCAATTCTTAAGTAAGTCCAATATGGATACCAGATTATGTACGGATGCAAGAGGTTTGTCATTGTTAGAAAGACGTTGAGGCTAGAACAAGCTAAGACATATCAATTATAACAAAAAAAAAGATGAACAATGAAAGGGAAGACCATGGTAGATTCATTAAATTTATCTATGATAATTATAATTCCAAATCAATTAAGGATCTTGAATAATTAAATATTTATTTATAACAAAGAAATAATAAAATGAAAATAAAGAAATTAGACTCAAGTTTGTATAGAAGTAAATAAAAATAAAAATAAAAAAACATAAGAAAATTATAGAGTTAAGTCAATGGTTTAATGAACAACTTGAAGGTTTATCTTTCAATAATAATATGCATCAAATAACAACTACCGTTCAAAATGCTAGCTAAAATTTGATATCAAAGCCATAGAATTAATAAAAATGTTTATTTTATCAAAAAATTGAAGAAAATACTTAAAACAATAATGAAATCTTAAATTAGTAAAGATTTTAATAAAATATTCAAAATAATTACTAAATAAGAAATATCATTTTAATTTCCATTTTAATTCCCATAAACTTTATAAAATCTAATAAAGAACTTTAAATCTTATGAATTTGATAACTAAAAAAAAGTGTATATATATATAGTATTTTATGTGAGATGTTATTATAATTAGTACTACCAAAAAGGCAAAAATAAAACTTCATCGATCTTTGTTCAGCCAAAGGCCTAATGCTCCTAAGTCCTAGTTGGTGTTTAGTTCGCAGAATGAAATTAGAATCAGAACGAGAATGAGAATGGAAACAATGTTGTTTGGTTTGACCACTGGAATCAAGCTCGAATTGGGATTATAGTGTTTGGTTTGCCACTGGATTGGAATGAAAAAAACTTTAAATTACCTTAATATCCCTACATTCAGTAAACTTCAAATAGTATCATTTAATTCCTATTTTTTCGTCAGACAAAATACATTATTAAAATTATTATTTTTTAAATAATTATTACTTAATTAAAAAGAAAATATATTATTAAAGTTATTATTTTTCTAAATAGAGTTTAGGGTTTTGAGGTTTGGGATTTAGGATTTAGGGTTTATGGCTATATTTGTAGGTTAAGGTTTAAGGTTAAAATTATTATTTTTCTAAAAAAGGTATAGGGTTTTAGAATTTTGGATTTTGGATTTACGGTTTTAGGATTTAGGGTTTTAGAATTTTGGATTTTGGATTTAGGGTTTTAGGATTTAGGGTTTAGGGTTTTGAGATTTATGTTTTAGGGTTTAGGATTTTGGGGTTTAGGGTTTAATGTGTTAAGATTTAGGGTTTTGGGATTTGAGATTTAGGGTTTAGAGATTTGAGGTTTTGGGATTTTGGGTTTAGGGTTTAGGGTTTAAAGTTTTGGGTTTTGAGATTTTGGGTTTATGGTTTAGGGTTTAAAGTTTTGGATTTTGAGATTTTGGGTTTTGGGTTTAAGGATTTAGGTTTTGGGTTGGGGATTAGGGATTAGGGATTTGAGTTTAGGGTTATATTTAGGGTGAGGATAAAATTGAAAAGTAAATTTGAGATTGGAAATGAAATCATGATTCTTAGAAGGGGAGAACGAATTGTGATTCCTTCTCCTTTAATAATCGATTTCATTATGTACTCTTCATTTAGCCCAAACAAACACACAAATATATGAAATCAATTCTAATTTCTTTTCATTATCTCCGACCAAACATAACCCTAATGTAGTATCCTACCTTCTTGGACTACTCTCTTTTCCTAAAATCGTTAGTCTATTGTCTTTTATTTTGGGCATACAAGGGTTCATGTTTTTCCTGGACTAAAATTCAATCGTTTAATAATATTTTTAATATTAATTTTTATTAAATAATAATCATTTTTTTAATTTTATTTATAATAAAAACTTAATAGAATAATGTGCACGATGATATGTTATTTTAAATATTGTAATTTAAAAATTAATAAAGAATAGATATTATAGAAAAATGGGCCCCACTATTAGCACCCCTATCAGCGAATTATGTCAAACGGTGGTGCAGGCGGGTTTAAGACGGTACAAGGATTTTGTTGGCTCTTAAATCACTGCAAATTTGCAATCCTTCTGTGATCTCTTTTCATATATTCATCTCTGCATGCTAGATCTACTGAACTTTGTTCTCTCTAAATTTTTAAATTAAAATTTTAATAATAGTTATGCTATTATCCTTAAGATAACAATTTGATTTGACGGGTCGGTATCCCATGAGTACTTAACTCATTTAGGTCAGAACGAAGTAGACGGATTGTGATGTAAATAGGTCGAGACATTACCCATTTCAGAGCATAAGTAGTTCAAATAAAAAAAAAACGAGTTGTCTTGGGTCGGTTACCTCTAAAAAAAAGAGAAAGTATTAGTAATAATTGATTTTAAATGGTTAAAATTTATAATATATATTATTGATTATAAATAATTTTTTAATTAAAATTATTAAAATTTATTAATTTTACCATCAAAATTCTTATTCCTTTTATAAATAGAAACTTGTTGAGAATATTTTATATATATATTTTCTGAAATTTTACATAAAAAAATTATTGAAAAGTAATATTATAGATAAGAATATCAATGAACTGATTTGTGAGTATTATTATAATTTTAGTAAAACCTTAATTTAATTTTTATTAAAGTATATCATTTTAAATAACTGTACAATTACTATTTTTAATTACATATACTTCACATATTGTGATTATGATAAAATGTTTAACTCATTGTTTAATTAATTTCAATTATATAAAAATATAATAATATATTTGCATTTGAAAAAAAGTTAATGGTGTGAATTTTTTAACCCATGGATATTATTCAAACTGAATCAAACTTAAATTAATTAAAGTAGTTCAATTTAAATTATATTACAAATCAGACTGATTTAATTCGAATGGGATCTAATCCAAACTCAACTTATCTGACTCACCAAACATTGTATAAATTTAGTGCAATGTTATTAGATACAATACAATTCCATGTAGAACCCTTATAATTGAGAATAGAACATCAACCTTTTAGTTTATTAGCATGGATTTAGGGTCATATAAGTTTTGTAAAATTTCTTTAAATAGAATTTAATTAAAGATCAAACTGTACTATCTATATAAAATTAAGAAATCATCAATCTAAATACACTACTACAATACATACATATAGTCTCGTACTTTTAGTCTCGGTTTTTAAAAAAACCGAGGCCATAGGGTTTTAGCCTCAGTTATTTAAAAACCGAGACCATAGACATACCCTATGGTCTCGGTTATTTTAAAACCGAGGCCATAGACATATCCTATGGCCACGGTTATTTAAAAATCGAGGCCATAGACATATCCTATGGCCACGGTTATTTAAAAATTGAGGCTATAGACATATCATATTAATTTTTTTTCCTTTACACCAAAAAAATTTATCAATTTTTTTTCTCTCTTTTTCTTTCTTTTTACACAAAATTAACACCAAAAATTTTACCATTTTTTTATGCTTCCCTTTTTTCCTCTTTTTTTTTTCCTTTTTCCTTTTTTTTTTTCTTCTTTTTTTTCTTTCTCGGCTAGGGTTTTCATACAGAGCATATATATATATATATACTTTCTTTTTAGAGATGGCCAATCTCCAGCTGCCGCTCTAAGTCTCACTCCCGTCCGTCCTCGTCTCGCTGTTCTCGTCTGGCCGTTCTCTTCTTGTTTTCCTCGTCTCGTCGTTCTCATTCCCTTGTTTCTTTTCCCCCTCGCGCGTTGTATATGTATTTCCTTATCGTGCGACTGATTTTCACTTCGAATTCACTCTAGTTGAGGTACGTATGTTCAATTTTTGTTTATTAGGTAATCATCCCATGGATGGTTTGCGTCTTGTTTTCCCTCCTACTGCAACATCTGTTCTTTGTTTGCCAATATGTCATTATTCCTTGTTTTTTTTTCTCAGCGATGAACCCAGTATTGAAAATTCTTGTTTATAATTTTTGAGATGACTTTGATCTGATTAATGGAACCCAGGTTTTAATTTTTGGGATATCATATCATTACTCTTTATTTTAGTTTACATTGAAGTTGTAATCTCTAGTCATGTTGGCTCTTTTTTTCTGATAAATTTTTCTTAGTTCTCATTATGCTGGACAAGATCTAGATCCAAAGTTTAGAGCTGGTGAACCTTGGAAGAAGGTATTTGGCTATGTTTTTATATATCTTAATTCTGCTCCAATGGGTGATAACTGGTATGAATTTATGGAATCCTATAGTTTAATCCTCAACTTTTTAATCATGAGAGAAGTAAATTCATTTTACTATTTGAGTTCTCATATAAATTCTTCTGTTATGATAAAAAAAATATAAGTTCTGTTATTGATTATAATTTTTTTTGTTTATAATATTGTAGTGGCATTTTGCCAGCAATTGATGTATTCTTTGGCCATATATTGGTAGGGGTAAATTAATGCTCATTCTTCAATTTTCTTTTATTAGCTTTAGATGCAAATTTCATAATTCTTGTATAGTTGTGTTGGTTAAACGTGTGTTACTACTGGAGGCTGTTTATGATGTTCTTTGGCTTCAGTAGTAGGGTAAATACCCTTTAGCTCTCTCATTATGATAAGGCTATTTTTTATCACAAATTTCAACTCTTATTCTTGAATTTGGTTCCTATCCCAAGTATGGTATCTTATTTCATAATTTTGTTTGGTTTGTGCAGAAAGTATATATGTATTTCAGGGGGTACAAATGAGATTATTTTTTGTTGTGATCCAATTACCCTTCGAATTATATTATCTTTTCAGGCTAATTTTGCATATACATGCACGTCTCCTTTTACAGTTGTTATCACTGTGAGTATAAGTTTGACAGGATAATGAGTACGCCAAAATCCAAATACATATTAAGATATTAATTGTAGTGTTCCATAAACAATTGATGTTCTATTATAGCTTCACGTTTTTGGTTTAACATTCAAAATGAATGCTTTGATTGATATAGATATTTTTGTTGGGGTCTTCTTTATACGCATTCAAGGAATAAATGGTCATATTGTCAAATTTGTGAGGCAGCCATTTTCCTCTATTTGATCACCATACTCACCTTTTCTCATCCTCTCGTCTCCAAGGTAGTTTCTTTGTGGATTTTGTGTCCAAGTTTTATCTCTTATGAACTAAGAGCATTTTTTCTTTGAGTTGTAGAATCTGGGTTTTCTCTTATTGCAATTAAAGATTTATACTATGATTTGTAAACAAGTCATTGATCAATCATTGAAAGCTTTATGAGGTAAACTAGATTCAACCTACAAGCTTCTTTTGCACTTTATTTTTGTTACTTCTCTATCTACTTGTTCACAATATATGATACTCTATCTTATTTGACTTAGTTTGTAGATACAAGTGTGATGTCACATTTGTCCTCCTTTTATTGCTTATATATGTTGGGACAATATTTCTAGCTTATATCACCATCATTGCATTGATCTATACACGAATGGAAATGTCTGTCCTCATTCCATATTTGCTTCATCTTGGAATTTAGGTATTGAATTTACATTTTAGTTATATCAGTGTAACTAAGTTTTTGGTGATACATTGATATATCTGTCCTCTGTGTGATAGGCTTCAAAATCCTCTGGTGATACATTTTAGCTTGCTTGCTATGCTTATGCTATGTTAGATTGTGTTTTCGAGTCTATTGTGAATGCGATTTTATGGTTCATTCTTGTTTTATCTACTGTTATTTCTATTGTACATTGTGTTTATGGTTCATTCTTATTTTATATGTTGTTACCAGCGCAGTAGGCACACCAGGCACTAGGCGTACCAGTGTACCAGGTGCACCCATGCAGCAGGCACACTAGCGCAGCAGGTGCACTCATGCAGTAGTCGCACCAGTGCACCAACACACCACGCACCAGGCAGCAGGCACACTGTTTTGAGTCTCAAAATAGTTAAAAATAAATACTATACTCAAGTTATTTCTATTGTACACTGTGTGTATTAATTTTTAGTGTATAATAAACTCTATAATGTAATTATACTTTTAATTTTACTATAATATGATTTTTAATATTATTTTTAATAAATTTATTGTAATTTATATTGATTTAATTTTTAATATTGTAATTAATAATTGTATTTTTTTAATTTATGTATACCCTATGGCCTCGGTTATTAGAAAAATTGAGGCCATAGGGTGTATCTATGGCCTCGGTTATTAGAAAAACCGAGGTCATAGGGTGTATCTATAGCCTCGGTTATTAAAAAAACCGAGGTCATAGAGTGTATCTATGGCCTCAGTTATTAGAAAAACTGAGGTCATAGGGTGTATCTATAGCCTCGGTTATTAGAAAAACCGAGGTCATAGGGTGTATCTATGGCCTCGGTTATTAGAAAAACCGAGATCATAGGATGTACCTATTGCCTCGGTTAAAAAACCGAGACCATAGGTTGTTACCTATGGTCTCTCTCACTTAGGCCTCGGTTCTTATAAACGTGGTCATAGATTTATGGTCATAGTTAAAAACCGAGGGCATATGTACTTTTTATAGTAGTGATATATCAATAATCAAAATTGTTAAACCAAAATTAAAAATATTCTACACATAAAATATCTTGAGCTTTTCTCTTTCGTTTTATTGAAGTTTCTTCAATTAACTGTTTCTCTATTCTAATTGATGTATTGATTATAATTTAGAAAAATAAAATCTTGATACTATATTATAATCTTTATGAAATTTGATAATATGTATCTAGATAAAAATCTATCACTTTAATAGAATGTATATATCACTTTAAAAAAAATCCAATTTAAAATATCACAATTTACATGATATAATATATATAATTTAAATAATTTATAACATTTTAATTTTAAAATGCATAAAGTTTAATTGAAAGTCATATATTTTTAGTGTTTTAAATTTATAAGGTTTTATTTCTCTCGATTTTATAATATTATTGACCCAAAAGAACAGATTAATGCATAAAAAAATTAAAATTAAAATCGAAGTAATGGAGTTAAAAATAAGGTAAATTAAAAATATATAAAATAATTAATCTCATACTAAGACATATAGAATCACCAATAATAACAATAACATTCAATAATTTTTACTATTTTAAAATTTAATCTAATTAAATAAATTTTTATTTATTTCACAAAACATTTAAACTTTATAATTATCAACTATATACTTGGATGCATGACTACACAAAACACATGTCAAAGTAAAACGAAAAGATGAAATATCCTTAATATCATTTTACTTGTTTGCATGATATGTATTAATACCTTAATTCATTCAGTATACTAACTTTTTTAGTATTATTTTGTGGATTCTAATTTCTTAAGTATACTATAATTTAATACATATTTAGAAAACTTTTGGTTATATTTCTTTTCATTTTGTAATAATAGAAAATTGTTATAAATTTTAAATATACTTATATGTTAAGTGATAATTATTAGTTTCATTGTCTTTCATATAAAATCAAATATTTTAAGAGTTTTTTATTTTTCTTTAATTCTCTTACTAAAAGATAATTAATACATACAATCAATTATTTTTATATTAAATATAACTTAAAAATAAATTAAAATTTAACACATATTTAAAAAAAATTGGTGTTTTCTTTGATCTTCATAATAATAAATAATTATTATAATATTTATGACTCTTTTGATTTTTTTCTTTTTTAAATTTCCACTAATTTGTTTATACATTTTAAATCTATTTACATAAAATTAATTATTTTATAAACTTTTTGATTTTCACTTTTGATTCTCTAGTAACATATAATTAATGCACTGAGTAAATTATTTTTACACTAAATATGATTTAGAATATAGAATAAAATTTAACACATATTTAAGATACTTTTAATTTTTACTTTTCATTCTATAATAATAGATAATTATTATAATATTAATTAGTTTTTAATTTTTCTTTTTAAATTTCTACTAAGAATGAATTTATAAATTTTAACTTTATTCATATATAACCAATTAATTAGGATTCTTTTGTCTTTTTTTAATTCCACCGTAAAAGTAATTAATAGATAAAATTAATCATATTTTATATTAATATAATTTAAAAATAAATTGAAATTTAATACATATTTTAAAAAACTTTTGGTTTTATCTTTTAATTTTACAATAATATGTATTATTATAATATTCATGAGTATTTTATTTTTAAAATTTCAATTTTAAAAAAATTTATAAATTTTAAATTTATTCACATAAAATCAATTACTTTAAGAATATTTTAGTTTTTCATTAAAAGAATGAGTAATACATATAGTTATTTAATTTTTACATTAAATATAATTATAAAATAAAATAAATAAATTAGAATTATTTTATAGTTGAATTATTTTATATGAAAAAATATATTGATAGTTGAAATAGATTGTATATTTTATCGATTGGTATGTCAATTTTGAAATTAGAATAATGATTTTCATATAAAAATACAAACTCATCTATTTATAAAGATTATAATTATGAGATTAGGTAATTTAAATTCATTAACTTTTACCTATAGTAAATTAAATAAGATAAATTGTTAAAAGAAATAGAAAATTAAATTTTTTAAGGATAAAGTTAAATTGAAACAAAGGCATCTATTCTCATTACTTACCAAGACTCAACTCCAAAAGAGTATTCAAATAAAACTCATTTCTAAAAGGAGTCAATATGTGGAGTATGCAAATTCTCCACTTAACTACAATCAATTCTCCACCTACCCAACAATTGAAGGCGATTCTCCTCCTTAGGAACAATCAAGCCCCACCATCCTTTAAATACAAAAATAGATCCTCGATTATAACTTAAAATCACATTCCATCCTTTAAAGAAAAGGTATTCAATTTTTCTCTCTAACGATAAACTAAAGTGTTTTTAAGAAAATGATCGTGTCTTTACACTATTAGATTATTTCTTGAACATGATAATTATTTTATTTTTGTCATAGTTTGTATTTTAAGATAAAATATTAAAATTAAGATAAACTTGAAATTGATGTTTAAGAATCAAATAGTAAAGATTGCATTGTGAGAATATTTTGAGTATTTATCGTTCTATTTTGAGTGAATATTTTTATACTCTTTTAAACCCTCATCTTATTATTTTAAATTACTAAATGATCTCTATAGGTTTTGTATTTAATGTTAAGAATTTTACATAAAATAATATATCATATACTTATTTTTAATGCTTAAATTAAATGATTTAAGTAGAAATTAAAAGTGTCTTCTCAATTCATGCACGACTTCCACAAAAAAGAAATATATGTAAGGTTCTCGTAAACCAGTTCAAAAGAAGGAAAATATTAATCACTCACCAAAATCATACAAATATGTACAAAATGTATATGGATCAATTCTTAAAAGAAAAAGATACAAAAAATATCTTTATAAAAAATAGAAAACTAAATGCTATGACTTAAAATTTCCTCCAAATTGTGAGAAATGATTATTATAAAAAGAAAGATGAAAAATAAATCACCTTGAAGTCATGGCATTTTCATTTATTTCTCTAAAGGCATACACGTACTTGATATTTTTATTTGATTATTTTAATTTATGCGTGAAAGTAGTATTTGATTTATTTATACATCATTTCATTTGATTCCTTTTATGAGATCAATGTTATGCACTACTTTGAACCCTTTCTACTTTAAACATATACGAACCTATTAGTTAATTTCTTTACATAAATACTATTCATATATAACTTTGAATGTGTGTTTGAACCCATAAGATTAGTGCAATATTAGGAGTATGACTTGTAAGGATTAAAGTCAAAACCAATTCGGATTCCTATCACTAAAATTAGGTGAATCAATATTGATACATTTTTATATGGAATATGAATTTATGATTTTTAGTTAATTTTTAAAATAAATTGTGATGCTTTAAGACATTAATTTAACTTATTCTTAGATTTTAATTATGAACTTAAAAGATACTAAAAACATGAGAAATTATGCTATGTTACTTTTTACTTTTTTGTTTTAGTTTTTAATTGGTTAATTTGAGTTTCTATTTTGTTATATGTTATTTTTTATTTATTTGTTTGTTTTTGTTTTTTTTATTTCTGTTGAAATTTTTGCATTTAGTTTAATATTTGTGGCTATAAATTCTTTCATTCGATTCCTTTCATGAGATCAATGATATGCACTACTTTGATTCCTTTTATTTTTTAAATATATGTGAACTTATTAATTCATTTCTTTATATTATATTTATTCACATATAACTTTGATTGAATGCTTGAAATCATAAGATGAATGTTATATAAGGAATATGATTTGTGAGGATTAAAGTCAAATCGAATTTTAATTCCTAACACTGAAATTTGGTGAGTCAATATTGATACATTTTGGATATAGAATATGAGTTTATGATTTTGAGCTAATTTTTATAATAAGCTGTGATTCTTTAGAACATTAATTTAATTATGCTTTGAACTTTAATTATAAACTTAAAAGATAATAAAAGCATTAGAAATTTTTCTATTTTACTTTTTACTTTTTCGATTTAGCTTTTATTTGGTTAATTTCATTTTCTATTTTATTATTTGTTTGTTTATTTTTATTTTTTGTTTCTTTTGAAATTTTTTCATTTAATTTGATGTTTTTGAGTATAATCACTAAAAACCTGATAAAACTTAAAAAAATTGATGCATAAATTTTGTGTACTTTTAAATAATTTGCAAGTATACGAATCATTTTGTAAAAACTAAAGAAAACTAAGAAAAACTAAGAGAGATAGTTGTTGAAAGGGATATTTGATATTAAGAGGGTGAGGCTCTATTTATAGGTGGAGAGACACAATGAGAAGAGGAGGAGAAAATGAATCGTAAGCAACAACTTATCGGGCACTAGGCACAAATTTCTTACCCGCCACTACATGAGTTGATTATGTACGCATTTAAATTACAATTTGATTGTCCCTTGTAGTGGCACTCAAATTTCACTATTGCGATGCACGTTGTTATTCTTGTTTCCAAATTTCTTTGTATTTCATCTTCCTTACATTTGATTTGTACTATGTAAGGCTTACATATATTTATTTTTTTGTCTTCTTGGTTGAATTTAAGTGCTTTTAGGTACAATTCTTCAAGTATTTATCATTGAATCATTTTCAAACCAAAAATATCTCAAAAATAACAAAGCATACCAATGATTCTAGAAATATAGATTTTTAAAATAATGAAAACATTATGCAAATACAAATATATTTTGACCCTAAAGTATAAATAAATCACATAATATTTATTATTTTTTAAGCATTCATCACAATTTTAAATAGCTCGTAAGTGCATGAATCACTTTTTTAAAAGTGACATGTATACTTCCAATGTCGGTCTAAATAAGAATTACATGATTTTTAAATAAATCAATAAATATTTTAAAGCAAAAATGAAACCTAAACATCTTGTTACAAATTTTTGATTTTAAAATATATATACTAATAACATAAAATAATAAAGGATAAATTATAGATTGGTTTACATAAATTATAGGTAGACATGTAATTCCAGAATCAATGGATAATTAATGAGATATTTAGCTTGTTAATTATATTTGGTGAAATTAATTATATTAATGAAATATAAATCCAGATTATCGATTCTTTCTTAAATGTATAAATAACACCTTCGATCTGACTGTTATTATTTATTAATTAGATTTAACTTGCCATCTCAGTCAGTTCAAAAATTTAATATTAATTAAATTATACTTTTATTTAAGAAATTAAAAAATTATTTAACTTGCTACCTTCGTTCACGCAAACAATTTAAACTTCTATTCACTATGTCAAAATTAGTTTTTGGATTAATGAATCTTATCATAAATTTTAGATTTTAAAATCTGTTTTGAAAAATATCTCATCGATATATGTTTTAATAATAATTCTTATAATATTATTGGAAATAGTGTAAGACACTAAATTAGATCTAGATTCATGTTTCTAAAACCTAATCTTCATATTTTAAATATATTATGATCAATAATAAATTTTGTAAAATTCTTGAATAGAAAATAATCTATGTTTAATAATAATTAAAAATATTTACCTACTTTAATATTACACAAGCACAATAGCATAATTAAAATCAACTTATCATAATAAGCTAGACAACTTAATAAATAGCCAATATATTATATATAAGATTCAAAAAGATATATAAAATTAAATCTGTAAATATAATATAATTAAAATTAAATGTTTACAAACTAAACATAATCTAAAACTTGTTCAACTCTCAAAATTGAGAGAAAAACTTTAAAAGAATATAACTAAAAAAACTAAGAAAAACTATGAAAGAGAGAGCTACTAAAAGGGATATTTGATACTTAGGGGGTGAGGATCTACTTATAGAGAGACATGGTGAAAAGGGCTACGAAACACATTTCTTACCCGCCATGGCACACCTTGATTTTGTATGCGTTTAAATTATGATTTATTGTCCCATGCTGTGGCTCAAAAATTCCCCTGTGGCAATGAACGTTGTTTTTCTTGTCTCCAAATTTATATATATTTCATCTCCTTATATTTGGTTTGTACATATGTAAGTCTTACATATACATATACTTTTGTTTTTCTTAGTTGCACTTAAGTGCTTTTAGGTGCAATCCTTTAAGTTTTATCAATTGAATCATGTTCAAGCCAAAAATACTTGAAAATTAACAAAGCATATACGTGATTCTGAACACATAGATATGTTAAAATAATAAAAAAAGTATACAAATATAAATCTATTTTGACATTAAAGTGCAAATAAATCATGTAATATTTAGTATTTTCAAGCACTTATCACAACTTTATTTATTTTTAAATAGTTTGCAAGTGCATTAATTACTTTGTAAAAAGTGACAAGTATACTTCAAAGTTGAGTCTAAATAAGAATTACATGATTTTTAAATAATTCAACAAATATTTTAAAAAAAAATTAAAGCTGAACATATTATCATAAATTTTTGGTTTTATAATATATATATATATTAACAACATAAAATGATAAAAAAATAAAGAATAGATTGATTTACACAAATTATAGGTAAGCATGAAATTCTTTAGTTAGTGGAAAATTAACAGGATATTTAGCTAGTTAATTATATCTAATAAAATTAATTAAGTTAATGAAATATAAATCTAGATTATTGATTTTTTCAATATGGTTGTTATTCTTTATTATTTAAATTTAACTTGTCACATTCGATCGTACCAAAAATTTAATTTTAATTAAACGAGATTGAAAATTTAAACTTGTATTCAAGTTATCAAAATTAGTTTTTAGATCGATTAATCTTAACCTAACTTTCAAATTTCAAAATATATTATGAAAAAATGTATTGTTACCATATTTTCCCATAGTAATTATTAAAAAAAATCTTTGAAATAGAGTATGACTCCAAATTAAATCTAGATTTATATTTTAAAAACCTAACTTTCATATTTTAAATTTATAATCAATAATAAATTTTTTAAAATTATTGAACAAAACATAATCTATGTTTATTAATTATTTAAAATATTTACTTAATTTAATATTATACCAACATAATAATATAACTAAAATCACATTATCACAATCAGCGAGACATGCTTAATTTAATTAATGATCAATCTATTAAATATATAATTTAAAAATATACATAAAATTAATTTTGTAAATAGAGTACAACTTAAATTAATACCTCAATTGTACTCGTATAGATAACTTCTACATCAATCTACTATATGAAAAACCTCATATTACTGTCACTTATTTGTGATAACCTAATTTAAACTGTCTATAAACTAAACATAATATAAAACTTGTTCAACTCTCAAAATTGAGAGCTACTAGAAGGGATATTGGATACTAAAGGGGTGCGTTTTATTTATAGGTGGAGAGACACGGTGAAAAGAGGTGGAGATAGTGGATGGTGAGTGTATTTATTGAGCACTGCAGCACACATTTCTTCCCCGCCTACCATGCATTGATTTTGTATGCTTGTAAATTATGATCTAATTATCTTACTCCATGATACATAAATTTCACTATCGTGGTGCACATTATTCTACTTATCTAAAAAAAAATTGTATTTCACTCTGTTGTCTCTTTTGGAGAACATAAAAACGTGCAAGCATACACGGTCACTCTGTTACTACAGTTTGTTGAGTACTAAAATTGTATCTCTCTGATTTTATCCAAAACAATCGTTGATTGAGAAAAAGGTAAAAAGAAAATAAGAGAACTCTAGGATTGCAATTTTTCACCAAACTAATCCACTAAAATCATATTATTTTCTTTTAATTTATATTTTTTAGTACATTTAATTTGTCAACCGAAAAGTTCTTTTTTATTCATACATCTCTTCCGAGCTCCGTATAAACACACCTCGTTAAATTAATTCACTATATCTCTATGAGAATTAAATTTAATAAGATTCATTAAGTTCTAAGTTCTCAAATGGTCACACATACAACTAGGGTATATTCCTATCCTTCATCATACATGTCATTCTATTTATGAGCAATATACACAAAAATGCCTTTCTCAAGTTTATTTTTATGCCCTAAATCGTTTTGATAAAATTCGTAAATAATCAAAAAGCATTAAGCACAAAATAGAATGAATAAATCGAACGTCTTATAAATCTTTCAAAAATAGTTAAAATCAAAGCTTCATAAATTTAGATCAAATACAACCCTAGAAAAATTAAATTACTTCATTAATTAAAAATTAAAATTACAACAGATGCAGAAAAATTAGAAGAACAAGAAGGAAAATTAAAACATCACATAGAACAAATATTTGGCACATGTAGAACACAACAGAAGCCAAAAATGGCTTCTGCGTGTTCCACCGTCCAGCCCCAAACACTACAGAAATTCTAAAACAAAAAAAAAACTCTATCATCTTATCTCCTATTTATACTTAAAAAAATACATCAAAAAAATATTAAAATTTAATCCACGTGAGGGACAGGAAAGTGTGGCGAAAATAATAAATTACACGCGTGGGGGACAAAAATTGTATCGAAAATGGAATCGAAAAAGTGAGTGGAAATGCTGCGTGTTTCTGTTTTATTTTCCTTCCACGCTGCCATGTGTCGCGTTATGATTTGCGGAAACAATTAGTGGGACACGTGGCAGCATCTCATTCGTTGAAGGGAATGGGCGCACGCGCAGGGGCTGTCGCACGGAATTGGGGCGCCGAGAAAGTGCGGCAACGGTTGGAACGGGGACTTGATCCTGTGCTTTCGCGTTCATTGTAACTTGCCACGTGTCTAAACATGATTTGTTTTAATATAAAGTGTGCCACGTGGTAGATTATGGCTCTTGGAATAACCGGGCGCACGTGGATCGACCGCACGGGAAAGGGGCGCGCGAAGGTGAGGGACAGGTCTACACGGCGTCAGACGGGTGGGTCCCACGCTGCACGTCGACTGCCGCGCGGTGGGCCCCACTCGGGCATCGAGCCGCGCGATGGAGGAAATCCTACACCCGTTCTCCTTGGTCGGGTTTGAGCGACGCGTGCGTCCGAACCAGATTGACGCGTTGATCCGACGGCGGTCCAAAATGACGCGTGGATAACGCCGCGTGAAATCTCTCTCTGCGAAGAAAAATAACTTTTATTAATTATATTTTCACCCACAAATATATTTCAAATTACATTTCAAACTTTGTTTAATTGCAATACAACCGCTTTAGTAATTTTAAATTCAATTTTAAACTTTTAATAATTAAAATTAAGTCCAAATTTAATTTAATTTATATTTTCAACATTTATAAATTGCAATTAAATACTCATTTATTTTGAAATTATATTTTTGGAATGAAAACTTGCAATTAAATGCGTTTTGATACAAATCATTTACTTTTCATAAAAAATATAAAAAACGATAAATACTAATTTATTCATCGAAAATTAACTAAAAACATTAAGAGCATAGCAATTACAAATAATAAAAATAGGTGAAAATAAGTGTATAAAATACGGTTATCACACTCTCACTTTATATTTGGTTGGTACATATGTAAGGTGTACTTATGTTTATTCTTTTTTATTCTTGGTTGTAATTAAGTGCTTCGAGCACAATTGTTTTAGTATTTATCAATTGAATCATTTTGGAGCCATAAATACCAAAAAATAACAAAACATACCTATAATTTTGAAAATATAGATTTATTAAAATAATGATAAAATTATGAAAATAAAAATATTTTCCTATTGTTAATTCAACAAACACAAATGAATCGACAATATGAAGATATGCATGAGAAAAATCATAGTGAGGTGCGTCAATGTTGGACCCGAGAAATAAGTGGTGGTAGAGAAAGCCACATAATATTGATCTACAAGTGGATCTTGAGAGGATGAAGAGACACTAGAATACAACGACCTAGTATAAGAAAGATCAAGGCATACATATCGTTATTGTGGAGAGGTATAGCCCAAAAGGACACGTATAGTGGAGCGGGGCAAGGAAAACAAAGACACCAAAGGTTTTGAATAACTTGCAATCGAGGTTTATGATAAAGTTCATATGGAAACTTGTTTAATAAAACTCTTGAGGGAAACTTCTCTTCATAGTGTGAAACAAACTTGTTCTAAAGTTATAGATGTAGTGTTTAAGCGGTAGACTAGCCTACTGAAAATAAAGGGCGATATAAGCCTTTCTCAACAACCACTACAATGCTTGCACTTTAAATTACTTCTACTCACTAATGTGTGGACAATTTTTGCGATGCATAACACTTTCAAATGATATAGCAAAGTAGTAATACAAGAGAACTCTAAGTAACCAATAAGTTTGCATAAATATAATTTTAGTATTAAAGTTCCTTTCTGCCATTTGAATAAAAGATTGAAAAATAGTTTTCACATCACTTTTAGCCTTACAAAAATATATCCACTGATATTTATTGAAGTCATCCACAATAAGGAGAAAATATTTGGTGCATTTGTTGGTAATCATAGGTAACACCCGAATATCCATGTAAATGAGTTGAAAAGAAAAGCTAGCATGTGCTAATGTGCATATGCTCTTATAAGTGGTACCTTTTGGGCCTTAGCTAAAGGAAAAATCTCACAAGCATTTTTATTTTTACTACTCGGAATGAAAATAGAAGAATCCATAGAAGCAAAAAAAATTTAAGAACATCATTAGAAGGATGAGCAAGCCTAGCATGCCATAGTTCGTTCTTAGTGAGAGAGGTAGAATGAAACACATTCTTTGGACTAATGTAGGGGACTATAGTACCTCTTAATTGATAAACACTATTACTGACTTTTCCTTGAGACACCCCCTCTTTTGTGGGAGAATCCTTAATAAAGAACTCATTAGCATGAAATTCTATAATTTTATCATTATTAAAACATAAATTTTAAAGAGACAACAATTTTTGTAACACGTTAGGTGTATGTAGAACATTAGGCAGTTTAAGAGAACAATTATCAACAATAATAGTTGAACTACCAAATTTAAAAATAACCATGGAAGATCCATTACTTATAGTTACATTGTCATTGCCAAGGTAGGGTGTGAGTCACCAAAAGAAGAGTCATCATTTTTCATATCATGAAAGGCTCCTAAATCAAGCAAACATGATTTAAAATATGACTGAGGTATGGTAGAAGATTACTTAGCCAACATTGCATGTGGACTAGAAGATCAACCATGCAATAAATCCATCAATTTGAAGCACAGATTGGCTAAGTGCCTTTGCTTCTCACAAACCTATCATTGACTCTAGGTTTGTTACTAGAGTTAGAAAATTACTAGAGCCATAATTAACAAATTTATTTCCAAGATTGAGGCATTATTACCTTTCTTTGATAGAGATTCTTCAAAATTTCAGTCGTTTTTACCAAAACTTCCTCCATTGATACATTATTGTTATAATTCTTATAATTGTTGGACCTATAGTTAGGATTGAACCTAGAAACATTGGCTAGTAGAAAATAATTAAGAGATTGATTTTCAAGAATCTGCTCATATTTCAAAAGATAACTATACAATTCATCAAATGAAAGTGAATATGATTAAAGAGTAATTCTTGTTATGAATGAATTCCAGTTTGCTTCAAGTCCACCTAGGACATAGATAACAAGATCTTGATTAGGAATTGGATGCCAATGGTTGCTAAATGATCTACAATTATTTTAATCTTTAGAAGGTAGTACTCAATACTAAGGTCTTATTTCTTGAATGTTTGCAATTGAAGTGTAAGATCTATTGCATGAGCACCAGATGAAGAAGCAAAAAATATTTCAAGTTTGCACCTCATTTTAGTAGCTGCAATAACTTGAACTAAATGAGCACTTATAGAAGCACCGCTAAACCATAAATATATAGCTTTTTTGATACATGAGCATATCATAATTCCAACATAAGTCTTAATATTAGTGGGGATCAAGAGTACACTTGGATTATACAAGAAGTTGATGGCCCACCTAACTATGTTTTGGGTAAAACATTGAACAAAAACTGATACTTATCCCCTTTGAACAAAAAATAGATTCATATTTTGTTAGAAAGATATATACGTCTATTTTTCAAAGCATTTATGGTATATTATCTGGACGCTTCTAGAAAATGTTATGATCATTTTACTGTTATATGTCTAGAAGTATATAAACTTACCAAACAAGTATCTTCTTCAAAACTCTATAAGTAGGCCCAAGATTTTAGTATTTTTTTTAAATTTTCATATTTTGCTTATGTAGTTTCTTTTCAACTTATGAAATAAATTTCTCATTTCCTTCCTTGAGAAGTCATCTAATTACTTGTAAAGTGGACACATTTTCTAGGAAGTAATTTTTGTCTTCACTAAGAAGCCAACTTGAGTAACAAATAATTAGTCTATAAATACAAGCAAAGTAGATGATAAATTATTGAGAGTGATTTGTATTTGGGGAGCCTTTTGAGAGTTTTTCTATTTGAATCATATATCTCTTAGGTGAACGCCTTAAAATGGTGAGTTCAAAATACCCATTATTTCTTATTGTAACCTTTATGTGGTGATAATCTATATCTCGTGGGTGTTCAATTAGAGTGGTGAGATTTTACTCATAAACTTATATCTCTTTTATATTCTTTTAGATGGTGATATTATGTATCCCTTTGGAGATTTAAGAGAGTAATGAGATTTTATCTATCAAATTAAATACTATTAGTTTGTTTTTAGATTCAGTTCGTATCATTCTCACGAGACTATTATATAGATTCTACAAAACAAATTTAGGACTTAAGATTGTTGTAATAGGAATAACTTAAGGATGAGGATGCAATGAACTATCAATAATCAATATAAGCTTCCAATCCATACACAATGATTAATGAGATCATTTGTTTGCACCAAATGAGGAAGTTTCCAATTTAATGGAGAAATTGAGATTCTTAGGAGGATAAGTAATTGCAAAAGAAAATGATGAAGGTTGAACTTTATTTTGAACATGTGAATGTGTGTTAATTTTCTTGGTACGGGTGACCATTAACATTTCTTGAGCTTTGTTGGTTTTGATACCATATGAAGAAATGAGAGAGAGAAATTAAGAAGATGATAAATAGTGATTATGATTGAATGAATGTAAGGTGTAGAAAAGACCTTATAGTGACTATGAAAGAGCTTACATGAAACCTAATGAGCTTATCAGAACATTAGCTAACAACCAACAAATGCAACTGAAATCATTTACAAATGTGAGGCCAAGATACAATGTGCAAATGATCAATCCAATTGTGTAGCTTGATCTTATAGATAAAAACAATTGAAAATTAAAATTTGTAAGGATAAATTTGAATTAAAAAGATAAAGTAAAAATATGAATCAAAGTCATCTCTTCTCTCGCTCTCTCTCCGAATTAAGTTCTACGTCTCTTCCTTCATTCTCCTCCTCCCTCAAGGATGAAAATATTGATGGCATCGTCGAAGTTGTCATTACAATATTACTATTTTTTATGTTTTGATATTGAAACTAGATGTTTATATCTTTTGATTAAATTGTTTCTCATAAATATCGTTATCATTAAATTATTATTTAAATGTTTTTTTATGCTAAAAAATCATAGGTATTGTCGTTAAAATATCGTTAAAATGTCCATTGAAATCTACAAAATATCAATATTTTTTTTCATACAATTAAGATTATCTATTTGTAATAGTTAATACAATTAGATGATCTATTTAATTATTTCAAATCTTTCGGCTACTTATTCTACATTATTTTGTAATATATATTATACAATATTTTAATTAATTGATCAACTTATTGATTAATATATATTATAAGTATTTAAAAATATATGCTTTAAATAAAAATTAATTTAAATTTTAAGTAATCGATTATTTTGATGTTTTATAATTTGTTTTACGTATTTTTTAGAGTTTTTATGATTTTTTTCATAGTTTTCAACAAAAAACAATAATAATTTTGATATTTTCGAAAAAATTATATATTAATATCTTAACTCACCTTCTCGTAATATATTTTACAGCATTGTTAAATCAATTCTCATTACTTACCCATAATATTGTCGAGTATGCAAATTCTCCACCTAACCATAATATTCAATTTTCCACCTACCCAACAATCGAAAGCGATTACTCACTCCTCCCTAAGGAAAATCAAGCCCTACCATGATTTAAATACAAAACTAGATCCTCAATAACAACTTAAAACCATACCAAATCGTAAATTTGTTAATTATAAGCCAAACTTGTACAAAAAAGTGCATTCAATTTGTCTATGCGTTTGCTACTCATAATAGGTGAGTGTGTTGGGACACATTAGTTTGGTGTACAAACAAAATATTTAAAACTTTTGATTTGAGTTCGAAGAAAGAGAGGAGGGAGAGAATGCAGAACATAGAGAGTGAGGGTTTTTTTTTAAATAAAAGTTTTAGCAATTTTTTGTACTAGTTCATGGACCAAGTTATTTTAGTAATGTATTTTTTCGAGAAGAACACTTTAGTCTATTTTTTTTAAGTTGAATAAATTTAGTCTAATAATTTTTAAATAGAATAAATAGAATTTAATTTTTTAAAATTAATATTTTTCAATAGTAAAGTTTGATTTCTCTTAAAAATTAAAGTAAAAACTAAAAACTTTATTCTTCCCTAAAAATAAATAATTTCTTTCTTCTTCTCTCAATTCATTTCAATCTCTCTCCTTTTAATTTATATGTCATCATCCAATTTATATACCTCTAATTTATTTATATAAATATTATAAATTTAATTTTTAACTATTAAATTGTTTGAATTTATCAATTACGAAAGAGAAAAAATAATATTTTTTTAATAAAAAATAGAGAGAATTATAGGAGATAATTGAAGAGAAACTCAATAAGAAAGAAATTGTTTTTATTTAATATAGAGAAAAATGTAAAGAGAGTACCTTTTTTCGGATTTTAATCTTATTTTTATATAAAAAATGTTATTTTTAAGAAATTTTTTATTTTATCGTTGAAAAATTATTCAATTAAACCTAAATAACTTTAAAAAGGACTAAATTGTCCTTATTAAAGAATTACAAGCTTAGAGAGAATCTAGTCCCTCAATTTATCGTATTATTATCAAAAAGGTAATTGTATAAAAATAAATAATCATTTTTTTTAATTTTGTTTCCAATTTTTTCAATTTAAAACGGTGTTAATACAATTGAAAAAAATTAACTTTGTTATAGTGTGATCATTTTTCAATAAAAATATAACTAAACTATTTTTAAAAAATAGAATTTAAATTTCATTTTTGTAATAAAGGAAAAACCTTATAATATTTTTCTCATTATAAACTAACGTACAATTTTCTTTTTATAATTGTAATAAACTACACTTTTTTCTTAAAAATAATAAACTATATTTTTTTCATAAAAATTGACAAGATAGAGAATATTTTTCTTACATATAATATTTTGGTCTTCCACGAACTTTTACACTATTTGAAGACAAGAAGGATAGGCAAGAATCACGCTTTTAGTACTACAAAATGTGGTATTTAAGTCAGTTTTTGGAGAAAATTGACTTATAATGAATTTAAAGTCAGTTCGCTGAAAAATCCACGCTATCCATAATTTTTTATTGTCGATTGACGTGTTGAACCAACGCTACACACGTGGATAGCATCGATTGATACGTAAAACCGACACTACATACTACGTGTAATATCGGTTCAATATGTTAATTGAAGCTATCTACAAAATTTTGACTTTTTTTTATTTTGACCTTCTCGTCTAGCTTGTGCCCATTGTTATTTTATTGGTTTCCTTTCAACAAATAGTAAGGATTGACTACTAAATATAATTTTGTTTATATTATTAAGATATTTTATTTATAATATTTTTATATGAAACATTTACATAATTTTCTATAAAATAGAACATTTTTGTAACTTTTTAAACAATAAAATATTATTTTATTAATAAAAATTATGAAATTGAATTTAATGGGATAAAATTATTATTTTTTAACTATTCAAAATTGAATTTGGATAGTATAATTTTTTCTTCTTTGTTTTTAATTAGTTAATTGGTTTTTAAAATTTTTGTGTATTTTATTGGATACTTTTATGTATTGTGTTTTTCGTAGTTATCGAATTTGGATTGAAAAACACAATTCAAAAAAGTTTTCAAAAAAATATAAAAGGTCTATATAGTTAAAATCTTAAAAAATAATTGATCAACAAAATAAAAAATATTGTATTAATTTTTTATTTATAATTTTAAACTGTTAAAATAAAAAACTTATGAGTAATTCCACGTGTCTAGTGTCGGTTGACGTGTTGAACCGACGCTACACGTAGGATGTAGTGTCGATTTTACATGTCAACCGATGCTATCCATGTGTGTAGCGTCGGTTGACACGTAGAATCAATGATATGTCCTACATGTAGCGTCGGTTCAACATGTCAACCGACGATGCTACACACATGGATATTTTTGTTTTCTCTTCTTTCTTCTTTATCAGAACACCATATTTTATATGCAGCACTGTGTAGACGCTCAAAAACCCAAAACCAACTGTCCATTTTTTCTCATTTTTTGGCCACTTACGACCACCAATTCCAGCATTGTTTTGTGGTGTTTCTTCCTCTCCAAATTATCTTCCAGATCTCCTATTTTTTTTAGCAAAATACTCAAATTATTTTACCAATTTTCTCACTTACAAAACACTCTTTTTTTTCTTCATTTCCTTCATTTACTCTTGTAAGTATTTCTATTAATCCTATGCACTTATTATTCACTTTGCGTTATTTTTTGTATATTTTATGTATAAATTTTTGTATTATGTATGTTTTGTATTATGTATGTTATTATATATATTATGTAGGTTTTGTATAAGTATTTCGTAATAAAATAAATTTATATATTTTTATTGTGATTTAAGGTGATGTTTATTTTATTTATTTATGTTAATATGAAATGTGAAAGACATGATTCAAAAATATGATGTTCATTAAAATATCTATGATTTGAAGTAGTGTAGGGTCCACAAAAAAATGATGAAGTCATGTGTGGTTACTATGTCATGAAGTTTATAAGCGAAATCATCACAAATATCAATATTTTAATTAAAGATGTGTAAATCTCTTTTACCAATATACATTCTTAACATATATGAGTTATTTTTTGTGAATTCATGAAATTACATTCTTATTTTGAATTTAAAGACATATAGTTCTTTGGTTGGAAGATGGGTTATAACCTGCAAGAGTTTGATGATTTACGAGAGGAATTGGTATAACACATGGTTCAAATTATATCATCACAAGAAGAATCAGGAGAAGATTATGATGATCTTGAATAGTATATAACAATATAATGGTAATTTTTATAATGCTTTGATTTCTCTATTCATGTGTCTGAAATCTGGGCAACTTGTTTGATGGATGTTTACATTCTCATATATTTAGGGGAATGAATTATTATATGGACTTGTTTTTTGCCCAAATTTTATCTCATTTCTCTTGTCTAGTTCCCTTGTATGACAACATCATGGTAGTCAATGGCCAGCCAAGTACAAGAAAACCACCAAGAATCATCATTCTAGTGTAATATTATGAATTCATAAAAAATAACTTATATATGTTAAAAGATTAGTAAAAGAGATTATCACATCAACACCCGAGTGATAAAATAATAATCTTAACCCTTCAAAATCATATTAGCACTATATTAATATTTTGTCTATAATTATAAAGTTATCTGAAATCAAGCTAGTATTTTTAATGCTATAATGAGCTCTAAATATGAAGTCAAGTGTAACTCTGATTTGTTACTTGGGTTGGTTGGGGAAAAAATAGTTGTTCCATAAGTTTATGGGCACTTTACCCAACCAACCCAAGTAAAAAATCATAGTTACACTTGACTTCATATTTAGAGCTCATTATAGCATTAAAAGTACTAGCTTCATTCCAGATAACTTCATATTTATAAAAAAAAGATTAATACAATGCTAATATGATTTCGAAGGGATAAGATTATTATTATATCACTCGGGTGTCGATATGATAATCTCTTTTACTAATCTTTTAACATATATAAGTTATTTTTTTATGAATTCATAATATTGCATAGGACAACACCATGATAATTTTTATAATGCTTTAATTTCTCGTATGTTTCTGAAGTTTGGACTGTTTGTTTGATTGATGTTTGCCTAGTGATGGCCAACCAAGCTTGAAATAAAGTGGAAATATCACAAAATCCATAACAAAAGAGACATCATTTTATTTGTAATTTAAGTTATATATATATATATATATATATATTGTATATATATTATTTTTTGTAATAAATTTAATTATTAAGTAATTAATTATATTTAATTTTTTAATTATTTGTATTATTATTTAAACTTTGTTAAACTGATTTTGGTTTTTTTCTGCTATATGTGATCAAATACAGGTTATTATTAGAGTAGAAAATGAGTAAAATATGTAAAAAAAATATAATTTAAAGTCGGTTCAATGGGTGAACCGACTTTACGTTTAATGTTAGTTCAACACGTGAACCAACTTTAAAGCCCATTTTTGTAGTAGTGTTTGGCGCTCAAGTTGGATATCAAATGGGTTTATGATAGGATGAAATGGCCATGGAGCTTTCTTAAGGCTATGATGGCTAGGTTGGGTTTTAAAGATAAGTGGATTTAATGGATTATGTTTTGTATCTCAATTGTTTCCTACTCTTGTGCGATTAATGGAGATCCAATTGACTATTTTACTCTTGCTTGGGAACTCTATCAAGGAAACCCATTCTCTTTGTATATTTTCTTGTTATGTTCTGAAGGGATTTTTGGGTTGTAGCATAGGGAGGAGCGTTTTCATCGCATATAAGGGGTTCGCATTTATAGGGTTGTATTTGTTATCTCTCACCCACTCTCTTTGCATGAGATTCATAAAATCAAGGAAGTCTTTTGCATTTATGAGGGGATTCTGGATAAGTGGTGAACTTTCTCAAATTTAGTGTTTTCTTTAATGGTAATTACTAAGGGTCATTTTATACATACTTATATATACAAATTCCTTTATATATATATATATATATATTATAATGAGCTAAAATTATTTATTTTATATTTATTGAAAAAATATTAAATTTTTTTATTTATATGATTATTATTTGACAATTGGATATACTTAGAAAGATCTATGGATATACTTAGCATATGTGGATATAGTTAGATAGACCATAAATGTGCTTAGAAATAAGAAAATCAAAATGGTGCCATTTTAGAAGCTCCTTATGCGAACGATACCTATCATGTACGACACATCGTTCAAACTCCATCCTCGTACCACATATCGTTTTTTTGCTACACTTCCCCCCTAAAGCATGTTGTTTGGTTGTAACATCTAGCTTTTCCAGCACCTTGTGTGCACTATTCAATAAGATTTTAGGGATCTTTCATGATTTTTGTGTGTCATATTAATCCTAATCTAACTTTAAAAAGACCAATTTTCTCATATAAATACCCAACAAAATCACATAAAATACAATCAATATCAGAATTGCAAGAAAATTACAATCCATTGGCTTTAATAATTCAACCACTTCAGATTCTTTTCTCTATCATTTCTCTCCTTTATTATGAAATATTTAGCTATTGTTATTGATTTTATAAATTATATGTCTAGCTAAATATTCAATGTAATTGTGGAAAATTTCAAGTCTCAAACTATGGTTTAATTAATTTAATGCCACGAATAATTTTAATTTTAATTCTTAATTCTTGATGTATTTGATTATATGTTTGAATGTCATGACTATATATGTATGAATTAGACTGATCAATTAGTTTGTTGAATGAATATGTTTATATATTGTCTAAGATATTAGTATCTAATTTCTAATATTATTATTTGAAGTGGTACCTTATGGCTACTGTCTCAAGTATGGTTGAATACCTTCGCTAAAGGCTAAACGATTGTTTTAATCTACTTTAGTTATCATCTTTTTAGATCTTAATATAACAAATGAATTAAATCTAGTAAGCGTACCTCTAAGTTGTTTAGGATTTAGGTTGATTAATAAGCGAACATTTAATCAATTATATGATAAGAAAAGATGAAAAATCTTAAGTGGACCTTGATTTTAAAGCTAAAGTTAAGAACTAAATAGTGATTTTAAACTATGAAAGTAATTTAGGACTTAAGAAATTAATTTACATTCATGACATATTTCATAAAATTGTAAGCTAGTGGTGAAACAGTCCCATAATCACATATATCTCATAATCTTACTACAAATTATTTTATGTTATTTTTTTAAAAATAATTAAAAAACACCATTTTCTAATTCAATTAACTCGTTAGCAAACTAATAAATAGTAGTGAAAATTGTCACCAATTCTTTTAGGTACGATAACCCTAGTTCATAAATTTTCTTATCACTTATATATGATCACATATACTCGCGTGTTTTGAATCATGTTAGTAATATGGGTACATAGGTAAAAAAAGCTATCCAACAAAAGTTGGGTTTTTGCTATAATTCAGGGTTTTTAGGATACCTTGGGTTGCACACCTTTTTCTAGAGAGATAAAAGGAGCCAATTGAACTATATTCACGATAGAGTTCATGATAAGTTACAATCTTGCTCAAGTCAATTTCTTCCTTCCTCTGGGAAAGAAGTCATTCTTAAGGTTATGGCTTATGTTATGCCTAATTACTCTATGAAATGTTTCCTCTTACCGACTGGTTTATGCCAGGATATTGAGAGAGCTATGCAGTAGTTTTGGTGGGATACTACCGAGAATTCTAGGAAGATCTATTGGCTCTCTTATAAAAAGTTGTGTAGTTAACGACTTAAGGGATGGCTAGGGTTGAAAGATCTATAAGCTTTTAGTTTGGTTATACTTGCAAAACAATGGTGGAGGTTGATTAAATTCTCACTCTTTATTTATTTAAGTTTTTAAGAAAAAGTATTTTCATCTTGGCTTAGTTTTTGGTGCAAAGTTGGGAGCTTCTCTTTCTTAGGCTTGTGTGAATTCTTATAGGCCTGAGTTATTTTGTTAGTAGGAGCATGTTGGGAAACTAGTTATAGTACCAGTGTTTATATTTGGGATGACCTTTGAATCCTTTTCCCTCATTCGAGTTTTTTTTGTTACTTTTCTAAGGTCTGGTTACACTCTTTTTGTTAAAGACTTTATTGATTTTAATACAACAACTTGGAAAGATAACCTTATGCGTGATATTTTTAATCTCTTAGAGGTAGAAATTATCTTAAACATGTATTTTAAGCCTAATTGTATGGATTATCCAATGTGGTATCATTCTTCCCATGGGTATTATAATTTTCAGTCTGATTATCAAGTTTCTCTTGGTTGAGTGATCAAGCACGTCCCACTCCACATCTTTAGAGGTATTTATGAAAACTTAAAGTCTAACCTAAAGTTAGACATTTTCTTTGGAGTTGTATGTATGATATCTTATGGTCTGAGAATAAGACATTGCATGGTTCATGTTCAGTGTCCCTTGTGCTCCCTAGAATGAGAGAATGTTAGTCACCTTGTATTAATTTGGGATAATATCTACCTTCTACTAATATTTCTAATTTTATTATAGATTATTTTTCCTTGAACTTACACGGTAGGAAATCATACCAAAGGATACCTTCTCTTTTTATTTTTACCAATAGTCTATACAGAATTTAAAATGCTATTAATACTTTAATGTTTAATCATGTAACCTTTAATTGTACATTGTTTCTTGGCTTACTAATTGTGAAAAGTATGTTAGGCTTATAGCTAATAACAAATAACTTCCTTGTAATTTGTTTCATTAATAATAACATGATTACTTTAATTTTATTTTGTGTTATACTTTATCTTTATCTATTTATATTATTTCATATTACCTAAATTTTAAATAAAGATACTAATTTATCTATCCATAAAAAAAAAACTAAAAAAAAAAGGTAGTAAATTTTTATTTTTTGGGTTAGTTTCTAAAAGAGTTTTCGATAAGGAGGACTATTTATTATGACAGTTAAAAACCGTAGAGAAAAAAGAAGAAGGATATTTATCGATAGGGATACGTTGATGGTTTTGGTAGGACTCGAACGGGAAAAATGGTTGACAAAACGTCACATATTATTAATTGTATCTCAGAAACAATAAAAGAGGGTATTTAAAAGTAGGTGACAAAACCTGTCATATTATTAATACTTGAAAATGATTTATGCAGACAAAGGATAAAAGCAGGTATTTAAGGACTTTTATCTACCATGGTACAAAAAGGACAGAAATATCATAAATATATTAAAAATCTCATTTAAATTTTTAATTTATTTTAATAATGCTTTAATATTATTATTTTGAAAAAAACATCATAAAAATATATTTATGAATAATTTACTTTTAATAAACACATATCATTATTTTAACAACCAATTTTAATTAAAAAAATTATTTCCGCTATTTTCAATTGTTAAAAACTTTGATTCCATTATTTTTTTTTGATAATTTTTCTTCTATTTTTATATATTTATTATATTTTTCTAATAATGTTGTTATATTTTTATTATTATTATTAAAGTACAAAAATATGATAAAATTAAATTATCTTCAAATTTTTATTATTATTGAAATAGTTAAATTGTTTTAGACACTATAACTGATGAAAAGTTGATATTCAGTTTGATCATGTTTTGGTATTACAAAAATAGGTATAAAAACTAAAGATGAACTTAAGAAAAAATAGAAAAATAAAAAGAAAAAATAAATATAAATTAATAGAGTTGAAGATTATAATAATTAAAAATAGCGGAAATAATTTTATCTTTTTTATTTAAGGAAAGAGATAGGTGAAATAACATCGTATACACTTCAATTAACTATAATCAAGCATGCTTTTTATTTGACTTTAAACGATCTATAAATACTATTTTATTTTTTATATTTATTTTTTAAAAATAAAAAAATAAAAAAATTATTAAAAATAAATATAAAACTAACCAAAAAGTACAAAAGTCGATCTACCAAGGTGGCAGATGATGGTGGTAGCACCTTCCTACCAGAGGATTTCTCGAAATACCGTTTTCATATTAATATAGTTTTAATGTTTTTTTTAATAAAGGTCTTTAAAAAATAATAACTTATATACTTACATACTCATAATCATATATATATATACTGTTGATTCAAATTTATATTCTTACAATACTTACAAGTAGCTATATAATTGTATAATGTAGTTGGTACGTAAAATAAAGAATTTTAACAAATGGGTTTTAAATTTTGTAATATGGTCTTTCTCAATTTATCTTTTTAAAGATTTTTTCCATTAATTCATGTAATTAATCTAGTTCATGATATTATAGATTTACTCATTTTAAAGATTTCATGCGATGTATAATATTAAATTACTTATTGCTGTTATAAAAATGTAGTAAATATTAGAATGAAAATTTTATATTAAATGCGCTAATTATATATATATATATATATATATATATATATATATATATATATATATTTTATAAATGAGAAGAGAAAAAAAAACATGTTCGTCATCCTCATCATCATCTTGTGCAGATTTGAGAACCACAGATAAAGGTAGGTATAGCTTTGATGGTCTCTCAAATTTTTAGTTGGAGTCTTAATTTAAACATAGCCTCAGTTTCTTTAGTTTGCCAGGAAAATCAAGATAGTAATAAAGATGGTTTATGTAGTTTTGTAAATACATCTATCAATTCAATACTTTGAATTTAAAAAAACCTTATGTTAATATATTACCTTTTGATTTGTCAGTCATTTTTAATTATTTATATTATATTTCTTTGGTTCAAATTTGCATCCTTTGTTTTTATTCTATTCTATAATTAGTTAATGCATTCTTTAAAATATATATTTTTTATAATATAAATAAATATATATTTATATTTCTCAATGTTATATGTTAAATTTAGTTCTAATTTTATTTCAAAATTTAAGTTATAAGATGTAAGATTTTTCTTATTTATATACGTAGTATGATTACGAGTTACACCAGTGAGATTTTAACATTATATTAAAATAAATAAATAAATAAATATTTATAATCAATAACATTAAAAGTAGGCGACGGACTCTTGTATGACAAACAAGGACCATAGCATCATCGCATTTTTATTTAATTAATACATTAATACGTGAATACAAAATAAAACTATGAAACATACCATAAGAAGAATTAATTTATATTCTTACACCTCCTAAACATATAACAAGGGCCATAGCATCATCAATGTGATTACAATTTTTTTTCCCAAAACTTCTCCTCGTTACATGTCAAGGTAAAATCTCTACACACACTTATAATAACTTATAAATACGTGTAATTTTCCTACATGCATGTAAAACTTTTCTGTTGTCACCAACTATTGAATCAACTTTAAGAAAAACCTATATGGTAAATTTTACTTATCTCAATTGTGGATGTAAATTTCTTATAAAATGATCCTTTCAATAGATTTCTTTATTTATTTTTAAAAAATTAAATTATATAATTATTTGACTTTTTTTATTAGAAAAAATTCTTAAGATGGAAGGAATGATAGTTTCATTTTACCACTTAAATCAAACTTTGAACTAACAAGAAATATTGAAACACAATCTCAAAACCATGACCTCATACATATAATACCAATAGAGAAATCAATCCAACTATCCTAAAATTGAAGTAATTATTTAACTTAGCCCCTGGTTTCATCACTTATTAAAAATGAAATCATGTTAAATAATTGAATTATTTATGCATCAAAATATATCATTTTTCAATCATTTAACATGTTGTTTCTTTTATCATCTTTGTTAATAAATCAAACCTAACATAGTTTTTATTTATTTTTAATAAAGAAGAATGATTTGAATACATATATCAATTTATATATAAGAGAATTTCACTTTTTATTAATAGTTGATTTTAAGTTTATTTCAATGCTTTACACTCTAATTTATTAACTAATTAAAAAATTAAGATGTTGAACAAGTCATTCAATTCAATCATTACAAGATAGATTTAGGTTTATGATCATGTTTATAATAATCGAAGCTATGTGAGAAAGATCATAGATCAAGTTTCCTATGATTTTGTTTTTTAATCGATTCCATAGACATACTTTATGGTCTCAGTTTTTATAAGATCGAGGTCATAAGTTATGTCTATGATTATAAATTTAAATTTAAATATAATTATTAATTAGAATATTAAAAGTTAATATAATTTTTAAAAATTATTAATTATATAATATTAAAAATCATATTATATTAAAATTAAGAGTAAAATTATATTTGAGAATTTATATATTAAAACATAATAAAATCTTATTAACTAATTCTAAAATTTACAATAATTTTGAACGATAACCTTACAATTATAAGATATCTGTTAAAAAATTACACAAAGTTTCAATAAGTCAGATTTATGATAAAGCAAAATACTACACAAATTTGATAACGGAGTTCGGCCAATCTTGTTTATGTCTCTAGACCTACTGCAGATCTTTTTACTGAAAGGGAAAACATTACACAAGGTGTTTACAACACTCATAACTCACAACCCACAACCCAATTACACTCAAGAAAATTGCTCTAAATTTTTTCTCACAAAATATTTTCTTTCTAATTTTCTCACAATTGGAATAAACACTTGGTTATTTAATTCATTACAATTACACATCTATTTATAGAAAAATTCACTCCTTAAATTATTCCTTAAATTAATGGTTCCTTGAATTGCTCCTTGAATTAAGCTCCTTGTTTTGCTCTATGTTTTGCTTCATGTTTTGCTTCTTAATTTGCACCTTAAATTATGGAGCTTTATAGCAATCTCCAACAATCTCCTACTTGAAGACTGATTTCAAAGGGTCTTTACACCTCGATCAATGCAACATTTTTTCTAGTCTTGTTACTCTAGCAAATCAACTGAAGTTGAGCACAACTTCAATTTCATGGAAAGCTCCCACTTGCTAGTATCTCGAGTCTGAAAAGCTTCATCATAGCATTCAGGCTCTCCTCTATCAGTCAGTAACATATAGTTCATGTATATCTTGTTAGAGACATATGGTCGAGAAGACCTTCTCAATACAGGAGCTGTAGTAGGAGGCTATGGTGTGTCAAACTGTTGCTCACTGTTCTATCCAACGAGTTCCTCTGGCTGAGGACTTGCTAAAATTGGTTCTGTTGCGGAACTATCTGGGACATCATATGCATATGAAAATATTGACTCATTCTGCTTTGAGTCGTTAGCGTCTATTTTATGCATGTCCTTATACATCACTATTTCGTTGAAAATCACATCTCTACTACAGATCACTCTTTTGTTTTCGTCATCCTAAATGCGGTAGCCAAACTCATACTCACCATAACCAATGAATGTGCATTTCTTGGATTTGGGATCAAGCTTATTCCTACCTTGATCACTGATATGCACAAATTCTAAAAAGCCGAAAACTTTTAGATGTGATAGTTTCGCATCTTTTCTGCTCCATACCTCTTTTGGTATTTTGTGTTCTAATGGAACAGATGGGCCTCGGTTGATCAAGTAAGCTACTGTGTTGACTACTTCTACCTAAAATTGCTTCGGTAGACCTGACTATATACGAATGCTTACATAGATTGGAAACTATGACCTCATACATAGAGTATCAATCGAGAAATCAACCGAATTATCCTAAAATTGAAGTAATTATTTAAATTAGCCCCCTAATTCTTACATGTTGGTTTCATCACTTATTAAAAATGAAATCATGTTGAATAGTTAAATTATTTATGGATCAAAATATATCACTTTTTAATCATTTAACATGTTTCTTTTATCATCTTTGTTAATAAATTAAACGATAACTTAGTTTTTATTTTTTTAATAAAGAAGTATGATTTGAATACATATATCAATTTATATATAAGATAATTTCATTTTTTATTAATAGTTGATTCTAAGTTTATTTTAATGTTTTACGCTCTAATTTATTAACTAATTAAAATATTAACATGTTGAACAAGTCATTTAATTTAATCAATACAAGAAAGATTTAAGTCTATGGTCATGTTTATAATAACCGAGATCTAAGTGAGAGAGATTATAGACTGTTTCTTATGATCTTATTTTTTAACCGATTTCATAGACATATCTTATAATTTCGTTTTTATAAGATCGAAGCAATAATGTATGTCTATGGTCATAAATTTAAATAAAAATATAATTATTAATTATAATATTAAAAATTAATATAAATTATAAAAAAATTATTAATTATATAATATTAAAATGAAAAATAAAATTATATTTGAAAGTTTATATACTAAAATATAATAAAATTTATTAACTAACTTTAATATTTACTATGATTTTGAACAATAACTTTACAATTAGAAGATTACTTCTTACTTCTGCAAAGCATTTATATAGATAAACTTTAATTCGGGAAAGGATAAGTTCACATTGTTGGTCATCGCAAGTCTCCAACACTTTCTGTACTGCATAGTTGGCAAACTGATCCTTCATCATTGCCTGTATTCAAATGAAGTCAGTCAGAAAGAGTTTGGTTGTTCAAAATTGATATGTGTATCATCTATCAATTGCTTCAAATAGACAAAGAATAAAAATAACCATCAATTCAAGAGTTGAAGTTAGTCTTTCATTCCTTTCAAACAAAAAAATACCTAATTATCTAATTTGAAATTATATTTCTTCAAGTTAGAAAATAATTAACCAACAAGAATGGAGTTGTTCTTTTTAAAATTCATTTTTATTGTAGATGATGGCATGTATGAAAATTTGACCATCTTGAAAATAAATCATATGTAAGTTCGAATGGGTGGAGAGGGACCCTCACATGTTTGATAGCATTGACAATACAGCTTGCAATAACATCACACTTCATAATTCCACCAAATATATTTACCAAAATTGCCTTCACTTATCATCAGAAGTCAAAATCATAAATGCCTCAACTACCTAATGAAGAATGAAAAGAAAGAAAGAGGAGACTTTTAGCGGGAAAACATTAAGTCAAATTTTTAGCAACTGTGTTAAGCTGAGTTTTCTTTTTCTTTTTTTTAATATATGATATGTTGAAAATGAATTTTAATAAAAATAAATAACGAGAATAAGTGCCAAATTTTAGTCTCTTACAACTTTATACCACATTGTTATTTTAGCGTTATTTAGGAGATGTATAAATAAAAAAAAATTTGACTATTAAGTTTGATCCTAAATGACGCACATTTTTATGGAATGAGGGAGGATTTAGACAAATGTGATTCCACATGCGTACGCACCTTTGTTGGACCAACTGGTTTTACCGAGCCGAACACATGTACATGACATTTTATTTTTGATTAAAATTATTTTTTCACCGAGATATGATCGTTATTTTTTCACTCAAATATGACCGTTACTTTTTCACTCAGATATAGTCGTTACTTTTTCTACCCAAATATGACCGTTATTTATCATAATTATGATCGTTACTTTTTTCACATAGACATGACCATTATTTATCATAATTATCACACATTTTTTCAAACTATAAATAGAGTTCCTTAGTTCTAAGTTTAATCATATCATTTTGGAAATAGTTCTTACAGATAAAAAAGAAGATTTTAAATTATTTTTTGAGTTTTTTGAACAACATAAACTTCATAGTGTAACATTTTGGATTTTATCAATGCAGTGAAACTTCGGAACAAAAACCAAAGATTTTAAATTGTTTTATCCAAAGAACGACGAAGTTGTGTTTATTTGTATAAATTTGAGAAAAATCACAAATCCAAGTAATACATTTCAATATATCGGTAATATTGATTTTATATTGTTTTTCACCTACTTGTTCCAACATGATAATTAAAAATCTATAATGCAAGATGAACAATTGCATAAAGCGTGCATGCCTCTTAGCAATTCTTTATCTACTCGATCTTCTTCTCAAACTCTCCTACTCCATCTAGAATTTTAGTAAAATTGCTTTACTTGTTTCAATTCTTTCCTCGATCACTTTGAGTCTCCTCATACTTGTTTTCTACCACCCTTTTCTTTTGATGAATTTTCACCACTTTTTTGTATTCTAATTAAAAAAATAAATTAAGAAAAACCTTTTACGCCTTTTGATTTCAGCTCTTTTTTTTGTCATTTGATATCTGATTTTGTTAAAGTTCAGCATCTTGCTCGTTTCATGTTTTTATGTTTGTGATTTTGTTAAACAATATTCTTTGTTTTTGTGATCTATGATCTGAGTCTCAGTAGATCCATCTATTTTATTCACCACCTTTTATTTTTTTTACTCTCTCTCTCTCTATATATATATAGAGAGAGAACACTTTTGAGAACCATTAAAGAGTTGCTTGTGACCTATTATGGAAGGAGATCAAGATTGATTTTGAAGATCAATAACAACTCCATCAGCTTTCCTGGTAACACAAAGAAATCAATTAATTAAGGTACCTAATGCACATCATAGATCTAAATTTCCTTAATTATTTTTTACTATTTTTTATGTGGTTCTTCATGCCTTAAATTTTTTGTTTGTTTGTTTATAATTCCATTATTCCAATATTATCTATTTTTACTATGCTTTTATCGTCTAATTAACTTTTTTTCTTCTTCTTCTTCGGATTAATACTCTAATGTTTTTCTTAATTCTAATTACTTGTAAACAAACCCACACATATATACTTACTTGATCGAACCCATGCTCTCTCCATTCAATTAAAAAAGCTAAGTATTTAATAAAGGAAAAAAAAGGATTAGAGTCAAAATAGTCATATAACTTTAGTCTTATTTATTTTAAGTTTCTTTCAATTTTTAGATACAATCAATTTTGATTAATTTTTTTAAAAATAATATTTTTTATGAGTAAAATTTGTTTTTTACTAAAAACAACGTATGAAAACACTTTCCCACTTTATGTTTCAAAATATTTTTTTTTCTCATATAAGTATCTTTTAGTCTTATTTTTCTTTATTAAAAATACTATTTAAATTCAAATAAATTTAAAATAAAAATAAATATTTAAATTCAAATAAATTTAAAATAAAAAAAAACTTTTAATATTTATATAAATGAGTTAGAAGTACATAAATATAAAAAGATGAGAGAGAAAGAAAGGATTAAGAGAGAATAAGAGAATAAAAAGACTAAGAGAAATGAAACAGATAAATTGATAATTTTTAGAAATAGATATGGTTTTTTGATATTTTATTTTTATTTTTATTTTTAAAAAAATCCAATTTTACTCTCGAAGAAAATATCGTTTTTTAAAAATTGGAATAAATTTACTATATCAAAAAATTATAGAATTAAACATACTTAACTTAAAATAAAAAATGACTAAAATGCCCTTATAAGAGTTATAAGACCGTTGGTACCTAGTTCTGGAAAGGGAAAACAGGGAAAACAAATAAATAAAGAGTATTTCATATTAAAATAAAATTAATAAATCAGATTATCTAACCTAGAGTTTTTTTACTTTTCTCGTTTCAGAATTTATTTATTTCAATTTTATGTTTAGTTATGTTAAAAAATATAATAAAATGAAATCGATTCTTATAAGAGAAGGAATCATAATTTCTTCTTTCCCTTAAGGAATCATGATTTCATTCTCATTTTAATTTTTTTTTCAATTTTACCTCAACCTCGAATATAACCATAAATCTTAAGCCTTTAACACTAAACCTTAAGCCTTAAATCCAAAACCTAAAACCCTAAATTCTAAATCCCAAAACCCAAAATCATATTTAGAAAAATAATAATTTTAACCCTAAACCTTAACCTATAAATATAACTTTAAACTCTATTTAGAAAATAATAATTTTAACCCTAAAATCCAAATCCCAAAACCTTAAACCCTATTTAGAAAAATAATAATTTTAACCCTAAACCTTAACCCACAAATATAACCCTTAACCTTAAACCCTAAATCCCAAAAACTTAAACCTTAAGCCCTATTTAGAAAAATAATAATTTTAATAATGTATTTTGTCTGACGAAAAAATAATGATTAAATTATATTATTTAAATTTTACTAAATATATGAGTATTAAAATAATATACAGTGTTTTTCATTCCATTCTAAATGTAAATCAAACACTATAATATTGATTCCTTCTATGATTTCAGTTATCAAACAAAAAAAACTGTTTTTTTTTCATTCTATTCCTATTCTCATTTCTATTTCGTGAACCAAATGCCTCCTTATATGACAAGGTCTTTATTCCTTCTCAAAGGAATAAGTGTACGATTAACAATAAATTAATAAAGATTACAGATATTACATTTATATAATATAGTAGAAAGTCATATTGATCCCTTTACTTATTTAAAATGTGTGATTTAGTTCCCTAATTTTGAAAATATGATATTTAATCTTTTATAAAAAGGATGCCAAAAAAGAAATTTAATAATTTAAAATTTATTTAAAAATAAATATAAATTATCAAGGGTATTTCAGTTATAGAGTAGGAGTAAAAGATTATAATACTCTTACCATCTATGTTTAAATTATTTTTGATTTGATAGAATGGACTTAAATGACAAAATAATCTCACCAATATATGGTTAACTTTTTATATCAATAAAAATCTTTTTCTGACTTTTTTATAAGTAAAATAGCTAATTAGTATTTTTTATAAATAAAAAGATTAATGAGTACATTTTTTATAAGTTAAAAGAGCAACGAGCACCTCTTAAAATAAAAACATTAAATAATACTTTTATTTAAAAAAAATAGATACTCATAATATTTTTTGCTATATAATAATATAAAAAACTCTTGGATCTAAATATATCATAAACAAAATTGTGAAACCAAAATTATAATATTTCTTTGGTCACTTGGAAAAAAACATTACATAAAATAATATTTTTAATACTCGTAATAATAAAACTAGTATTTTTAGTTTAAATTGAGAGATATATAAATTAATATTAAGAGATGTTATTTTTATTATTATAAATATTATAAGTGTTAGTTTCGTTGTTTTCCTTTAAAAAAAAGATTTTGAGATTTATACATCATAATTGTCTTTCATCTTAGCTAATATTATTAATGCGAGTGTTTGATTAGTCAACGATGGTATTAAATTTTCTATAAGAAAAATGATATTCTGGTTACTTCTTGCAGTCCTACGAGAGTGAGCAAAGTTAATAATTTTTTTTCTCTTTCTTTTGTAAACTACAATTTCATTAACTTTTTTAAAACTTAAAACTTTATGCAAAGTTAAATTACCCACCTGCATCTTTAATTATCTCTAAACGGATAATAGAAGGTAAATCTAGATAATTAAAAAAAAAACCAAAATTATGTGCTCTCAATGCCCATCATATGAAGCTATGGGCTATTATATTTACAACTCAAGGATTTCAAACAAAATTAATATTAATAGAGTTAATTAAGAAGAATATATAATATTAAAGACATAAAGATATTGTTTTAAATAGTCCCAATAAAAAGTTGAGTTCCAAAAGTATGGATTTACTGTTTATTTATTTATATTGAAAGGATGGTACTCGTGGTGTGCATGAAACCTTTGGTATGGTCAAAGATATGGATAATTGTCCGACATGTTAAGCTATTGGGTTGTCTTTAGGTTTAATCTGCAGGTTGATAATGGGCTGATACGAGCTCTACTACACGGGCTGATGTTGGTATGTACAATACGAACTAATTTCAGGTCATTTTGGACTCTGATCCTCGAATAGATTTTCTTAGGATGACGTGTGCACTAAGCCTAAGGGTTTAGTTAGACTCAAGGTAACCCCTTTCAAGGCTAAGTCTTACTCCTAGTCATAGGTTACCTCATTCTTTTGTCCCAGATAAATATAATTACTAATAGTGGATCCTTTCCATTTGGTTTAAACTAATAAATTTCATTTTGAAAATCACTAGCAAGAAGCACATATTTCAAATCACATTGATTACCAATTGTATGTCGATAGAGTAGCTAGAAGTTCAACTTGTATTAAAGTACTTGATTAAAGTTTTTTAGTTGCTTAAGTGATTGGTTGATCCATTGAGTCATGAACAATTATTTCTATTGAATTTTGGTGGAAAAAAAATGAATTTTTATAAAACAAATAATTCCAATTTTTGACTTGTCCCACATTGTTGTTTTACATCACTTAAGAGATGTATAAATAAAAAATGATTGACTATTATATTTGGGTCATAAGGTGCACCCATTTTTATAGAAGAGGAGAGAACCTAAGTAAATGTGATAGCACATGCGTGTAAGCTGCCATCGTTGGTCGTATCGAGTGCTCGTGTGTGTGTGAGTGTGAGGTGACATTTTAGTTTTTAGGAATTTTTTTTATTAAAATATTTTTTCACTCAAACAATGGTCGTTATTTTTTTACTCAGAATATAACAGTTTTTTTCTTTACTTAGAAATTGATCATTATTTTTCTTTATTTAGAAAATGGCTGTTATTTTTTCTTTACTTAGAAATATCCGTTAAATAACCGTTATTCTTTTTTACTCAGGAAATGACCGTTATTTTTTCTTTTATAAAAAGATCGTTACTCTTTCCACTCAGATATATCCGTTATTATCATAATGGCCACATATTTTCTCAAACCTATAAAAAGAGGGTCTCAGTTCTCAGTTTTAACACATCAATTTGTAAACATCTCTTACTAAGAAAAATCTCTCAAAAAGAAAAAAGAAGAAGATCCTAAATTATTTTGAGTTTTTCGAGCAACAAAATTTTATAGGTGTAACATTTCGATCTTCATAAGTGTAGTGAAGTTTTGAGATAGAAAAAAAGATTCTGGGTTTTTTTATCCCGTGGATGACGAGGTTGTGTTTTCTTGCACAAGTTTGGGTAGAGCCGCGAAACGTCTTAAAGAGAATGACCTATTTCGTTACTCAACCCAAGCAGTAAATTTCAATATATCGGTAACATCATTCTTACACTGCTTTTAACATACTTATACCAACAAATTTCCATTCGTTCCTATTGTAACATATGTGTTCACCAATAAAAAAATTGAAGGAGGACGATTCCACTAACAATCTAGTTTCATAACATTCTTAGATTCGTACATAACTATTGTTACATTCAAAAATTCAGCTACTAGTTCTTTTACCATGTTATCACTCACAGAATATCCATACTTTTTCCTTCAAATACCATTTTGTTTATGACTCGATATAATATATCAATTATTATTAAAAGATAAGCATGAGTTTGTTTGTTCAATAAGAAATTATTTAATCTTTTCAGAGTTGTAATAAAAAAATATTTTAAAAAACTTTGAAAGTCACTCCAATTATTATATTCATTCAATAATCTAAGAGGAGACGAGAACCATAAGTGACGTAAGATTCTATTAAATCTAAGCTAAAATGCTTCAAAGGGAATCGAAACAATTCTTAGATTGAATTCAAAGGATTACAAACAATTATCCTTAGAGAATTGTCTCAACATCTGTAACAAAAATGGCCAAAATTCTAACTAACTTCTTTGGACCAACAACTAGTATATATGTTCAAACATGGTGAGTGGGAGCTGTTTGGCTAATTGCATCACACAGATGGTGGGTATGGGTGCTAACAATAACTCTCTTTTACACTCGCAATTACCATAAGAAAAGTCATCTACACTAGCCACTAATAAAAATGGAAATTGGTATGCAAAAATATGGGAAATGACAATAAAAAGCCTTTAACAACTATATTTTTGTTAACAACAAAACAACACTAATGCCCTACATCAAAGCCTCCCTTTGAAAAATTCTTCTCCGAATTCCCTTGTTTGATGATAGCATCTTACGGTGGGTGATAAGCACGAAGATCATAGATGTTGAAAGTATTGGAGATGTTCCAATATGCTAGAAGCTACAGAATATAAGCGTTGACATTGATTTTTTGACAATGCAAAAAGGACCAAATTTTTTGGATTGGATCTTAGGGCAGGAACTAGGTGGAAGTTTATGCTTGTTAAGGTGAACCATTATTAATTCCACTTCTATAAATTCTTAAACTCTTTGATGTTTGTCCACATTTTGTTTGTATTTGGAGTACATGGGTTTAATATTTTCCTTAATATGTTGGTAAAGTATTTGATAATCTTGTTAAATGCAAAGTCCAACCGAGGTAGTAGCAAATCACAATGTTTTGGCTGCTTCTAAACTAGACATTGAAGCATACTATTTATCACTTCTATTTTCACATTCAATTATGGATGATGGGTACTAGTGAAATTTAATATTATGTCTAGCCTTTTCCATAGCTCCTTTCAAAAGTGATTCATGAACTTCATATCCCTATTTGAATTTAGAATCTTTGGAACCCTATATAGCCTTGCTACGTGCTGAAAAAATTGTAGCAATATGACTAACATCATATATTTTTTGCAAGGTTATAAATGTGAATAATTTAGAATATATCGACCACTATTAGGATAAAGTTTACACTTTGTGAAACCTTTCGTAAGTTGAGGATAAAATCCATACTCAGCTCCTCCCAAATTGTACTAGAAATATGCAGTGGTAGATAGGGTCTAACATTATGCACATCTTCTTTAGAGCTTTTAAAAACATGGCATTTTTTTATCATATTGGAAACCTCTTTTCGTAAGTATCCCCAATAGTATCTTTCTTCCATTAGGGATATGGTTTTATCCCTTCCAGAATGAGTCATAAAACCCTCACTATAGATATCATCAAATAGATGATCTCTCAAAGATTTGTTTGGAATGTATAATCTATTTCATTTAAATAGATAGCCTTCCTACCCATGAAATTCTCCAGTATCTTCTTGTTTATAACATGTTTTCCATATGATCGAAGAGTATTCATCAGAGGGTATAATTCAGGTGGGCTATTAAAGTTGGTAACCACCTTGGTTAGTGTCAATACTAGCATATGTCACTTGCTTAGTACGTTAACCATTCGATTGTGCTGATCCACCTTAGGTTTGAATGCATAAGTAAATTTTGTAGGTAGATTACCGATGTAGCATGAATCCTTGAGATGTTCTTTTGGGAACTCAGAAATTTCAAGGTTTGGTGATCACTGTGAAGGACAAATTCCACTTTGAATAAGATAATACTCCCAATGTTGCAATGCTTGTAGGATGGAAAAGAACTCTTGATCATATGTATTCCATTTTTTACTAGATTCACTTAGTTTTTCACTAAATAATTCGATGGGTCTCCCATTCTATGATAGGATTGCTCTATACCCATTATGGAGGCATCTGTTTCTACTTCTAAGACCTTTTCAAGATCTGGTAATGTAAAAATAGGAGCTATACACAATTTTTCTTTAATTGTAGCAAAATTGTCTACCTATTCTTGTCCCTATTAAAACTATCCCTTTCTTATGTAATTGGTTATTTATGCCATAACTGATCTAAAACCTTTCATAAACCTTCTATAAATGGTAGTTAGCCCATAAATATTCTTAGGATTTGGCCACTGTTTGATTGCTTCAACTTTATTCTCTTATGTAGAAATTTCATCAGCCTCTATCTTGAACCTAAGGAATAGAAGTTATTTAGTAAGAAACTCACACTTTCCTAGGTTGAGTAGAATTTGTTGTCTTTTAGGGATTGTAGGATAGCCTTTAGGTGTTCCAAATTTTCTTGATTTTTGCTAAACATAAAGATGTTATCAAAGTATACTACCACACTTTTTCCATTAAAAGGCTTGAGAACTTGGTTCATAAGTATCATGAATGTATTAGGGGCATTACAAAGACCAAATTCATGACTAGAATTTATGTAGTCCATTGTGGGTCTTTAAGGTAGTTTTCCATTTATTACCTTATCTTATTCGTATTTGGTGATACCCATTTTTAGATCCAATCAAGAAAAGAATTGAGTCCCTTGTAATTTGTCTAACATGCCTTCTAGCCTTGGAATGGAAAATCTGTATTTTATGTTGATTTTGTGGATAAATCTACTATCAACACACATCCTCATTGTGCCATCCTCCTTTGGTACTAAGAGTGCATGGACTATGCAAGGGAACTTGCCACCTTGGATTAGGTTCTTCTATAGTAAATCCTCCAATGTTTCTTGAAGAATCTTATGATCATTAGGACTCATCCTATAGTGGGGTAGATTAGATGGATTAGACCCTATCACAAAATCAATGGAATACTATACATCTCTTATGGGAGGTAGTTCACTAGGGGAGAGCTCTATTTATTTAGTAAGTAAAGGGGTTATGATTGGTGGAATTTCAATCTTGCTTTGTGTTGATCTTGAGTAAAACAAGAAAAAATAAAATTGCTTCCATGTACTTCCCTTTCAAAGTCTTTACAATTGGTGCTAAGAAACACTTTTTGTTTCTCAATTTTTCTTCCCTTGCATTGGTCTATTTCAGTGGTTGAAAGAAATGAAATATTTCTTGCCTTCCATACAAAAATGTATACATTTTTCTTGCCCTTGTGTAATACTTCAACATCATATTCCCATGGTTTTCCTAATGACACTTAACAAGCATCCATCTCAACTACATCACATTGGACTTAATCTTGGTAGAACTTCCCTATTGACAAAGGAACTTTACACACATTTTGCACCCTCACTTCACTTCCTTTATTAATCCAACCAATCTTGGAGGGATTAGGGTGTTTGATAGTATTAAATCTAAAACCTTAACCAAATCCTTTGAAATGATGTTTTCTATGCTTCCAATATCAATTATGACATCATAAATCTTCCCCTATATGGTGCACCTTGTTTTGGAGATAACATGCCTTTGTGAGGCCACCTATATTATAGATAGTAAAATTTATTGGATTATAAATATAGTGCATGTTCTCCTTCATCACAAGTGATAAGCTCTACACCATCCTTGTCATGTTTTTCATTCTTAGTTCCATCTTTAGAGTAATCACAATGCTCAACCAAATTGGTAGATCTACACTGAGGGAATTCATTGTATCGATGTCCAAACTGCAAGCATTTAAAACATTTGGTATTTTGAAATTTGTTATAAAGGTTTGGGCTTTAGGATGGGTTTGGATTTTAGGGTAGATTTGTGTTTCTTTTTATATTAAACTTTGGTATGTTTAGGTTATCTGAGGATGTCTTTTGAGGGTAAGGAATTGAGCTATATTTGAATCTTTCTAGTGGTTGTTCATAGTATGGATTTTTATAAGCAGTAGGCTTTTTGTTTTTGGTTAATTGGTTCTCAATTTTTAGTGCTAAGCTCATAGCCTGGTTGATAGTCCAAACTATCTGGATGAACTCTAATCTTTCTAAAATTGGAGAATTAAGTCCTTGTACATACCTAAAGACTTTTTGAGATTCTTTCCCCCACATACTAGCTCATAAGCCTAACCTCATGAACTATTCTTGTACTTATTGATTTGCTTACTTCCTTCGTGGAATCAATGATAACGTTGGTATAATATTTTCTTATGATCACTTGGAAAAAGTTTTTGTATCATTAAGCTTTTAATTCATTCTCAAGATACTATTGGTAGCCCAAATTAAGCTTCTTGTTATCTTGAATATTTTAAAGGATCATGAATGTCCATCATCTAAAGTATCATTAGAGCTAAGAGAAGCCTTAAGCTTTGATACCAACTCTAATGTATGAGTCTATTAACTCTAACCTATAATGCTGCATAGGGAATTGAAACAACTCTTAGATTAAATTTGAAGGATACAGGAAATTCTCCTTAGAGAATTGTCACAAGCTCTCAAACAAAAATAGCCCAAATTCTAATTAACTTATTAAGATCACTATAGCTAGTACATATGCCTGCACATGGTAAATGAGAGTTATTTGGCTAATGGCATCACCACATGGTGGGTATGGGTGCTAATAGTAACTCTCTTTTACACTCACATTTACCATACGACAAGTCGTCTACACTAGCCACTAATACAAATGGCAATTGAATGCAAAAATAAAGGAAATGACAATAAAAACCTTTTAATAACTTTATTTATGAAAACAAAAAAACAACATTAATGCCTTGCATCAATAAGCATGTGGTAAATTGACATCGAAGAAAAAGATGAGAAGTATTAACTTCTTTTTTAATAAAGGGTAACTTGGAGTGCTAATCTCAAATATTCTTGCCATGATATCTCTTAAAGGTAATACCTCATAGTAAAGTTTCCATAAAAGCACCTTCCAACGTTCATAAATTTTTGTCCTCTAAAAAGCTTTAAAAAATCATTCCTAATTAAAATTATATATATTAACTTATATCACCAAGTAGACATATATCAAATAAAACTCACATATACTATCAACAATCCATATAAGCCTATCCTTCATGAGAAATAAAGGTCATCTCAATTTATATATTTCATACATAATATTGATATTAAAACAATTCTCTAAATCTTGAAGATTCTAATTCCCATAGTTAGTCTCTTAAGATCAACTATGATTATATACTTCAAAATTACACCATGAGAAATTGGTATAGGAGTTTTATAATCATGATTCAAAAGGAGCCATGAATCACTCCATATTTGGATGTCTTCCCCATATCCCATTGCATAACAAGCACATTTTAGAATGATTTCCAAACTAGCAACAATAACATTCTTTGAGAAAAGAATGCATGATTTTTCATAACAAATTTCTTGTATAGATCAAGATAAAAACATATCTAGAACTTTTTTTAAAGCATCTGCTCAATCAAAATTTTCTCTAGTGAATAACAAGATATCATCAACATAAAAAATCAAAGGAATAATTGAAATTACAGAATGAATCATTTTAATCACATAAATGTTGCTCAATTTATCTTATTTTTTCATTAGGTTTAAAGAACATCTGTACAAAAGATAAAAATAAATAGGAAGTAGAATCACCTTGTCTGGTGAATATTAAATTTTCATAGTACATAGATTAGGATGTTTGATGGACCGATGGTTTTTCTTTGAGGTTATTTTTTTGGCCTAGGTTGTTTACACCTAAAAGTATCTTGTTTTATTTTTTATTTTTTTATTTTATTATTTAACAAATAATTCCATTTCAGGCCATTGTTATTAGGTTACAAATTTATAATTTGGTAAAACTAAAAATAAGATATTCACCTCCTCTTTGGTCCATTTTAGAACTTACCCTTATGAACTAGGAAGGGTTTTAAAAGAAGATCATCCTCTTGATCTTTAAAAATAACATGTTGCACACTTAATTTCTTTGACACTACTTGATCCCTGACAAAGATAAATTTCAATGTGCTACACACGATCATAAAGAATGGGATTTTAGGTTAAACATTTATCACCAATACTATCAAAAAGTAGTGATTGAACCTAAATGAGCTTGATTGTAGCACCAATATTTTGCTTCCTTACGTACTTTCCAAGGAACAAATTTGTCTCCAAGGAACACAAAATATGTTCCCGTACTCTTTATATCATTTAATTTCCAAGCCTAGCCATCATCATAAAAACCAATGAGAGTATAAGTGGAAGAAGGCCCCAATTGAAAGCCATAAGATAAATCCCCTTTGAGATAACAAACTAACTTCTTAGTAGCTTTACAATGTGCATCAATAGTAGTTTCAAGGAATTGACAAAGTTTATTTAACAATGAAATCTAAATAGTCTTATGAATGTGCAATATTGAAGAACCTAATGATACTTTGATACATACTAGGATTATCTAAGAGTTTCTCATCATGTTTAATAAGTATAGGAATGGAAGCCATATATGTACTGGTGAATTTTACTATTGACAAGCCACACTTTGATAGAAGACCTATTATATATTTGGATTATTTGAGATGTAAACCATTTTCATCTTTGGTTAGTTCAATGCCTTAAATAACAATGGTCTTAAGAGAAACGTGAGATTGATGCTTATAAATCATCTTTGAAATCATTTGAGGAGTACTACCAGTGATAATGATATATCAATATATATTAATAAGAAGATATTACTTGCTTCTTTAGAACTAAAAATAAATCATAATGGATTATCTCTAGAATTAATGAAACCCATTGATGGCAAGACTTGACTCAACTTATGTTACTAAACTCTAGGAGATTTTTTGAAGCCATACAAGGCTTTCTTGAGCTTATAAACCAAGTTGATTCCCACTTGAAATCCTAGTGGTTGCTCTATGTAAACTATTTCCTCCAAGTCTTCATGCAAAAAAGCATTTTTAATATCCATTTGTCGATTGTCTCATTGCTTTACAAGAGCAATTGTAAAAGTTATTTGTATAGTAGCAAACTTGTTAATTGGACTAAAGTTTTCAACATAATTGAAAGAGTCCACAACTTGATATACTACCAAGATGTAGAGAAGTGGACTCCCAAAGGACTCAGACTTAACTCACACAAATATGATAGAGAACACTAATATAGAAAACATAGTAGAATAGTAGAAAATATAATATCAGACATAGTAGATAACTTGAAGCATAAATATTATATATCAAACAAAAACATGTAATAAGAAATGCTTTTTAATCAAAGTTTATGCTTCAATATGTTGAGACATATGTATATAATACTTAGATCAGACTAAGTTAACAACAAATTATGCATAACAAGCAATATAACGAGATAAATCTACATAGAGACAATATCTATATGGTAACATCCTTAAGTTGCTTAAGGCAACTACTCTGCAACAAATAATTCACTAAATAATAAAATAGTTATAACTCTAATAGATAGTAAAACAAAATTACCTCTATCATTGAAGTCCTTTGTCCTAACTACCTATTATTTCTCTTTACTTGTTTCTTTTGCAACAATTTTGTCCAACACTTGAACCCAGTTGTCTTTCATAGCCAATACCACCTAAAGCAATGAAATTGATAAACAAAGATCAGCAGCTAGTAGTGTAGCCACTCTTAATCTCACGAGACACATAATCCACTATAAATATCAAATCGTGTAGTAGAGACATATAGTCAAATCACGTACTCGCTTAGATAAAAATTTCATAACAACCACAAAGTGACCCACACTCACAAGTAAAATCTTCAAAATAATTTAAACAACATATATGAATCTCAAAGTGAATTTTGGTAGAGTTTTAGTTCTTAAATAGTGAGTGAAGAGAAGGAAAATGAGTAAGGTATTTATAGGACTTGAAATACTCACCTAGCCATCCACCTCACCAAGGGTGGTGGCGAGGGTGATAGTGAGGTCTATGGAAAGCTTGTTGGTGATGTGCTAAAAAATTATATTTTTTTCATTTCTTAAAATATCGAGTATTATCTATAAATAACCATACCTAAAACACACCAAAAATCACAAGTGAAAACATTAGCTCGATCACATGCTCTTTCATCAAAAACCAACACTCTACCTAGCATGCATACTATAAAAGGCATCCACATGGTATGTGTAAACATGCTTACATACAAAGTGTACCTAACTATATGCGTATGTGAATTACTAATTTGTAGTAATGAACTTTACACATAGGAAGATAAATACACCAAGTAAAAATAAAATAGACACCGTGTTTTGTACACGGGAAGCTAACACATAGATACACGTACAATGTGACTTACAATAATAAATTTGAGTCTTTTGAGAAAAACTTGAAAATAACCCTGGACTTATATTTATCCAAGCTTTTATCAACTTTAAGTTTACCTGAAAAGCCCATTTTGATGGAATGAATTTGTGACCTTTTGAAAGTGGAATTAGTTTCCATGGAATTTTTGCAACTGAGGCATCATATTTTATCTTCATGGAAGGTTTCCATTCTGGACTAGAAGTATCTTCTTGACAAGTAGAAGGTTCTAGAATAACAATACAATATTGTGGAATATACACTTTAGGATTTAAATGACTTGTTTTAGCTCTCATTTACATATGGTCTGTATTAGTCATTTGGGGCCATGAAGATGAAACAAGAAAAAGTAAATCAATAGTGGAAGGAATATAATTTGAAGGTGAAGGTGATGCGACAATGAGAGGCTATTATTAATTATGAGCAAAAATAGATGAATAATGTATCATATTAGAAGAAAAATGTAAAGATGGGAGTTGGATATATCTAGTGTTTTAGTGTGGGAATATTAGAAAGGATAGGTGGTTGAATAGGTGAAGATACAATTTTAAGTAACATAAATGATGGAACTGAAAGTTTAAAAGATAGGTCCAATGGGGAATGAGTTGCACTAGACATATCAATGGTCATTTTATTAGAAAAAAAATTTCATGTAACACTAGGTGGTGACTATTAAAAAACCTCTTAGTGGTTCTGTGATAGAAAGAACATCCTTTATGCTTAGTTTAATAGCCAAGGGTCACACAGTGATGTGTCAAACTTGTTAGCATTATAACACCAAAGATAGGGGAAACACAAGCAACCAAATACCTTCAGCTACTTGAAGTCCATTTTCTTTTTCTATAATAACTCATATGGTAGCATACCACTAAGTACCTTAGGTTGTGATTTGTTTAAGATATAATATATAGTTTTGAAAGCATAACCCTAGAAAGAAACAATCATACTTGACTTATAAAGTGAAGTTAACCCTTTCAACTATTCTTCTATAATGACATTCCACAATCCTATTTTGTTCAAATTTATGTGGACATGTAAATCTATGCATAATACCTTGAGCTTCTAACTTAGTATCCTGAGATTTAAGTTTCCCTCCACCATCAGTTTGGATGGATTTTATAGATAAATAAAATTGTTTTTCTACCATAGCTTTAAAACTCATATATGTAGCGTAAGTTTGATCTTTGGATGTGGGGAGAAAATACCAAGTAGATCTAGAATCATCAATAATGGATTAAAAAAATATTTATCTCCACTCATTATTAAATGTGAATAAGTCCACAAATCTAAGTAACTCTAAATAGTAGCAATCTTAACATGAGTAGTAATAAAAGGTAGTTTATAGGATTTGGACATTGGACACTCTTGAATAAATTGTTAAGGATTTTTAGTATTCTTTGAAATAGCATAACTAATTAATAATTTATTTAAAATTTCAAAAGATGGATTACCTAGTCTATTATGTTATTGTGAAACTGTGATTGCACTTGATAAAGCAGTATGGTCCATCGAGCTCTCTACCAACTTGCAAAAATCTGTTAGATTCCCTTGAAGCTTGTAGAGATCATTTTCACTATCACCTTTAAGGAGAGTTTTCTTCTAAAACAAATCCTTAATATAAAATAAAGTTGGATGAAATTCAATGAGAACTTGATTATCATTGTAAACTTATACACTAAAAGTAAATTTTTGGCAACTTGTGACGTGTGCAACAAATGCTTCAAAATTAAAGAACATCTATCGATTAAATTGAGAATACCACTTCTTATTTGAGAAAGAGATAATTTACTACCTGAGTAAAAAATAAAACTAGAAAGTTGAGAAGCATCATATGTTGGATGATGACTTGCTCTTAAATCCACCAAACATGAGGTATCAAAGGAATGAATAGAGGAAGTAGATGACATTGGTGCAATATTAGAGTCTCAAGAAGATGAAATCTATAGCAAAGGTATTATTAATCTAAGAAGATTCTCATGCATGATTTTTAGTTAAAATATACCTATGCATAATTCATTTAGCAACTTTATGTCCTATCTTTTCATACATCTAACAAATAGGACAATTACCACTTAACAAATTATTTGAATTAGACTGTCAATTATTGGACCTATTAAACTTATTGTTGCTAGAACCACTACCTTTTGTAGGTGAATATTACGTCTACATAAAATATTGACTCTTGCTACAAAAACTAATGAATGCTCCAGATTGGTTTGTTTAAAATCCCAAAGAGCCTTAAGTGTTACTAGAACCTTGTACAATGTACATCATTAGATCTCTATCATTTACAAACTCAATACATGCAGCTAAATGATTAGATATTGTTTTGGCTTAAAGAATATACTCTAAAACATAAAATTATCCGTACGAAAATTTTGTAACTGAGATCTTATATCCATATTCTGTGTAATGCCATAGAGTTTGCCTCAAGGACAAACTAAGCGTTGCCTTTTTACTATTTTTTCTATATGATTTTTGGGTAAAATTCTTTTCTTTATTTAAAACATATGAAAGAAATAATTCATCATTTTATAAAGTAATTTTACTCACAACAAACTAGATTTATCAAATTTAAATGTCATAAAATTAACCACAAGAAAAAGAATTTAAAAAGAATTAAAATTTTTGGAGATCACTTTGTTTGGAAAACCTCTTGATAGCCACCCCACATGTCATCTCCACTTTTCCATCATGATCTCTATTCATCATTTGAAAAATGTTAAAATAAAATTGAATGAGGTAACGTTTGTAAAGTAAAATTGCGTGCAATACACACCGATGAATGTACATAGATTTCAGGCAAATGTTTTTCTTTTTATATTTACATATTTCTTTTTTCATTTGTCCAATTATTGTTCCATTGTTTCAATATCTTTTTCTTTTTCTTTAATGGTAGGGTCATTTTGTTATACCTATGTTTTTGTAACCAGTGGGCCATGTTAGTATCATACTTAGGACATGATATTAGTGTGATCCAACTAAGTCGTCACACCAACACACAATTATAACAATTACGTTTATCCCATTACATGTATCTTATGTCATACCTTTAAGATTGTTCAATATTTTAGAATGCATGTAAATGTGGACATTTCAAAAGTAAGCATATCAATACAAGCATATATCATTTTATCATAAAATTTTAAGATAACATAAATTCACATAATCATATAAAATATTCATAAAACTACACTAGTATAAGAATGTTTGGATCTACTTACTTTGATCATGTAGTAAAATAAGAGAGAAGAAATGTAAATAATGTACTTAATTCTGAATCGGGCTATCTAGAACTTTGTAAAAGCGTAGGGAAATTAGGAGAGAATAATTTATAAAGACAGAGAAAGCTTTGGAATTGAGTGGAGAAAATTGTTCATTTGTATCCCTTTTACAATTTTTCTACTCCTTACTGGTGCCTAGTTGGACCTTCGTTGGCAGTTGCTAGCAAGCATGAACAATTTTACAAAAAAAAAAAGAACATGCATTTGATTTTAAAAATTTGTACAATCGTGACACTTAATCCAAGTTAAAAGACAAAAATACCATTGAGAAAAGGTAAATGGAATTAATGATCTTAAAATCCTATCCCCTTAAAAGAAGTTTCATCCTCAAAACTAAACATTTAAAAGAAGTGAGGATGTTTGGTACACATCCCCTTGCTATCTCCTACTATTTACTTGATTGCATAATCTTTCTGAAGAACCTTTATGTCTGAAATCTATCACAATAATAGGCTATATGTCTAACTATTCTACATCTAAAGTAAACATTAGTCCACATGTAACATTTTCCACAATGGTATTTACCACACTTGAGATACATAACCCTAGGCTATTTATTTTGAGCATTCTCTGTATCATCTCTATGGTCCTCATTTTCATATTGACCTTTTCTCTTTTGGTTTTGTCCTTTATCCGACCAAATCATTTCCTTTGGGTCTCTAACACCATCATTAATTGGGGATTTATTTGCTTTATATGTCAAATAATGGATCATCTCAATCATAAGTGTTTTGTTTACTACCTTAGTATAAATGGTTAAATCAAAAGGTAATATTGCTTCCTTGATCCACGGCTTCAACTACCCCTTCTTGAAGTATTGGGCTTTACTTGCTTTGGTTACCACTAAAGTAAGTGAAAAATTTACGATTTGGGTAAATTCTACTTCATATACAAATATAGTCTTGTTTCTTTGTTATAGCTACAAGAATTCACATTATCAACACACTTCTTTTCAAATATTTATCAAAGAAGGAGTTTCAAAGAATCTCCCATATAAAAGTATCTATATCACCTTCATGCTGACAAAAAATCATCTTCTACTAATCAAAAGCATCTCCTTAAAGCATATAAGCAACATTCACCACTTTTTTTCTTCCTCAAAGAACTACATGACTGAAAAATATTTCTCCATCTTTGATAACTACCTTTCCACTTCTAGTGGATCCATGTTGCCTTCAAAAATCAGGGGAGGCAATATTTTGAATTTAGATAAGCTGGTTCTTTCCTACTATAGTCTAGGATGTTCATTTTGTTGTGCTTGCCTAAGGGTAATCATTGCTTGTATGAACATCCCCATAGTAAGTGAAGTATTCGATTGGAGGATTTCATCCTCAAAGTTTGGCCCCTTGGTTGCAATCATCACATAATCTAGTGTTTCATTTGACCATGCTAACATTTTCAAAGGTAAACTGTAACTATTCACTACTATTTTCCATGTGTATCAAAAATATATATTAATGAAAGTATGTAAACTAAGTTCAATAAATCATAACTTACCAAACCATATTGAGTTGGCTTCCATTGGTGTGATCTCATGGTTTCCAAACGTCTATATAATCAATTAAAATCTTTGTTCTAATACCTAATTGTAAACCCCTTAATTTTGCTTCAAGGATAAACTGAAAAATGTTATTTTTTTACTATTTTAATTGTACGATTTAAGGTAAAATTCTTATCTATATTTAAAATTTATAAATGAATAATTTATCGTTTGATAAAATAACTTTGGTCACAATAAACTTGATTAATCAAATTTAAATTTTATAAAATTATCACAAGGAAAGAAATATAAAAATAAACAAGAATGAACTAAAACTTAATAAGTAATTCTACATGCAATATGCAACATATATATGCATGGATTTTATGCATATGCATAAGCATATATCATATTATCGTACATTTTATGTCACATAAATTCACATAATCATATAACACACTTATAAAACTACTCTAGTGTAAGATAGGTTGGATCTACTTTCTTGGATTCTTGGGAAAAGAAGAATGCAAATAAAGTACTTAATTCCTAATTGTGCTATCTAAAACTTCACAAAAGTGTATGGCACACTTCGAAGATAATGCTTTGTAAATAGAGAGGAAAAGGCTTTGTAATTGAGTGAAGAAAATTGTTCATTGATGGCCCTTTTATAATTTTTTTGCTCCTCATCGGTACCTCGCCAGACCCTCGTCAGTGCCTCACCTAACCCACATAGAGACCTCACTGATGGTGGTTGGAAAGCAAGCCAAATAGTTCATATTGGCTATGATTGATCTATATATCCACCCCTTTACATGGGAATCAAATCATTTCTAGTTGGACTAAATCAGTTAACTGATAACCACATGAGATGGTACAGTAGTAGTTCCATCAATGTAACCCTATAAACCATAAGCTGTAACTCAGCATTTGGTCTTTCCAAATCAAATAATTATAATTTTCTAGCTTAACTAAAAGAGGGACACTCACTGAATGAATTGATGGTAAGATATGACCTAGAATTTCAATCATTTAAAAGTTTTGATCAAATGGGGGGTGGGCGAGGGGAATAACAATAGCAAAGTTATGCAAACCTTGAGATGGTGTAACAAAAAGCTGATTTTGATTTAGAGTTACTAGTGTGTTTAAAGCAACCTTATACGTGATATGATTCTTAATTTGTTAATTGGTCTTGGTCATGAAGAATGGTGATGAAAGAAGGTCTTCACATATCAAAGCTCTCACACTATAGTAAATTGAGCATACAAATGAAAAAGGAAGTGAAGAGTAAAAAATGATTGAATGAAAAATGACGCACATAGAAAATGTGATATCTTTTCTATATATAGATAGTTACATAGTTAGTAGAAGATAACTAACCAATTAACATAACTAGTCCTTATTATTCTAACACCATATACATATATGAAAAATGTTAAGGGTTAGTCGGGTCATGCAATCCCTATCTTAACATAGCTTCATCCCAGTAATATTATTAGCGTACATACAAAATATGAATCTAAGTGATTTAGATTAGGAGAGTGAAATAGACGGAATAAGAGAAATAATAGACGAATTAAAATTAGTGATTCAGACAAATAAGAAAGGGGAGAAATAGATAGATAATTATGGAGAAACTAATAACTATAATCTTAGTTCATTCTAGCATGAAATTTAACTACAATGTTATGTTCTATTTATAGTACCAAAAACGACAAACTATATAACTAATAAAATCCAAAATAATAATCTAAATATTTAAATGAAAAATTTAAATTATAATCATAGAATTTAAAAGATAATCTAATAACATTCTAAGGATAATAATCTCAATAAACCATAAAATGATAATTATCTATTATATATTACATCATTCATCTCAGAGTATTGAAACTATGTAGCCATTTGGCCTCTTTGTTATATTTTTCCTAAGCAATGAATTTAGATTTTATCATGGATCTAGGAATACATGTCCGTTTAGAGACTTTAATGAAACATGTGTACCACCTAGTGCAAACATGTATCCATTAGTAGACTTTGAGTCTTTCTTTTGACTTCACATATTTAATAGAGATAACTTCAATTGAAAGTAGTTGTCGAATGTGATTATGTCTATGACGTATATTTCCTCATTTACCATTACATGTATTTCTCTATGTGTTGCCAATAATTGATTGACTATTATAATGAATGTAAACTGCAGGCACATGCTTCACCCATTTAATAATATCTTCTAAGAAATTACTTTGTCATTCAACCTCTTTGTTATATTTTTCCCAAGAGATGAAGTCTGTTTCATTGTAGATCTAACAATACACGTTCGTTTAGAGGACTTTCATGAAATAGTTGCACCACCTAGAGTGAACATATATCCACTAGTAGACTTTGAGTCTTTCATATCAGATATCTAGGTTGAATCATTGTATCCTTCTAATATATCTATATATCTTATGTAGTGCAGTTTATAGCTACAAATATATCTTAAGCATCTAAGTAGCTTTATAATACCTTTCAAATGACAAGATACTATATTATTGGTGCATATTATTACAATAGTCATTGGTCATCTTTTCCTTACAATAGTCATTGTACGGGGAGCTAGTTAGGCTATTTAGAGCATAAGTTTTACAAAGATAATCAGAATGCTTCAATAGCATTAGCATACTTAAATTGTTGGTCACCCTTAAGCTACTTGGGAGCTTTCTTAGTCAAGAATCTTGCCCAATTTAAGGTGGTAAGATAAAACATTATCTTACTCCTCCACCTCTTAAAGCGAAGGAAATTTCTTAAGGAAAAAATATTTTGAGATGAACTTTTGTATTTTATATGTCTTTTTCTGAGTAGCAAAGTCAATTATATAACATTTAAAAATGATTGTTGGATCCCAAAACTACTTGAACATCCCCTTTAGTAGTATTGAATTGTCATGCAATAGCTTAAACTACTACAACTCACTTTTAACAATAAAAAAGGAACTTCAAATTTTTTATTTTATTTTCAAAAAACAATAATATTTGTGAAGCAAAAATTGGATTGTGCAATACCTATAAATTTTGGGCAATTAGACTTTCAAAATTCGAATTGATCACCTAAGGATTTGCACTCTATGCGTGCACACGTAGAGAGAGCCTTCTTACTATATTAACTTACCACATTTTGGAATTCTAATGCTATATATACCCTTCCATGTGTTGTTCATTTCTCCACATAGGATAAAAATAAATTAACCACAATTTTCATTCTCAATGAGTGAACTTTGTGATTCAATTTCTTTAACGCAATATCATTTTGAGCATTTGAATATATAATTTTAAAACCCTTATGAAAGAGAATCTAAATCAATCAAAACCACATGCTAAGTAAATCGTACTCAAAATTATAATTAATTATGGGTTAAAACTTTTAGTTATAGTTAATAAATATATCAATTAAAAGTAACTTAAATTCTAGGTACCATTGATAATCGTACTTGTATCTAAATTTAAAATTTAAGTTTAGGTACAACTGTTACATGTACTTAAAAAATCCAAAAAGTTGCACGCAAACCGTACCTAAAGCCCTAAGCACCCATTTTTAGGTACAATTGAAATTGTTTTTTCAAATTACAACTTTAATTAAAGCTAGTTTTTGTTGTAGTGGACATATCTATGTAACTATTGAAGATACAATATTCATGGTTTTGATTTTCTTAGAAAAATTTCTACAAAAAAATATTTTTATTATATAAATTTAAAAATATTGTGTTGTATACATTAAATTGTTATATGTATTATGTGATTTAGTAATTATTAATTTAATGTAAAGTTGAAGAAATAAGATGATAAAGTAATTATAAGATATTCATTTTACAGGGAAGAAAAAGTAAAGGCATTCATATAACAATCATTTCCTTGCAAAAGGAAAGAATTACAAAGGTACACTCTCTTCTTCCATTTCCTCCTAAGTGTATGTAGATGGGTGAGCAAAAATATCATTACTAAAATGTTCAACTTGAAACTCAATAATAATATTTTTCATGAAATTCATCCCAAATTTTCAAACATAATATATTAATTTCTCATATTGAGCTCTTTAGTAGTTTTATAAGTATTGAACATACATTGTATTAATAGGAAAGTCCAAATCAAATTTTTTTTATACCAAAACATGGGCATATTGGCTAATTCACTTATCATTTATTTAATTATAAGTACTTAATTGGTCAATTAAATCATATATTTTTATACTACTTTAGTCTATATAAAGATATTTACATTTTCTATGAGGCAAGGTTTCGAGAATTTGATTATGACAATTTGACACATTCAGTAAACCCCACATATATCTTCTTATTAAGTAAACCTTATAATTAAGTAGTCATCACACGATGATATATACTTCAAGTTCATGGTTCGTGCATTGAGTACCACTAATTGATTTATGTCAATATTTATATAAAAATTAATTTTACATAACTTATAGTCAAATAAAAATAATGGTGTGATCGTTGGGAGAATAAAAGTATATTTATCTAACTACCTCATGTTTCTCATTGTGTTTTCATATAAATATAAACACATGAGTATTTCACACATTATATATTTAAGAATTTGATATATTAATAGTCCCCACATTACTTAGGAAGCTAAGTGGTGATGTGTTTATAAAAATGAATACTCTCTAAATGGCATGATGTGTTTTGGAGTTTCTCTATAGAAGCAAAGCTGTGAAATCCTACTGAACTATCAAGTCATGGCCATGGGTTTTCTAAACTTACAATTATGGATCAAAATGGATAATTTAATGCCACATGAAATTAATCGTCCTACATAAGTTAGTATCAGAGTCATGACCTTACTGGGCCATGTGGGCTTGTGTTTTTATGAGGACGTAAGACTCCCTGAATAGGGGTATATGATGTTGTGTGCCTGTACATGTCCCATATTATTTAGAAAGCTAAGTGATGATGTTTCTGAGCTAATGTTTCCGAGTCTTAATCGATATCATTTCTCGATTTATAATTTATCTTTTCCCTTTTTCAAGTAATCTTCATCTTTATTTTGAATTGAAAACTCCCTTATATTTTATCATGTCCCTTTTTCAAATGATCTTCATCTTTATTTTGCACAAACATAATTAACATGCTTTGACATATTATAATCAATTATTGATAGATTTTCCTACTTAAACTCTATTATGTGCTCAATCATTTTGCAGCTAATATATGCTATTCTCATTTTCTTCCATGAATGCATCAATGATCTATAATAATAATCTACCATCGAATAACTTATTGAAATTCTAGTCCAATAGCATGCATAGAAATTTATCACCATCATATGTATTCCTCCCTTAATGGGAAAAAATAACTTAAAGCATACATATCATTTGATGGTCTAATAGAAAGGCCCTTCTCATGTATTTAGTTGATGTAATAGGGACATGTATAATATAGCTTCAACTTGTCACTAATGTTTTAAGCTACATTCAAATCGAATTGTTGAGTTAAGTTGAGCCCTAACATTTATGTTCCCACAGTGAAAAATGATTGTATAATATTTTTTATATTGGAATGTTTATTATCATTTTAAGATGTGAGATACTTGCAAAAGATAAATAGTTATTGGGTAATAAAATATTTAAATAATAAATTCATAATATTTGAAGTTTCCTTTCAAATATATAATTTTTGATCTTTATTATTGCCAAAATACTCATATTTCATGTCTTTTAGGACGAAGAACTTCAAGTTCATCAAATTTGTAGTCATAATATAAACTTTTCAATATAACCATAAGATAATATTCAATTCAATTAATTTTGTGACAAGTTAACTTTGACCAATATAATGCAACATTTATGCGCAATTTTTATCCTCGTTCCCATATGAAAATTCTCCATCGGTGTAAAAATTGGGGTTTTCCTATGAATTTTTGTTCATATGAGATAAATTGACATCCCTAGTCTTGATCTAATGTGTATTTTTTAAAATTTTTACTTTAAAATATAATATAAAAATAAAATTTATTTTTTTCTTTTACCTTTTATATTAAAAATGTAAGGATAGCAATCCTAACATCGCATGATAACATTATATTAGCATATCAATAACACAAATATTAGACAACCAAAATATGTTTGAATTGTAATTGTCACCAATTAATTTATAAATTTTAAGACTTATTTTATTATTCTAACTAATTTTCTTAAAAATTATCCAAAATTTTATTTTACCAACCAACACACAAACATGTTGAAAAGTCTGACACTTGATGCATAACCAAGAGAATGTGATACTAACACTTTAGGACTCAACCAAATCTTGCAAGAAAAGGAAAGGTAAATGTCCCAAGTAATTAAAAAGGCATAAACAAGATAAGAAAAAAAACATCAAGTTTTAATTACAACTGTAGTAAAGAATAATCAATAGCCAACATATAACATGACAATAACAGGCCTTAAACAACTTGTGAATGTTACCACATAAGTATGAATCCTATAAGGATTGTCAACGTTATATTTATGTCTTTGCATGATCTCATGCATTGTTAATACAATTAGAATTTTATCTGAATATGTTTCCTTGTAGAATGATATGATTATGATTGGAAATCTTTTCTATTCTTTTACTATTTTATGCGCTAATGCCTTTTTCATTTGGAGCATGGTGCCTAATTTTCCTATACTTTTGTCTCCATAACAACTACGACCTAAGCAAATCTGACTCTCCTTTGTAGTCCCACCACCACGTGATGTGTTACAATCACATATGATTCATTATAGTGACAATAAGGATAAAGAAAACCAAATGCTCATATACCAAATAAAATCTATGTCTTGGTGTTTAATTCAATTTCAATCAACGCACCCGAAAACCAAGTTTTCTCAAATCACTCAATATATTAATAATATAGAATCACACTCAATATATTGTTAATATGGAAGTTAGAAATTTTTTTACTCAAAAATCCAAGTATGTATGCTAGTAGAGTTTACCCATATTTTCTAATTAATCAAAACAATACAAATAGGATGAGTGTTTATAGAAAACCCTTGAGTTTCAACAGTTGTTATCGACCACCGCAGTAAGGATAATAGTTGTATTTTTTTGCCAATCACTTTGTTGAGCCCTCATCAACCACTTGGTGAGGCTACTTGATGAGCTCAAAAAAGTAGTTATTTTGTTTGAAACTTTGCCATGTAAGTTTTCCAAAAATACTTGGAAACGCAAAAAACAAGTCTAATGGACATACACAACCAAAACATGTCAACTATATGCACCCAAACACAAAATGACGTGTATCATATAAGTGTACAAAGTGTATATTCCTTGTAAGTGTGAAATATTGAACAAACAAAAATTGATCTTACATAAAGGATGGCTACACACAAGTAAAACATACAAATTTTATGTTTTATACCTGGGAATATGAACACAAAAACAACATGACTTGCATATGGCACGAACTTAAGCACGAGCATAAGCACGAAAGAACACGAATTCCATATTGAATGTAATATATTAAGATAAATAAATGAATATTTCAAAGTAACATGTATATACCATCTCATATGAAGTGTAGCTTGATAAATAACTAACGTTTGACTTTCTCTAGGCTCAAAACCACGACTATTTGGATGTGAGACATTCTTTGTTATCTTAATTAGTTTTATATATATATCATAATAATCCATTATTATTATTATTTTTATTTTCTAATAAAATTTTAAATTGATTAAAATTCATTTGTTATCCTACTATGATCTCAATCATAATTGTTTATTATTATATACTGAAAGTTTCTTTTTTAGTTACGGATATAATCAGATAGAGATGATTAAAAGATTATATGCAAAATTATGACAAATTAAAATTTTCATGTACGATCAAGCATGAAATCACATGTAAATAAAATAATGTGAAAATATAAAGATGACACATGATATTTTTATATGGAAACAACCAAGGCCACATCAATGACCTAAGAGAAAAACCATTGATCTATTAGACCACCTAAATATTCATTATGAAAAATAAGGTCTAATTAGAAGTCTAGGTCTTATACTACTAATGAAGATAAAGCCCCTAAGTTACTTATAAGTTATTACTTTTATCATAGCCTTTACAAGAAAGGTGTTTAGAACCAAAAATTTTCTGATAACTTGAGTCACATACGTAATTGAATCTGTTCAATCAGTATCTGAAATGTTAGTATAATAACACAAGTGAAAATGTGTCATATAGCATAATCAATAGTGAATAACCCTAACTAGATGATTTAATAAATATATCGGATATATCAAAATCAACTAGTAACCCTAGAACAATCAGTTTAAGTACAGGTTCAATAAAGATAGCTTCTTTAAAGATTAATAATCAAACTAAATAATTATGATATGACAAAAATTTATTTGATCAAACAATTCAGGAGTGAAAATAAAGAAGAAGCTATGTGAGCATATAATCAAAATATCATAAACTAATTAGACTTATTAATTAATCAAACACAACCACCAATATTTGATAGATTAACTAAATAAAGAAGCCTTTATTTTTTCAAAATAAGAGAGAAAGAAAGAGATTAAGACAAAGCGAATAATGCTCTTGTGTGGTTAAATAAATTTGTGTGCTTAGGTTTGTACATATAATATATTTTTCAAAGTAAAATTATTATGTTTTCCATAAAAGTAGTTAAAAGAGTATTAAAGAAAAGGACAATATAGTTAAAAAAATCCAATTCAAGTTAGAGATAGGTTTTAAAATTAAAATCTTAGCCACTAGATCGATGTAACATATGCTTGATCATTTGAGTGCATAGTTTGATTGATACAGTCAATTCTCGATCAATATAATTAATTAGATAATAAATTCATGAGTCTTCAAATTGAGTAGATTGATTCTTGATTGATCTATATAGCTTGTTCGATCTCGACATGTCTCGATCGATCAAGTAACCTAACCACAAAATATTTCTATGTGTCTAATATGAAATATAATGTGTATATGAGCAGAGATATACTTAAATTATGATCATTAGAGCTCGATAGTTTCTTCAGCTTGAAAATATTCTTGAAAGACAACTAGAAACTAAAATTGTATTTGTTTGTTTTGTTCACAAATATCATCAATACTCACATAGACATTATAATCTCTCCCTTTGGCATATTCTTTGATAAAATATCTCTCTCACTACATAGCACTCATAGAAAAATAAATTTTTACATAGTGGTATTGTCCTATGATCCATTGAAACCATCTTTTCTTGAATCTTAAAAGCTCATGTTTACGTTGAAAGTCATAAACATAAATACCCAAATAACTTATTCCAAAAGATTTATTGTTTACTAATTTAGTGTATATAATAATATAAAAAGATAAAAATATTCAAATCATTAGAGAGAATTAAAAAACATAGCTCCCCTATGTGTAATATTTCAAAAGAAAATACAAAGTTGATTCTCCCCTCTAAATTTATTATTCTAGTTTTTCTCCCCCTTTCTGTCATGCAAATAAACAATATAACATTGAAGCATAAGTCCAATATGAGAAAGAATGTGTGTGAATGAACTCCCCAAAAAAAGTAAAAAGGGCAAATTTATAAATTATGTTAAATATAATTTTTTTGTTAATAAGGATAGTAGATTGAACTAGATATGACTTCAATATTACACACAAATACAAAAATTGATTTGTGTAACTATTCATTAACAAAATAAACATATATATACTACAATACAAACATACTAACACATATAGTGACTTAATGATAGTCACTTAAAATGAGATAAATATTGAACTATAATAGTAAGCCAATTAGTCCATTTATGATTAGTTATGAAAGATTTAAAGAAAAGAACATCACCAATCATGCAAAAATTTCAGTTGAATTTATACTTGTACATAAATGTTTTTTCTTAATAAGAGATAAACTTTAATTTCCCTCTCAATATTTATCATATTATTTTTTATTTTGTATAATAGAATGACTATTTAATTTTCTTTTTGTATAACTATTTATGACTCTTTCTTTTTGGGCATTCAATTATTTTTTGTCCTTTATGACTATTTCTTTTATCATATTATTTTTTCTTTTGCAAAGGAGATATGCATGAGCCAATATATATAACATAATGACTTTCACATTAGTTGTGAGGTAGCCTTATCCGCTAACTGTAATAGTTTTCACACATCAACTAATTTTTAGAGTCAAAGTTACCCCAATCACTAGATGTGAGAAATATGTAAATGCACAAGTCACAATATCCATTTGCATAATGCATACTAAAAAAATGAGAGTAATATGTAATGTTCATTTCAAGTTAAAGTCTATTTCCTTTCTTTTTTTCTTTTTTCTTTTTTCTTTTTTTATCTTTTTTTTAAACAAAAGAAACATTAATAGAAATAAAATTAAAACAAGCATACAAGCTACAGATGCTCATAGTGTCAATAAAGCACCCAAATAAAATTATCTAGGTGAACAATAAATGACGATCATGTGATCGAAAAAATATAATATTTTCTAACCCAATCTTTTTTGAATTTTGTTTCTCTATGTTTTTGGGTTGAAAATCAACTTCCTTAGTTGTTATAGGCATTTTCTTAAACTTACCTTTATATTTCACATCCATCATAAATAAAGATGCAGCATGCATAGATGAATGATGGTTATAAGTTAAATAAAGATGCAGCATGTATAGATGAATGATGGTTATGATTCCTACTATGTGAAGCATGACAAATATTATTAAATTTAGGAGCATTCATACCATAATGATGGTAAATGGATATAAACTTAATATATTTTTCAATTATTGGTACAACCATTCTTTGTGTATAATAAGTAACATTAGGAGTAGGGTTTTACATTGAATCTATATGTATAGTCTGTGAAGAAGAAGGGTTGGAGGGTTTTACAAACTCAGTTAGTTTTGAAGATGATGGAATAATATCCTAATCTATATAGCTTGCTACTCCTTTGTCTCCAATAGGATTTTCATAATCCAAAATTTTAATTAGTCATTTAGCTCTAATGGTTAGTCTTTTTATAGCTTCTTTTGATTGTTCAAGTTCCTGTATTAGATTCTTATTTTCTTGTTTGAGATCTATAATACTTGAATTCAAAGCATTAGTAAGTTTTTCTTTTTTCAGTACTGAGAAATTTATTTCATAGGGCTTAAGTTTATCATTTAATTTTGTAACTATTACTAGTAACCTATCCTTCTATCTCCTACTGCTAACCAAATCCAAAAGCAATTCATCAAGATTATTTGCTTTAAATTTATTGAGTAGAAACTCAACATCACTTTGCTTATCATCTGAGTCGATGTCGAACTTATTGGAGTGTCCACCAGTAATTGTAGTAAATGCCAGATAGTAGCTATCATTGTTTTTTATTCAACTAGATTATCACTGTCACTTTTAGAGTCAATAATTGCAACATTGGACACTCTTCCATTTTTGTTCTTCTTGTCCGCACAATCAGTTGTAAAGTGACCATAACCCATACATACAAAACATTGAGATTCAATAGGTATAGATTTCTTACGTTCAGAACTCATAGGTTTGAGTTCTCTTAGATTTTGATCCTTTGAATGGTTTGGTTCCTAGTTACTCTATGAATTGTTCTAGTTTAAGAGTTTCTTAAGTATTTCGGTTAAGAGTATGAATTCTTCATCATCCTCGTCATTGTCATTATCACCATCATCAGTCATTGCATTTTTAGAAGTGATACCTTTGTTCTTTGGAGGTTTTTGAAAGCTCATCTCAAAGGTTTAAAGTTAGCAAAAGAGTTCCTCTATTTAGATGTTCTCTATATCCTTGATTTCATCAATGACAATGACCTTTACATGGAAGGAATTTGGTAATGAGCATAGAATCTTTCAAACTATCCTAAAATCATTAATTTTCTCTCCAAGATTGGCAAAGGTGTTAGTAATATCATATAATCTAATATAAAATTAGAGAAAGTTTCATTTTATTTCATCCTAAGATTTTCAAATTGACTACCAAGCATGCGAAGTTTAGTTCGTTGAACTTTTGTGGTGCCCTTATGGATAACCTTTAAAATGTTTCGAGCATAATTAGCAATATCAACATGAGAAATACAACAAAAATCATCAACCAACACTAAAAATAGCATTAATTCCCTTTTGATTCCAGTTACTACCAATTTTATCTTCAGTGGTTCAGCCTTTCCTAGGTTTAAAAGTAACAACATTATCTTTGGTAACCGTAGGTGGTTCCCAATCATAAAGCACAGAGTTCCAAACACTTTCATCTATAGACGAGCCTTTCAATATGGGTAATTAGACCTATCAAGGCTAGGTGAACTAGTTATAGGTGAACCTTCTCTTAAATGATCCATAACAAAGTCCTAGGCACACTAAGTGTATCTATTAACCAGCTCTGATACCAATAGAAAGTTTCTTTTTAGTTATGAGCCTAATTAGGTAGAAAGAGTGAAAATATAATCAATAAAATTATGACAAATTAAAATTTTTGTAGACTTCCAAGCATGTAATCATGTGTAAATAAAGTAATATGAAAATATAAAGATGACGTATGAGATGTTTAAGTGGAAACAATTTAGGCCATACCAATGACTTAAGAGGAAAACCACTGATCTATCAGACCATCTAATTAACCACTATAAAAAATAAGGTCTAATTACAAGACCAAATCTTATATTACTGAAGAAGATAAAGCCTCAAAGTAATCTACTTAAAAATAGTTGCTTTAATCATAGCCTCTACAAGAAAAGGTATTTGGATTCAGACTAACCTTATGATAACTTGAATCGTACAAGCAATCGAATACGTTCAACCATTACTGAAAATGTTAGCACAATAACACAAATGAAAATGTGTATTTTAGAGTAGATTCAATAATGAATGATCCTAACTATATGATTTAATAAATATATCATATAAATAGAAATCAATCAGCAAACCTAGACCAATCAGTTTACGCACAAGCTTAATAAAGATAGTTTTTTTAAAGATTAATAATCAACTAAATAATTATGATATGACACACATAACTATTTGATCCAATAATTCAAGAAAAAAATAAAATAGAAGCTATAAGAATATATGATCAAAATATCATAAATCAATTATATTTATTAATCAATCAAAGACAACCACTAATGTTTTATAGATTAACTAAATATAGAAACCTAAAAAATTATAATCTTATAAATGTAAAACAAGAGAGAGAGATTAATATGAAGAGAATAATGCTCTTGTGTGTTTAAAAAAAGTTATATACTTAGTTGTATATATATAGTATATTTTGAGGTACTAGGTTAAAAGAATATTACTATGTTATCCATAAAATCAATTAAAAGTATTTTAAAGAAAAAAGCTAATATAGTAAATAGTCTATCCAATTCGAGTTAGAAATAGGTTTTAAAACCATTCGAGTACATAGATCGATCGATCTAATTATACTTTGATCGATTTAGTCAATTAAATAATTAATTCATGATATTTTAAATTGAGTAAATTGATTTTTGATGGAGTAGCTTAATTTTAAAATATTACTACTTGTCTAATATAAAATATAACATGAACAAAAACATAAATATAATTGATTGTGATCGTTATAGCTCATATTTTCTTTAGTTTGAAAATATTCTTAAACATGCTTAAAAACTAAAATAATATTCTCGAAGAACATGCCTAGAAATTAAAATTATATATAATTAATATATTTATTACTAGCTAAAAACATAAAAAATGGTAAATCTTTTAAACTATTTTTGCGAATTATTTCCTAGATATACTCTTAATAAATGTTTTATTTTCTCGTATTTATTTTATATCTTAAAAAATGTAATTAATGTTTAGAAGATATGTAATTAATTGAGACAGTAAGTACCAACATTGTTTTTCAAAGTGAACGAATTCAAATGTTTTGTCCCATAAATTTAAATAAATTTCATAAATTAAATTAAGTTTTAATTTATTTTAGCTATTTAAATTGTAAAAAAGAAAACCTCTTTTATGGTGCCTATAAAATAACTTTATTAATAAGCTTGAAATTATTTATTTTTATGGGCCCTACAATGAGTTTTGCCTCGGGTTCTGACTTTCCAAATAACTATAGTGTTTTGTATGTTTTTTATTGTAATTGTACCTTTGTGGTGTTATTATATTTTTTTTATAAGACAAAGAATTTAGTTTGTTATTAGTTCCTGAGTATCTTTTTTTCCTTTCTTCTAATCATCTGTCCCTTTATGCAGCATGGAGAATTTAGGTGAAAAATTTATAGATTATACAATTAAACCAGTCAAACGACAAGTGAATTATGTGATTAATTATGGAAGCAACCTTGAAAATTTGAGGATAAAAGTTGATGATTTAAGAAATGAAAAAGATGATCTGGAGATGCTTGTTGATAGAGAAAAGAGAAATGGTAAAAGGATCCTTCATACAGTGGAAGGATGGATGGCAAGATTTGAAGAGGTCATTAAAGAGCCAAACATATTATTGGAAGAATACCACAAAACCAAAGCAAAGTGCACTCTTGTGAAAGCTTGTTATCAACGAAGTAAGAAAGCAACAAAATTGGCTGAGAGAGTTGATCAATTGCTACTCCAAAAAAATAATTTCTCCAATACTGTTTCGATCGATGCTCACCCACAAAAGAGATGGATCATTCCAACTAGAGATTATGAGCCTCTTGCTTCAAGAATTTTACTTGTGGAGCAAATCTTGAAAGAATTCGAAAATGATAATATGAGCTTAATTGGGGTGTATGGAACAGGCGGTGTAGGTAAGACCACACTTGCCAAAGAGGTTGCTAGGGATGCTCTCAAGTTATTTGATGACGTAGCTCTAGTTATGGACTTGAAAGAGAATCCAAAACTAGAAAAGATTCAAAAAGACATTGCTGAAGGTTTAGGTTTGAAGTTTTCCAAAGGTCAAAATATAGACCAAAAGGCTGATTGTTTGTTTAATAGGATGAAAGACAAGAAGGTTTTGGTGATTTTAGATGATGTACGGGAAGAAATTGAATTGGAGAAAGTTGGGCTTCATTCAGGGGTGTGCAAAATACTGATGACGTCTAGAACTCGACAAGTATTTTCATCATCTATGATGTGTACTCAAAAAAATTTTTGTCTTGACACATTGAATGAAGAAGAAACATGGAATCTATTTGTGAAGATAGTAGGTGATGTTGTTCAGGACTCCAAAATAAAAAGGGTAGCAATTGAAGTTGCTAATAGATGTGGTGGGTTGCCTGTCTTAGTTGTTACAGTTGCAGCAGCTTTGAAAAACAAAAATAGTATACATTCATGGAAAGATGTCTCAAGACGTCTAAAGAATCTTGGTGAGAAGGAAGAATACTTGCAAAAAAAAGCATACTCGGGCATAGAATGGAGTTATGATCAGTTAGTTGACGATGAAACCAAGAATTTATTCTTGTTATGTTGTGTACTTGGTTGTGGTGTTCTTTCTGACCTGTTGAAATATAGTCTTGGTATGGGTTTATTTAGTGATAAATACCATACGGTGGAAGACATACGACATAGATTACATACACTGGTGGATAAACTTAAAGATTCATGTTTGCTCCTTGATGGAAATAGTAATGAGGAATTCAAGTTGCATGATCTAGTAATAGAAGTTGGCATTTCAATTAAGGAGAGTAGAAGTGAGAATATTTTGTCCAGTTGGAAAAATCGAGAGTTAAAAGAATGGCCAGATAATGGTTTTCTTAAAACGTGTACTATGATGAATATTTGCTTGCTTGATATTTTCTGTGGGTTTCCTAATCAAAGCTCGGAATGCCCAAAGTTAGAGTTTTTGTGGATCCACAATCATAGTATTGGCCAACACTCAATTCCAAGCAACTTCTTCAAAGAAATGACGGCACTTAAAGTGTTAGATTTAATTGAATTCAATATAGAGTCATTACCTTTATCCTTTGTTGACCTCACAAATCTTAAAACATTGTGTTTAAATCAGTCTAAATTGGGAGACATATCTCTCATTGGACAGTTAAGGAACCTTGAAATTCTTAGCTTAATATATTCTATAATAAAACAATTACCTAAAGAAATTGGACATTTGACTCATCTAAGGTTATTGGATTTGAGTTATTGTGAAGAACTTGAAGTAATTGCTCCAAATGTTCTATCAAGCTTGACATCACTAGAAGAGTTGAAAATGAGAAAGAGTTTTAATAAATGGGAGATTGAAGGTAATGCTAGCCTATCTGAGTTGAAGAAGTTATCTCAACTAACCACATTGGAGATTCATATTCCAAAATCTTCCCTTCTTTTGATGGACTTATTCTCCATTAAGTTAGAGAACTTCAAGATACTCATTGGTGATACATGGCATTGGAAAGATGTGTCTAAAGAAACCTCAATCAATGTGTTGAAACTCAAGCATGTTGAAAGTTGTCAACTGGACAAAGGTCTAACAAGGTTGCTAAAGATATCTGAAAGCTTGTATTTTGATGAGATGAAGGGTGTTGATATCATCTTATGTCAACTATACAGTGAAGGTTTACGAGATTTAAAGCATCTACACATTAAAAATGATCCACAAATTAGATATGGCATATTCCCATCTGGATCCAACAACTCCAATATTGATGTTTTTCCCAACTTGGAGTCACTAGTTCTTCAAAACCTTTCTAGCTTAGAACATCTTTGCTATGGCCAAGTCAACTTTGATCCTTTCAAAAGATTAAAAAGTATAGAAGTGAAAAGTTGCCCCAACTTGAAGAGACTTTTCTCCTTTTCCATTGCTAAATGCCTATCAAAACTCGAAGAGATGGAAGTGCTGGATTGTAATATAATGGAAGAGATTGTTGGACGAGAAAAAGAAGAAGATAATCACTTGAGAAACAAAGCCGATGTTATCATTGAATTCAATAAAATGAGATCATTGATTTTGAAAGGGCTTCCAATGCTTATGGGTTTCTCCTCTAAAGGAAACAATGCCGATGAGTTACCACAAACGAGCGATGATTCCAATGAGATAATTGCAAAGATAGATGTCCATGCATCAACAAGGACAAATGAGTTACAACTATTCAGTGGAGAGGTAATTTTTTCACCTTAATAATCATATTTAATTAATTATTTCATTTATTACTACAAATTTATATCATTTTGCAATTTATATTTAATTATCCTTTATTTTTCTTTGCATACTGATATGTTGGAATAAATTTGATCATTTATATGAAAATAATTGTAAAAAATTCATTTATATTTATTCTATTTTTTCAATTCATTTTCAATAGATAGTTAACTTATTTTATTATACTAATAAACTATAAATTTTTTCGACGGTGTTGTCAACATAAAAGTAAATCTAGCAATGGCCAACCTTTCATGGAGCATTATAATAAAAATTTGACAATGGAGGGACATATTTTTTGCATATTTATTGTGTCAACAACCTCTTTAAAAGTATAATAAAAAAAAGCTATATCTAAAGTATTATCATGTTAATTGCATCGAGTGGATGTATAAAGGAGTGAGTAGGACTCTTGATAGATAAAATTTTAGGCATAATATTTATAAAATTATAGATAAATTACATGAATAAAATAGAACTTGAACTCACCTAGATTTTAAAATTTGTTTTAATACTTAATAACTCGTTACAAACTCAATAGTTTAAACATAATTTTCCTAAAATACGATATATTTTATTTGTTTTTCAATTAAAAGAAATTATTACTAAGAGGGGACTAGTACTACTTTTTATAGTGTATATGATTACTTGAACAAATTTTGTACTTGAGAAAGAGTAGTCTCATATTGTGATTCAAAATATTTATTTTTAACAATGTCCCAAGTATCATTGGTATCTAATAATGCTTTCATCTTGATGTTCTAATTATCATATTTTTCCTTTGTGAGTAATGGAACTTGGGAGGAAGCCATCTGCACTACCTAAGCTCTGATATCACTCTATTGTATGGTAGATTATTTGGAAGATCTAGAGATAATTTTTAGGAAAAAGGGAAGAAATTTATAAGAAGAGCTACTCGAGTAGTTTATTTTTCTTAAACTTGCCTATGAAATTGCACAATGACTATACAAAAGGTGTTAGAAAAGCTCTGTTTATAAACTTTCAAAAGCATTTCTTTGCACCCAAGAATCACTCATTAAATTACTTTCCCAACTACTTATATTTAGTTTCACTTACAAATCACCAATCATACTTACATTTATTAGTATCACATCTACCAAATCACCATCTTTAACTCTAACATTTATTGGTAGAAGAAATGAAGTCTAAGATAATCTAAAAGTAATAAATGATTTATTGAAAAATGAAAAAAAGCTCTCTAGATAGGATAGATGTATACAGGAGTGAGTAGTACTATGAAAAAATGAAATTATAGATGTAATATCTATGAAATTATATATAAATTATATGAATAAAATAGAATGATGTTTCATTTAAATTTTAAGATTTTAACGCTTAATAATTCATTATAAACCTAATAATTTAAACATATTTTACTAAAATAAGATACATATAATATCATTTTCAATAAAAAATAAATAGTCTTTGAGAAATAATTAATACTATTTTTTGTAGTGTATGTAATCATTTGAACAAATTTTCACTAATTCAATTAAAATAAATAATTACTGAGAATTAACTAGTACTATCTTTTATTGTGATACACATCCTAAATCCATCACTGTTTGCACAAAGATTAATTATTGTAATGAGTAAATGAAAATGTTAGTTTAGTATGCAGTTTTGTTTTTTTTTTTTTTGGTGTGTTTGACAGGCACAATTTCCTAGCTTGGTGCGTATGGAGATTAGTGGTTTGGATACAGTTACATCCATATGGCACAACAAACTCCCTCCCAACTCCTTTTGTGCACTCAAAGAAGTCAAGATTGGGTCTTGTTCAAGAGTTGACGCATTTGTCAAACATCACCATGCATTCCTATCGAATCTAAATTCGATAGATATAAGGTGGTGTTCGAATCTAAAGAATGTTATTCCAGCTTCCTTGGCTGGAAGTCTTCAAGGACTAGAACAATTGGTTGTAAAGCATTGTGAGATACTAGAGGAAATCTTGAAGAAGGAAGAGGAGCACGAAAGTAATCAGCTTATTATATTTGA